>OX123181.2:86211264-87461264 GCA_944739405.2 Euclidia mi
TGTTTAGCTTTTCATCCTGTTTATTGCTTTTATATTTTTTTTCATAATTGTCTTACTCTTGTCACACTTCTTAGATTCAGAGGGTCGTATCGTGATGTCACAGTATAGGTTATATTTTCTCATCAAAGTGGCCAGAAAACATTATTTCATATTCGACGAACGTAAAATACACGCTAGAACGTGTAGTTGCGGAAACAGCACGTGCTAACAATACCAATACATATTTGACTGATTATTACAGAGCGATCAAACAAACAGACACAGCTTTACTATGCAATTAGTAGATTTATCTTTAAGGCGCTTACAACCGCTATTGAGTTGAGCTGCTGCTGTCACTGTCAGATTGTATACATAAGAAAGAGAAGCGCGACAACGAGGGGACGTTCCGATCTTTTTACAAACCATTAAATTTGCGATTTACAGAAAATGTATTGATTGGATTAAAAAAATAAAACAGTATTTCATTAGTACGTTGCTTGTTGAATAATTTGTCAAAGCATCAAAATGATTGTATGTATTTTAATATGGTTTTTATTCGTTAAAATATTTTTTTTAGAGGTATCTGTGTGATTTTTTCTATCAATTAAAGTATTATGTTTTCAACACACTAGGTACTCAACTAGATTATATCCTGAAGAATATCATATATTTTTCTGATTGTGTTAACTGCATTGAATCATATACTTTAAAGTATTATAAAACTCGCGTTTAGCTCTTGTTGTCCCTTTAAGGAGTGGTAGTTTATAAACCAAGCATGTGCAATAAAACATATTCAGCTAAACGAAGATGGCCATTAACATTTTCCCGGCCATATTATTCACGTATATGCCCCATCTTGTAACCACATAACTAGCCGCTTCCACAAAATTGGTGTCCACCTAATTAATTTATCTAGTGACTTACGTCTCTAGCAGCACTGTCGTACATTAATTCGGATTTCCTGACTAATACGAGCTTTAAGTCGGATGGTAGATCAACTCAAAGCTGATGTGGCAAAGTAAAGGTAGGTTCGGACTAGATTATGGAAGCGTACCTACGTGTATTTGTGTTTATTGTTATGAACGTAACATAGACCATAAATTGCGTTTGTGATACGATACGAATACAGCCATTCATAGAAGCGATAAATACCACTTCAATTTCAGTTGTACAGGGAAGACAATCTGCAACACAATGGCTCTTTTAATATTCAATAAACGGTCTCTAAGACCTATACTCAATTGTTGTATTGCATTGCACAGTTGTTGCATCATATGGGGCAAAGACATAATCATAAACCCACGCCGCAACGCTAGACAGCCGAGAAGGCACTCATAAAAAACTCTGACGCCTCATAGAATTTTATTAGCTCTCATACTCATCATCCTCTTAGCGTTATCCCAGTTTCAATCTGGGGTCCGCTTACTAGTCTAACCGAATTTGGCTGATTATTAGCTTTTCCACGGAGCGACTGCCTGTCTGCCCTCCGCAACCCGAAGGGATAGCGATATTCCATGGTTTAGACTAGTGTCAGTTTATTTAGAAGGTACTGACGCCCTATAACGACTGTCAAAGATCTTCATGACAACCGGGACCGACGGCTTAACGTGCTCTCCGAGGCACGGGACAAGCGATAATTAACAATTCAATACGCACATAACTCCGAAAAGTCATTGGTGCACGCCGTGGATTCGAACATGATACCCTCTGCATGGCTGTCTGTTGGTATCTCCACTAGGCTATCGCTGCCTTTGCTGATATATTTGCTGAGATATTGACACCAATTACGAAATTATTAGCTCTCATACTAATTGCATTTTTCTAAAATAAATTCATTTTTTTATTTATTTATACTCTCACGCCTGTATCCCCGAAGAAGTAGGCAGAGCTGTAAATATTACACCCACATTTTGCCATGAATTTTTAGGTCCCACGTAATAGGGGGCGAGCCTATTGCCGTTACCGGGCACATCACCAGACTCCGGGCTGCTATTGAGTATTCGGAAAAACCCAGTAACACTTTTGCCCGACCCGGGACCTCCGATCAGCAGTCGCATACGCTATCCACTGGACCACGGAGGCAGTCTATTATCTATACTACTAAGTTCAAACTAAAACAAATTAGGTACACATTTACTTACGTTTCCCATAATAAACGTGACAAGTCTCTTCGTAGGGTTAGCCCCATATACATATAAATTACGCGGTCTAATACCTCTAGAAAGGTACAAGAGACCCATTTAAACCAATTTATCTTTCCTTGATTTATTGAGGGTCCCCGTAATTAAATGGACTCCAAAATATTGGTGCGACCTCTCTAAACGAATTATACTGAATACGGACTGAGAAGTTCCTACCGCTAAATAAACGATTAACATCTATATTTGTATTGTGATAAGATTTATAATCGCGTGTACGTTAATGGGTGCAGTTCACGCTAATGAGGAGTTTACGTGAATAACAATGACATTTTAACTTAATGTATGTGTGAGTAAATATGTGAAACAAGGTGGTTGAATTTAATTTGAGTATTTACTTAACTTTGTGGTTTGTGGTTGATGGTGTAGTTGATATGTCATATAGCTGAGTAGCGAGGCGTACTCAACGTGAAATTACTGTTTTGAGTGCCACGTGCATTCTGCGGTTTGAGCCTCTATTAGTTGCGGCGATGCCAACTATGTGCTAGCTAATAGTAATGATAAAATCCAGCAGAATTCTGCAAGATTACATGATTTAAAATTCCTGATACTAAGTCTCTTTTAAAAAAGAGATTTGATATCAATAAATATCTATACAAAATCACGTCAATGTGTTATTTTAGTGTGGTCAACAGAATTCTTTAAATAACTTCTTGTAATTAGAGCTAACTTCGGCACAGTTTGTCCACTACTGGCGGTATCGTACTTTGAAAACCTATTAAGTATTTAATATGTAATTCAACAGTTATTAACTTATCTTTATAAAACTCTTATCTATCTATCTATATCGTCACGCTTGTCTCCCATTGGGGTAGGCAGAGACTATGGAACGCCACATGCTTCGGTTCAAACATACCTCTTTCGCTTCATCGACATTCATTAACCTCATCATGCATGCGCGTCGGTTATGGGTACTTTTAATTTGGCCCTTTTTCAGTACGTCACCTATTTGGTCGGCGTACGTCCGCATAGGGCGTCCCCTACCGACATTTCCATTCATTCTCGCACGATACACTCCTTTCGTATTTCTTCTTTCATCCATCCGTTCCAAATGTCCAAACTAACGCAAAATTCCTTTTCCAATCTTTGTCACTACATCTTCTTTTAGACCACACTTTTCCCGTATCTCATTGTTACGCACTTTATATATCATACTTACTCAGCACATACTCCTTAGGAAAGGAGTAAAACTCTTATGTTTGCAGAATTCGAAATATTAAAATATTTGATCATCTTTTAAAGACAATGTACCTACATATGTACGTTTCATTTTCTACGTCATATCCAATTACCTAAATTAGTATTTACCTTAACAAGTTAGTCCAATTATTTGAGTGTTTAGGCTAGAAGTTGAGAACTACTACGCTTTTAACAAACCATTACACAAACATATGTACTTTTAGTTGTATGTTCAACAACTTTATCTGGACGTGTACCTAATCTATGTAAATGCAGTACAATTTACTCTGATGAATAGTCTAAACTAATTAGTATGATTATAGTCCTATGCCTAGAGATGTAAGTTGTTCACTAGAATAACTGTTACTACAGCAAAATGTCTGTCCCCTGAGTTGCAGTGTGGTGTACCACAGTCTCTCAGACTTTTCGTACACAAAGCTACGTTAATCTCCGATACTAATACTGCTATGCTAAGTAACGAGCGTCTAGCAGAGTACAATTCGTACCCATGTACGTCACTCGTGACATGGGCAGTGATTCTCAAGACTCGAGTAACCGGCGGGTTTAATATTCGATTTATCCATATATTTGCCTCGTTGATCTCGCAGTATAAAAGTGCGCGTGGGATTGGGAGGTTGCGGGTTCGATTCCCGGGTCGGGCAAAGTGTTATTGGGTTTTTCCGTTACGAAATTCTCAGTAGCAGCACGGAGTCTGGTAATGTGCCCGGTACGGCAATAGGCTCGCCCCCTATTACGTGGGACCCAAAAATTCATGGCGAAATGTGGGTGTAATATTTCACCTCTGCCTACCCATTAGGGGATACAGGGGTGAGTCTATAAAAAAAAAGGCTGTTAGAGATACATATATAACATAAAGTACATACAAGTATGAAAAATATGTATCTCTAGTAGCTAAACCCAGGGATAGATATGGAAATGAAATCGGCCGTTATTGGTTACTACGGACGCAGCAGCTACAAGCTACAAACTTAACATTTGCTACGATGCGGCTACGTTTATAGCGAAGACCTCGGCAGCAGCCACACGACAAAAAATCCTATAATCACAATAATTAATTACAATTCTGACATACAATTACCTAAGGTTACGAAAAAATTGTTCATCTTAAAAGCTTTCATCAACAAAATGTCGGTGAAATAACCCGCGAAAGAGGTTATTACTCAAAATTTTAGTACATCGTAACAAAATATTTAAGTAGGGATGCAAAATGAACATGCGCCAAAATATTCGAAGCTATTACTCAAAATGTTGCTCTATTGCTTCACCTTGATACGTCAAAGAAATAAATGTGAAATGTGTAAAAATCAAGGTAAAAATACTGCAAACTTTAGCCTTCTTGATAAGATGAACAGCTTATCTTTCACTGAGATTAACAATGTTTTGATACACACATACACAGACTCACGCCCGCCTCCCCGAAGGGGTAGGCAGAGGGCAGAGGCATATTAAACGCCCACTTTTCGCCAGTGTTTTGATCCCACGTAATAGGTGGCGAGCCTATTGCCGCTTATAGGGATATTTTGTTTGCCAGAGCCTCGTCCGTTAATCGGCAGGTGCACCACTTGCAGGTGAGGTTGGCTTGGGACCCTAAGTTCTTGGTGGGAACCCTATGCATGTTTTGATATTAATATAAAATATAACTAACGAGATAGGTTCAGAAATTGGAATATTTCTTTGAAATAAATATTATATTACTGGTCTCACAACGATTGAGTAGGAGTGTTCTATCTATAATTCGTTAGTAGAATGATCCAACGTAACAGTGAACGCATGAGCAAGAGTGTCCTATTTTTTATTCGTTAGTAAAATGGTTTAAAGAATAGTGAACGCAAACATTTTGAATGTTTAGTTCAGATAAATGTGCATGCTTCTTTTGAAAATATTTATTACGATTATGATCATCAAAATCCTAATTAGTCAATCCCTATTTCACTCGCTCGGAGTATTTACTCCCTCGGAGCGGAATATTTTTTTTTTAATTTGTTCTACATCAAAAAGTTAAGGCACAGTCCATTCGTTTGGGTTTAGTAGTTTGGCCTATAGAATTATATGTCAGTCATAACAAGTGATTTTATGATTGCCTTGCATAAACATTACAAATTTTTATACCATTTATTATGCGTATGCAAAGGTATGGAACTCCTTGCCGGAGTCTGTGTTTCCTGATGAGTACAATCTGGGTGTTTTCAAGTCGCGTGTGAATAGGTACCTTCTAGGCAAGCGTGCTCCATCTTCGACCGTATCATTGCCTAACATCAGGCCAGATCGCGGTCAAACGTTAGCCTATCAAAAGTAAAAAAAAAGAAAATAAATACCTACTCAGACGGTAATCATTAAAGCAACACAACTTTCATTCCGCCGTTGTTTACCATTTTTGTGTGTTTTAAAGGTAGAATATTCTATAGAATATCGGTTTTACTGCTCCCTACGTACCGCTGCTTAAAAGTTATGACACAGTGTTGGCCATTTCTAACCGGCAATGTTCGTAGCTTTCCGCTCTGGCACATGTACCCGTGTTAGTAGTTTCACGGAGTACTAACACTAATTTCATTTGTTCGGCAGTTTGGCTCGTTTCGGTCTAATGTTTTATTTGCAAATTATTCATAAAATATACACATTGTACATTTTGCTCTGATTGATAACATTAGCTCTAGTTAAACTGTGTATGAGAGCATTACAAACACATTTGTTGGTCATTACAGTACTACTATTACATTATTTATTTTGAATTAGCAAGATATTTATCATTTAATACACTATACAGTTCTTTCACTAGCAAATTGTTTAGTTCAGATTATTCGTTTAACGAAACACTACATTAGTTATTTTACTACGGTGACAGAAAATATATCTGACGGCAGGTCCTCATGCCTGTCACCAGAGTCATGATTGTCTTCCATTTTGTGTGGCCGCAAGCGTTGAAAATAATTCGACACGGTAATGTTGATACGCCCCTTTATTGATTTTAAGCAAAAGTCAAACGAATATACAATTAATTATCCCGATGTAAATGGATAGAAAATGCGGTGATCCCCTAGATGGGCTGGCTACCGTTCCATTCGCCGCTTCATTCCTACGTGCCTCCTCGGTCCATCATTATACTTTACGTCATAACGGTCCTCACCTATCAGCCGTCTGTGTTGCCGATTTAAAATAATACTAACATACTATTACGTGTTAGTCACGCCATCTAGGATTTCACCCAGGTACTAAACCTGACGTTTTCTCACAAATAATTAACCAAATCAACCTCCGTAAACGTATTTTATCTGTCCAACTAAAACCTTGCTTCGACATGTCTATTAAATTTCTCAAAATATCAGTTTCTTCGAATATATGATTGTATTGTATTGGTTTCCTAGATAAGGATTACAATTAACATAATTACCTAATGTTTTGCCCAATCTGGGTAGTTTAGAAAGGGGGATTTGGAGATTATGAAACGGCGAAATATCGTGATATTTTATTCAATTTCACAATTACAATATCTGCTGGTAAAACAATGCATTCAAATATAAACTGACTGAGACTGACCTTAAGTATAGTCACACAAAGCCTCATAAAGGACAATGGCAGATTTCCATACATCAAAATGTCTGAAATTAAATTGAAGCGTACATTAATAAAAAATATATCAAAAAATTTGGCGTAAGTAACAGAGTCTATAAATGATTCTATTTTCACTCATGAAAGGTGGAAAAAGAAGATATCGGTGTTTGAATTTTTAGTTAAGAATGAACAACGTAGGTAAAAGGAATGTTATAGTATGGAAGTTAAACAATGTAGGTAGGTACGTTTGAATTATCAAATGACATATGTCAGATTGACATCAAAACGCGGAAGTATTTTGTAGCATCTCACTGTCACAGCCAAAGACAAAAGTAGAGCTGCACATTTTAAATCGATTTTATGTGAAATCGATACAACATTAAAACGATGCTGTGACGTTTTTATTTGATTTAAACATTGTTTTGCTTCAAAAATATTAGCTTATTGATATAATGTTGATTAAATATTAAATAACTGCATTTTAAACCAAACCAACTCTATAAAGGTCGATCGTATCGATTACTTATTTAATAATCGATACGGATATAGCACTCACGTCTAATCCTGTCACATCATTGTCTATGGCAACAATCAAATAATAAAGTATTCGTAATCAATTGGAATGTTTTTTATCATCATAAAATACTCCAGCTATAACGAGACAAAGTGAAAATATTAAAAATCGTAGAAAAAAAACAATTTGTTTTGTTCATATGAAGTTAAAGTCGCCACAACAAACCTAGACCAAATTCTGCCATTGTTCTTTCGCATATATAGACTCTAACTTCGTAGTTCTTCCATTATAACTGCCAGTTTCGTAGGCCACTATTAAATACTCGTTCCTTGCAACAGGTCGCAGATAATGATTGTGCACTGTCGACATAAGTTCACGTTACACTGTTCCATACACTGCGCTATAATATTTATGTACATTGTACGAGATTTAAGAATTGAAATTAAACTACACAGTTTACGGATTTAACGCGATATATTGGTTTCACTGAGTTATTACATTTAAACTTAATGATCTAAAAACTACATTTTTATATTACTAGCCGCAGAAATCGGAACGTCGAATGTGTAACATTCTTGTAAACCCGAGAAGATATGAGGTTTAAGAATTTATTATTAGCTACATGTATTATACAATGAGGGAATACTTATTTTATGGATGAATAAATGAGAGGAGCAATTTGGTCGACAAATGTCTGACGAGGCCTGTCGCGGCTTGCCCACACACATTTGCCATAGATATTTAATTCATTATTATTTTTCAGTTTGTGGAATATTATCCCTGTTAAGCTTTACTTGTATAATATTGTAAGGGCCACCTTATCTTGTACTTTGTCTAAAGATTAAATCCTTAAACTATTTGCCACATACAACTACAACTCTATTTAGCTTAAGGCCTTAATTTTATTAGTCAATACAATATCATGTTCATATTATCTAACTCGATCCGATGGTTAATTTGTAAAGCAAATCTTAATATTTCAATAGTAAAATAGAATAGTTCTGAAATCTTACGTTATACTTAAATATATTAATAACATAATGTGCAGTTGGTACCAAGAAAAAGGTTTGGATAAAAGAGAATAAAGCCATAGTTCAGGTTTTATATATGTTCTAGAAAAAAGTAAAACAAGTTAGTGTATAATAAATCACCCAGTACATTGTGAAAGACGGTATCGATCACTACCCTATGCTTTAAATATGTCACAGAGTAAAGGATCTATAGCCTTCAAGCATCAATAAAACTAATCACAACTGCTTATATGTTGTTTTACTGTACAAGTTTTTCGTCCAACTGATAAAGAAATAGTTATCGATAGAATTTAGAAAAATTCCCTTGAGAATGAATTTTTTTGTCAGTAATAAATGTATTCTTTTTATAGACACACGCCTATATCCCCGAAGGGGTAATACTACACCCGCAGAGGTGTAATATTACACCCACATTTCGCCATGAATTTTTAGGTCCCGCGTAATAGGGGGCGAGCCTATTGCCGTTACCGGGCCACAGAATAGATAGTACTTTGACCGGGCACCTTGCCAGACTCCGTGCTGCTACTGAGAATTCGGAAAAACCCAGTAACACTTTTGCCCAACCCGGGAATCGAACCCGGGACCTCCGATCAGCAGTCGCATATATAAATGTAATCGGCTATGTACTGGCTGAAGTGTACGCTGGGTATAATAGATGTTTTTATGCTATGCTTTTTGTAACCGCACCTTGCTAAACGTAGTTTAGGACACCTTCCGGCTAGGTGGAGTGGCGATATACGCAAAGTGGCTGGCAGCGGCTGGACACGAAGAGCCGTAAATCGGGCTCAGCGTCGTGCCATTGGAGAGGCCTATATCTAGCAGTGGACTACGGCAGGCTGATGATAATGATGATGTATTTTGATTGTCATATACATTACTGCCATTATATTTCAAATGTGTGTGATTGTCAAATTAGACTATTGGCGCGCATTGAATAAATTAATAACATTTTATGTTTTTGGTCACAAGCCCTGGTAAATGGGTCAGTTTATCCCTAGGTAAAGCTTAAACTATTACGTTCTTTAAACGAGTTACAAAAACGAACAAGCATAACTCAAATAACTCCTTGGTACATATTATTGATTGAAACCTTTTCATCACGCACCCTTCTATGGCTCTATGAAAACGTAGAAATCAATAAATGCCATTAACCATAAAGTTTCATGAATACTTAATAATTATATACATTATGAACAAGTGGCCTTCCATTAATGATTCGTTTACAATCATGCTGTATGCTCAAGTTATAATTACTTAAAAACAAGTTATATTTTTTGTTAAGAATGTACAAACAGAACTGATTTTTTATCCAAGAAAATAAACTAATTTTGATGAAAAATTGTTTAACGTATATATTTATATACGTTATATATTCTAGGTTGTTTTAGGACTTTGAACAAACTTAAACTAGGTAAAATTTGTTATGAAGGTCTGGAGTTGTATAGTTTTGCATAAAATGTGTTTTGTAAAGCTCCTAGTTTTAATGCTATGAATTTTATGAAAATGTACAAAAAAATTATGTGTTTATTTTACGCTTAATACCTATATCTATACTTTAAAGCAAACTAAAACTAAACGAATCATACAAAATAATGTGCTTTTGGAACAAAATTACACTACGTTATGAGGTTATTATTAATGGGAAACCTTAAGGTTTCGCATTTAAAAGTAGCATAAGTGCTGCCAAAATGTTCGAATCGATTTATTTTCTTTTCTACCACATATTCTATTTGTATACGTTATTGATATACTATTTTAGGCGTATGTATAGTCAATAAATTTCTAAAGATCATTTTTTGTATTTATTGTATATACCTACTTGCGTCTAAGTGGTATCTAAAACCCATCGTATTTGTATATACCATCTAATTTTCTTACATGGTTCTGACGGAAAATTTACTAGGAAATTATCTCAAAAGCAACTCAATGTCTTACACAATAATATTGATGTAATTACAAAAATGTATATTACATTTTCTAGTACCCACAGTACCAGTTCTACTTGGTTTAATTTAAGACGGCGGTGTTTGTATAGTATGTGGTAGAATAATGCAATAATTACTTAATCACATAACCGCTTGGAAACGTCTAACCTTACAAAATAGCGACATAGTTCTAATTCTACAGATGAGCTATAAAAAACTACAAGTTTGTCTAGTAAATCACCCTGTGGAGACGTTATTGATCACTATTCGTTACTTACAGCATGTCGGCGAGATTTATGGACACATTACCAACACGATAGATACACAATCATCAATATCTTTGAAGGATATTGTAGAAAGGTTCCTAAGAAATAAACAAAGATGTAGGAAATTCAAGTACGTGTGTAGGGTCTTCTAATATTTGTTTAGACATGACACTTACATTTTTCTCAAGTTTAAAAATAATCTTAAGAAAATATTGCTGTTCCTTTAAAGGTAAATATGAAGACGTAAACGAATAATATTCTGTATATAAATCATTCTTGTGTTACTGATTTATTAACAGACAACGCACATCCCAAACTATTGGGCACAAGAAGCTAATTTGGCATAATATATTATGTTACTTGGGACTGTAGAAGTGCACTAAGAAGGGATTAAGGACCACGGAATCAAGCAGAAACCTTTAAACCCGCCATTCTCAAAGTGTGCTCCGCGGAGCCCTGGGGCACCGCGAAGTATCTCTAGGGGCTCCACGAAGTATGTCAGTAAAATCAATGATTTAAAAGTGCACGTAGGACTCGGCTTTGTTTTATTTTAGGGCTCCGTCAAATATTTGGTTACCCAAAAGGGTTCCATCTCTAAAAAAAGTTTGAGAACCACTGCTTTAAACTAGTCGTAGCTGCTCCTCTAGATTTTAACACTAAATGTTGTAATTGAGTGTTTAGTTAAGTACCTTGACTTATTGACATAGCAACTGAACAATAGAAAATGCAACAGGAAAATATTAACAATACATAGACCAACGCCCGCCAACAGACTTGTGGAGTCAAATGTTGAGAATAAAATTGTGATAGAAACCTTTGAGCGTACGTCACCTCAACAAATACGTGACTTGCCACCTTTATTGTTGGTCAATAGTAAGTATTAGGAACTACTTGTATTCTGTGAAAATACATACCGATACCCCTCTAGCACAACATCAGAACCTCAAAATTACTATAATAATTGTAAATAAAAGAAACTTAATTTGATTTGTTGGAGCCGTTGTTGACCTGTACGCTTAGCGACAGATCTATCTGTTTATTTTTATATAGGTACAGAATATCTAGCCACTTATAAATTACAAAAATTTTAGAGCTCTTCGTTACCAGATAAACAATATGAATCAATCTTAAATCACGTTAGCAGGGCATTCGTTTTACTTTTAATTGGTGTTACGAAATAAAGGTCGGTGATGGTTTTAAAAAAAGGCTGCTCCGCGGCCCGCCCGCATTCACCTTTTTGCATTAAAAAGTTTTATAGTATGAGCTGAATGTATTTTCAAACCTTTTACTGCCCCGTATTCGACGGTAGTCTGTTTGGGATGCGTTTATTTTGTGTCAACGGCGAAATAGTATTTGCCGATCTCTTCTGCATTTTATTTAACTGACATTTTTCTTTCACGGACTTCAAATTGGAGTTAGCCATTTATTATTTTGCCGCCTACATATCATGGGCACCTGTCACTTACGTATTCTTATTATCATATGCGCCTTGGACGTTACTATCCTACGTTTGTGAAATTCTTATGAATAGTTTTCAAGTGATATAAATAATTGCGTAATTCATAATAAACGTTAAAATGAAAATATTGAAAATATCTCAGCTAAAGTTCTGTAAATATAATATTTTTATTCATAAGGTATGATTTTTATTTACGTCTTAAAGTATTTTCACGCATGAATCGACGATTCACTTGGTATTAAAAAAGCACCACGAGCCGCAAAAACGCTCACATAATTCGGTTTTTTATTCAGAAAAATATACACTAATCCACCCCGGATTACTTTTGCTTCGCAGTGTCAGAGTTTATCTTATTTAGAAATATTTTCCTTCGAAAAACCCAAGCACTAAGGAATAAAGTGAGAGAGAAAAATATTTTAGTTCTTATTACTTGTAGTAAAAGAACCGGAGTAGGTAATAAGTACGATTTGAGTTTACCAACATTGTGTAGTAGGTAAATATCAGGCGAAAACAGGAAACAGGTGCCGTAAACGAATGAACGTAGCTATATCATTATTGCTTTCATTTACTTACCTTATACGTACATACACTACTAACAATAAACTTTGATTATAACAAAATACCGAACATTTATATCCCAAATTAGATTAGATAGCGGAATTTACATGTTTGGTAGACGGCCGTGAAAACGGAGTCAATGATTACGTAAAGAGTTATCTTGGAAAAATTGCGTTTATGTTCTGAATATATTTTTCGGCAAAAGTAAATTACTTTTTTACAGTTTGGGGCTCAAACGCCTGATTAAACTAAAGGCGGATTTGTACTAAACACTTGCCCACTAATCACTGTTTAGCTCACTACTTCGTTCAGCCGATTGCAGCGCTGAATGCAAAACACAGTTATATATACACTTTACTCAACATTTGTTGCCTGCCGGCAACAAATGTAGGCACTTAGTGGTTGATTGTAGCGATAAATACTAACAGACCATAGTAACGTTATCTCCACACAAGCAAATCGTTGACAATGCATTCAACTTGTTGCTAGTCTATTATTATATAAACTACGCAGCTTGATTTAACGTAATTAAATTGGATGCCTGATACGTGTAATATACAGCGCAAAGGATAACCGAAAGCTCATTCGTACAACAATAACTCTTATCTCTATAGTCTTAGTGGCCAAGATCTAAATAAATACTTACTTATATACTGATCATCATAAGATCAAATTGTTAATGAGAATTGTTAATAATTTCAACAGTAGCGTGAGTTTCTTCCAAGTTCTTTGATCTACTATGATTCCAAATTTGGCTTTATTATGACATTTCTTAGTGTTACTTTGTAACCCAAATAAGATATGTATATTTATTTTATTTAGTTACAAAGTGACCATAGCAGTTATATTAAGAAGGCAGTAGAGCCTTGCTGATTGCAGCCGGCTCGACCGGGGAGGTACTAACCTCTCGCAGAATATCGATGCGAAGTAGCAATATACTGCTGGTTTTATTTTTGTAGTAATAGCAGACGGATCGCCTGATGTTTAGCAATTACCGCCGCTCATGGACACAAGCAACACCACAGGAGGCACAAGTCCGTTGCCGCCCCTTAGGGTTGGGAAACGGGATAGGATGAGGAGTGGGATGAGGAAGAAAGAATAGGGGATAGGTCCTCTGGCACTCTCACTCACCGTACGAAACGCAACAGTTTAGGTACTGTTATAACAGTTACATGGTTTCGTTCAGTGAGCGAGATTTCCGTAGGCCACATGCTTTTCCTTCCCCTAATCCTGTTGCTCCTCCTCCACTTATTCCTTTTCCATCTTAAAGGCTGGCAACGCATTTTTGAGTCCTCGGGTGTTTGATGCGCCCGCTCGTTTGTTGCATGAAATATATGAATGCTGCTAATATTTATGTTACGTGTTATCATCATCAGCCCTGTATATAAACTGTCCCACTGCTGGGCATGGGCCTTTTCTCACTATGAGAAGGGTAAGGCCATAGTCCACCACGCTAGCCTAGTGCGGGTTGGCAGACTTCACATGTCTTTCGAGAACATTATGGAGAACTCTCAGATATGCAGGTTTTTCTCACGATGTTTTCCTTCACCGTTAAGCAAGCGATCATTAACAATTTAATACACACTTAACTTCGAAAAGTCATTGGTGCGTGCCATGGATTCGAACCCGGACCCTGTGCGTAGCAGTCTGTCGGTCTCTCCACTCGGCTATCGCTGCCGCTAGGTATTATAGTAGAACTTTAATCAAAACGGATGATTGTGCAAATTGGCTCCTGGATTTCCACATTCGGAGGCTTGATTCCTGACTTCATATATTGGTCTCTTCATTTACATGAAATGAAGCTGAGATTGAATTTTAAGCACTCATGTGGATTCTGGGAGACAGATTTGATTATGCTTCATAAAGTTCAAGCTTAAAAAATATGGTACATCTTTTGAAATTAATTTGTAGATTTTAAACTTTGACTTTGGCAACTTATATCTTTTTAATGTGTAGATAAAAGATGAATTATTAATAATAACTTGACACAACACATATCTGGTCATCTAATTTTAAACTCGACTGAACGTATACTGTGACAAACAGCTAACTGAGAATATACTTACATACATATATTGCTCCATGCTCCCACGTTGTATGTAGATAAATTGCACCACAAGAAAATAGCATACTTTTCACATATTTCTCAACTGGATTAGCATCCAGTAACCTGTTGCGTATGAATCACGGTTAAAGCATTAGACTAATTAGACTAACGTCCTAGGTTATTGTTTTGCTTTTCATGTGAGTGTGTGGGTAACTCTGGTATCGGAGTTTTCAGACCGCCGAAAAGACCTCCGACATGGCCTAACGATCCTTATCCTTAGACCAGAACCGAGAGCGACAGCTTTACGTGTCCTCGCTCAGATGTGAATACCACACACGGTCACCCATCCAAGTGGTAACCTGTACAAGCGTTGCTTAACTTTGCCGATCTATTACGAAAGGCAAGCCAAGTCTCGCTATCAGTGCTACGACCTAGGTAGAAATATCACTAAATCAATCCTGAACGGCATATTCCGTCACTTAGTCAGTGGTTGCACCAATTTATTCTAGGTTAATTTAACACTGACCCAAATCAAGAACTCTTAACTTAGGTTCCTACTTTCACGCTGACAAGCCCTTAGCTGGTGAATATAACAAGATTTTTGCTCACTCAACAAAGATAGATACATACATCTGATAAATTCCGCTTCATCAACTCACACTACACCCAATCACTAGTTCTTAGTTCACCCACTTCATAATGTAATTAATTACCTACATACTTTAGTTTTTTAAGTCGAACGTAAGCATGTATACCAATCACGATAATTTTGTAAACAAGCTTATTATAATTTGGAATGTTACAGAGGTGGATACAGGTGTTCCTACCTACCACAGGCACCAGCGATCCACAGTCAAACCTAATGTGTATCTAGCTTTATTGTTTTGTGTATTTTGGTGGACTGTGGTTAGGAAATAAACGATTTTTATTATTTTTATTATTATATAGATGAGATGACTTATCGTGGGTAAAACAAACTTGAAGGAATGACGTACAATCGGAATGTCAAGGTCGCATATTATCGCTATCTCGCGAAGTTTAGAAGCAGTTACAAATAAACTATTAAATAAATACTTTAATATTAAAGGACGAGCATAGTAAAGTCTTTGTGTTGAAGGCATAGTATTTAAATCTACGAAAGTTTTAATAAACCGTCCCGGATTATATAGTTTCACGAGGTATTTAAATCAATTTTCCACTGCTGCTGTCAGTGCAGTCAATTATTAATTGGTGGCACAAATAAACCAATACATTTTTAAAGGTATATTATGTCAGAAATATTATGAAACTTACAAACGCATCAAGGACTCCTAAAATGCCTAAAGAATTTTCTAAAAATACGGAGAACATTTTATAGAGATAAAGATGTATTTCGTCAAAACCCTTCCTTCTTCCGTATGTTATAATCTAGGTATCTATAAAACTATTTTTCTAAAGAGGTAAACAACATTTATGTGGACTGCTTCTGAAATGTTTTTCTGATTAGGGTCACGTGCACAAAATGTCGTTCTGATAACATATCGCCGCAAATTCTCCCACAAATATTTCCCGCTGTTATGAATATCTAAACATTTCTGCTTCCGTACCGTAATGGAAACCGTATTACATTGTAGTATGTATACTACAATGTAATACGGTACTTACTTTTACGCTGGTACTTTTGTATTTAAAATATAATATTAGAGTTCCGTAGTCCACAAGGAACCCTTATAGTTTCGTCATGTCCGTCCGTCTGTCCGTCCGCACCCGCAGCCTAGCTCAAAGACGCCTGGTGCTAGAAAGCTGATATTTGACATGAATATAAACGTAAGATATTGCGACAAAACTGTAGAATAAAATTTAGGAAAATATTTTTTTAAGGGTACCTCCAATTTTTTTTTGGTTGAGTACCACATCATGTGGGGTATCATTGGATAGGTTTTAAAAAAATATTATTAGTTTGCTCAAATCATTTTCGATCAAGTGATTGGTTTGTCAAATATCAAGCTTTGAAGTGAAAAAAAAAATTTAGATTCAAGTGTCCAAATGCAGACTAAACTATTAATTTGGAAGAGGTGAAAAAAATCACAAATGTAGTACATATAACGAATTTAAAAGGAAAACTATCACGGCTAAGTAGATATCACTAGTTTACGAGTAATCGTCGGTTAATTTATAAATACCTATTTCTGTGAGTTTGCATTGGGCGCGCTGGCTTAATCTTAAAGATATACGTACTTTGGTATGTAATGTACTACGGTACTACGTATGAATAGTAGTAGTATATCTTGGAAACCACATTTTATGTTAACAATACATAACTGGATACATACCTAGTATTTTTCTAAACAAAACTTAGGTTCTTATAACAGTGTTATTAAAATTTATTTTTCAGCAAATTATTTTTTCAGCAAAATATACAGTCGGATTTGTTGTACATTAATACCCTTTGCAGAGAGTCATTATGGGCAACTACGGAACCCTACATTGCGCTTGGCCCGACACGCACTTGGCCGGTTTTATTATCTCAAATAGTTAAAGCTTGACCCGTGCGTAGAGCACTTTGAGCCGTCGGTTCCGACTGTCATGAAGATCCGTGAAAGTCAGTATCCTCAAATGAATTGATACTGATCTAAGCCGTGGCATATGCCACGGCTTAGACCAGTATCCCTTTGGGTTGTGGAGGTCAGACGGCAGTCGTTCTGTGGAAAAGCTGATATTCTGGCATATCTCGTTGGACTTAAGCTGATATCGGGCTGATGATAATGACTATTTAGCATGTCAATGATTGAAGCTAATTTAGGTTAACATAAGAAAACTGAAGTAAAGTTAGTGGTGTGAAATTAAAATCAATATTTATATTATTCAGGCAGCACATAGTTTTATTGAGCAAAATATATTGTACCAAGCTGCGCCATTTTTGTGAACAATATCCTTATAAATGAATAAAGATCATCATGTTTTATACTCTTTGCAAAGCAGCATAGCAATTTTGTTGAGCTAGGTATTGTTTTCCTCCTATAAAAGATATACACATAGGCCAAAGCACGCACTATTATACCGAAGCACAGCGCAGCGTATTTTTCACTGTCAAACTATTTTTAACATTGTTCTCGTTATTTTTATAGACTCACGCCTGTATCCTCGAAGGGGTAGGTAGAGAAAATCTCTGCCTATCCATTCGACGATACAAACACATTTCACTATGAATTTTTAGGTCCCACGTAATAGGGGGCGAGCCTATTGCCGTTACCGGGCACATCACCAGACTCCGTGCTGCTAATGAGAATTCAGAAAAACTCGGTAACACTTTTGCCCGACCCGGGAATCGAACCCGAGACCTCCGATCAACAGACGCATACGCTGTCCAATGGACCACGGAGGCAGTCTCGTTTTAAATACCTATTGTCCAAAATATATTAACAACATTTTTTTACAACACGCATGCGCAAAAACAATTTGTATTATTTTGCGCCATGTCATTTAACATAACATTATACTTTGTGTCACAAGACAACGCTTTACGAGTTGTCTGCGACTGCCGACGTGTTTACGATTGAATTTCGGTCGCATTGTTCTTGAGCGACGAAGAGACTGCGGCGTTCGCTTCTCAGTTTAGTTTCAAATCCAACTAGAAGTATTTCAGCAATTTACTTGATTGTAAAAATTTACATGTAATTGCAATGTAAGGCAAGACCCAATCTTTAAGCTTTTTAAAATTAAACGTATGTCCTAATTTTCTTGTTACACTATATTTATATATTCCTCATAGTGCAGTTCTAGGAAATTTAATTCGCCCATATATTATGCAACGGATGCGCGATATTACGTTCATTTCGTCTAAGCTTTATTTCCCATTGATATTTTATGCACCAAAAAACATTACTACAAATATACTAGTAGCCATTCGTATTACAAAATGAAGCCTATCTGTATGAGTGCTTTAAAACAAAAAACTAACGAACGGATTCTTGTACGGTTTTACCCGTAGATAGGGTGAAGTCTGAGGAAGGCTGAAGTATATAATTCACACGGGCGGAGGCGCGGTTGAGGCCTAGTTATTGATAAAATACGCGTTACAGACAGGTGGATTTATGCTTCGTGTCATCATATATTTATCACTGTCTGTTCGGGTCGGACAAGAGTGGAGATTCAATTTATTTCGGGTTTGCACCGCGATTTCCCATGCGAGTTCGATTTTGTTTCACAAGCACCAAATCGAATTGAAATAAACGTTTCCCAACTTTTTTCTATTACAGGAAGTTTTTTAATTTGTAACTTCAAAAGCCTTGGTGTATTCGTGATGACGGATGGGATCATTTTTTTATTTATTCTCATAAAGTTTAAATGGGTATTTAATGGAAAATATGACTGTTTTTATGTTATTACTTTCACAAGTGGAATACCGGTTTTGGATTTGGTTGTCTGAAATATAACATAACAGAACATAAGTTATGTTATGTCTGAAATATGCCTCACAAAAATGACTGCTGCACTAAGATTAATTTGTATGTCTCGAAGAACCTTACAAATATTCAATCCACGGATAAAAGGCATACCAAGACTCGCAACAATAGTTTCAAGATCGCACACTAAATGTTTTCTCGTTTGGGAATCAAACCCAGAACACTCGGTCTAATGCTAAACGGCGAGGTAACTGCTTACAGCTACACCATATGTGCATCAAAAAATTATTTCACGTAATAAAATTTCAGTGTGTTACGTTCAAAATTAATAATGATCTTATTATTTTTTACAGTACACCTGTCTTCACGAGAACTTGTTCCACTACCTTTGTGAGGAAAATGGAGGAGCCGTCACGTTACCAGCTGCAAGAGGCGATGATGCGTGGAAAGTGTATTTCAATGAAATACCAGAGGAAATCGTTGACGAATTCGCCATGAGATACGGAATTGAAGCCATCTATCAGGCTATGACGTAAGTTATTGTATTTAACATCAAAGTTATTAAAAATAGACTTGTAATCTGTAGTAGCTCAAAAAAAGATCATATTATTTTCTTTTATCCTTCCCTAAAATTCACCTGGTGGAGTTTCTATTACTGCCCTCAAAGAGCTCTGCTCTTAAAGAGCCAAAATACTCTTCAATCACCCTAGAAACTGTCATGGTAACGCTGTTCAGATCATCAAAAATGTCTTAAAGCATGTAAGCAATAACAGGCTGAACATATGAAACTATTTATTATTATGTTGTAACATCTCGCATGTCCACTATTTTCAAACAAATAAAAATATATATTATCTACATATTTAGTTTTGAAATAACATTGTGCGTGCCGCATTGGTCAACGTGCGATTTTATTTAAAATGTAGGGTTCATAAGACTTTAAGGAAAATTCAGTAAGAGACAATCGTAACTTTCAACTTAATTGCCCAACTTATGATAACCCGTTCCCTCGGTTCACGACCGCAGGCGTTTGAGGGTGACCGCGAAGTAGTTTGTGTCGGCCGAATTTTACTCATTGGGGGCGAATGAAGCGAAAACTTTGAGCAGTAGTGTGTGTTTCATAATGGCAGGAGCAAATTGGTTACATTAATATGGATAAATATTTGTGTAGGTTAGTGCGTCATCCATGTTGAATATTGGTATTAAAAATTAATCATTTTAATCAGGTCCACAATATATAATAGAAAGCATATTGAGTTTAGTGTTAACATCCTGCTTATAATAAAAATGTTTCTAACCATTCCTTATTTGCCAAACTTCATGAGTAGATCGACAGATATACAAGCACAGATGAACATACATATGAGAATGTTGTTACATGTTATGGGAATTCATATATATAACATAGCTCATTAAAAATAAACATCTATCGATGTAATAAATACAACTGCAAAAAAATTGTCACACTATGGTTGCTTAAAATGACATATGAAGAAGCTGAGCTCATTGTCAGTTGTGTATTTAGATAGGAGTGCTCTACAACACACACAAACACAACAGCGCGCGCGCACACCGCGCGCGCGCACACACACAGAGACACACGCACACACCCATCACTCATTTACCGAAAAAATCATTCCTGTTAAGTTGACGATCTTGTTACCCGTTGCTTTTATTTTTAAAAACACTATTATCATTACCTACTTAGTGTGAAAGTCAAGAGTTCTATATAATGACTATCTGTGTTTTTGTGCCAATAAAGATTTTTTTATTTTTTTATTTACATATATCTAAAATCGTTGTCTTTTGTATTTAAGTAATTTATTGACTTCTATTTCAGCCACTTTCACTGCCTCTCCACGAAGTACTTGTGCGCCGGTGTTCCCGCCGTCATGTCTACGCTCCTCGCAAACATCAACGCCTACTACGCTCACACAACCGCTTCGTCAGCAGTATCTGCCTCGGATCGATTCGCTGCGTCCAACTTCGGAGTAAGCATTTCTTCAAAGCCTGTTTCATCTTATCAATTTTGACAAGAGAGATTAGATTTTTCTTAGTTATCACGAAACAGGCTTCCAATATTAAAATCTTCATACATACAATAAAATAAATGAAGATCACAAATTTGAAATAGATTAACTTTTCCAATCTATCTCTCTATAGCTTCTTCCCTAAAAAGGTCATTGATGAAGAAAAAGAAATATTGTAACTAATTATTTCTTTTTCTTCCTCAATCAGAAAGAGAAGTTCGTCAAGTTACTGGATCAGCTGCACAATTCACTTCGGATCGATCTGTCCATGTACCGCAACAACTTCCCCGCGTCGAGTGCTGAGAAGCTCATGGACCTCAAGTCTACAGTCGATCTGCTCACCAGCATAACGTTCTTTAGGATGAAGGTACGATACATTTATTTTTAGCTTTGTATTATCTTTTAATCTTATTCAAATCTTCTTTGAACCGAAAAGCAAAGTATTCTACATTGAGAAAAAACGTCTTTGGTACACCCACTGATCGTTTATCAAAGAGGCCAATTTTAGACTGATCGTTAACATTTTGTCCGAAATAATATCTTTCCTAAAACCAGTACCTGATCCAATTTATATTAAACCGCAAATTTTTTATTTATAAAAAAATTGCGGTTTAATATAAATTGGATCAGGTACTGGATGATGAGTAAACCAATTTTATAGTACTAAGTTTTTGTTTCAAAAGTTATTTGTGTTACGGAATCGTCTGACCACAGATGTTGATTTTATTAGTGACCTTTATCGTAAAAAGATTTATTACATTTTCTATAAAAAATATTATTATGGCAGTACTCAAATCAAGTTAAAAAGCTTTTTCTTTAATCTGAGTAACGGAAGTAGTCCAGTTAAAGTATAAACTATGCACCTTTTATGTTCGGTGCCTTTTCATAAAATATCGATTTCTGCGAGCCCTTGTCAATTCCAAGAAACCTTGACATTAAGTACAATGGCACAATGTTTAAGCATTAGTTTTGGAATGAGTTGATTTTTACAATGTATTATAATGAACATTTGCCGGCTCATGCTTCCTGAAATAAGTTGCGCATTCATAAATAAAAGCGAAAAAATAAACTTGGTCCCATCGACTTATTTAATTCTCAGAAATATTCTATATGATTGGCCGTTTTAGTTCCTTAAACTATTTTATCTTTAAATATTTGTGCTTAGTCAGTATTCATTGTTTTGGAATAGATATCAATATTTTTTATTGTTTCCCTTAGTTAAATGTTGGTAAATCCTCCCGCGCCACAGGATTAGTTCTAGTGCGGGAGTTAGCTTTAATAAAATAATAATTACACAAACAACATTAATATTATTAACATGTTGTTGAACATGGATGTTTGTCTTGGTCTGGGTGTTTCTATGTATAATATGTATGTATTTACAAAAAAAAAAGTATATATGTATGTTTATCCATTGTCTAGTACCCATAGTACAAGCTCTGCTTAGTTTGGGACTGGATGGTGTTGTGTGAATGTGGTAGAATATTATATTATTTATTTATTATTTATTTATTTATTATTAATGTTTTGCTCATAGGTCCAAGAGCTAAGCAGCCCGCCCCGCGCCAGCACGGTAGTCAAAGACTGCGTGAAGGCATGCCTTAGATCAACATATCAGTTTCTATTTGAGAATTGTTATGAGTTGTACAATAGAGAGTTCCAGGTAAGTGCTCATTTCTAAAATATCAAAATTATTGCTAAGCTGCATATATTAAAATGTTTGAAAAGTGATTTTGAAAACTAGAATAACGCAATTTTTACTGGCACTGTTGCAGGCGCCAACATGGCGCTTGCAACAGTGCCGAAATATCCGTTAGATACTTAAAACAAAAGTACGTGGTATATATACCGTAGGAACAGTAAAAAGTAATGATAGTGACCACGAAAGTTACCTAGAATAACACAATTTTGTATTTCAGGTGGATCCAAATGAAGCTAAACGTGATCCAGCGGATCACGGGCCGCAGTTGGATTCAGTGGACTTCTGGCACAAGCTGATCGCACTTATCGTATCTGTGATAGAAGAAGACAGGAACAGCTACGCGCCTGTTCTTAACCAGTTCCCACAGGAGTTGAATATTGGACAGGTAAGATTTGATTTTATGTAAGTTTATACACAGGATACGATTTACTTGCAGTGATAATAGGCTTACATGCCAATTATGCTAGTTAAACGTCATAGCCCATACGTTTATTCAACAAATATTAATTTCCCAAGGGGAAGTAGGTATGTAAGTTTATTTTTTATATAAATTAGCATAGATGCGTTTATTTAAAAAAAAACGTGTCGGTACTGAGGACCTGTAAAATTTCGTTGTTTATAATAAACGTGTATATGTATGACGCAAATTCATCAAATGCGAGCAATGGAGAGGGAGATAGTCGAGGAGTGGTATAGGAGCATTAAATTAAACACAGGACAAAAGTTCAAATTGGATTGCGACTGAAGTTCTATTAGATCGCGGGAGCAGCCGCACGTAGGCTCAAACACACCAATACATGTTAAACGCTAAGTCAAAAATGTCATACATGTGTCTCTATGAGACAATATTACAGAGATTCCTTTCTCTGTAATATTGTCTCATCACTGACATTTATTTTTTTATGTCATTTGCAGTTATCAGCTGCTACGATGTGGTCACTATTCGCCGTGGACATGAAGTATGCCTTGGAGGAACATGAACAACATCGACTTTGCAAGTCTTCCGCCTACATGAACTTACACTTCAAGGTAAACATTTTTTTACTTTATACATTTGTTTTTTTCTTTATGGTGATCCTAACCTCTACTGGCGTCTCTGCTAGAACCGGTGTTAGTAAATGCAACAAAATGTAGCCTCTGTGCTATTCTGATCTAAAAGCTATATAACGGAAACGATTTATCTAAATTGCTACGGAAAGTTTTGCGTAAAAGTTGACAAATATCCATCTATAATACAATTATGCTCACAAACTGTTATATAGGTAGATATATTATTCCCAAAATTAGATCATTACAGTAGGACTAATAACTTTACCTGTTCTAATCTCCGGAGCAAGGAGATAATATTTTTGTAAATTTGCAAATCAATTACTTCGTGCATTTGCCTCGTGGCTATACCTATTGCTGTATTTTCGACGTATACTCAATGCTACATAGGTAGATATCTTATTCCCCAAATCAGATCATTACAGTAGGACTAATAACTTTACCTGTTCTAATCTCCGGAGCAAGGAAAGAATATTTTTGTAAATTTTCTAATCGAAATCGAACCTTGCAAATCAATGACTTCGTGCATTTGCCTCTTTGTCGTGGCCATACCTATTGCTGTATTTTCGACGTATGATATTCAATGCTATATTTTGTTTGCAGGTAAAATGGCTTCACACAAACTACGTGAAAGATGTCCCACCGTACTGCGGTGCCGTTCCTGAATATCCAGCCTGGTTCGAACCCTTCGTGATGCAGTGGCTAAATGAAAACGATGACGTTTCTTTGGAATATCTCAATGGCGCTTTCAACAGAGATAAGAGAGACGGGGTGAGTTTTATTCAAAATTCTATTCTGTAGATTTGTTCATTGTAAATAATCAGACTAATGATACCTTAAACTATTTTTTTTTGCCAATAAATATATGACATGTACCTAATATCTCATGGTCTAAGCATGGTTTCAAATTGCAACATAATCGTTTTCATATCAAACGTTAATTTGTTTAATAATTAATAGAAGAAAATCCAATACCGTGAGAATTTTGGAAAATCACTTCGTAATGCACTCCTACGGTCCCCGAAGAATAAAAATACCAAATTTCAGTTACTTGCACCTTGGTTATGCGTTATCTGTCAGTCAGTAACGCAAGAATTGTATATACATAGAAGATTATTATTTACCCCCTATCTTCCCGTGGGTGTCGTAAGAGGCGACTAAGGGATAACACGATGCAAATACCATCTTTGCGTAGAGACGGAAAACTCGATATCAAACCCTATACGACTGCCTCGTTGGTCTCGCGGCATAAATTTGCGCGTGGGATTGGGAGGTCCCGGGTTCGATTCCTGGGTTGGGCAGTGTTATTGGGTTTTTCTTTCACGAAATTCTCAGTAGCAGCACGGAGTCTGGAAATGTGCCCGGTACGGCAATAGGCTCGCCCCTTATTACGTGGGACTAAAGTATATCTGGCGAAAAGTGGGTGTAGAAATACACCTCTGCCTACCCCTTCGGGGATAAAAGGCGTGACGTTATGTATGTATTATTATTTATAACTATTTTTCAGTTCCAAAAATCGAGCGAACACGCGCTCTTCAGTAACTCCGTAGTAGACGTATTCACCCAGTTGACGCAATGCTTCGACGTGGTGTCTAAACTGGAGTGCCCTGACCCTGAGATCTGGAAACGGTACATGAAGCGCTTTGCCAAGACTATCGTCAAAGTTCTTGTGGCCTATGCTGACATCGTGAAGAAGGAATTCCCTGAACACTTGAAGGAGGAACGAGTGGTACGTTGAAATAAAATTTCAATCCCAGTTAAAAATTAAAATCGAGACGAAGGGAGCTTTTGTTCCACGTATAGAAAAAGCTAAGGTATTACTTTGTTGTATTGTCGTTTGATCTGCATCACTCTAAATTACGCGTCAGGAGCTAACGGTATGTGGGCTACTAATACCATTTCAGCTCTCGTTAGACTGTGAGGTAGCTAATGTTTTTCACATTTCTTTCAATAAATTCACAATCATACAAGGCATAATTACGTAAAACGGTATTTCGTCTGCCTCCACACAACTGCTACGTGAATTACTGGTCCAGTTCCCCAGTCCAAAAATAATAAAGAATATACATGATAAAATTGTTTACTGAACAGACCATTTATATAATGATTTAATTTTTAGGCATGCATCCTGATGAATAACATCCAACAACTGCGGGTGCAACTGGAGAAGATGTTCGAAGCGATGGGCGGTACGAAGTTGGAGCGAGATGCAGCTGACATTCTACACGATCTGCAGCAAAGATTGAACAGCACTCTAGATGAACTGGCGTCTATGTTCGCTATCAGGTAAATTATACAATTCTCATAGCCTCTCTTTAATTTAAAATTAAACGAATAGCAAATGCCGCAACAAAGAATTGATAAGTTTAATGGGGTGGCACAAGGTAACATACTGTGACCAATAGTATTTTGACAGCAATGACAAGCATGTATGATATAAACTACATTGTAATTTGTATCGATTACACAGATCATATGGAAATAATATAGGAAAAGGGGTGCCATGAACAATAGCACAAATCGGTTTATACCGGTGGATAGTTCGTACCATAGGTTAGGATATTTTTTTTTATTTTCTCTGGGACTAATCCCACCCTCATTCCCACTACTGTGTCACCTGTGTAGCCAGGTTCAGCAGCAGTGACCATTGATGACAACGAGTTTTGACACTCGTGAAGTCCCGGGGAAAGTTAAACTGTCTTGGAACCCGCAACGAACTTAATCAGAAGTATATTGGAGGAGTTGGAAAATGAATAATCCACTTCCCTCCTTAACAAAGCGGGAGACAAGCAACAAAGAGATATAGTGATGAGAAAAGATAAGCACCACGGACATGAGCATTAAGGGGGCCTAAATTGTGAACTATGCCTGTTTCCAGTAATATGTATGGCAGAAACGCCTAAACGCACGGAAATTCGTCCTACTTGCCACAAGATCCGTATAGTACACTACTCCAGAAGTTACCTCTAATTCGTTAAGCATGATATTACGTTCAATTTGCCAAAGACTACACTCCCATAGAATGTGATGAGCAGATTGTTCATAATTGTTGCCAGATGTTGAACATTGACATAACGGTGAATCAACTAGCTTAAATGAATACAACTTGCTCTTAAAGTTGCCATGACCTGTAAGAAATTGGGCTACACAGTGATCCACCTCCAACCAGTTCCTCGCCAGTCGCTCTCGGACGCATGGGAAGAACTGGTAGAGGTGACGGCCCTTAGTTGATGTGTTCCAGCGACATTGCCATTCATCAAGAAGATCGTCATAGACTGTGGATTGATGGTTCAACAATCTAGCGATCTTATGTCTGTCGCGCGGAGCTAGAAAATTTAGATCCATGTTATCTCGTGTCACGTAATACATTGCTGCTCGTCTTTGTGCCTCAAGATCGACTGGAAATACACCTGCCAGTACTGGCAAAGCTTCAGTACTAACTGTCCTATAAGCCTTGCACAAAAATATCAACGCGAGACGTTGACTTTGTAGCATTTTACGTCGTACAGCACCGATAGTAGCTCTATCAGCCCATGCAGGCGCACCATAACACATACAACCCAGATATGTTGCACCATAAATTACTTTTAAAGTTTTGAACGAAAGCCCCCATGTCGCAGTTGATATCTTTGACAAGGCGTAAAAACTTCTTTTAGATTTTTCACCTACTGTTCTAATGTGCTCGACAAATGAAAAGTTTCTCTCTAAAACTAACCCCAAATAACAAACTGATTCTTTGTTTCTAATGGTTATGTTATTGAATTTGATTCGAGGCGGTGTTTTTAAGTTCCCTTTCAAAAGTAATTGAAATGTTTTCTGTGGAGAAAAATATAAACGATTGCGTTCACCCCAATTGTTGATTAAGTCTAAACATTGATTAGCTAACCTTTCAAGTCCTACCCTAGTATTAGATTGAATAAGTAAAAGACCGTCATCTGCATATCCGGTCAATGAGCAACCTGGTGGTAGTGGTATGCTTAGAAAGTCATCAAAACCTAGATTCCATAAATACGGGCCTAACACTGATCCCTGCGGACAACCCATGGTCAGCGCCTTCGACACAGCATGGTGGCCTAATTTTAACTTTGCTGTTCCATGTAGGAAATACGTATAAATGAGGGAATATATGTTACTAAAGCATCCACGAGACTTTAATTTAAGTAAAAGCATTGGCCACCATGCGTTGTCGAAAGCGCCAGATATATCTAAGAATATACCTAGCACATATTGTAGTGTTGATGACGAAACTATCTTCCTAACCGATATAACTGCGTCAACTGTCGATTTACCTACTGTGAAGCCAAATTGTCTATCGCTAAATCTAATACCGCCCGGCAGAAGCCGGGGAACTACGAGACGTTCTAAAAGCTTTCCTTGTGATGGTAACAATGTTATTGGCCTATATGACTTAGGGTCGTCGGACGGTTTGTCTCCTCTTTTTGGTATGATCCTAATGTAACCACTGCGCCATATAAGAGGAAAAATACCTTCTGCTATGCAACGTTTAAACACAAACAAAATGGACTCACCAGATGTTTTACAAGCTTCCTTTATCATCTTGTTGGAGATTTTGTCTTCGCCTGAAGCTTTGTTAGGCGGCAAAGATCCGACAGCATTTATAAATTCGTCATAGGATGGTAGGTCTGACGTTGGTGAAACGGGTTGCAAAGCAGCCCATTGTCGGATCTGACGGTGGTAGTCTGTGTCATTCTCCAGCCGATCGTTGGGTATCAGACAATTCAAGAGATAGTCCGCTGTCTCCTCAATACCAGTGGAATGTCTACCATTAATTTTGATATTTTGGGTATAAGCTAAGTCGATAGATCTATTTGCTTTAAATTCGTGATATAAAGGAGACCACGGACCCTCCCTATCGAGTCTATCAACAATCTTACGTAACAAATTTCTTTTGCATTTTTCAACTGCAGACCTATAATGAGATCTAGCAACTCTAAGAGCAATGAAGGCAGTATCATAAACGTCACCTGTTATTTGACGTCTTTTTAATAGATTTAACTTTCTACGTGCTCTGCGAAAGGCTCGCCGAAGTTCAGCTAAGTTGTTATTCCACCAATCACATCTACGAGTGTTGGTGATAGAACCACGGCCAATGGCAACATCCGCACAATATATGAAGGTGTCAGACAAAATTTCAGCACTCTCTTCTACAGAAAGACTACAGCAAGTGAAGTATTTGACATGTGACGCGAATAGTGAACCAAAAAGATCCCAATTAGCTCCTTTTGTTTTATATCTAAAATTAATAGAGGACATACATGACGAGTCCCGTGGCAGCCTTGACGTGAATTCGTACACGATTAGGCGGTGGTCACTACATGACGCGTCCGGTAGGACACGCCACCTATCTATACGAACGTCCCCACAAGAAAGTGTGACGTCAATAGAAGACTCGCCCATGGGGCTGCAAAAAGTAGGTGGTGCATCTGGTGTGTTGTGGATGGATAAATTCATTTCTGCAATGAAATCCTCGACGGCGCACCGTCGATCCCTATCAGAAGAACGATATTTGCCATACCATAACGTAGATGATGCATTTACATCGGCACTAATTATGACCTTATGGCCCACAAGGGACCTTAAAACCAAGCGAAGATGGTGTAAGTAAGGGGCAACCGGATGTGAATACTGAAAGTAGCAGCTGACAACATAAACTCTAAAGGACGCAGAAGATACCTCCGCAACCGCACAGTGTGACGTCATGAGATTACTAATAGATGTTACAGTTAAGTTTGAATTCGCGACATAAATCCCAGCTCGTGCTTTGCCGTCCAGCTGTATGATTTTATTACTCTGGCTTGTATTTTGATATTGTTCTTGTACGAGTATTACGTCTAACTTATATTCTATAACTAAGCGCTCTAACTCTAATGTCGCCACCCTATCGTTGTGAAGGTTTAATTGTCCTATAACGATATTATCCATGATGTACCTACCTAAGTATGAGGTTCCCTAAACTATTAATTCAGTAGTTAGTATTAAGAATTAGTTGTTCTAATTTCAACTTATATGTGGGACATTCCTGAGATCCGCAACGATGGTCATGCGGTTTCTTAAGGCGTTTACATGCTACGCATGAAGGTTTAAAATCAGGAAGATCTTTATTTGAGCAAGTTTTTGTTTCGTGTTCCCCAGCACAGTGAGCACAAGCAGCTGTTTTATATGTACAAAACTTTTGAACGTGACCGAATTGTTGACATTTTGAACACCGCACTATTTCTATGTCGTCTATAAACCTACATGTTGCCCAATCTATAAACAATTTTTCTTTTGTGCTAACAAGATGTTTACGAATGTCTGGTTCTACTTCCAGGCCTATCCATTTACGACCACTATCTAATTTACGCCTACGAGTGATTTTGGTATTTTTAATAAACGTTTCCTCATCTACACTTACCTCATCTTTGATATTCTGACGGTATAACGCCGTGATGAACGCTTTGTCCTCCATAGCACCGGGTACGTCCTTGACAAGAATGCGTGGCTTACGCCCTTTCGGCTTCTCTAAACGTAGACCGGCAGACCTAATCGCACTTACGGATTCCAACTTTTTGAGTTGTTTTTCGTTGGCTACACGTAGTACTACCCCAGACTTGGCTGTTTTTTTGACACCTACTATTTGAAAGCCTTCGTCGCAAGGTTTGATGGCCTTCATCAGTGCCTGCTTCGTAGCGGATGACGACCCGTATTCAGCTGAACGCTCTGTAGTCGGGTAAGCTACAATAGCAGGGCGTTGGACACGGTGAGACTCCACCGCGGCTGCCGCCGGCACTGACTTCGCTGGTAGACGAAGGCTAAGTTTTTGTGCGTACGTCGGCTTTTGCTGATTGTTTTTTAAGCTATCTAACTCTCGTTCCAAATGCGCCATCCTAGTTTCGTTGCTAGACGATTTTAATGCTAGTATGGATACTATACCTGTTATACGCTGCGTAAAATCCATTATGGCAGTTTTGTTAGCGACGTTAATACGCGATCCTTGATCGTTCACTAACTCATTTATGTTGGCCAAATAACTAGTTGCCTGAGCTACTAAATCACAATAACTATCAGAATAATTGACACTTTTTACCAATGGTTCGCTTTGAAAACGTTTTGACCTATCATCTGGCGTAATAAACGATGGTGACATATCACTAAATAAACGTTTAGTCGTTGGCGACTTCGGTGTACAAAAATCGGTGCCACCACCACGATCAGGTGGTTCATTACAGAATAAAGACATTATTACCTTACCTTATTTAACTATACTATATTGTATCCGCAAAAGGAAACCTAAACACAAATATATTTAACAGTAAAAATAATTTAGTAAAAAACTTACCTACTTTTTTCGCAGTACCTACATTAAGAAAAAATAAAAGACTTACCGATCGATGAATTACACTTATTTACACTATTTACAATATAATATGTACAAAACTTACAATACACGGAGCCTAAACCCTAAAATACACAACCAGAAGCAACTCACGAGCTGAAAAATTATCACAAAACCGGTAAAAAGTTATTTAAAAAACACAGCTATTTGTTTCGCACCACACTGTACGAAGCGCGGGAGGGAAGTAGGTTAGGATATATTGTTAGTTCGTACTCATCATTTTACGTATTCCTAAGTGGTCTCATTATTGCCCGTCGCCTTTTTGGCAGGAGGCTAATGATGCTGATACACCTGATCGTACACTTGTAACAGCACAGCAAGCATTCGCCGTTTTATGTTTTGTCGGACCGAACAACAAACATAACCGAACATTGCTACGAACATTCTCACAATCTTTCTAGCAAACGCTCTAATCAGCTAAAACGTCAAATCTTTACCGTCAATTTGCTAGAATGGTCAAAAGAACGTTCGTAAGACTGCTCGCTAAAACACACACTTGTTTATTTTTCTGTTATATAACATTCGCGAGAATGCTCATTACAGGTGAATGCTCAAATGTATCAGTACTATAATGCTAATGATTGTTATAATGATTCAAAAGTGAAATTGATTTGTATAACACGAAATTTACATGGTCTATAACATAACAAGTAATTAATCTGTCTAGCAATTCAACGTTGTGCTTGCCAAATGAAATTATAATAATTGTTGTAGTTGGCAACATAATTGTTTATTATCAAGGTGTGACAAAGATGAAAGTTTTGTATCACGCCTAAATGCTATATTATGTTTTATTACTAGCGATCTGTGTTTCTACTAATTATAACGCTTTCTGATACTTGTTGTTATGAATGTTCGAAAAAATATTAAATTTTAATATAGTGTTGTTAAGTTATTTCCTAATTTAAATATTAGTATGTACTACTTAAAATACTTTACTTTGTAGTTATAATGATCAATCTAAATTGGATGTCGAAACATCGTTACCATACCTAATTCACAAAGAGTAACCACACTTGTAAACGATTGATTTTAAACTTTCGCAATTTGTATATTATTTACAATAGCGTACAATTTTATTATGTTGTGTATTTATGTTGTATATCATACAATTTTATTAAACGGGTCGTCCTTGCGAAATATAACTAATTTAAGGAAAGAAAACAAATATATATATATATATATATTTACTATTGAACGTAAGATCCCCTAAATGAAATAGTATGACTAGTAAACAATATCGAAAAGAATAGTAAATCTTGCAACAACATCATCCTCCTAGCGTTATCGCAGTCTCAACCTGGGGTCCTCTTTCTAGTCTAACTAGTCTAAACCGAATTTGGCGGAATATTAGCTTTTCCACGGAGCGACTGCCTGTATGACCTCCGCAACCCGAAGGGATAGCGATATTCCATGGTTTAGACTAGTGTCAGTTTATTTTAGGGGTACTGACGCCCTATAACGACTGTCAAAGATCTTCATGACAGCCGGGACCGACGGCTTAAAGTGCTCTCCGAGGCACGAGACAAGCGATAATTGACAATTCAATACGCACATAACTCCGAAAAGTCAGTGGTGCGCGCCGTGGATTCGAACCCGATACCCTCTGCATGGCAGTCCGTTGGTATCTCCACTAGGCTATCGCTGCCTACTAAAAAATCTTGCAACAACATATGCCTTGTAAATTCTGATAGAAAAGATAAATCGAGTTTCGTTAAACCAGAAAAAGTATGATAAATAGGCAAAAAAAGAAATTTAACTATGTATCTCTTAGATAAATAATTAGACTCGTTTTGTAGAGCAAAGCGAGTCCAATCATTTATCTAAAATGTAGCCATTGATCCATATGTTCTGGAGCAAATTACAAGATAATTTCTACCTTCCAGCTTGGAGACGAGGATCACCGCCAGTGTCAAAGAGCTAGGAGAGCTGCTGCAGAAAGTGGGAGGAGGTGGCGCGCCAGGCCAACCGCAACCGCCCGCGCACCATGAAGCTGATGAGGTGTTGCGACCGCTTATGGATATCTTGGTGAGTGGACCCTCGTACTAGTTTATTAAACACCGGATTAAATGTGGAACTATCCATGGATTTGAAAATTGGAGATGTATATTTGACATAAACTTCATAAAAAGTATGTTAAGGAGTCTCTCGTACTAGTTTATTAAGCGCCGGATTCAATATCCGGTATATGTATCGATCTGAAGATTGGAGATGCATATTTGAAATAAACTGAAATAAACTCCGAGGCGTGTAAGTCTTCAGCGATACGAGATTTTCTCCTAAGCTTGCGTCCTTTAAGTAGAAATACCTAAAGATATTTGAAACTGCTGTGTGAATTTAAAAAAAAAATTTAGAGTGTTTAGGGGGTCTCAAGTGTTTCGTAAAAAGCTTCAAGGACTTTTTATTTAATGTTAGTGTCCTGTGGTTTTAAATACAATAAATTATAAGTACATATTTAAATGGCTGGATTTTTATATAATTACATTTGCTTAATTCGTATTTATTTGTTTGCAGGATGGCTCTCTAACTATGTACGCAGAGTCCTGTGAAAAGACTGTTCTCAAACGACTGCTAAAGGAATTGTGGAAGATTGTGATGAAGATATTAGAAAAGACTGTAGTGCTTCCGCCTATGACCGATAAGACGGTAAGATAGAAATTATTTACAAAAGAAGAAAGAAAGAAAGAAGAAGAAAGAAAGAATAAGAAAGAAAGAAAGAAACAAAGAAATATTATTTTCTTTTTTATTTCTTTCTTTCTTTAAAATATTTACCAAAACGTCAGATACAAAAATTTATTTATTGTTCTTTGAATAAATCATACCCAATAAACTGTTTAGCCAAACAGATTAAAATTCTAATAATGTTTACATCCGTGTCCATTTACAGATGATGCTGAAAAACCTAACAAACAATGCCAAGAATTTGGCAGCGAACGCGAAGATAGAGGATATGACGCAGCTGTTCAAGAGTACTGTTGGCAAACAGGACGTCAAGCATGCGTTGTCCGGAGTCATGGATATTTCTAAGGAGGTAATTATTAAATTATATGGCGGTGATTATCTTTCATATTTAAATTTGGCCATAATTAAGACCCAGATCAGTCAACCCTACAATCCTATGATAATCATATCAGGTATCCGTTACTTTTCATAAACATTGTTTTTTATATATCTATTTTTACAATATTTTTCACTTTTCTTGTATTCACTTTGTACGTCAGGATAAACAAATTTGCATCGTTTCGCTGGCTCAATAACACACTCTACTTGATTTGTAATGGTCAAAATTCATGACATAAACTAGGAACACTTAAGGGTACCGCGTGAGTTCGACAATTATTGATGGAAGTTGCATTAACGCTCGTGCGACAAAGTACTGCGACTTACCATAGTTTGATACACGCTTGTGCGGCCACAATACATATTAGATCAAATATTAATGATTGTCATTTTAGGAACGTATCCTGATTCAAAATCGGTTTTGATAGTAGTTTAAAAAATAATATAAACACTAAAAACATAACTCCTAAAAGATTTTTTATACAATACAGTATTGTCATTTATTTTTTTCTTCCTTAGCACTTATCAGCGGAGAAGAGCTTATCACCAAAGCAGTGTGCAGTTCTGGACGCGGCGCTTGACACCATCAAGCTATACTTCCACGCGGGAGGCAACGGGTTAAAGAAGACTTTCTTGGAGAAGAGCCCAGAACTGCAGTCGCTGAGATACGCGCTCAGCCTGTACACGCAGACCACTGATACGCTGATCAGGACCTTTGTTACGAGTCAGCAGAATCAGGGTAATTATGTTCTGTCAACTCATCATCATAAATATTTTCGCAGTCGACTGCTGGGCACAGCCTCATAATAACATCGTGAGTTAATAGGAAGATTTGGCATACTATACCAAGCTTGCCAGAGGGGTTTAGTGTAAGGTTTGATGTCGATTTCACGTCTCAAAAACCCAACTACGACAAAAAACGTAAACATTATAATAACGTGTGAATACGGCTCTTATTTTTGTACTGTTATTGTTTCTTCAGTTACCTTGTTTATTCCAGCATTCTGAAAATCTTGTTTCATACTTTTTCAGCGTCGATTTTTTTGTCGTACCTAGTCGGGTTTAAGTTTTTTTTACTATTTTTATTTAAACTACTTTGGTGTTATATCACTGTGCTTTTATACTATTTACTTGCAAAAGCTAAATTGTCAAATACGAACTAGGTATGTTATTACAAATGATACCAAAAACGGTGTATCTATTTTATTTTTTAACTCATGACTTTATGTCCGCTAGAGGGCGCCACGTTAAATTTAAGCTATATTTTTGATAAGTACAAGTGACGCCCTTTCAAATGATACCAAACACGATGTATTTATCTTAATATTTTTATTTAACACATGATTTTTCGTCCACTAGAGGGCGCCACTTTAAATTTAAGCAACATTTTGGAAATGTGCATGTGACGCCAAATGATATCAAACACGACGTGTTTATCTCATTTTTATTTTTTAACACAATACTTTTTTAGCGCTAGAGGGCGCCACATTGAGTTTTGTGACACGTCATGCAGCCTTGGTTTAGCGGACAACTAAGACGGTTCTAACAACACCTCATTTGTCGAGTTGCGATAAGTATATCATAGCTTAGGAGCTATGAGGGAACAGATGAACATACACACATACATAGCCTGTTAAAAGCACAACCCTCCTTTGGCTTTGCCGTAGTCGGGTAAAAATACTATTTGCTACGTGGTTTTTCTTTTTTCGTATCTCACGACACCCGTCGAATGAAATAGAGGTGGTGACATTTTGTATTCCTAACCCGTCAGCACACGGATATATATATTACATAAAATACCTACATTGACTTTCTTTTTTTTTTCTTTTGACTTATTTAATAGAAATGCATACAATTTGATTACACCGTTGTCGAGCAATTTAACAACGAAAGAGAAAAACAAGTTTACACCTTAATTAAAGAAACACACAAATTAAAATATTAAACAGATGCATTTCAGAAAGTCAGATAAGATCAAAAGTGGTATAAACAGTCATAATATTGCACCCTGCCAAAGTCGTATTTGACTTTCACCAACAGCAAAGTCACAATCAGATTTGGTGCAAATATTATGATGAATGGTATGATGGGTCTCCAAAGATTCGTCTGGTTTCAACGCACAGCGATTTGGTAAACTGATTTTCCAAAAATAATTGTGTTGTCTCAGATGCTGCGGTTGCAGAAGAAGGCAGCGTGGGAGAGGTGTCTCTTCAGGTGGACCTGTTCACGCATCCTGGTACTGGTGAACATAAAATTACTGTGAAAGGTAAGTGACGTTATTAATTAAGATCGTTATTAGAAGTATTTATATGTAGAAATAATGACGTAGATTAATTAAATATCAAGGACATAGATAGACGTCTACTTGAATCAAATACAGATACTAAAAATTTCCATAATGTTAAATGCATGAACATGGATGTTTGTCTTGGTCTGCGTGTTTCTATGTATAATATGTATGTATTTACAAAAAAAAGTATATATGTATGTTTATCCATTATCTAGTACCCATAGTACAAGCTCTGCTTAGTTTGGGACTAGATGGTGTTGTGTGAATGTGGTAGAATATTATTATTATTATTATAATTCCTATCACATGTGTCATCATTTATATTAAGCGTGGAAGCACGCGTTTTTATCTATATCAAATGTACTATTCGATAGATCTTTAAGAATGTTTACCATTATTAAATATTTATTTTTAGGTATCCGTTGCCAAAAAATATTTCATTAGCTTTAAATTATTGTCAAATAATTATATTACGTATTTTGAGCGTGTCCTTGTAAGACATATACATAAGTGGAATTTTATATTGAATGCATAGCCCTAAATGCACACAACAACCTTTGTATCGGCGGCTAATAATTGCTTGCGAATGAAGGTAATTATTAAAATAAAAGGTTGAACATTGCCTAGACTCTTTTCAGTTTTCCTGGCATAAATAATATAGTATCTGAACTCAAATCTGTAGTCAACGCTTGTACCTACATAAACTTGAATTCCTGAACTAAACTTTCCAGTGGTAGCCGCGAACGACCTGAAGTGGGTGATCGCCAGCGGGATGTTCCGTCCGTTCATCGAAGTGAATCTGATCGGGCCGCACCTCGCAGACAAGAAGAGGAAGTTCGCCACCAAGTCCAAGAGCAACAACTGGAGCCCCAAGTTCAATGAAACTTTCCACTTGTGAGTATAATTTAGCGTTCAAGCCCCTTAGGCGTAAGGTAAACTTGACAGGGGGGCTAAACGGTATGCGTTGGCTGGGATTATAAAGATAATGAAACATTAAAATTACAAAATAATATTTTGTAGTTTCATCTCATCAAATCAGAAATCTCTTAAAAGAATCATAACTGATATAATTGATACCCCTTTAACCTCAGTGTTCAGTTAATGAGGCTAGTTTCCTGGACAATCAATATTTTTAAAATGTTCGATAATCATCACCAGAAATTTTGATTTGTATGATGCTTCACTGACCAATATCACTTTTATTTGAATAAAAACACTATCATCAAAACAAATACGAAAATACGTGTATGCTTCCTATACTAAATTTCTCGGCGCGTTTTCATCTGTGTGTGTTTTATATATTTTTTTTATTTATAGTCTCACGCTTGTATTCCCGAAGGGGTATGCAGAGGTGTAAATATTACACCCACATTTCGCCATGAATTTTTAGGTCCCACGTAATAGGGGGCGAGCCTATTGCCGTTACCGGGCACATCATCAGACTCCGGGCTGCTACTGAGTATTCGGAAAAACCCAGTAACACTTTTTGCCTGACCCGGGCTATCCACTGGACCACGGAGGCAGTCACGGAGAGCAGCAATAATAATAATAATAATAATAATAATAATCATCTTTATTGTACAAATGCCAAAGAAACTACAAAAATTAATCTATAACAAAAAGAAAAATAACAGATAGTACAATAGGCGGCCTTATCACTCTCAAGCAATCTCTTACAGGCAACCTTTGGATGGATAAGAACAACACGTATTCAGAAAAGGGTAGTTTGGCGATATTTACCAATTTAGATATATAATACGAATTCTTACATATACATAAATAAGTACATACATAGATAAATAACTACATACACACATATATAACTATATACATACATAAATAAATATACAATACATAGATATTTATATTATTGATACATAAATTTGTGATAAATAAATGAAAGGAAATAGAAAAATAAGAATTACAAGAGTAGTAAGATTAAAGAGACAAGTAGTATTCTTTGAGTAACTTTTTAAACGATGATATTGTTTGAGCTTGTTTAATTGGCATCGGCAATGCATTCCACAAGCGAGCAGCTTGGACGGTAAAGGATTTATCGTAAAATCTACTGGAATGCATTGGTATAGCCAGTCTTAGATTCACCGATGACCTTAGAGATCTAGAATGCGTGTCAGAAAGAAACTCGAAGCGTTCTTTTAAGTAATGGGGAGTAGAAGGGTTAAAGAGAATGTTATAAAGTAAAGATAGTATGTGAGTATTCCGTCGAAGGCGAATTGGGAGCCACTTGAGCGAATTGCGGAAATTGGAAACGTGATCATATTTGCGCAATCCAAATATGAATCTTATACATAAGTTTTGAAGGCGCTCAAGCTTATCAAGTTGCTCCTCCGTGAGATCTAGATAGCTAACATCAGCATAGTCAAGGATAGGTAATAGAAGAGAATTTGCAAGCGCAATCTTGGTGGCAGTCGGCAGAAAGTTTCGCAATCTTCGCAACGTCCCAGCCGCAGAAAACAATTTTCTGCTAACTTCCCTAATTTGAGGGCCCCAGGATAAAGTTTTATCAATATAAACTCCTAAATCCTTCACGCAATCGCTTATAGGTAAAGGAATACCATTAAAGTTGACTTGGGGTAAGCAGGTCCAGTCAACACGCGCAATCAGCCTGGGACTACCGACAACAATAATCTGTGTTTTCGTAGGGTTAATTTGGAGACCAAACTTGAGGCTCCATGCAGCTATACGATCTAAATCACAGTTGATAATGCGAATTGCTTCAGACAACTCATGTTCAGGAGCTTGAGTATAAATTTGGAGATCATCTGCATAAAGGTGGTAGGATGACTGAAGTTGATAAGAGATAGAATTTATAAAAATTGAGAAAAGTAAGGGAGATAGAACGCCACCCTGTGGAACGCCGACTGTAGACGTACACCAGGAAGACAAGGAGTCTTCAATCCGTACACGCTGTCGACGACCAAACAGGTAACTGTGAAACCAATCAATCACTGGTGGAGATATGTTAATGGAGCGTAATATGCCAAGCAGAATATGGAAATCAATAGTATTGAAGGCATTACTGAAATCAAGTAGACAGAGAACAGTCACGTTGCCATTTTCCATACCGAGCCTGATGTCGTCGGTAATATTGATCAGTGCCGTAACCGTGCTGTGACCTGGACGGAAACCGGATTGGAGTGGATTGAAAAGAAGGTTTTTATTAAGGAATGTGCTAAGTTGGGCATGGACAAGGCGTTCGAGAACTTTAGAAAGGAATGGTAGGATGGAGATTGGCCGGTACTCAGAAAAAGAAGACGGATTGGGTTTTTTAGGTAAAGGAATAATTTGGGCGTCTTTCCATATGGTGGGAAAAACGCCCCCAGATAAGGAATAATTAAAAATATGACACAGGATGGGAAGGATTTCATCTAATATGGGAAGGATCATTTTCCGGCTGATACAATCATTACCGACTGCGTTAGATGCAATGGATAATACGCTCTTTTTAACATCACACTCAGACAGTTGATTAAAAACGAAAGATGGATAATTTGGGGTTGGGAGCAATGAAAGATCATGCAAAGTGCTAGCTTTGGTAGTCTGATCAAATTTAGACGAAGTAGTAAAATGCCTATTTAGAGAATTTATATCTATTTTATCAGAAACAAGATCATGTGAAGATTTTCCAACTCCCAAAGTTTTTAGAAACTTCCAGACCTTAGCTGGATCTTCATTCTCAACTGAGCTATGGATGTATTGGCGTTGTGCTTTCCTACACACCTTTTTACAGTGATTTCTGATAGCAATGTAGTTGTCCCAATTACGAGAAATAGGTTGACATTTATATTTTGTTTTAGCTATAGCTTTCTTAGACAACAAGACCTTAATTTCAGTGGTTAGCCAAGGTGATGGTAATTGTCTAACTCTAATTGCACGGACTGGTGCATGGACATCGTATAGACGAATAATAGCGTTACTAAATAATTGAACTTTCTCGTCAATGGTCTCTGCGCTTAGTAAAGGACTCCAGTCGATCAAACTTGCATCTGTATGAAGATTTTCTACATTCATGCCACCAAAATTACGTTGCAGGAGAATTTTTGTTTTTGTCTTAGGAAGACGAAGTTTATAGGAGAGAAAGATAAGGTCATGGTATGAAAAAGCATCAGCTGGAAGCTGCCCATGCTTGGCGACAAGAGAAGGTGAGGAGACAAACATAAGATCAAGGAGAGAAGGAGTAGAATTTGGAAAGTTATGTGTAGCATTTAAAGGGAGGATGGACAGATTACAAGATTCGACAATACTACACAAGGAAGATGAGCGCGAATCCTTTTTTAACAAACAAGTGTTGAAATCACCCATGACTATGGTATGACTGTAAGCAGGAGATAGATTTTCTAAAATTCGTTCGAAAGAAGAGAAGTAATTTACACGACAGTTAGGGGAATAAAAAACACCAAGCAGGACCTTGGTATAAGCTAGATCTAGTTCCACAAAGAGATGCTCGCCGGCATTAAGCGGTGGAGGTTGTGCTGACATACTAACAACATTGAAAGGAATGTGTGTACGGAGATAAATGGCAACACCACCTCCACCACTCTCGGTACGATCATTTCTTATTAGTCGGAAATTAGGAAGACAGTAAGAAACAGACGATAAGCAAGGTTTTAACCAAGATTCGGAAACAAGAATAGCGTGGATATTCTTACAGTCAAAGGTGGTCAGCATATCCTGGAAATGGGCCGGAATACTCTGAGCATTTATATGAACGACATTAAAGTTCCCAGGTACATCGGCAAACTCACACTGCAAAGTTTCAGCAAGAGAAGGAATGCTTTCGAAACTATTGTTATGGCTACTCACAGAAAAGAAACTATCGTTATCACTACTTAGTGACTGATCTAACATAATATAAAAATAAATATACTAAATAATATATAAATAAACTAATAAAATTAAAGTACTATCTAAGTTTGTCTAATCTTATCCACCTGCCAGTTGAGTGCTAACAAATTACAAAATTAATAGAAAACGTACAAATTACACTGGTTGACGACAAAAAGAAAAAAAAAACAAAAATATAAGTTAAAAGATCAAAATGTAAATCGATACTAACATAATAATTGTAACTTGCAACATCCGGGCTTTAACTTTGGTAGGTAAGGAGAAAATATTCATATATAAATATCGTATTTTAAAGCATCAGTAGTTAAGGAACCAATTAAAATAATATATACTTATAAAGAGAAAGTAATAAATAAATATAAAAAGGTAAGCAAAATGATGTATATATATTTATAGGGAATAAATATTTATATGTATTATGAAAGAATATTTTAGTAAGAGAATAGACTTTACAATTCACAGCTCAGTTTCTAAACGATTCCGAGCAAGAAAACGAAACGCAGTTTGACACTGACAGCCGTCAACTGTCAATAAACTCGCAAAGTTGTTAATGAACATAAATTTAGGAGGTGGAATAATATTTATAAGAAATGTTGATTAGTTAGGAAATCGGAAACAAAAGTAAACAAAGTAGAAGGTATTATTAAGAATTAGAGTTATTAAAAGATAGGGTAAAAGTGTAAGATATATATACATATAAAGTAAACAAACCACGGATGCCGCAACTACTGTGATGCATGCTACCTATTTTTTCGTAGCCGCAGCTCGTTTGGTCTTCCCAGCCACTGGTTTCTCAGCAGCCGGCGTCTTTTGAATGCCCGTCTTAATCCGGTTGAGATCGGCAAGTGAAGAAATACGGTGCTGTAACCCGTCGGCGTCTAACACAAAAATATTTCCTTCTCGTGTCCAACTCTTTGTGACTCCGAAACGGTGCCTTGCTGTCATGAATATATCGTGCCGTGCCTTAGTAAGAAATTCAGACATAGTTGTGCCGCTACCTTTTAGTTTGGTCTTGGAGAACCAAACCTTGTCCCGGATCGCTGTCTGCTGGAACTTAACTAAAATGGGTCTCGGCTTGTTTGACCCAGACGGACGGCCCATCCGGTGACTCCGCTTGATGTCATCCTTAATGACCTCAGTTAGATGGAGATCTCCTATGACATCCATGACTGTTTGAACCGGATCTTCATTTTTATGTTCAGCGACACCGTGAATTAAGAGCATTTTACGGCGGCTGCGCATCTCCATTCTGTCTACTTCGCGTGCCAGCAGCTCCATCTGTCGTTGAAAAGCTCCAATGGTCTCCATCACGAATGTCCGGAAGGTTGAAAAATCAGCTGCCAGACTTGATAAGCTGGGTGCACTGGTGTGTTTGGCAGTTTTTTGAAGTTCAGCCTCAAAATTGGCCATGCGCTCCTCAATGCCAGCCATAGTGGTAGAAAATGAAGTTTTTATTGCCTCAACGCTGTCCATGTCAAATAAGTGATAGTGTAACTTGTTAACTAGGTTATGAAGCAGGAATAAACACTAAACTGGTAGGTGTTTATGTTAACTTATAAATAATAACATTTATTGTTAAAAAATGATAAAATTACTATTTATAAATAATTAAAAATACAGAGTGAAAATTTTTTGTTGTTTGTAATCTGCCTACCCACACAATAATCAATAATAGTTAATATTCTGCTAAAACGGGTAAGAAAGCAAACCTGGGGGCCAAGGTGAAAGTCTGAACTGAAAATAACTACTCTTCTCCTGTAATAAGAACCGGAACCGACAGCTTTACGTGCCCTCACGCATTATAAATGCCACACGAGGTTACCCATCCGAGACGACCTGTACAAGCGTTGGTTAACTTTGCCCACCTATTCCAATCGGCAAGCCAAGTCTCGCTATGCAAGCTACGATTAAACGATGATAATTATGACTAACGTGTTTTTCAGCATGGTGAGCGCGACGGAACAGCTGGAACTATTCGAGCTGCATGTGTGTGTGCGCGACTACTGCTTCGCGCGGGAGGATCGCCTCGTCGGCGTCGCCGTTATGCGCCTCGCTGATATTGCGGAACGGGTAGGCTGGCAGTTTCTTATTTCTTTGTCGTTCCTAAAAACGACTTTGCCAGCGCGAATGTCGGTTATTGCGGCATAAAATAGCACTGCAGTAAAGTAAAAACGTAAAAAAGAAACACATCTTAACCGAAAAAGCTGAAGGGTCACTAGTATTTTTGTTTACTGAACAAAACACAATTTACTGTTAGGTAATATATATATATATATATATATATATATATATATATATATATATATATATATATATATATATATATATATATATGGAGGAAGCATAGTACATTCCTGTAGGTACTTACTAATGCGATGTTGTTTAGCTTTAAATTCAAATTTTATCCCGAAATTTTTGCCTTTCCCTTTTGTAAAACAGTTTTTTTTTTATATTCCGCTTCTGTCTTCAGGGTTCCTGCGCTTGCTGGCTTCCTCTCGGCACCCGAGTCAAGATGGACGAGACGGGCTGGACAATACTACGAATACTATCACAGCGGCACAGCGACGAAGTAGCACGGGAGTTCGTCAAACTCAAGTCAGAGATGAGGGCGGAGGCACCGGCGGGCGGCCAGGGCCCCGCGTGAACAGTGAGATGAATCCCTGCGAGCTCAGCATCCGACCGACTCAACAACTCCGAGACTGCGACTGGACTGCCGCTCCGGTCAACACGTCCCCTTATATTTCGAAACCGTTCTTCAGCGTGCGCGAGCGAGACCGATCGACGCGTGCGACAGAGAGAAACGACGCCACGGAGTCAGGAAGTGACAGTCGGCGCTCCGGCTCCCGGTCAGTGTGAGTTCCATTTATTTCGTACATCCTCGTCGGCGATGTAATACGTTTTGTAAATAAAATTAAATTCGTTAAGTTACGCGGATAGTAGAATATTTTGCACAAATTCGTAAACATTAGCATAAAAGACTGACCGTAGGCGGCCGCGGGCGCCGCGACGTTCGCGTCTTAGACATCCAGCAAACACTTTACCAGTCGGTGTCGTATGACACTCGACCTATCTGCATACGGCAATACTTGATTTGCCTTCAATGCTCTAAAAACTTATTTATCTATGCCTAATTTCGACAAGTCTTGTATCAGTGGCGAAGTCGATTCCTTTCTCTTAAAACATTCGTTTCAAGATATAATTTTGCTGGGTATCTAAATTCGCGAGCGCATCGTTGACCCACGATTTATGTAATAATATTTATATGGACCAAACTGTCGTAAATACGGATGAATTAATCCTTAAACATTAATATTAAAATGCAACATAATTATTTATCTAATTAATCATCTACTCGTTATACGTGTACAGTAAAATATATGGCCTTATGTAAATTATTTCCTTCGTTTGTTGGTAACCATTGCTTCTGTCGAGTCGAACGTGTAAAAGTGTTGAGGATGTCTGAGTGCTATGAGGTAAAGCGTTTCTATTTTTTTCGGTAAGTGCGTGGTGTATAGAATAATGCGAAATAAAAGCATGTTCGTTTAGGTGATGAGTGTTATATAAAATGGAATTACTAATAGTCATAGCCGTCGTTCGTTCTTAAGATCCTTTACGCGATGCTCTTTGAAGTTCAAATGCTTCATAGCATAAGAGCGTGCTATCTTCAACTGTATATCTCCATTCTATAATGTAATGGCTTCCGCGGTGTCTAAAATTACATTTATGAAATAACACAGAGAGTAAATTGACTGTTTAGATTTCTTTTACGTTTTATCTACTATAGATTTAATTGAAGTACACTTAAAAGTAAAATTTTAATCATAAACCTTGTATTGCTTCAAAGAGTATCGCGTGTTCGGATCTACATGTGCGGTCTTGTCATCTTTTATAAACTAAAATTAATTGTTTTACGTGTCCCGTTTTGAGTGAATATTATATCAATGTGGTCCATACTGTTTATTACAGACATGTACATACAAATAAATATATGTTATTATAACTTGTATATCACAATATTTGCTCTTACTTTAATAAGCTTGGCCTGTTCAAAGTGTAATCTAAAATCTCCAATGTCTTTTTGTATATTATTGAAAATTGTGATATTGTTATAAAAATGACGTAACATCATAACTGTCGTGTTTATATGTTTAATAATTCAAATGTTAATTGTTAATAAAAATAATTTTCCTAAAAATAAATCTGTTGTCAAATATTTCATTGTAACATGTCATACCATTTTGTTATGAGACTGTTTATAATAGAACTGTTGTTGTAATCGTTTATTTATTGTTTATATCCAATTTTGTTATTTTACGTAATAAAATATACATTCCATGTTAAGGCCCCAGTGCTCAAAAATAATTTGTTAAGGCTATATTATGGCAAATAACAATAACGAATCGTTGATTTATTAACATAATAATTAAAAAATAAACTTTATAAAAAAAATGTAATCATCACAGTCCAAACTCAAAACACAGTGTTTGAAAATCGTCACATAAATACATTTTAGTGTGTGTACATTTTCAATAACATTAAGACTTCATAGTGTTTGAAACATATTTTTTACTTTTGGTACACACATTTTAACATATCTTAGATACTTTTTTAATTTCATTTACTGTTCAATTTTCCTAATGATAATTACCTTTTTCAACTACTAATACTTTTGGTAATACTGTAGTTTTTTGAAAAATAATTTGATCTTTATCAATGTACCGTCTATTCCTCGGTATTAAAGCAATGATGGAGTTGAAAATGAACACGGTGTGTAGATAGGCACATCACTAACCGACACGGGACATAGATTTTCTAAATATTAGCATTTATCATGGATTACATATCTGTAGATAGAGAATGTGGTTTGTCTAGTCCAAATCTCAATAATATATATTAATTAATTATATATTTACTCGTCTTATTATAATATATAGAAAATACTTTTATTATTTCTAATTTACATTTCCGAGTTGACTGAATCTGTATAACTATAGCGTAATAGAAATTTTGAAACAATAATTAAAAATGCTATTCGGTTATTTATAAACTCAAAATTAAATATTCTATTCAATGTATTAATGTACGCAATCTAATATTGGAAACACGTTTGAATTAGATATAGTACATTCTTTGTCCAGGATAATGAAATAAAAAATAAAGATTTAATAAAATTGCGTGTTCATTACTGCGTTGAATAGAGCTTTTTGAAAAATATTTTGGAAGAATTGATGACGCCCATCAAATAGAACTTTTTGATTGTGTTATTATAAATAAACGTTCCATTATAACGAAATCATTATTGGATCATACATTTGTAAATAATTACAATTCGTACAAGCACCGTATCGCGAAGGGAAGCCGCAATATTAATGGGATCATGTGATATCTACGTAAACCAAAATATATCAGTATTATTTTACTTGTATTTATTTGTCGTATTCGTGTATTCAGCATTAGTTCTGTAACCAGTTACACTGTTTGTGAAGATATTGCGATTCGAGCTAGTATAAAAGAAAAGCGCACAGTATTCATTATAATCTCATCCAATATATAATACTAACAAATCGTATTGACACATAAACCTTTACCATTTGACAATACTTGGTAAATATTATTTTGTAAGTGTAAAATGTGATCGTCACAAGCATCGGCATCATTGTAAGTCTGTTACGCTCCAATTTTAGTATTAAATATCACTAACATTGCATACATCTTTGTATAAATGCATATATGTAAATGTTACATGTTTAAACACATTATTGAATTTAGAATTTTTATGAAAAAATAAATAAATATCCGTATTTCAAATATATCTTGTTTCGTTTCATTACACCTTTAGTCTGCGGTATATTTCGCTTTCTTCTCTATGGGGGCCTAAACAAATATAGCGTAGGCCGCCCTCTAGACGGTAGCAGCGTGATGATACATAATTATATTCAGAGTTTCTGAGGGGCTGTACTCGAAGAGCCGAAAATCGAGCAGTGGCGTGCCATCAGAGAGTAAGCCTCTGATGGCACGCCACTGCTCGATTTTCGGATATGCAACAGGCTGTATTATAAATTGGTTTGCTCATCAATTAACCAGTATTTATCAGCGTCAAGCATCTGTCGTATGGCAAAATCTGCTTGTGGGGTTACATCCATACTTCTCTTCCCTCTTCTCCTTACGAAATGTCTCAAAGTGTTGAATCGGCGGCCGAGCTACGAACGATTCCAAATACTTGTTTTGGCAAGAATCCAATCCTTTGTCTTAGGTCCAACTAGAATTGTATGGTTGTTATTGTATGAGGTAGCAGCAAGCTATGTCCTGTTTTCACTTCGTCTTCTCCATCTTGTTGAAGTTGCCATTGTTGCACTTTTCCTTTTCCGAAACAGTATCTTTAAATTGCTATCGAGAAGATGAGCTGCTGTCAGCTTTTCACCTGGCCGTTGTTTGGTTTGCTCAACAGTTTCCCACGAAAATATTTTCTCGGTTTTGTATTGCTGCCAACCACATATTTCTGACGGCATTTTCTTCCTCGCGTTTAAATCTTGTATGACCAACTCGCTGCGCAAATGGTGGAAGGTCCAAAAATCAACCATTGTGCTAATCCAGGAACCTTGGATAAGAGGTGGGTTCATCAGAGGCCTCTCCAGCCTGAGAGGTAAGATTTACTCTTCTACTGACCACACTCATCCAAGAACCTGCATACTGACAAGCAAAGCTACGACCGACCTCACGCGGTTGGTTAACCAATGAGAGAGATCCAATACGGACGTCGTAATAGGAACGGACTCCAATGCTCATCACCAAATGTGGGGCATCGACTGCAACAACAACAGAGGTAAGTCACTGGTAGAATACCTATTCACCACTAATCTCACTCTATTAAACACGGTTACGGAGCCCACCTTCGTCACAAAACGTACTCAGACAATTATTGACTTGACTCTCGCAACAGAAGGAGCGGCTGAACGCATCAAGGGATGGCACGTCTCAAAAGAGGCGTCGTGTTCAGACCACATATGGATCAGCTTCTCCATGAAAGTCGATATACAACCCATACAGCCCCGCTAGAAACCACACAACACTGACAAATCAAAGTATGTCCAATTAGTTAAAGAAAAACTCACACTTACTGCTACGCCGACAGTATTGGGTGATACTGAATAGTTTGACGAGCAGGTATGTACACTGACGCAGACGATGCTAGACAACTACCACGCAGCTATCTTGGTGGGGCGCGGCGCTTGAACGCAAGCGCAAGAAGGTAAGAAGGGCTTTAAACAGGGCAATGAATACAAGCGCGGACGAAGATTGGGACGCTTATAAAGCGGCCAAATCAAGCTACAGGAAATACCTCAGATTCAGACGCACCTGGGGATTCTGTGGGAGCATTGAATCGTGCCAACAAGCTAACCGGGTAAGGACGGTACTGGCTCAGCTACCAGCGGTTGCACCAGTAACTCTGTCTAAACCGGACAACACCTTCACCACATCGGAATAGGAGACAAGACGCGTCCTACTCGAAACACACTTCCCAGGCTGCGTCCTCACCCCGTTAATAAAGTGGCAGGATACACAAACAGTGGCGACCGAACACGAATGGAGACACGCAAACACCGTGGTCACAGAAGGAAAACTCCAATGGACCATCGACAGCTTCCGTCCCTTCAAAGCAGCAGGACTGGACGGCATCTTCCCAGGGTTATTACAATGGGGGGTAAACCTGTCCTGAAAAGACTCTTGGCAATCATGAGGGCTAGCCTGGCCAAAAACATGGAGGGAAGTCAAACTAATTTTCATACCAAAACCAGGCAAAACACACTATACAAATGCAAAGTCCTTCAGACCAATAAGCCTGACTTCCTTCATGCTGAAAGCCTTGGAAAGGCTCTGCGAGAGAGAACTAAGAAGTGGGGCTCTGAAGCACGTGCCCCTACATGCCAACCAACATGCATACAGCTCAAGGAAATCAACGGAATCGGTCTTACATCAGGTCGTGAACCAGATAGAAGCTGCTATACGACAAAAAAGCATCTGTCTGGGCACCTTTATCTACATAGAAGGAGCCTTCAACAAGACAAACTTCTCCAGTATAAGCAATGCCCTAGCTATACATGGTGTGGATCAGATGCTCATACAGTGGATCCAAAACATGCTCAACAAAAGGAACAGCCAGACAGCCTTGATAGCTAAAGGTTGCCCGCAGGGAGGCGTTCTCTCCCCGCTATTGTGGAACTTAGTCATCAATGAACTCATAGACAAACTCAACGCGAGATATTTTTTTTTTATATAACTCTCGGTAACCCTGACCAAGACTGAACTAGCCATGTTCACGCACAAACGCGCTCTGGGTCCCTACCAGCTGCCCAGATTATTTAATACAGAGCTTAAGCTGTCTACCGAGGTCAAGTACCTGGGTGTCACTCTCGACAGCAAATTGACATGGAACAGCAACATGGAAAATAAGCTTTATAAAGCCAGCATCGTCTTCTGGCAGTGCAAGAAGATGATAGGCAAACGCTGGGGCCTATCCTCCCAAAATTGTCTTATGTCTCTATAACTCTATAAGACAATAATACGTAAAAATCATGCAGCCCGGAGGCTGCATGAAAACCACACCTACAGCGGCGCTCGAAGTGTTGCTGGACCTGCCTCCATTGCACCTGTTCATAAAATAGGAAGCAACGTTGTCGGCGTTTCGGCTAAGAGCTCTGAAGCTCTGGAAAGATACCAATACACCGCAAACTAGCAACTTAAATACACTCTTCAAAGAAGTTCCTCTATCACAAGCCATTGGCGACCGAATACCAAAACAATTAGGGTTTGACAAGAAATACAAAATCGAGTAGAGTACGAGGATCTACACGGAGGAGCGGTTAACTACAAAGAGCTCACGATCTTCACAGATGGGTCTAAGACGGATACAGGTACGGGTTCAGGAGTATTCTCCGAGGACCTAAACACCAACATGGCAGCACCGCTGGGAGCCTATAACACGGTCTACCAGGCCGTATGTTTCGGCATAATCCTAGCTGCCACAGCAATCATGGCACGTGAGGTAAGGGCACGATCGATTAGGATCCTCTCAGATAGTATGGCTGTCCTGTCAGCCCTCAAAAGCCATACTATCACCTGGGCACTCACACTCGAATGCCACCAGAAACTAACAGAGGTAAGTAAACTAAACAAACTAACACTGCAATGGATCAAGGGCCACAGCGGCTCAAGAGGGAATGACGCAGCCGACGTACTGCCAGAAGACGAAGAAGAAGGGCCCACTTTTGAGCCGGTAAGATAGCCAAACAAGTCCTCCAGCTGTCCAAACAACTACTGCGAACAGTCACGGCCACCTACGCAGGACACGGATCCTGTAATAAGCACCTATTTACTATAGGTATCACCAACAGCCCGCTGTGCAGAGCCTGTATGGCAGCAGACGAGACGGCAGCCCACCTGCTCCTCGAGTGCCCTGAGGTCTCACAGTACAGGAAGCAGTACCTGACCAGACACAGCACCCTGAGGGAAGCAGTGGGCCACATCAACAGTCTGCTGGCCTTTCTCGAAGAGCTGGGGTGGCTCAATTGACAACACCATTCCCACTCGCACGCAAAAGACACGCCAGGACGTGGAGTTGCGGAAAAAGCCCGTGCTACCAAGTACCAAGTAATAAGACCTACTCGCTGGTGGCTTGCAAAAATGTTACAAAAAGCTAACTAGCCAGTAGACATCAATTATGTATTAGTTCAATGTTTGTCATTGATTTTGATTTGGCCTCTGTATCTAAAAAAATAAACAGTAGTTAAAGCATATGATTTATGTTAGTAGTTAGTAGGAACACATTAATTTCTGACATACTCGTGTTATTATGAAAAGAAATGTGTGTAACAAACTGAACGCTCGCACAAACATCGTAAAATTCCACAGAACGGTATGCCACTAGTGAAATCCCTAGAAGGTCGCAACAAACATTGCTGATGATTCTGTTGTATACAACTAAACAAAATTTTGTCTTCTTTCTCTTTCTCTTTGATAAAAATAGAAAGAGATCAAAGTAGTAAAACGATGTTTTTTGATTTATTAAATTTATTGCCTAGTTTTAGGTAAAAGATAGAGAAACACCGAATAACGGCAATTTTTTGTAATTTTGTTTATGTCTAAAACATCGCCTTGCTTTTCCTAGAAGGGCAACAATAAACTAAAATTTAATTACCGAGTTCTACAATGTAAATAAAACCATTGTTTTATTTGTAAATAAGCGATTATATTTATAAATAATACGATATTTTCAGCTATTTAAACAAGAACGTGTTATTGATTTATTTGTTTGTATAAATTAACTGTGGCTCGACCTTCTAAAGCTATTAAGAGATATTGTCTATTTAAAGGTACCGAAATAGAGTTCGTGGAAAATATTACTTCGATATATTTAGAAAGATAGACTCATTACGTTAATTTTAATCCATGGGCGTTTGTATCGTCTAATGTTCGTGTGAGTGTGTGGAACTCTGATCTCGGAGAATAAATATATTACCAGATAAACATTGCCTGAAGGTCCTCGACAGGGTCTAAAGATTTTTGAACAGAGGCAAGAACCGGGACCGACGCTGTCGGCTTAACGTGACCAGACCTGGTAGCGCCCTGGTAAAAAAGACACAATAAATGGTCACCCATCCAAATGGTGACCTCTGCCAACAATGCTTTACTTGTCCACTTAATTATGAATGGAAAATCAAGTCACGCTATGACGATTTACAAAGTTTCATGACGTTCATTTTATCAATGGGCGGTTCTATGAAATGTGTTAATATGCTTAGAAAGTACGTTGGTGCAAATATGAAAGTTTAGAATGTACGTTGGTATGGTTAGTTCCAATTTACGCAATACTACGTGTGATCACCCCGTATGACGTCCCAGATCCTGACTCAGATTCTCAAGAACAAATATTTGAAGTATGATTAATTGTTTACAAACCTTCAGATGTAAATTTATCTGAAAATTAAAGCAACGTGTAGGAGTGAAGGTATTTTACACATCCTGTTTACATTTAGCCGGATGTAAGATCCTAATTTAATACGTTTATATATAAATTTACTGAAAATTATTACTTTAAAGTGAATATTCTAGATTTGCGTAAAAATTACATTTATTTTTTTCTTCTCGCTGTGGAAATGCATTTACGCATACCCCCGCGGGATGAAAAGCGGGGAGTAAAAAAACCTGTAAGTCATGTACTAATAAAATAGTGCAGTGTATTTTGAATTAAGTCTAATATTCGCTATGTGCACGACAGTAGCGCCACCTAGTATGCGCAACTATCCGGGATATTGCCAAATAATGACATTTCAGTATTTTATTGCTTTCTAGTAAATATAGTAAATTAAAGATAAATAAAAAGACTAAGTGGTATTTTTACTATAAACGATCATCTACTGCTGTCGGTATTTCAATTCGGAATTCAGTACAGTCAATAATAACTCTTGTATTGTTGTAATCAGGACTGAAACACTTGGTCATTGTTGCTTGTACAGTGGCTCTATTCGACCAAAAGATTAAATTACTGGTTGCACAAGCTAGATATGTAAGATCAAATGAAATATTCATGAGATTGTGGTTCTGTGTACACCAAATAATACACTCAATGCTGAAAATGTCAAGCCAGTTTTAATTTTTATCAAAAATATAAGAAGTCGGTCTTTAATGAAAACTGTACATTTTTACATAGTTAATCTTGTTATTTAAAACTCCAAATTGCTAAATGACGCAAATGGGCAAGATCTAGGAGTTCTTGATCATTTTTTATTGATGAAATACCAACAAATGATTAGCTTTTTGTTTCGGTAGATTGATCCTCATACGATTTTTGTCAGTGTAACAGCTTTTATCTTTCTTTCTTGAATTATTTTTCATTACAATTCTTGATGTTGGTGCTATATCCACTTGGATTTCAGGATCTCAGCATCACAGTGATCACTGTAAATGAATCTAAGACAAATAAAGGTTTTAAACTTTCGCGATTTGTATACATCATACAAAATAATTTAGCGGTATATTAGCGGTTATTATTATACAAATAGGTATTTATACTTTATTAAAAAAATTAAGTTTACGCGATTTAGACTCGCTCAATTATTTTGTATGACAAATAAAGGTTGTATCTCTTAATTACGATTCAGAAAACATATTGACTTGACATCCTTGATCGACCACAAGAAGTTGAGTTTGATTTAATTCATTTCCTTCTTCAATTATTATTTGACTTGATGTGGTATCTGAGACTTTTGTGGTTCTTCGTTTTGTCAAGCGTGTATATCTAGCTAGCACCTGTGAATCATTAACCTTCCTCTTTCGATATATTTCAGGGAATATCGTGGGAGCATAACTTCGGACTTTCTTCCTCGTCCGATTTTTTGTATCCCATAAAATGTTCACAACAAATTGTGTCGTAATCAACACTAAAATAATAAAGAAACTAATAAATATCACATAAAATATAGCGCAAATAAAATTGATCATAATTAAAGGTTATTTCGCTTACTTATTCCTTTTTATAGCATCTATCCATTTATTTCTTTGATTTAATTTCCAGTCCGATGTAGGAAACATAGAACTTATTACTATTTTTACCGTTATTTTCGCAGTTCACAACACAACAACATCTATTATTAAACCATTTTTTTATGAACTCCGTCCAAATTGACTTTACTCACCCGAATTTTTGCGTATTTCTGCCACGGCAAGCGCTGCGATCGCTTTACTATACCCCCACCATGTACTTCGCACATAGCGAATAAGTACGCCAACCGTTATTTTTCCTTATTTGTCAATTAAACAATTGAAATCAACAAGCTATTTCATAGAAGTTCGAACTTCGCAGGATGTCGAGATTAATATTATTATATACCTAATGACTACCTTTTTGAAATAAACATTTTTATGTAACGCAAAACAGCAGCTCAAAACATTGCTCTTGTTAATACTGAAATGCTAAACAGTGCTGTTTAAATCAACACCTTTCAATAAACCCCATTAACCCCAGACAAGGAGATACCACAAAAGTTCAAGTTTATATCCATTATACGTAGCATACAAATATCTATACCAAATAAATTATTTTTCGAGATATATACTGCACAAAGAACGTTAATAAAATGTAATAATCTAATATATAAAATTCTCGTGTCACAGTTTTCGTTCCCATACTCCTCCAAAACGGCTTGACCGATTTTGATGAAATTTTTTGTGCTTATCCGGTATCTATGAGAATCGGCCAACATCTATTTTTCAAAAAAAAAAAAAATTTTGCAAAACAACGTTTGCCGGGTCAGCTAGTAAAATATAATTATCACAATGTCTGCCTTTTAAAAACGTACTAGAGGTCGTCCAGTGGTCGAAATTCGACCATAATTTATTAAAATCTAAACTCACAGACTTCCCCACACAATACAAATAAAGAATAACATACATACATAACGTCACGCCTTTTATCCCCGAAGGGGTAGGCAGAGGTGTATTTCTACACCCACTTTTCGCCAGATATACTTTAGTCCCACGTAATAAGGGGCGAGCCTATTGCCGTACCGGGCACATTTCCAGACTCCGTGCGGCTACTGAGAATTTCGTGACAGAAAAACCCAATAACACTGCCCGACCCAGGAATCGAACCCGGGACCTCCCGATCCCACGCGCCCATTTATGCCGCGAGACCAACGAGGCAGTCGTATAGGGTTTGATGTCGAGTTTTCCGTCTCTACGCAAAGATGGAATTGCATAAAAAATAAAGAATAACTTTTATGAAATTACTGAAACGGCTATTAAATACTTTTCTTAGTAATAGAACTCTGAAATATATGTTAATTAAGGACTTTATAAAAATGTCATTCAATTCAAATTCAAATCGTGGTAGTGAGTTGTTACAATAGCCTATAATAACAGACAACATGTTTTGCTGGTGAGGCAGCAAGCAAAAAAAGATAAATAACACATAAGTAATTGATCAAAACTGGATACTAATTAAAAATAAATCTAATTACACATTATCTTGCCCTTGCGCAGTATTTCGTTTACTTTCATACTTCTTCTTATCTAATTATTTACTCCTTTCTCTTTCGACACACAGTCGATTAATGATTTCCTTGGCCGGATCTTCCTTTTCGTGCCTCTACTTTCATATTCACACTTATATACCATTCCTTCTAATTTTGTCCATTCTTGTCACTTCACACATCCATTGTAACATTCTCAACTTTTCTGCAATGTACCAATAATAATCCTTCAGTCTGTGCTTCAGTTACAGTATCCTATTGCAATCATGCCAGAACCCTATTGCAGTATGACCAGCAATACCAGCGATCTCACATTGATACATAAAACCAACAGATTGCAAATGTATTATTATTATCACTCTTAATTCCCAAATAGCTCAATACATGCGCATTAATAGGTTCTAAACAAAATTTACACAACCATTTTTGGCCATGTGGTTGACGGCATAGAATACAAGTGTCACCACCCCCTTTCTTCCCGTGGGTGTCGTAAGAAGCGACTGAGGGATAACACGATGCAAATACCATCTTTGCGTAGAGACGGAAAACTCGACATCAAACCCTATACGACTGCCTCGTTGGTCTCGCGGCATAAATGTGGGAGGTCTCGGGTTCGATTCCTGGGTCGGACAGTGTTATTGGGTTTTTCTGTCACGAAATTCTCAGTAGCAGCACGGAGTCTGGAAATGTGCCCGGTACGGCAATAGGCTCGCCCCTTATTACGTGGGACCAAAGTATATCTGGTAAAAAGTGGGTGTAGAAATACACCTCTGCCTACCCCTTCGGGGATAAAAGGCGTGACGTTGTGTGTGTGTGTGTGTGTTACACAACCATAGAATGAAAGCAAAATTTCCCGCACGCGGCGTTCTGAATTCAAACTTGATGACATCTGCAATTTTGTTTAATCCTACGGATAATATATTTATTTCACACTTTGTCAGAAACTTTTAATAATTATTAATAAAATACCATACATATGTTTAATAACTAATAAGTGTATATTTCACGCGTAAATATTTTATTAATTTATACGCCGAGATAAATATATTGTGAAAAATACTAAATTTAAATGTAATAGGACAAATTTTGAGCAAAAAGGTACTTAAATGTAATATTCTTCATCTATTTTTAGTTTGAAACTATTATTTAAATAATAAAAAATAATTTATGGATTATTCTTATTATATTTATGTACCTATGCGCTTTATCAAACGTGTAAATAAAATTTGCCAAGATAATTTTAATATATTGTAATAAATACAAAATCTATTAGGCAGAATAGAACAAACATTGACAAATAAAAAAGGATTGTTTCTTTTTCATTTCATAGATTTTCTTTTTATTTGTGCTGCATATTATAATTTTAATTTAATTGTAGTTTTAAGTACATATAATTGTATTATTCTAAAATTAATTTAATACTGTAAAATGCTATCCTAAAAAGTATATGTATAAAATAGTGTTATATTTGAACTATTTTCAGTTTGAAAGTCTATGGGTCTGTTTAAATATTATTGTGGTAAAAAGGATAACATTCTTTTTGTTTCACGTATTTATACATAGATAAAATTTAAAATGAATGGACTATTCATAATACAGGTTCCTATGTATATTTCACTCTAATCATTTTTTCATAACGCGCCTAAAGAAATATAATTTCAAAAAAGTTGACACACAGTAAAACGATGCCAAATGATAATTGGACCAATTATATTAAGATGTTAAAGATATTTTACTAAAAATGTCCCGTCCGCCATCTTGGATTCCCAAATAGATGTCATTTTAGCGATTAGAATCCATGAAAACCTCGAAAATGATACCCATATTAATTTTATTAAAAATGTCTCGTCCGCCATCTTGGATGCCCAAATAGATGTCATTTTCGTGATCAGAATGCATGAAAACCCCGAAAATGATACCCATATATTTTTTTAAATGTCTCGTCCGCCATCTTGGATTCCCAAATACATAGCTATGTCATTTTCGTGATCAGATCCATGAAAACCCCGGAAATGATACCCATATTATTTCCATATTACCCATATTATCTCGTGAATGTAGAAACTAAAAACTTCTCCCGTGAGAATTTTGTGTCACACATGCGCACGCATCGTAAAATTTCACTCTCATCATTTTTTCATAAAGCACCTAAAGAAGTATAACTTCAAAAATACAAACTCGCTTTAGGCAGAATAGGACAAACCTTGAACAAAAAGTATATATACATGTATAATTAACCTCTTTTCAGTTTGAAAGTCTGTGTGGGTCCATAATCGTAAACTGAAAAAAAAATTGTATACATATACGATGTTATACATACACATGCATAACATCGTATATGTATACAATTTTCGCACACACACGTGTGCGAAATCTTAGGTAGTAGTGGTATCGTTTATTTTCATTAAAATCATATATTTATAATGCATAGGTATTAAATAAAAATATAAGCATTCTGCATACCTTCTACATGTAAGCAATAAGTGTGCCAAATTTTATAATCCTCCGTTCGCGCATTTCTCATAAAAAGGGATCACAAAATTTCGCTTCACGTATTGATATATAGATTAATGGTTTTTTACTACTCGTTTGAAGTTCAAATACGCTGCACTTTTCCGGAATCTATCCATTGTTCCATTTGGCAAAAGATTTATCCAAAAATAATTCAAGAGCTATATAAACACATATCGACTTATTGGTAAAATTTGTTGCAGGATTTTATATTTTTCTGCGCATTCTTTTAGTCTATCAATTTTAAGTAACGAAAAATAAACTGACTATGCGTCAATGGACAGTCGCTAAATTACAAAAACATACGTAGGTAACATGTTAGTGACCATCTAATTACGTAGATATTTACACACCGACATAACCACTTCAATATCGACGACAGAACAAATTTTCAGTGAAAGCATTAAACAGTACATTTTATTGTAATTTAAGATTCCACTACTGTCAATTCCATTAGCGCGAGAGTTCAGACAGGTTGAAAAAAAAAACAAATACGTAGAATAATAATCAACGTCTATCCGCGTATAATATATTTCCGTTTGTCTAAACAGTCTCGTTTGCCAATAAACTTTCGACATTATGACTTTGAACCATTTTAATTTCAGTGTTATTGATCTCTGCTTTTAATTAAATAAAAGTAAATCGCTAGAGTATGCCGATGCCGCTGATTTCCACAATAACATGAAACATGACGTCAGCACACAACCTCAGCCCGTCAAATAGGAGCTTTCCATGTGGGTTACTCAGCTGATCACACGGTCTATTTAGGTAACAATTCGATCGGAACGCAGACACTCCTACACTGTCCGGCTACTCGCCATGACGTCACATAAGAGGAAGGGGGGCAAGCGGTATTTAAAAACGTCACCCATTCATAAAATCCCGATACTTCATTTGAACACTGACCACCGTCGCGTGCGCACGTTCGTCTCGCAAATTCCCGCGCTATTTTTACCAGTAACAAAAACAAAGAGTTGTGTTTTAGTTGTGATATAAATATATATTGTGAAAATGAGCGGCAACTTCCTCACCATACCCGGAGATGATCCTATTCAGAGGCGATCAAGGGTAAGGCTTCACTTGCATTTTCTTGTTATGTAAACAGTATTAACCACTTGTTGATATGTTTTCTAAGGCTCGTGTAATGTATTATAGTGTGACATGTGTACGAAGATTATATGACTTTTAAATAACTGAAATGTCCATCCAGTTACGAGTTTTGATGAAACTTCAAAAACTCATTGATAACAGAGATCTTAATAAATATTCACGAATGTGTTCACCCTAAAAAACTATTGCGTGTCACCGACTGTCCCATTTTAACACTTTTAAATAAAAGTCATCCAGTACATGCCATTCTTTCAAGACTTTCATAACAACAATAGCACTGAAAATCGTCCATGACTGATATGAATACGGAACTTTTGGCACAGATGTCTTCGCAAACCGTGCCAAATGTGACTAGTGCTAAGTTTTCTCCATAGCAATGTTCCATTCAACACTTCATTAGTATTTTCTGAAGGCTAATACGATACAAGGTCTCGGTTAAACATCGATGGAGAGTCGAAAATGTATTTTAGAACGTTCTGGTTTTTGTTTGGGATGATTTAGTTCAGTAGGAAGCGGTGGAATGTCTGTCAAACTTTCAGACGCCGTATGCCAAACGCCAACGGTATACTTAATTGGAGCCAGATTCCTTAGGCAATATTATCTATCATATCATAAAATCAAGTCTCCTTTCCTTCTTGTCGGTCTATTTCTATGAAAGCGATAAACTCAGGAAATACCGAACAAACTTTTGTGCGGTTTTCATCAACACATAGTACGAGTCATGAGGATGGCTTCGGTGCATAATTAATGCGGGCCGAGCCGCGGGCAAAATCTAGTAATATGTATTGAAACTTCAGTGGAATTAAACTGTACTCAACATAATTATTGTGATAACCGCACCCTCCTTGGTCACATTAGAAGCGATATATTGGCCCTTGCGTCAATAAATATATTGTGTCCATATAGTAGATTGAAAAGGTTTTCGTAATAGTATAATTGCTTATCGCACTAATTAGAAGTTCTTTATAATAATAATAATATAATAATATTTTACCACATACACACATCACCATCTAGTCCCAAGCTTTTGACGGCCGGTTGGCGTAGCGGGAGTGTAAGCGACTGCTACGTCCAAGGCCGCGGGTTCGATTCCCGCTCAAGTCAAACATTTGTGTGCATGATCATGGATGTTTGTCTTGGTCTGGGTGTTTCTATGTATAATATGTATGTATTTACAAAAAAAAAGTATATTATGTATGTTTATCCATTATCTAGTACCCATAGTACAAGCTCTGCTTACTTTGGGACTAGATGGTGTTATGTGAATGTGGTAGAATATTATTATATTATTAAGCTAAGCAGAGCTTGTGTTATGGGTACTAGATAAGCATAAACATACATATATATTTTTTTGTAAATACATACTTATTATACATAGAAACACCCAGACCAATCCAAACATGTTCATGCACACAAATGTTTGACTTGAGCAGGAATCGAACCCGCGACCTTCGACAATACATGATTACAACAAAATCTATAGATTTGTAGAATAAAGATCATGTAGTCATATAGCGTGCTGAACAGGTACGAGTTTTTTTTTCTTGTAAATCATTACTTATTTTTTCGTCAGAAAGAAGCAATTCAGAAACAATACAAACTTTATAAATTTTTCCATGTAAAGATTTAGGTTGCCTTTGAAAGCAGCAGAGCAGTCTTTATGTATCTAGGGCATAGGCGTAATCGTAACTAATACTGCTTAGATTTTTTCGTATAACATGACATTCATCAATCATGTCGATAAGAAAAATATTATGTACCTACGTTGTACATTGTTGATACGGTACGAGATACGTTTTAATAAAATTTTAATATTAAGTGTCAGCTTCACCACTGATAAGTTCCGGATAAATTACTAAGCAGGTAACTTCATAGAATTAAAGTTTAAATTTTTTATTAATTCATCTATAAAATAGTGTTAAACCGGGGGTGCTAAAACTGGGCCAAAATAATGCATTTGTAAATTTATATGCAAATTTTATAAAAGTCAAGGTGTTACATTCAGTTTCGGATTGAATATCAAATAAATTAATAGTTTAAAAAAACTAGAAAACTCTCTTTTATAAATGCACGTAAAAACAAAAAATAAATTATGGATCGTTTAAGTTGTCTCTATTTCTGGGCTGAAGTGTAAACTATATGCATTTAATTATAATATTTGATTGTAAAAGCGTGGGGCGCTGGAACAGGAAATACGTTCTTGTTTAACTTGTTCAATATAGTTTAATTTATTTTATACTTTTTGGTCTTTCATAACATTTTTAACATTTATACATTTATTTTAAGTAGGCGAATGAGCCCGCATCCTTTCCATCTCCTCCTGTTCGTCTGTATTACATGGTGTTTATCTGTCAGCTTATAACAATCTAGCTCTTCAATCAGGAGACCTCTAAGTGATTTTACTCTACTCAGGGCCACATACGCCTGTCCAGCCGCAAAAATACGAACCCTAACTACTCCACTGCGTGGTCAACAATATATTATAATTGGTTCGTTATAACCCTGAAACCTGATCGTGTTCAAAGTCCATTACATGGCCTTTCTCACAAGTGCAAACACATATTCCATAATGGAATTCCAGTGCCTATCTTCCGGCTTCATCATCAGACCTTGAAAGCTAATCGTGGCCAAAGTTCATTACAAGACTTATCTAAGAAATCCAAAACAGCTATGATACGATTTTCCATCATGAAGTTCCAATTCATGTCTTCCAGCTCCATCATCAGATCAGTTTGACAGTACCATATTATTGTATTGTCATCAAAACTACATACAACTGCCAATTTTCACTACGCTACGACCCTTGGAAGATGGTTAAAATAGTAAGCTTAGATTCCATTACATACATGACGACCTAATAAAAGCGTGTTAATAATGATATTTAATTTATTTCCATTGTTCTACTTACGTAAGAACATTTACATACAGCCCGAAGGATGGTTAAAAAGCCACGCCAGTGTTGCTAGTCATTTTCAACTATTTATTAATTATTTAAGGTCATTTATCTTGTTTACGGAGAAACCTGCTCTCGTTTTACATTTTACATTAGATTCTATCGTTAAAAGATGTATTGTAATTATTTTTGTTATTATGTTTGAGTCAATGATCATAACGACATCGTACGAGTATTACATTCATCATTGTGGTATAATGATTCATAAGAAGGAGCTAGATATGATATACAAGGAAGTATTGCCATTTTATTGTCGCTCTCATTGAGTTGTAGAGTAGGTATTATACGGTAGGTATGTTCACTATAAGGAACGATTTACACGCGACAAATTCTATATAATGGGAAACCTAATCATATGTATACAAATATTAATATAATATAATGTACAATTTTAGAAACATTTGTATAATATAATATACAAATTTTTCCAAAAGTGCAAGATATTCTCTCCTCTTTATTAGACAAGACAAAACAGTTTAAGAAAACTGTCACGATCTGTAATTTATAGTAACAGCTGCTACTGAAAGTCTTTTGTATTAAAAATAAAAAATCAATACGTTCGAATTACGATCGCTGTGCAAAGATTCGTTCGTATCTACCTAAGTAAATATTGACATCCCATTCACTGTTATTAACTTTTTAATATTCTAAGAAGGTATTTATTCTGGAAACATATTTTCGTAATAATTATGTATGGACAATCCGTCTTCCCTATATCGCAACTTTTCTCATGTAAGGTAGCTGGCACGAAACACATTGCTTAAATTTGATCATGCCGACCTCAATTCTTTGAGGTCGGCATGATCAAATATGATCGAAGTATATTTATTTTAATTAATCACGTATATTTAAAATATGAAAATCCGGATGAGACACGTCCAAACTTCTTTTGATGGACTAGGTTACTTATAATGAGCTCTTGCACTAGGAATATTAAATTTAATCAAAAGGCTTTAAAAACATTCACCTAACGGGCAGAAAACACCCTAACTCCAGGTAACAATTCGTAAATCAGACATGTTTTATCCCGTGTGGGAATTAAACACAGCACATTGAACACGCGGCGCAGTGCTAAACGACGATTCAGCCATTTAAACCCCTACGTGATGAAATTGTAATCGGCCGGGTTAGGGGCTGGCGGAGGTGTGTGGAGGCTCTTACCTAAAGTCGTTCGGGGCATACCCACTAAAACCACCGCGTTGTCCCTATGGGTCCCATGTAGTGGTAGGGTCACGTGATTTGCGGATAACATACTTTGCTGCGACCCCGCCATCGTATGATACACTTCGAAAACAGTTTCTCAAACAGTTTTTTGTTATGCGTTCGATCGCACAAGACAAAACTTTTTGTGATCTATAAATTATTGTTTCAAACACCCAGACGCGTTCACGGTGTCCGTTGGTTGTATGTTTGTAAGGTCCTCTGCGATACAGGATGTATATCTAGTACCTAAGTTATATAAAAAAAATAGTTCCCACAGAATTCAAATTGGCACTTTATTATGGCGATAGTTCGTTTGATCGCATTATCTAACTGTCATCAACCGCCAAAAAGCGATTGATTGTTGCGATACTGGCGATTGCGGTGAATCAATGATACTCCAATTAATAGCGACATAAACGGCAAGCTAACATTATTAAAAAGTAAAGAAAAATCACTTTCAAATAACCTCACAACCGTACTGTGATAAACAGATATGTGATAAATGTCGGTATTGATTGTACATTATTATAGATAGCCCATGCATAGAATGAATCATCATGCACATCGCACAAAGATTTAGCACCGGGAATCGAACCCACCACCTCTAGCGAAGTAGTCAGGCAAAAAACCATAATCAAACAAAGAAAGACCTTCAGAATTAAAAATGTACTAATTAATTATAGTTTTAAACATAAACGGAGTCTCTATAACTATCCCCGTACTAGTAGTTGAGCACTAAATACACTTTTGTCTGGTATGTTTCAGATACCTAATTATGTTCGAGGCCTAACATGATAGGATGTATAAACATACGTCACGGATTTCTCATATTATATACACTTAAGTGGGAGGGATAAACTATCCAATAATTTATCCACTTGAGAGGCTAAACGCGTTAACCGCCTGATTAATCCATAGATGACCAAGTGACCAGTCACAAAAAGTCATACCTCTTGCTTCAGAGGGTACGTAAAACCTTCGGTAATTTTGATATTTTGAACATTACATTGGTCTGAATCATAGCATATTACCTGACAGTCAGTCAGCAGTGGCTACATAGAGAAACTAAGATGATTTCAGATTTGATACTACTAGAAAGCAAAACCAGTAATCTTTTTTTTTCTTTTTAAAAGACAACTCCCGCACTAGGAATAAATCCTGTGTCGCGGGTGACTTTATAAACATACAACCAACGGATACAATGAACACCCAGACTCGAAACAACAATTTATGGATCATACAAAGTGTTGTCTCGTGTGGGTATCGAAACCACAACACTCGGCGCAATATCAAGTGGCGGGGCGGCCGCTTAAGCCACTACGCCAACCGTGCAGTCGTCAAGAAGAATGCCTTCCAGGATGACAATGCTGTAAAGATACATTATTATGTACAATATACACAATATGTATGATTTTTATGTATTCCTTACATTACCAAGCGTAAAAAAATGTACTAACGTAAAACAAAGTATAAATAAATACCATTTCTCCGTATTGAAGTTCATGATCGCTAAACACATCTCACTTGTACGGCATCTCGGTCAAGTGCACGGCCCACTTCAGTTCCGTGAAGCCGCGTTCTCCAATACACTGAGATATGATTTATTGTTCAGTATGTTTCTACATTCCAGCGCAACAAACTGTCAGTAATATTTTGATAGCCATTTCTGGAGTTGAACTATTTGTAATGATACTAATTCTTTTTAGTTAGGGCTATTAAACTAATATTGGACTTATATCTGATTTATATCTGACTAAACTTCGCACTGATACGACGGAGTTTGCAGCGATGTTGCCAAATAAACTTTAAACTGGAATATCTTCTTGGGTTTACGAGAATGTTACACATTGAAATTAAACTACACGCGAATCTTCCCCCATCTCAAGACCCTGTCATGAAGCTAATGAAACCCAAAAAGGACAAAGTCTTCAGAAGACCTAAGGACACTGCAAGCTCAAACAGCACAAGAAAAAGACAAATATCACCTCAGTCTGCCGTGACTATGACTCCTGTAAAGAATTCGAAGCGTTGGCTAGTAATAAATTAAAAATGTAGTTTCTAGATCATTCGGTTTAAATGTAATAACTCAGTGAAACCAATATAACGCGATAAAATCTGTAAACTGTAGTTTAATTTCAATTTAAACTCGTAGTTAATGAAAGGGGTTAACTACGTCATAAAAAATATACTTGACAAATTTAATGCATTTAGTCTCGGCACTGCTAATTAATATCTCTCCGCGACCACGAACGGTGCAAGCTGATCGAAACTTCGGTGACAAATAGGCATTTATACCTTAATTAAGTTAATTTTACGCAATTAAGACCCACAAAATTATTTTGTACGAACAACACGTAAGTCAAAACTTATGATTTAATATATCAAATAATAATATGAAGATGTTTTGTTGTCATTTAGAATTGAAGTAAACAGATTCAATGACTCAGTTCCGCTCACAATTAACAATTTTCACGCTCAATTAAGGTAACGGTTTTTCAAGATCAAAGACGTTTTGTACCTTCATTTTCTGTTTATTTCTTAAAATACGGCATTATTCGCTCAATTTACCGTTAGTTATGGTTTTTGGAAAGCTACTTGCAAAATATGTGTCGCATTTCGCAATTTACCTTCAACTGAGGAATGAAATACTTGAGATGAAATTATTACGTCTCATCTCGAAAGTGTCATTACCTATTTAGAGCTCGGCTCAAAGGAAGACAAATATTATAATATGAGGATGATACATAAAATATGAATTTTATCGCCCACGTAATTGTAAATTATATAATTAAGATTGCCCATATGATTTTTGTTTTACTTATTATACGGGTTGCAAATAAAATGATCATGATATAATAATAAATGATAAGAAATTCGCAATAGTCCAAAATCTTAGTTAAATTGTCCAAGATTTTAGTTAAAGTTATTCCACATTTTATTGTATTTATGTTTGACTTGAGGTTGCCTGTAGCTACGCCATTTTCTCTTCACGTGGAAATTTCGAGATATCCCCTACTAGGAAGATGTCAAATTTCAGCTTCTTGTCATCAATAGTTTTGGATGTGCGTTGTCTGTCAGTCAGTCAGTCAGTCATTAACGCAAGAATTATATGTATGTATTGATAGATGATTTTGCACTCAGGCACGAGCATCGTACCGAATTCCTTAAAACGGTCATGTCACCATGTCCCATTACTATTCTACAACAATATTCATTAAGAATATTTAAATGTTGTTATATTCAGAGTTTAATATTTGCTTATGAACCAAAATAATTAACCCGCCATTAATTATGGAACAATATAAACATAATCAACCTACAATTCTGACGATGTAGTAATTGAAATTGTAGAGTCAATAAACTGTTGTTTATTGAATTGGTGTGTTACATTCAGGTCTCTTATCAATTTATTCTGTGGGGCTTCGGAAAGAAAGTAATCATATCTTATACTTAACATGAATTTAGGCAAAAGTAATATTTACAAGAAAAAGCAATATGGTAGAGTTTTAATCCAATTTAATTTAAGATAAAGTAGCCTGATTAACTTAATTTATTATGTTTCATATTCTCAAAACCTTGTCTTGAATAATGATGTAAACAATACCATTTTAATTTACGAGTACCTATGGCTTGTAAGCCGATAAAATTATATTGTTTACACCACACTCAACACATCTGCGTATAACTTATAAAAAATTGCAAAATTCGTTCTCATTTTATTTTCCAAACTTTGTTAAAAAAAGCTTTTTAATATCGAAAAAGTGACTTTCCAATCTTTCTATAACTCTTTTAATGTGATCTTAAAAATATTCTGTTAAACGGACTCCTATGATACTACGCTCTTTTGCTCGCTGGCAGACCTCGAGTGCTCCAAAACGAAAATCGCCGATGTCATCCACAAAGCTTGCAAACTCAAATGGGACTGGGCCGGCCACGTTTGCCGCATGCCGGCAGACTTTTGGGCCAAAATCGCCACTAATTGGGTCCCCGAAGGTGCTAGGCGACAGCGTGAAAGACCGAGACGACGATGGCGGGACGAGCTGGACTCGTACAGGACTGGCCTGAGCTGGCACAAAATAGAGAGCTGTGGAAGAAGGAGAAGGAGGCCTTTGCCCTGCCGTGGGACGCTACAGGCTGAAAATAAAATAAAAAATAAAAATATCCAATGACTACAAAAATATTTGACTTCCACAAAAAATCTAATAATTTTGTTCTACAAAATAATTCGTTTCTTCTTAGTTATAACATCAAACTAAAGGGAAAGGGCGTACTTCCTATTTATGCATTGATGAAGTGAGCACAAAGCCTCTTTGAGAGTCTCTGGAAATCCTAAATTATGAATTCACAAACTCTAGTCTGTAATGAGAACTTTATTCATTCAGTATTATAACAATTTCTAGACTCTGTAACGAGGTAATTTATGCATATTTCTGACGAAAAGTGCTGAAGATACTAGGAATCATTTTATTTCTGGGTATTTCTGAAATTAAAGATAGAGGTTTGTTTAGATTTCATTTATGGTGAAATGGGAGTTGTACCGTTTGACACTGGATCGTGTGTCCTATTTTCAAGTAACAGACAGAACATCGCTTTGTGCGATTCACAAATCATTTTGCATCTTGTAGTATCTGAAATACTTTGGGCAAACTAAGTACGTATTATAAAATGTATGAGCGATTGCTTATTTGATTTGCCACCGTGTAAACTAGTTGTGAATATATTATGTTCGATCGAGCTCATCCATTCATATTTCTTAAACCGTTCGACAGTATCCAAGGCTTAACTACCGCCCAAAAGATTAAACACCTACGTCACAGAACTGATGAGATAAAACTAACAAGCATTTTTTGTAAAAATCAGACGCAAAATCTTGTTATGGTCACTAAGTACTTGATTGATCAGATGTATCCAAGAGTACGTAAGACTGTATTACACAAGCTGTAATCGAATCTGTTGTACAAATAAAACGCGCTTGTATTTACTATACGTAAATATAAACCATATGGTTTTTACTTCGGCTTCAGTACTAATAAATGTGGTTGTTACAACTACGAGATCCGTTCACATGACGTCATTGAAGAATCTGACATGGTTTATAAAGGGAATGTTTGTATGCTTATATTTTTTCCTGTTTAAAATTATGTGATTGATATATTTGTATTTGAACGAGACGTGATTTTGTTAGTTAAGATTTATTCTATAAAAAATATGGAGTAAAGTACCCTGTCACTGATCAAAGTCATAGAATATCGCTAGCCCTTTGGGTTGCGGAGGTCAGACGGCAATCGCTCTGTGGAAATGTTTTTATTCTGTCAATGCATGAGAGTCAATTGGAGGATTTTACCTACTAAACCACGCTGGCCAGGTCGGTATAAAGTATAATGTCAAGTTTTCCGTCTCTGGCCAAATATACAATTTGCTTTGTGTACTTTTTACTTAGTCACTTCTTACAAAACCCACGGCATTAAATGAGGTAGTGGCACTTTGTATTCTTCATCCATATCCACGATCACGCCTACTTTCATCAGAGTGATTGAGCTGTGGGCGCTCTCATTATTTCTGTATAATATCACCACCATCAGTCCTGTTTATTACCTGTCCTTCAGCAGAGCACGGGCGACTTTTCATTATGAGAATGGTTAGGCCATAGTCCACTACGCTGACCAAGAGGAGATTGGCAGACTCCACATATACTCTCTCTACTCTTTCGAGAACAAATGTAATAACACCAGTGAGAGTAAAAAAATAAAGAATGCGTTTTATTGGCACGAACATTACCGCTAATGTGTTATAATACAAAAAAACAATTGTGGGCCTGCCGCTCTATTATTTCAGCAGAGCAAACATCTTAACACGAATGTTTGTTTAAACGTTTTTATTACCACTACTTACGGTTGAAATTAAATTGACGCTTAAAGTGTGGATGAAACGATTACTTTTCACGTGATGGCCTGCTGATGTATGAGATAGAACTATGAGTGGTCGGGGCTGTTTCTAGTCTAGGAACACCATTCCCTTAACGGTAAAGGACTGTGATGATAACATTAAGTAAGTCATTCAAGCAACTAGAATAAACGACGAAGTATTTTAAAGAATTTTAAATAATACTAAAAGATGTTTGTAGCTACACCTGCAGTTTTTTTTTAAATTTAACCCTTTCGAGCCGATTCCTTGAGAATTTCCAAAAATCCTCTTTTTTTTGCTACCCTGCAGACCCCAAGAAACATTTATGCAAAATTTTAGCTTCTTGTGCCCATTTGTTTCGGCGGTACATTGTTTGTCAATCACTCAGTAACGTAGGATTTTTATATTTACAGATTAGTCAAGTGCCTCAAAAACTTAATTTGCCAAGAAAAATTGTCTGTTTGACTTGATATTCTGATAGATTCTTGATGGAAACTAAATTTTTTCCCTTCCTAGACTGGTGCGACATTTTACGACAATTATCATATCATAAAATTGATTGAAATTAAAGCAGTTGCTATGTAAGTTCCCCACATTCATTATACCGGTCAACAATCTCAAACAGAACCAGATATCTTCACACTATTATAAATAATGTTTACCAATGTTTACACCCGGTGTAAAATCAAATGAATCAGCTACGATCCATTGATTGGCTGTTTCAGCTGTTCCTTTACGTCACTGACATGTTTTCTTAGCAATAGTTAGATGTTTATGTCCAATCGTCTAGACCAACGATGACGTACCACATTCTTTCGACGTGAGCCAAAAATAATACTAATGTCTCCATTCATGATAATGTATGTAAAACTTTAAAAAGATTAGAAAGATCTACAAAGAAATGTCGCATTGTTTCAAAGCTTGTCTGGTATGCTAGGTTATTACATTAAAGCGTGTAGTTAATTACCGTGAAGTATTTTTACAAAGTGGGCTTATGTATTTCGCACGTGATATGCATTTTTGAAACTAGAAAAAGTAAAACTAAGATTCATTACAGTACTCTCTAGGTCTGTAGAGTTACCCACTGCTATAATTATATTTCTCTCTGGCTAAATGCATTTGCAAAGTGCAGACATTTGCATTTTCAGCCCGTTTCAGTGGATTATTTTGACGAGGCCAGCTTATTTGGTATGCAAGTTCTTCCTTTGCAGTTTAATTATTTACGGCACGAATTTACTGCCTTCATCAGGGAACTGATGAATCATCTGTCTTCATCAGGAAAATGGATATTATACTTGAGTAGTCCTTTGAATTTTTAGATGTCGTGACTAGGATTGAGAAAGGAATGCTGAAGTGGTTTGGACACGTGGAGCGAATGAGTGAAGAAAGAATGACAAATCGGATCTATAAGGCAAATGTGTGTGGGCAAGTTGGTCGCGGCAGATCTCGTCGGACATTCCTCGACCAAATTGGGGACATCCTAAAAAACGGCAAAGTCCGAAGTACCCGAAACCGGAAAGCATGTATGAAAAGAGTAATGAGTGTAGAGGAAGCGCGTGAGGTCTGTAAGGATAGAAGCAAGTGTCGTTCCGTTGTCTCTGCCTACCCCGACGGGAAAAAGGCGTGAGTTTATGTATTTATGTATATATGTAGTCGTTCTTGAGTCCTACTAACCTTAGATCACTGGGTAAGGGGTACTACGGAACCTATTATGCGTGGCTCAACATGTACTCGGTCTGTATTCTTACAGTTCATCAGATCTTTCGACTAAATTACTGATAATAAATTTTCTTCTACTACCACACCTACTTTAATTTATTCTGTCTAAACACTTCATACAATAGGTAGTTAAACCAGCACTAACTTCGTAAACAAGCATAATTTTAAGTTCATTAATTAATATGTCGAGTAAACACATTCGTTAGTAACTCGAGAAATGAAAACAAACTTAAATTGCATTTGAATCTCAATCAAAAGTTTTGCTAAATCAGAAAATGCCGCGATACTACGTTTTAATTTCTTGTCAAAGAGCAATGTCCTTTAATAGATGTAAGTTTCAAAACACGAATTTTAATCACATATATCAGTGTGGGTTGATATAATTTGATTGCTATTTATTATAATTCTATATTGTTTTGACTGCACGGTTGGCGTAGTGGTTTAAGCGGTCGCCTCGCCGCCGCTTAGTACTGCGCCGCGTGTCGTGGGTTCGATTCCCACACGAGACAACACTTTGTGTGATTTACAAATTGTTGTCTCAAGTCTGGGTGTTCATTGTGTCCGTTGGTTATATGTTTGTAAAGTCCCCCGCGACACAGAAATTTCTTCCTAGTGCGGGAGTTGTCTTCACTACACTCCATTAAATGTCAGGACAAGATGAACCGACGATATTATTGCGACCGCGGACCAAACTTGCACTAGTTCAGTACATGATTGTGGGTAATGGCAGAACGAAGAGAGCCTTTGTTCAGCAGTGGACACAGTCGAGCTATGGATGATGATGATGATGTAGTAATGTCAGGACTCGTCCCTATTATACCGGAGTACCGACCGAACACACGAGTGTACAGGACAACGCCCGGACGGATGGGTATTATAGCGACGCTCGGCAGGTTTTAACGTTATCCGTTTAAAAACTTCGACACTGATGTGTCTATTCTAACGTGACACCTTCCTATAAAATGTACCAATTACTAAAGGCGTTTCCACACACGTTGGTGGGCTGACGGCGTTTTTACTGTTACGTCTGAAACGCTAGTGCAACGTAATACTGGGCCTAAAGCTAATAAAAAGGTTCAGATATTACTATCTGATTTTATTAAGGTAATGTGTGTATTTTTTGAAATAACCTAAAAACAAATAATTTATAGGTACGTTCCTTACGTTCCTACGTTCCTTGATTTGAATAATTACCGCCCTATTAGCCTTATTTCACATTTATATAAAGTTTTTATCAAAATAATAGAAAATAGAATATCTGGTATACTTGATATGCACCAACCGCCAGAACAAGCCGGCTTCCGACGCGGATTGTCCACCACAGACCATTTACACGCTATAAACCAAATCATCGAAAAACACCAAGAATTTAATCTTCCTCTATATCTCGCATTCGTTGACTATTCCAAAGCGTTTGACAGTTTGTCTCACAGAAGCATATTTGACTCCCTTAAAAAACAAGGAATTGATAACACATATATACACTTGCTTAAAAACATATATATCAATAGCACTGCTTCCATAAAACTACACTCAACAGGTCCATCTTTTCCAATACAAAAGGGTGTCAAACAAGGAGATCCGCTATCGCCTAAACTATTTACAGCAGCGCTGGAAGATATTTTTCAACAGCTTTATAACGATTGGCGCGACTAAGGCATTGTTATTGGGGAAACGCGACTGACTAATCTCCGATTCGCTGATGACATTGTTGTCTTCTCTAATTCGGCAGCTAAGTTAGGCCTCATGCTCGAACAACTGAGCCAAGCCAGCCTCGGGGCCGGACTCAACATGAACATGGAGAAAACCAAAGTCATGACCAACAACACAGTGCATAAACTTATAACGGTTAGGGGTGTGAGGATTGAATATGTCCATGAGTATATATATATCTAATGAAAAATCTATAAAGCTCTAATGAAAGGATCTCTTCCTTTGACCTTAAAGAGAAAACTCATGGACATGTGCATTCTTCCCACCCTTACCTATGGATCACAGACTTGGTCACTGACTCAAAATCAAAAGTCCGCCCTCGGGGTCTGTCAAAGGGCAATGGAACGAAGTATTTTGGAAACTCAATACTACGTTCCAAAACACCTTGCCTGAAGAATTGTGGGCGAAAATAACCACTCAGTGGATCCCAAATAATAGGAAGCGACAACGGGGACGGCCCAGAAGAAGATGGCGCGATGAGTTAGACGCTTATACAAAAGATTGGCAAATAATGGCAGCGGATCGTGAGAAATGGAAGTCGGAAGGGGAGGCCTTTGCCCAGCAGTGGGACACCAATTCAGGCTTGTAATGAACGTTCCTTAAAATGTTTTAAATTGATATTCTTACTATCTTAATATATAAAATCCTTGCGTTACTGACTGACTGACAGACACGCTACAGCCGAAACTATTGGGCGCAGGAAGCTGAAATTTGGCATATATGTTCCTTGGGGACCGTAGGGGTGCACTAAGAAGGGATTTCCCGAAATTCCCACGGGAACAGCCAAAACGGGTAAATTTAAAAAATATGCAGGCGTAGCTGCGGGCATCGTCTAGTCAGAAATAATACTTCAATATTATTTTGAATTTCAAGATAAGGCAAATAGCGTGAACTATGCCAGCCAGATTACACCATAAAACCGATACTTTATGGATTTGCATGCTTGACTCGCTATTTCTTCGTGTTCATTATCTTTAAGTGCAGCCTTCATTTTACCCGTGTATAATATTTTTCTTGGAACTTTACTTTCCGGAGGAATGTCGTGCTGCTTTTATTAAATTCAGTATTCAATAAAACTGTGTAGACATTTCTGTTAACAAGTCAGTGGGTGTTTTATGCTTTAAATGACAATGTCTGTCATCAGCAATTTAAAATATATAGCAAATAAAATTCTGCATAATTTTTTAATAGGTGGAACTTCGAATATAACTTTTGAATATATTTTGGCATAAGGCGTAAGCTACACAGTATTATAGTCTGAAGCGAGTGGCACTGATATGCTAGAGTCGTGGCTTAGCCATGCAGAGCGTATATGGCAAGACGTGATGTGACGTAGATTAGATGGGGTAGCCACAATTACATCTCCTTATAGCGTATGCGGGGGCGATATTCTTAGTACTTTATATTTATCTGCAAACATGATGTAGTATTTCAAGTGGTCAACGCGCTTCCTTTTACTGCGTCCAGTAATACCGTAAAGCATCGTGTAGATACTTTATTATGTTCAACGAATTGATTGTTTACGTTTAGATTTATTTAACCTATTTTAATTCTTGCGATACAGGACTCCTTCTCACTTAAAACAAGAATTTGTTCGATGCAATACGGCAACATTTTGAGTAATGTTCGTGTGTCTGACGCCTAAAGTGAAGGCTAACACAAACCGCTCGAGCAGACATAGTACACTAAAATATGCTGACTGACCGTGGCAGTTACGAGCTCAAGCGCTTGTACTAGTATGTACTCATACAGATAGTAAAAATTGTACTTCAGTATGCAGTCACAGCTCTACGATCTTGGAATGCTTCGACCCTGTACGCCCGCAGTATGTTTTAGTTTGTCTTCCAATTCCCTAGCGATACATACTCTATTCTCAACCGCGAGACTTTATTCGAGAATAAAAATAAATAACAAGTATTATATTCGTAATTCTCTCAATTGGCTAAACGCATAATAAATCGTGGGCAATAAATTCTGCTCAATGATATAATACAGTTAAATCTCAATACTCTCCGCGACATTCTTGCACATGACTCAGTGGTAAGGTATGGAATGTATAATGACGTCAGCAACCATCCGTTACACTTCATACCTCTTTGTTCTCCCAAACAACTGTCATTAACATCAAAATGATACATCTTTGCAACGTCATTGAAGCTTTTAACAAAGTAGAGGATACAGTTGGCATTTATTGTATATGTTGTGCAGCTTAAGAATGGAATATAATAGATACAGGTTTAAATTTTCCATGCTGATAGATGAGATTTATATCCAAATGTACTATCAGCATGGAAAATTTAAACCTAGAGACAACAAATATAGCTGTATCGAAGCACAGGAACGGTGAAGTGAAATCTGAAATGTAGCCGACAGTTTCAGCTGTTTTTTAATGATAGGCTACTCCCACACTAGGAAAGTCCTGTATGGACAAGGACATTATAAACATATCTACGAGCAATGGACACAAAGAACACCCAAACTTAAAAGAACAGTTGACGTATCTGACAAAGTGCTGCCCCGTGTCAATGAATACAGATTAACCTAGAAGCGCAGTTCTTAAGGATTTCGTATACCGATCCCAAGTGGAGACTGTCTCCAGTTTAGTTCGTAGTTAGCGCCGTGGCGGCGCTGGCGTCGTTCTCCGTCTCTCTTGCTCTCGTAGTTAAGAGGAAACAAGACGGCCGTTTTTGCATACAAACGTAGTCTCCTGTTTTCTCCCTGGATATTGCCAGTAGAGCAATTATTTTTCCAAAAGATGTATGGCCCCGATTGGCATGTCCCTATGTTTTCCTTTTTCTCATAAATTAAATATTAAAAAAGATATGAACCTTCAAATATCTCAAAAATTGGCAGTCGTCCGCAGGCGTCCAGCAGTAGCGTTGTCTCTATCGCGCTCTGCGGGGGCAGGCTTGAGGCTGCGCGACAGCAATAGATTTTACAAATACCTATTTTTCAATTCAACAGGAGGAACGTTCGTCTCTCTTGGTCTAGTAGATATAGCTGTCACAGCGCGACTGCCACGCCGCCAAGCGGCAATTAGGGTCACAGAAAGTTTGTCTTCAGAGCGTCCGTAGAAAATTTGCCTTTATGTAAATATCTGAGCTCCTTGCCCGTGTGTCACAATACTAAATGTAGTGTCAAGCACCGAAGCTGCTGCTAAAGCTACTACGCCAGGCAGGCATAATTACTCCTGTGTTTGTAATGAATAAATAAAACATTTACAAATTAACTTTTTAAACAAATCGTCTTCGCGTACAAATAAATAAATAAAATAAATAAAAATGTAAATACTTTAATGAAGAGGTGAATAGTAAAGATCAAGGAAATATCAGTATTTTCATGATCATTCATGCCAAAATACAACTGTATTTTACCTTTGCCTCAAAATTTTTGCGCGTTTAAACTCGTTATATAAACACAATTACCTATGGGTATGAATTGCAATGGCTTTAAAAATATTTATTATAATTTTAAACGTTTTCAAACATAAACTTTTACACTTGCAATTTAAACTTTGTATTAGTTGAAAGTTTAGAAATAAGTCGCTTATTATCGTTCAACTAGATTCTTATATAATTGCATAGCAGTTATTATTACAATAATTCTAGTTCATCAGAATTATATACATAATTATACATAGAAAGACTTGAAGCTCAAATAATTTGCGCACCAGTTTGAATATAATGAAGATGACATCAAAGAAACAGTACTTAAACAGATCACGCAGTTCGCTCATGAACGCTTTGCATTCCAATCCACACATTGCTAATATTCATTATACCAACTCAATTTGCATGTAATTTCAATGATATTCACTTAAGCAAATACGTGTTACAAATGCATAAAATAAACAACATTCCATTTATATGTCGCAAAACAATAAGATTTGAATATAACACGTAATATATTAAAAACTTTTTCGCTTATACAATGGAACTCTGCCAAGAATTCTGTGAATACTCGAGACGAAATCATTCTGATTGTCACAAAGTAGGACAAGATAGATACTCAGTATTAGCTATTATGAATCAGTGGGAATAAATACCGAGATATTTTAGGAAGGTATTTTATCGAACTTTTAGAAAACAAAGAACATTTTTTGTTTCTTCACCTGAGTTTGTGCACCCGATCTCTGAATGAGTAGCTGTTACGTGAAGTAAATTAGTGCATTATTTATATAATGCTGCATTTGAATAGCTTTGAGCGGTTATATAAGATTAGCGTATCTTTTTATTAAGAAGACAACCAATTGCTCTGTAAAATTCAATAACATTCTCTTGTTGAATAAAAAGAGAATATGTTTCCAAATTATCTTATATAAGCTCTAAATTGGGAAGCTGGCGGTGTTACCGGGCTACTATTATAATGACAAGATCTCTTGCCTTATCCTGTTTATGATTAATTTATTTCCAACGAATATGAAATATAGACGTAGAGAAAAAGATATTTCAAAGTGATATTAATTGGATCGGTCTGGTTCACATCCTCAATTTACTTTAAATCATCTGTGGCTAGTTGTATAATTAAACCTTATTGCACCAGATGGAACTATACATTATTTAATACTAAATACATTTTCTTAAATAACTATTCCCGGAATTATATTCATTCCTGTGTCACAAAGAACTTGATTCAATTTCCCCACAGGGAAAGCCTTCCAGTAATAGCGAGGGAACTATCTTCATAATAATACTCCCGTGCATTAAGTATGAATGCTAAAATTCTCAACTTAAACAAACAAGTAACTCACTAAGAGCATTTTATTAACCTAGAAAACTACAATGTCAGCGCAATGCCGTAATATTTTTATGAGACTACCTACTAGTCGACGCCAGCGGCTTCGCACGCACATATTTTCGAATTTTCCGTTTTGCCCGATCCCGTGGAAATTTCGGGAAATCCCGTCTTAGTGCACCCCTACGGTCCCCAAGGAACTTACATGCTAAATTTCAGCTTCTTGCGCCCGGTAGTTTCGGCCGTAGCTTATCTGTCAGTCAGTCAGTAACGCAAGGATTTTATATATACAGAACTACGTACATTTTCTTACATAACTATTCCCGGAATTATATTAATTCCTGTGTCACAAAGAACTTGAGTCAATTTCCCCACAGGGAAAACCTACCGGTAATAGCAAGGCAACTATTTTCATAATAATGCTCCCGTGCATTAAGTATGAATGCTAAAATTCTCAACTGAAACAAACAAGTAATTCACTAAGAGCATTTTATTAACCTAGAAAACTACAAAGTCAGCGCAATGCCGTAATATATTTATGAGACTATAATGGAACTAGGCAGTCCACATGTTTTACAAGTTTGTTACCGTAATAGATTCTTGCAAACGAGCTTTATCAACAGCACACCTTGAAAACTCCCACAATATAGACAGCTTTTCAACAATAAAGTAGTAAGGATTATGTTTAGTTTAGGACATAATTGCCTGACAAGCAGAACAAAATCGTTTATATCATATACTGCGTGAAATAATTTCAAACTAAATAAAACGCAACTAGCATCAAATTAGTTCTCTTCAAATAAAATACGAACTACATATCCAACATTCTACGTCAAACGCGCAGATGCCAGCGTAGGAAAATTTCTCCATTTAATATCTACTACTAATTTTAACGCCTTAAATTCCTTTGAATAATCCAACGACGAAGACGGAAGTATGGACGCGTCAAAACACCAATCATTCAGACTTAATGAGTGTTGAATAACGTAAGGTCGCATCACTGCAGGCGCAGGGCCAAACACCGATTCATTCTGTCATTCACCCGAGCAATGACAAATGCTGCTATTCTTGGACACATCTCTTTGACATACCTACCTTCTTTTACTGACTAATGTTGTTGCATAACGGAGTTTAAGGTCAGCTGAGAAATTAGCAAAAAGTTGTTACTGATTCTATTTCCTGTTAGACGAAATGAGATGAAATGGAGAAGCGGAGATATGTCATTGAAACCTGCCATTGCGTTGAGTGTTATGCGAATACATGACGTATGCAAATGTGAATATCGTATTCAAAATCATGCTCCGCTGCCTATTTTAAACCGGGATGTCTATAGCGTTTTAGTTTATGCTGTGACGTACTGGCGACACCAAATTTGTCAAAAACTGTTACGAAACTGATCGTTGACGCCATTGACTCTCAAGGATGGATACTAGATTTTTTTTATTCAACTCTCGTAAACCTAAAACAAGTAAGTTGAAAAACCGCATGTTCACTCTAGTCTATATATATTAAATTCTTACGTTACTGACTGACAGACAAGCCACATCCAATAGTTTTGGGCAGAAAGCTGAATTTTGGCATGTATGTTCCTTGGAGACCACAGAGGTGCACTAGGAAGGGCTTTCCCGAAATTCCCACGGGATTGGCAAGGAACGGTTAAATTATACTTTTTTTAAACCTATCAAAATGATTCCATGCTGCCTGTACATTAAAAAAATCTATCTACCAAAATCCACTTCAAGGCATTCGAAGTTGTTCTTCCGATATAACATATTTCCGGATTTTAGTAGATAGATTTCACATAACATGTTTAGTTATGTTATATAAAATCTATCTACTAAAATCCGCTTCAAGGCATTCGAAGTTGTTCCTCCGATTAAACATATTTCCGGACTCTATTTCTAGTTAGACAGTTGATGTCGACACGACAGACAATAACATTGCATTGAGATCGATATACTCGTATTTGTAATGTTTGTAGTGTCAGCAGCAAAAGTTCATACATATTTAAGTGATTTTGAATGGTTTTATCGTCCCAAAAATAGTGTAACTTTTATTTCATAAGCCGTATGCTCTATTTAATTTTCATATGAATATTTTTCAAATAATTATTTTATAACCTTTCTATTTCAAGGAACATAACATCATAATTATGAAGAATATTTATTTAATAATCATTGTTCTTAATATCTTGTAGAATTTCTAGACAAAAAAGTCTTACCTAAATAATAATTTATAAATAGATCATCATCAGCCCTGTATATAAACTGTCCTACTTCTGGGCACGGGCCTCTTCTCCCTAAGAGGCATAGTCCATTTTTAAATTACGAATAATCATTAATCAGTGCATATTAGTTTTCATAGCTTGTCAAAGTGTGACGTTACTTTTGTTGCTAACGGTACGTATGTAGTTACGATGGCATTGTGTGTGAAATATAGTTCACATGTGTGCCGAGTCACGACATAACAAAAACCTTAGTCCGTGTTCGGTTGTTTTGACATTGAATAATTTTGTTTTGTTGAGGTCAAACTTTATCCATTTAGCTTTGGCCATACCAATACAAAGTTGAGTGTATTACGTCCCTTTTAAAATATTACTGTGTATGTTAGGAGTACTTTTTTTTATTTGCTGTGGCAGATTGTACATTATAGTGCCAGTATTGACATTATAAAAGTATTACATAAGATTTAAGGTGAGTACCTTAAATCTTTTGTCTTGTTAGCAATAGTTGTTTCACATTAGCTTGGTTTGCATTTGCTACGTGATATTGGAAATATCCGTGCTATAATACCGTATGCAAATACCCATGCTTCATGCAGTATTTGAATTATTTTGTATAATATATTTAAGTACCAAAGAGTTTTTCCAAAGTTCTGTCTTTTTAATTACATAAATGTTTATATCAATGTAAATAAAAAACACAACAAGCAAATAAAGAATAAAATTACGTGATAGGGGATTTTAACCCCATTTCATTATTTTCTTACCAAGAATGGGAACAGTAAGTACCTTTTATTAACATACTGGGTGGCGCAAAAGTAATGACCCTATTTGGTTCAGCTACAACTTCGTTTCTAAATAAGATAACTAGAATTAGTTTCTTAAATATATATATTTGTGCCATGAAAAGTTGCATTATGATTTAAATATGATGTCTATTAAATGTTGACCTCCAGAGTTGAAGCACATTTTAGTCCTATTTACTCGTATGACATTTTTCATAACTAGCTGTAACACTTCCTGCAATATGTTTCTTATTTCTTGGTGTGTGTTTCTTTTAAAGCTGCGAGAGTCTGTGGTTTGTTCACATACACTCGAGATTTCAAATAACCCCCAAGAAAGAAGTCTGGACGCCACACCATACCTACTCGTTATCCAAAAACGTATTTATAAATTGATGTCAATGTACTATATTATTCAACAACTTCAATAACTACATATTTCTGTAACCTTACACCATTATCTAAGTACTGAAACTTCAATATCACTTCAATTCCTTTCTTGTCAACTTGGTACTAAATTGACTAAATTTCGAAAGCTCTCACAAGTTCAAATGTCAATGTGATTAGTTTTCAACGACAATTCATTTCAATTATTCAAATGTACAAAATAGAGCAATGGAAAATCATGTCGCAAATTAAAATCATTCCACTGTAACCTTTTACACTTTATGGGATTATCTTATTTAGTATTCCAAACACTTTTTTAATTAGGCCAGTAGATATTTGTGTATTTTTGTCGTTCGGGTTATACGATCTTCACGTCCGCCAACCAACATATTAAATTTTAGAAAAAAATATACGTCTTGTAAGCATTCAAGTTCAAAGCATTACTCATTCATTATTTCTGAATTAAAACGTATATCTGGCCTTCTATATAGGTAACGTTAATGGATTTTCTTCGATTCGTTTAACGCATATGCCGTGGCGAACAATGCTAACCACGATTCGCTCGATCCGCAGCTACGGGGCGATGACAGACACCGCGGTTGCTTTACGGCCGGTTTGAATAATCGATCTATCCAAGAATTTCGAGATTCGAGACACATGTTTGTCATTTTTTGTATGGAGCTTATGTCAAATATGAATCTCGCATTTGCATTCAATTTATTTATACCAGATTTGTACCAACAGTGTAGTGCACAATAAAGAATTATCAAGCAATCAAAATGGTCTTAACAAGTAAATGAAGGGCACAAATTATTAATTCATCAACATATTTTTAAAAGGTTTCAGAAAGACATTATTTGAATCACACACCTAAACCTCAGGAATCATGCTATCTATTTATGAAACCCGTACTAAATATGTTCAGTAAATTTTAAGTTCTTTCATGCAGACAGACAAGACGGCCGCCCGTACTTTCTTTTATTACCGTTCTGCTTACTTTGGGATCCAATGTGTGTGTGTTGTCCTTAGAAACTACAATTTAAATGTTTCTAGTAGCTATTTGGTACAAAATCGACCACGTTCTTAGTTTAAGGCATAAAAGAGGTACATCACTAGGTATATTGGGTGGAAACACGAATCAATATAAACCTCCTACAGCAAGATAAACCCCGAAGCAATAATATTATGCTTTCATCAATATACCAATATCGAAGCGGCATGTTTTGATATCAGAAACGCTGGCAAAATAGCACGGAAACATTCAAATAGACCCGTAATTTACGTACAACCCGGTGTTCTAATTAAAAGCTATCTAGATTTATTTCTAACACAGTCTCCGCACCTGTCTCAAGACGTCGTCTGACTCACTCCACAGATGTTCAAGACTTAAGCCAATTTTGGATCCAATTTACTAATTTTCGTATAATTTTGAACATAAAGGAGGTGAAATGAGCAGCTTTGAATTCAACAATTCTTATTAGGTCGTCCCAGAATATTTTTTGTAAGTCTAAACGCCTACGAAAAATCGGTGGCATTAGACGGATAAAAATTTAGAAACCAAAAGTTTTTTTATAATAATAATTATGTACCTTCATAATTATTATTATATCTGTTTATTAAGTTTCATAGTAGGTATATACATTTTTTTAGGATATACAGTCATAAAAAACGTTAATAAAATGTACCCGTCGGCGAGTAAAGATTAACAAAAGTAATAAAATACGTCTCAATAAGTTTTTAATATTATTACCCCATATTGTATGTTAAAGGTCTGCTTTTTGCGTTTTCTTTACGTATGTATTTTTTTTTCGTGGTGGAAAATAAAATTATGGGTAGACCCTCCACCTTTTGGGCAAGTAGACAAGTCTACTACAGACGTCGGAGACTGCTGTCTAACCGCTAAATTCAATATTCGAACTATCCATTTGTTTAAAATTTGAGATTCACAAGGGCATTTGCTATGTATTTACATTCGATTGGCACATTTTCTGCCTATAAAGGTGAGCCTGTAGAATCGTGAATAATTCGTCAACAAATTGTTGAACTCTATAATTTCTTAGATATCAATTAATTCAAAAAACACCTTTTTGTGCCAATCGGTCAATATTCTTCCACTCAGCTAAACTCACAGAACGAAAGAAAAATATTTTATCAATGGAATCAAAAATAGCGGTTCATGTAATTTATAATCATTAGTAGCATTATAATAAAACTATAATATGTGCCAAGGTTTTTATGACATTTATATGAAAACGTGGACTTCGGCACAAAATATTTATATTCTTTCGTTGTAACGATCTGATTTCTGTGTGGTAAGAACGCTGATCTGTAGATTATAGTCAGCTGAAACTAGTTGTAAAGGCAATGTAATTAGGACGGAATACGACTCTAATCTTGTAGATAAATGGTTAGATATGGTGATAGCGAAATTGGTTTTAGCAACGGAAGTCTGAACGCTGAATGTCACCTACTTGTTTAAAATCAGGTGTGAGTCTCGCGAAAAGTGTTGTGGACGGTATCAAAAGATTTTAGAGTGACATATTTTTATACGTCCATTTTACACTAACGCGAGATTAATTTAGCTTCCCACGTGTGCGAATAAAATGATTTCATAAATATTAAATGATCGTTTTGTAAAATGTTTCTGAATGTTAATAAATAGGTAGGTATAGATAAATTTCTTAAGAATCTTCAAGAATAACTTTTTTATAAATTGTTTCTGCCTCTTGACTAGAGGCCGATTAATTATTTCCAAAAACTTTACTCTTAAGGAAGTCGTACTTTCTAAAACTTGCGACAAATATATTCTTTCAGTGCTAAGAAAATTTGGAACGTTCACTTGAATATAAATTACATACACGACGACCTAATAAAAGCGTGTTAAAAAGTACAGCTGTGTGTAAAATACAAAGTGTGTATCATATATGTAAGTATATATATATATATATATTACTTGTGTGTATTTCAAGGATACGTGTCTTCTTCTTCTTCTCAATGTAAGAGCTGTGCTCTTGTCGGAAGAGTGTACCACATATATTTCGATCTTCGGCGAATACCTTGACCTCTTTATACGACCCGCCCGTATGCCCGTCTGGGTCGACCTCTTCCTCTCTTTCCTTCTTTTTTGCTTGCCAGTATGTTTTTGATAAAGTCATCATGTCGTATAAGGTGGCCAAACATCTTTTCTTTTCTTCTTTCTACTGTCGCTAAAATGCTTCGTTTTTCTTGGACAAGGCTCAATACTTCCGCGTTGGTCTTCTTTTCAGTCCAGCTGATCCTTTCTAACGTGTGTGTATTTTATTTGGACAACAATATATTCCTTTACAGACATGAACAAAACGCAAATTTGTATAAAATAATTAGTAGAGCAGACAACGCATGCTGAAAATATGTTTAATACGAGCAAAACTAGCAAGCTTACAAACGTAGGACAAAAACCATTTTGTGTAATGTTTTCAAAATGAGATCAAAAACAGGTGTAGAGCTGTAGTAGCGATGTGTAAGCTGTAAGTTCTGCATAATACCAGAATAAGGCCTAATGGCGCTGCAATCTGTGTATTTTATTTGTCGAATATTGCTTTTTGAGGACAAATACTTAAGTCTCTTTTATATTTTTATATAATACTGTGTCACAGGGATCTTTAAAAAATTCAAGCAATAGACACAAGGAATTGTTACAATTTCTTTAAGACACCTAAAGCATCAGCATTTACAAGGCGTTTTATATGCCTTAGGTGCAGTCGAAAAGTTTTGGACCAAGAGACCTATACAAAATCACAGAAGACATTTTTTTAGTAAAAATGACAAAACTACTAAAACCAAACTATGATGTGCAATGGAATTAAATCAATCTTTTAACAAGGCTTTGCTGTGTGTCACGACTTTCTTTCATATATTAATACAGCGGTAGATATAGCTGATACCTCGTCTACTCTGAATACCGAGATATAATAGAATAGTAGTTTAACAAAAGATTTACGGCAACTAAAATCTTTTATACCTACAATTTTATTACAAAAAGTATAATCTTTCAGCAATTTAAAAAAGTAAACAAACTTCAAAGCAAAACATATTGAAATAACAATAATATTATGCACTATGTATTCAAACCATAAATCTTTGATTTAATTTGTTCTTAATATTTTATCACAACGCCATTTTCTTCATATCTATGCTCTGATAAATTATAATAGGACCTTGTTCTTTCAAACAGACACATTTATATACAATTTCTAGACAAAACATTGGCTTTTCTGGCTCAGAAAATTTGCCAAAACAATATTTTAATGTTTGCAATAAAAATCGTATTTCCAGTGTTGAAAAACAGCTGGTTTCTTAACATAATTATTCTCTTAAACTAAAACTAAATAAGAAACTTTACTTTAAAAAGGATTATGATTTTTTGCATTAGGTACCTACATCTATTTACATTAACTGATGTGTGCCTGTGGCAATAGGCTCGCCCCCTATTACGTGGGACTAAAAAAATAAATCTGGCGAAAGGTGGGTGTAGTAATATACCTCTGCCTACCTCTTCGGGGATATAGGCGTGAGACTATGTATGTATGTACCTATGTATGTATGTACCTATGTATGTATGTATGATGTGTGCCTGTTTCATAATATGGTTACAATAGTTTGATTAAATAGCGTAACATGCATATTTATGTTATTTGTTTCTCGGTAGAAAATGCATACAACCGTACAACACTCATGCTACTGCTACACCTGCGTTAGCGTTAACGTTGATGGCAATGGCCAACTACGCGTTAATTAACGCTTTAAAAATGCGTCTTGGCTACATTATAGGTTACAATGCCGTTAAGCGTTAATTCCTCGTGATTTCAAACGTTAAGGACTTTTCAAAAAAAGAACCTTGAAAAAAATAATATGCACGCTTCTTAAGGGTTCCAATTTCGAAATTGTAACTTAGAAAGTCCTTACTGTACGCGCGCCTCCCGTCGAATGAGACGGCGTTAATGTGGCCAAGATCAGTTAATGCTACTGCTAAACCTGCGTTAGCGTTAGCGTTGATGGCAATGGCCAACTACGCGTTAATTAACGCGTTATAAATGCGCCTTGGCTACATTAAGGGTACAATGCCGTTAAGCGTTAATTCCTCGTGAATTCACACGTTAAGGACTTTTCAAAAAACGAACCTTTAAAAATCGAATATGCACGCTTCTTAAAGGTTCTAATTTCGAATTGTAAGTTAAACAGTCCTTAGTTTGCGCGCGCATCCCGTCGAATGAGACGGCGTTAATGTAGCCAACATCACTTAGCGCGTTAAACTACGCGCTAAAACCCTTTGATGTGTCCAAAAAACCGACACCCGAGCTATCGCTTAACGCTTAACGCCATTAGTAATGCCGTTAGTACTTTGACGCGTTAAAACGTTGGCTACATCTGCGTAGCGCCTAAATTAACGCGCTAATTAACGCGTTAAGACGCAGGTGTAGCAGGAGCATTACGCGCTAAACTACGCGCTAAAACCCTTTGATGTGTCCAAAAAACCGACACCCGAGCTATCGCTTAACGTTTAACGCCATTAGTAATGCCGTTAGTAATTTAACGCGTTAAAACCTTGGCCACATCTACGTAGCGCCTAAATTAACGCGTTATGACGCAGGTGTAGCAGGAGCATAATAGAGATTTAAATAGCTCCCACTCTCCGCGACTGGGCAAACGTAGTGTAGGGCGTGCAGTAGTCAGATGGGACGATGATATTCATACGGCGGCGAGCAGGGACTAGAAGAGGAAAGCTGTAGACCTCATTGGCGCGCCATAGGAGAGGCCTACGTCCAGCAGTGGACTGAAACAGGCTGATGATGATGATGAGATAGCCCCTCAAATTAGGTTGGGGCCTGATATGGAAGTCGCACATATTCCTAGTATCACGCATGTGTGTATATTTATGTCGAGAAGTATGTTCCAAAATAAGCTCGGCCTTATGAGTAAAAATGAGCGTCACCATCAGCCATGTATAAATTGTATCACTGCTAAGCCACGTAACTCTGCTAACTATGAGAAGACTAAGGCCATAGATCTCCCTTAGGTCATGCAAATCTAGTACAGTGTAAAATGGCATACGTGACATGACAAGGTCGGGTCTGTATGAACGTGAAAAACTCAAAAAGTACCGAACGGAGTTTTATACGGTTAACACCAATAGGTAGTGTTGTTCCAGAGGTGTATTATTTATGTGGGGTACGCAGGAATACTAAGGTATATTATTTATGTGGGTGGAGCCGCGTACAAAACTAGTTATGTATAAAATCGCGTTACCAGGCGACAAGAAGTAATTAGTGTACCTACAGTAGTTACGCAACAGAACTAATATTTTATGGAACAGATAGTTTGTAATAAGTATAAAAACGTACAAAATATTTCTGGGTATTAGAGCCTTTAAACTGCAAAGGAACGAAGCCGACCAATAAACATGATCTACTTAATTTTTCCGAAGCACTCAAAACACAAATTCTCTACATTCACTGTCTTGTAATTTCATGAACATATGTTAGTGATATATGCTAGAATGTCTTTATATTTTTATTATTAAGTAGCGTCTTTGTCATCGTTTTTTCATAATAATTAATTTGTCATGACGTCACGACATCGCCTAGAGACGATTGTGCTTATGTTTTGCTTCTACTTGTATTACATAAGTACAATTTTATTCAGAGTTGATTTGTTTAGCTGCCTAAGGGCAGAGGGAACTATTAACGCAATACTGAATTTTCACCAAAGTAATGAATTAAAATGATATTAATATTTCATCATCAACAGCCTTGAACAGTCCACTGTTGGACTAGGCCTCTCCTTTGAAAGGAGGAATTGGCCTACTATACCACGCTGGCTAAACGAGTTGGTATAGGGTTTGTATCAAGTTTTCCTTCTCTTACAGTGCTGTTCTCTGCACAATATACTCCCTTCGTCGGCTCTTACGACACCCACGGGATGATATGGGGTGGTGACATTCCGTATTCTTAATCCGTCACCACACGGACAATATTTACACGAGTTAAAAGAAAACCTTTCTTTTTAGATGCACAGAATCCATTCATAAATATATTTTTGTATTCCATAGGTATTTTTAATATTTGTGTCTTGTCTTGATATAAAAACAAAAAATATATATAGCTCAATTAAAATGTTTATAAGAATATATATTATATACGGGAATTAACGCGAACATGCATGAGGTAGTTACATACCTTATTTTGCTTGACGTTTCGAGACGGTTGCACGTCCCGTGGTCGCAAGCTGACTGGTGTTGCGATGTCACGTCTCCGAGTGCGAGGTAGAAGATTCTATTTCTACCCCCGGTTTGTTGATTTTCGAAGTACCGGCGCAAAACACACTAACCGTATCTGTATATTGAACATTCGCCGACTGCGCATTAAAATGGCGTGTTGTTAGTCGAATCACTGGATTCCACGCCGATGACAATTTGAAACCCTTTTCCCGATTGAAATTTTTATATTTTCTGATTTCGATCGCTTCACGCACAACTCTTGGGTAAAAGTGGCGTTCCGTGGAGAGGACTTGGGGACGATGAAATTCAATCCACTGATTGGTGCCCGATTGAAGTAAATGTTCCGCAATCGCCGATTTGTTCGTTTGACGGTTCTTTACAGCTGCGATGTGCTCCTTTATACGTTCAGCGATAGTCCGCTTTGTTTGCCCTATGTAAGAGCTTTCGCAACTTCAGTTGTTTTTATAGACACTCTGGCCGTGGGGTTATATGAGACCGGTTTATACTGTATAAACCGGCCTCATATAACCCCACGGCCAGAGTAACGCGCAGAATACGAGCAAGACCACCAGGACCTGTTCACGGACGTCGCACAAGAGACGACCGCCGACCACCCTGAATTCAGTGCCTGCGGACGGTGAGCGCTGGGGCTGCTCCCTGTCCGCCCAAAAGGCGGGAGGCGGCGAGGACACGTGCCGCCTCCCCAAGTAGCCTTGTGAGGTGATGGATGCGAGAAGTTTGATGGATGCAAGAAGTTTGATGGATGATTGCGAGATCATGACGAGACGGGGCCCGCCAACACAAACGGCGGGCCAATCCCGGGTGGGGTCGCGAGAAAGTATGCTAATCGCGAATCGCGTGACCCCGCCAACATACGGGACCCGTAGGGACACCGCGGTGGGTTTTAGTGGGTATGCCCCGAACGCCTTTAGGGGAGAGCCTCCACATACCTCCTCCGCCAGTCCCAAGCCCAGCCGTTCTAATGGCTGGGTTGGCGGAGTTGAGACGACTCATAGGGAGAGTTTCCCACCGTAGTGAACAAAAAAAAAAGCCCTAGGGCTCCTATTTTCGGAGTAAGGTTCAAAAGAGAACCTAACATACCTAACCTATTTAGTTACTTATTACAGTCGCACCTAACCCTAGGTACTCGAAAGCAATGACGCACAAATTTAACATTAGCTGTCTATATCATTCATACAAGATGGCGGCTGCGTTTCGTTTGCAGCTTCATAATATTTAATGACACGAACTAAACGTCGACATGTATCGATTCAAACTGCGTTACTTCTTACAGTGGCAGTTAAGTAGGTACCATAAAAATAAACCGCAGGCTACAAGAAAAGTGTATTTCAAGTAAACCATAATGTATGATGATACGCATTTGGAAGATACAGATATACAGACTTTATCATCATTGGGTCTTCTTCTCACTACCCTAGGACGGCGGTGGGCATTTGCTTATAGCTGGGTTGGGGTTGAAGCCCAGTTCGAGGAAACTGGCCTTAGTTTCTGAACTGTACTTGAGATAAAGACAACGGTTAAGTTTTCTTAGAAATATACTTCATTTTCTCTGCTTACGTACAAAAATTCCTTCAAACTTGACAATATCCTCATGTTAGTGTCGACAACTTTGATATTAGTAGTAGTATTGTACTTAGCTCGGAGCAAAAACCGATAAAGCGATTGAAACGAATATTATCTAATCGACGTTCAACCAATACTTACTTGAACCAAACTTTGAAACACTAAGCTCTTCATTGCAAACAATGTTCGAGATGTATTTCATAGTTTTAGACTACGCTTCGATGTGCTAAACAAACGTGGTTTGAACAATTACAGATAATGCTATCGGTAGTTTGGAACTAGTTTGATAAAGTGATCATAGTGTACGGATGTCGGAGAATTTCTTTTTTAATAGCTTCGTAGACCGTAGAGTTGCTAGACAACTGAATTTACCGCACAGACCGTGTGTCAGAGTGTTATTTAATTACAATATTTGATTGGTATTGGTAACACTAAGCTCTGAATACTCAAGCTAAAGTAGCAATCGGCTGAGCTCATAACTCGAAGAACCCATGGCCCAGAGCAGGTATAGCAAAATTCTGAAAGGTACCGGACGACGCAGCAACCCTCCTGTAAGGTTGAGTGATCTTATTGAGATAACTATTACCTAGTGGGAAGCGGTTTGATGGGGTCTAAGATTGATCTGTTTGGAGAGCATCGGAGGAGGCCCATGTCCAGCAGTGGATGTCTGTAGGGTGAAAGATAGTAGCCATATTCAAGTATATATAAGTATGCTTAATCAATAATTGTATACGTATATTTTAAGTATGTTATTGAAATATTTAGTTATAGGTTTAATTACATAGCTACACCATCGTCACAAAACATCTAACAACATTCCTGTTCATCCTATGGTTGCCTGGAAGAAATAGCCCTTGGCGATAAGGCCTCCGATTGTACATACATAAATTGTAGATTTAACTTATTTTAGAAATGTACTTTATTTTGGTGTACAATAAAGAATATTATCTATCTATCTATGTATGTATCTTTATCAGTAGTACAGTCTTTGTCTAGTTTAGGATCCAATGGACTTGTGTGGGCTATCCTAAGGTTTTATTTAGTACATCGTTCCAACTAAAAGAAAATCTCTAAAATTCTGCACATCGTTAGAATGACTACTTGTAAATATATATAGTCGTACCTAGTCATTTCGCCGATATTTTCGGAACACAATAGTCAGTTGTCGAAATCAGACAAAGATCAACCGACCATTTATTTTAAAACCAAGTACACTGCCAAGTCGTTTCATTAAATTATAACACATTACTAGCAGTATTATTAATGCATTTAACACCCGCAAAAATGTTTACGATTCATAAAATAAATCATAAATTTTGCTATCGTTTGACTTCGGAGTAATAAAAAACGTTAGTCATATAGTTTGGCGGAATGTGTTTAGGTGGGAATCTGGTTGAGAAACTTCCGAGTGAGCTGCTAACTAGCAGTACTAATCCACTACGATTTACCAGTTTAAAGAATATATTTTACGAGTGACAGTAAAATTATTGCTTCTTTGTTCCCCGCCCTCCACCACTGCCGGACAGAGGCCTCTCATCCCCATAAGAAGGACAAGGTGGTTGACAGAATTCACATGTTAAGGGTGTGATATTTAACAACTAAATAATTACCTAGGTATAGGTCGGTTCATGAAAGATGACCACTGCGCAGAAATCATTTTTGAGTTCCCCGTGGAGGTGCGGGGTGAGACGCGGCTGGAATGCCAATGGCGTGGCTCCGTTCTTGCCATTGGTGCATGAATGTACATATGCGCGACGGCCGCCATTTGTGTTCAACTTTCGTGAACTGATCTATATATGATCTTTTTTTTTGTATTGCATTTTTAGGTATAAATAACTGGGAACGTTAAAAGTCTGGAGCAGCTTCTAAGAACTACCAACATAAGGCAGAGTTATTCCTAAATAAACAAGATTTTTAAACATGACAATATAATATTTTTTGTGTTTCAGTTCTAGCACGTATCAACTTAAACATAAAAAAAGCTTTATTTTCAATTGTAATATTAGTATGTAAGTGTTGTAAATAAAACATGTTGTACCTATAAAATACAAACTAAAACATGAAAAGCTTTTTATAATATCTACGTAGTTTTAAGCACAGTTACGTCGTTCTTGTTGAAATTAAACATGAAGTGTTTTCTCTACGATGTGGCACAGCAACATGAATCTAATTAATAATTACAACCTACAGTTTCTGTGTTTATTTCTGCTACTACAAGTTTTAAACTTTCTTACAGCTGGTACATATTTTATCAAAATTTGTTTTAATTTATATGAAGTATTACTGGTGATGTGCCCGGTAACGGCAATAGGCTCGCCTCCTATTACGTGGGACTAAAATAAATCTGACGAAATGTGGGTGTAATATATACACCTCTGCCTACCCCTTCAGGGATACAGGCGTGAGACTATAAATAAAAATAAATAAAATATTACTGTTTTATTTGAGAAGCTGGTTTAGATTTCCACGTATTATGAATGTGAAAATACGGTAGGTCCTATGAATACAGCAGACTATTGATGTGGCCCACTGCTTCCCTCAGGGTGTTGCGTACCTATTACTATCACTACATATTTTGTGTACCTATATAAATTACATGTGAAATTTATATTATCGCGATATCGGATTTTGAATAGCTTTTTATCTTCTTAGTTCAGACGGTGTTCGATAGATGTCGCTATGACATAAAGTCATTGCCATTTCTAAATAAATAACAGTTGTATGTAGCTACAGTTTCAAAATACCTTAAGAGGTAGGAATATCCAAAACTCATAAACATAGCTACTCGCGTAGTTCCATTTCACCGTTTGAATTATATTTACGAAGTGCATAAAAGTCACATTATTTTTATGGCTTATAGGCAATAGCCAACCATAGCCGAAAATACGATAAAACGGATAATATTATATTTTGGTGAGAAATCAGAATCGTCTAACCAGGTCAACCCATTTTATGTAAGCCTGTATAAACAGTCGTGATCCTTATTTTTTCACATGAAAAATAAATCACGACTCCTAATACTTTTTTGTATTTTTGCTTTGCCATATTTTTCACAAGCTATATTTTTATAATTTTACTTAATGTTATTGCATATTTTTTTAATGACAACGCCCATACCAAGAGTACTGAGACTTTGCAGACATTCAACTAACTAAATCTATTTTGATTCATGCGAGTTGCCATGAAAAAGTTGACATTAATTTACATACAGGTTTAGGCTAGCAGTCACTAATTCGCCCTCCAAATAGACGAACACTAGGTTTAGTGTTCGTCTATTTGGGGGGACTCCAAAGTTTATACATATGTACAATTACATACCTTCAAAGTAACATATACATATATTGTTTTAAATAAATAATGCCATTGTAAAGGCGAAGTTACACAAAAAACAAATATATTAAACAGTCACACATGAATGATACATCTATATCGAATTGAAGCAAATAGAAAATAAAAGGGATAAAACGTGAATTAGGTGCAATGCCAGCTTTTTACTTGAAAAGGATTTTTCATTGAAAATTACGATGTTCTTAAAGAACTTAATTTAAAAATATCGATGATGTTTTACGCTCAGTTTGAATTTACAAAATGTATTGTTAATAATACAGTATCGCTTTTTATCTCAAAAGTTGCAAAAGTGTTATTTAGGTGGCATAGATAATGTTAGTTTATGCATTATCTAGTACTCATAGTAAAAGCTCTGCATAGTTTGGGGCTAGATGGTGATGTGTGTAAGTGGTAGAATATTTATTATTTATAGACTTTCATACTAAATAGGGACCCTATAACGATAACTTCTTTTTGTGGTATCTCTTTGGGTTGCGGAGGTCAGATAGGCAGTCGCTCTTTGGAAAAGCTAATAATATTCAGTCTAAGCCGATTGGACTGGTAAGCGGACCCTGCGTTGCAACTGGGATAATGCTAGGAGGATGATAGCTTCTTTCATTCGCTGTTTTATGTTTCGGAATAAAGACTATCGAGCTTTCATTGCATGAAGGTTGCTACATAATAAAGTAGATGTATGGGAACCTAGTCTATCCATTTGATGACCCTACGACCTTGCGGTTAAAACCGAATCTCCAGAAATGCGCTCACAAATAAAGAATTCACGCAGGTAATATGTATGGCAAATATTACCAATCACGTACTTTAAACCCATCATAACAAGTTAGGAAGCACGTGTAACGCCCGCTTACGTCTTCCAAGAATTGCAAAATCGCGCCTCGTTGAAATATTTAGTTTGCTGTAGGAACTATAGATGCTGGAAGATTTTGAAAATACAGCTAAAAGACATCGTTGCATTATCATGACAATATTACAATATTGTATTGCCTTTGGCAGTCCAGAGCAGGCTGGGCATAGGACACATTCCGTGATAACGGATTAAGAATGTTAAAACACCATTTTATACCGTGGACGTCGTAAGAATCAACTAATTAAAGTACATTAAGCAAATTAGTATCTTTGGGAAGTGACTTAAAGCGCGACATCTAATCCTATGACAATCCGTCTGCCTAGGTCCGCAATCGTATTATAAATCTTTGGGAAGTGACTTAAAACGCGAAATCTAATCCTATGATAATCCGTCTGCCTAGGTCCTCAATCGTAGTATAAATCTTTGGGGAGTGACTTAAAACGCAATATCTAATCCTATGACAATCCGTCTGCCTAGGTCCGCAATCGTAGTATAAATCTTTGGGAAGTGACTTAAAACCCGACATCTAATCCTATGACACTTTGTGCTCTTAACAAAAAATTACTTTTCATTTACAATGAAGTATATTTTATGTCGAATGTTACGCAAGCATTGATAAAAATGTTTTAATATTAACTGTAAAATATATTTAAATAAAATATCAAAAAGTTGAAATAAAATTTTAAAAAGTTAAGTCTGAAAACATAATGACTGTAAAAATAAAAGCTGCAAAAGTTTATAAAGGTGGTAATAAATTCGTAGATTTACTATTATATTCTTAAGACTAAGAATATAATAGATAGTAGAAAGTGCAGAAATGTGTTTTGACACATTACTCTTCAGTTGGTTCCATAAGAAATTTAAAATAACGGAATCTCAAACATATTTTCTTTTGCATTACAACATATTTAAAATGCGTTTAACGCTTTATATTTTTATAGTATCTATACATATAATAAGAGAGTAAAAATAAATTTCTGTACATTGAATAAATGTTTGTACATTGAAAATATTTACAAAATAAATATTCGGTTACGCTAAGAATCAGTAAGTCATTAATCGCAAGGGGCGATATTCAGTTTTACATTTGAAATATCCAGCATTTTCATATAAATTTAAGTACATAGGGTAGACACTATATTTCTTAGACATCAGAATTTATGAAAAGAGGTTCTTTTGCAGCTTCAAAGCTTGGAGCCACTGCTAAGAATTACTTAATTGCAGGCACATAGGCTGACCAATGAAATCCCGGGATACGCAAAAGATTCAGAAATTTATTTTTTGTTTATAAACTCGAACTCTATATTTTTCCAACCTCGTATTTTCTCCTGCATTCAATAGAATAATAATACACTTGAATCACGAATTTAAAATTTTATCATTTTCTTTGTTCTCAGAGTTCGTCTCTCACAGACCTGATCTCCGCGTTCGACACAAAGGCTCAATCACACTCTGACCTACAGAAAGTGACAGCCTTCAGCGGGTCCTTTGACAAGAACCACAAGCCCACCTTCTCAAAGGACGAATATGGCAAGTAAGTAGCAACAAACAAAATTAAGCTTTTTATTGATTTTTACTTTTATAAACAGTGTAATCAGAAACTGAGCTGGATTTTTGTTCCAAATTATTTTCTATTCTAGAAAAGATCTAAAATGCATGAAGTCATACAAAATTTCAGCTGACTGCCTACGTGGTCCAGGAACAACTTCTGTTGAGCTCCTGGGTCGGACAAAAGTTTTACTGAGTTTTTCAGAATTCTCAGTAGCAGCACGAAGTCTAACAATGTAATAGCATCCCCCTTTCGTAATGGTAACAGAATTTAATATAACGAAATGTGGGGGTAATATTATGCTTGTGCCTCAGGCTTCCCCTTCAGGGATATAGGCGTGAAGCTATATCAGTACAAAATTTCATCCAAATCGTTAGTCCTGTTTCTGATACAAAAGTTAGACAATGTCACTTTATTTAGCAAATACTTTCAAACTATCGCGATACCTACGTACACATTTATGTTACTGGGTCTCGATTGTGTAATTGTTTTAAATAAATGTGTAATGCCCTGGCGTTTTGGCATGTGGAACAATAATCATTATCTCAGTATTACAATCATCTGCTAAGCTTATCTTTTGGACGATTGAAGAGCCGTAGCACAAATATTAGCATAACAACTGAAATTTTACGCCTACACAAATTATAAAGTTTATTATACTCTAAGGCTGCGTCTTTGACTAAAGCGCAGCGGTAGCGATAGCGGGGTGTTGCACTATGGATGAATACAATTTTTTTAAAGTAATACTCAATGCTGTTGTCAATGTCGACAATCTGTAGGTACCTACATAATGTGTTACAAAATAAATCCCCGGTCATGTCTGTCTGTAAGAGCGTGATAAGCTTAAAACTACCCAACGGATTTATAAACGGTATTCACCAATAGATGGTGTGATTCTTGAGAAAGGTTTAGATTTATAATTCACGCAGGCGACACCACGGGAAAGGCTTAGTATAATATGGATATATGAACGTGTACCGAATAATCGCGTCACATTCGCCGCTGCCGCTCCGTTCACTTATTTAGTCAAGACAGCATCCATTAAATCATGGTACATCATACAGGCACCGTAACGGCACCGCCTCTACCCAACGGCTAGTTTTGTAATTTTTTAACCGCTAAATGTAAGTTGTACAATATATTTTATAACGTCAATATAAAACGCCAAAGGCGGGTTGACAGCGCACTAGCCGATACTAAACTACTTCGAGACAGCGCTGCTGCGTTGTTTCAGTGCCGGTGCAATGTGCCGTGACCTTTATTTTAATTATAGACACAAATTCAAATCCAACTCCAATTGCTGTCTTGTCATATTTATGCACATAAAAACCTTTTCAAGATCAAGAACAATCCGTAGGTACACTGACCTTAACTAAACATTATATCTATGTTTAAGTACGTAGACTTCTCAAACTAATGTATTGTTTTACTCGCTGTTTAGTATTTGCACTTATGGCAACAATTATAACGAAATATATTTGTTTCCGAAAGTAAAACTGATTGTCTATAAGCTGTAAGTATATGTACACGTTCACATCTCAAAAAAAAACATTGAGAGCTAAATATAATAACATAGGCATTTAATTAATTATTAAATGTTTGTCTTTGGATTGAATATAGTAGATATTGTACAATGATGAGTATTGTGAAGCGAGGGGTGTATATTTAATACCAGTTTAGCATTGACATAAAAAATATATATGCGTTTTTAAGAGAAGTAAAATTTTTGTGATTGATGATATTGCTATTCTATTTTTGTGCTGCCGGTGGTAACTCTAATGAGCTTCACTCCAACCATTAATTACTATTTGAGTTTGAGGCCTTGTGGCTTGGTGGAGAAGTTAAAGAAATTCGAACCTTTTCATTAAAGCTACCGAGGTGTTCTCAACATCCCTTAGGTACTGGGTTCTAGTGAATCTAGCATAGTAGTAGGTAGTTTCGCGAGACATTTGCGACTGCTATTTAATTGTTATCCTAGCTAATAATATGCAATTACATACTATTGTTTTTTAAATTAATTAACATAAAACTTTATATATACCTACCTAACCAGGTGTATGTGTATAAAATTTAAATAACATTAAGAAAAACAACGCGGTTAAAAATCAGGCACAGATTTTATGTTTATAACCGAACCTGTAACGTATGTATTTCTTATCTTATTTAAACCAATCTCGGTATCATTGAAATTCGTTGACGAAGAAAATAAAGACTATGAAATACCAAAAATAAGGCTGCGAAGTTCTATATATCTACATATATGAACTTCGCTATTTGGGCGTTCGCGTTAGCCAAATGGGTTGAAAATGATTACTATACTGTTCACGAGACTTTTGACACTTCGTAGCATAATCGGAAGACTTTGAAATTGTTGTTTAACCAATTCACTGCACAGATAGGTCAAGTTGAAGCACAATCTAGTGAAGGGGTTATTAGTTGAAAGGTACTTTCTCTGTCTAATGCTGCAAAGAATATGATTATTTATTACTTAACCTAGTTTGTGGGGTTGCGATAACTTATGGATTTAAAAGATTTAGAGTTTATTGCGGAAATACGGACGGATAGACACGGTGGTTGACTTTGTTTCAGAATAATTGGAAACAAAAATTGTTTACGGTTAAAGATCGTAGTAAATTCGATCTTATTAGAATAGTAAGTGCCCGTTGCTATAATAACGTAGCTAAGTACATTTTAGTAAAGGCCAAAATCCTCTGGTTCAATCCCAAATCCTTCTCGAGACACTGCAGATAAAATTAAAAAATAAAGCCTAAGTGCGTGTGTTGAACTTACGCTCTGCAATGTTATAAAAATAAAGCCTGTTTTTTACATCTCCCGCCGAGCCACTTATTTATACTGCAGAGTTACCTACTTACTTCATAAGCTACAACTTCTGTTTTGCAGATCAGTTTAAACAGGCAATGCAGTTAAAAAAAATTGATCAATTGTAATTAACATTATAAGCAAGTTATGTAGAACAATAATTCAAAGAATAAATTAAATTTATTTCAATTTATCTAATCTATTTATTTTAGCAGTAAAAAGCATGTAAGTTGTCAATATGTTCTCAGACAAATTTTCTTATATTAAAACTTATAAAATCTTCAGCAGACCAAGATGTTTCATATTAGTTTTCTTACATTACACACACGTAGGTGTACGATCGCTATGAACATATCGGAAACTTGGGTCACAAGATATTGAAGAAAATGCCTTATATGAAACCTATGTACTCTTATTGAGCGTTTGCCAACCAAAATATAGGTTACATGTTTTCAGTATAATGTTGAGAATTCTAGGGTCCTTTCGGCTAGTTTAGGTATTCCGTGCCTAGAATATAACATGCCTTATGTTATATTTTAGGCTTATGTAAGTGTGAATTACATATTATCTTATAATATATATAAATCTCCTGTCACGATGTTTGTCCGCGATGGATTCCTAAACTACTTAACCGATTTTATATTAAATTGGCACACCGTGAGCAGTCTGGTCCAACTTGAGAGATAGGATAGCTTAGATCTTTAATTATAGTCGCAATTTTATTTGATTGCAAATTATTTGTCTATAATTAATTGACAGTCACAATTATCTGTTAACTCCAAAAGATTCTAACAGATGTCGATAATCTTATATTAATAATTTCGTCAAGGAGTACATCGAAACCTTACCTGAATAATAAAACATTAAAAAATAAAGATTTCGAGTCGACAACATATATCCGCAAAATTCGGATTGTCGAGTATTTTGCTAAATTATAATGGTTCTGACAGACAAATCACAGTCGCCATATTGGCTCTTTGATATTGGCCCAAGTTTGCTTTGTGCTAAGTAGTTTGTATGTGTTAATACTTTTTACCCGACTACGGCGAAGCCAAAAGGAAGGGTTATGTTTTTGGCAGTCTATGTATTTATGTTTATATGTTCCACCGTAGCGCCTAAATTACTGAACCGATTTTAATAAATAGGGTATCAATAGATTTGTAATAATGGCCCAGGTGACATCGGCTATATAGATTTTATCAAAATTTTCTATTACGGAATTAATAGCTCAAATTCCAACCTCAAAAAAAATTAAACTGCCATAATCACTACGTTTTTGGTATCAAAAGAAAGGTATTGGTGAGCAAATTACAAATATGTACATATATTATACGGTTTCAGTCAAAATATAACTTTAAAACGCGGTTGTACTTACAATTCACGCGGTTCAGACCCTTTGTGTTACCTATTTTACTTACTTTCTTCTTAAAAATATGACAATGTAAATATTGCACGGTGATACAAACCTCAAATAGTGCAACCACCCAAAATATACGGTTTACCCAAAGTTCATAAGATGCATGTACCTCTGCGACCAATAGTGAGCCAAATAAATTCACCCATATACGGCTTGGCGAAACACATAAGTAAGGTTCTGCAACCGTTAGTAGGTAAGGCGGCATCTTTCGTCAAGGACTCTCGCCACTTTATTGACATCATCAAGGGCGTGACAGACGAGGTGATGGTTAGTTTTGATGTGGAGTCACTATTTACCAATATTCCAGTTCAAGATTGAATTGAGGTCGTTGACAGGAAGTTAGAGGAAAACGGTATATCTAATGCATACATTGTTCTGCTAAAGAATTGCTTAGAAGGAAACTACTTCTTATATTGTGGACAACATTATCTTCAGATTGACGAGGTGGCCGTGGGTAGCCCAGTAGCACCGGTAATGGCCAATATCTAGATGAAGTACCTCGAAGAATCCATAGACATGCAGGCATCTAATGTGAAGCTATGGAAAAGGTACGTCGATGATGTATTCTGTATAATGAAGGGCAATAAGCAAGACGATAACAATTCGCACACAGATTAAACTCCATACATCAGATTTACATTTGAAATGGAGGTGGATGGATCGTTGTTCTTTCTTGACGTAAAAGTGACAGTTAAAGACAATGGCACCCTGGGACACACTGTATACAGAAAACCGACCCACACTGACAGGCATCTCAACGCGTTTTCGCATCATCACCCGCGACACTTGGCATCCGTTGTGACGTCCCTAGTGAACAGGGCGTATAACTTCTGTGACCCTGAACACTTAAGGAGTGAGCTCTCACATGTTCAGGAGGTACTTAGACGTAACGGATACAAGAATGAGATACAGCGTTTGAAGAGGAGGGACCGTACACCTGAGGTGAGCAGGATGCCGGCTTACATGCCCTACCTAAAAGGAGAAACGGTCAAAGTTGGAACAATACTCAAGAAATACTCCATTTAGACTGTATATAGTCCACTTTCTAAGATAGCACACAATCTGCGCAGTCCAAAGCAAGTCATTCCTTTTCAAACACCTGGCGTCTACAAAGTCGATTGCAGTTGTGGTAGTTCCTATATCGGACAGACCAAGCGAACAATTGCGGAAAGGGTCAAGGAACACATCGCAGCTGTGAAAAATCGACAAGTAAATAAGTCCGCTACAGCTGAACATTTATTGGAGTCTGGACCAAACCACTGGATTGAACTACATCAACCACAGGTCTTGTCCACCGAACGTCACTATTACTCCAGGATAGTGCGTGAAGCGGTTGAAATAAAAAAACACAAGAATTTCAACCGGGAGGATGGATTTAGATTATCAACAACTTGGAATCCAGTCATCAATAAGTGTAAACACCGCCGCAATGATACAGCTCAACAGTGTGTAGACGTCATTAGTGAAGTTTGTCGAGGTACCGACAGTGCGGTTAAAAACAAAAATAAAAATCAAGTGAGGGTACGTGCCAACACCCACACAACACAAGGACGGCGCTGAGCTCACTAGTCCCGCCGCGACCACGGCTGAAGCAAGTCAGCCGAAACGTTGGCAAAAACCGAGGTATTTATGCCTTAAATAAATTAGTTATCGCGAGTAAGACCTGCTATATAACCTTGTATAATTGCATGGTTACTTTGTTTACATGCCCCATTGGGATACGGAAAAGGATTAAATAAAAAAAAAAGTTTTAAAACTAAAACCCGACTACGTCAAAATGGAGTCTAAAAATAACGAAACAAGAAAATAGCTCATTCAGATACAAATCCAGAAAAGTATAAGTACAGAAATGCTCAAGCTAGAGCCTCGGTCGCACCGTTCGTTATTTTTAGACTCCATTTTGGCGTAGTCGGGTTTTAGTTTTAAAACTTTTTTTTTACAGTTATATAGTATCCGCCCAATAAAGGAGATTTGTGTTACCCCGAATATCTATCTATAGTATCTATACTAATATTATAAAGCGGAAGAGTTTTTTGTTTATTTGTTTGTTTGTTTGAACGCACTAATCTCAGGAACTACCAGTCGGATCTGAAAAAATCTTTTTGTATACGATAGCCCAATTATTTCGGAAGGCTATAGGCTATATAACATAACGCTACGACCCTTTGGGGCCGGGCAAAAGGCTAAAAAGGCTAAAAGATAATGTCGGCTAATGTCAGGAACTAGCAGTCGGATTTTAAAAATTGTTATTGCATATGATAGCCCAATTATTCCGAAAGGCTATAGGTTATATAAAATTACGCCACAAGGAATTGCGCCAATTTTAGGGGCCAGACAAAAATAATAAAATGGTCAAACGGGGGAGGGTTGGTCCAAAGGCAAAAAAAGGCTAAACGAATAGGATACAATCTATATGGGTATCGTTTTCGAGATTTCGGGACGCTAATAAACAATATGAAATTTATTTGGTGATCCAAGATGGCGGACGAGAAATCAAAGACGGCGGATGAGAAAATTAAAAAAATCAATATGGGTATCGCCTTCGATATTTTAAGGGGTGGGGAATCAAAATACAACATCTATTTCGTGATCAAAGTTGGCGGATGTGAAATCAAAGATGGCGGATGGGAAAATGAAAAAAAGAACAATATTGGTATCGACTGCGATGTTAAAAGGGATGGGGAATCTAAATACAACATCTGTTTCGAGATTCAAGATAGTGGATGGGAAATCAAAGATGGCGGATGAGAAAATCTTTAAAAATTTATATGGGTATCGTCTCTGATAATTTAAGGGATGGAGAATCCAAATACAACATCTATTTCATGTTCAAAGATGGCGGATAGGAAATCAAAGATGGCGGACGGGATTTATTTTAAAGCCGATATGGGTATCGTCTTCGATATTTTAAGGAATGGGAAATTCCAAAACACCATCAATTTCGTGATCAAAGATGGCAGATGGGAAATTAAAAATAAAATATATGGGTATCCTCTCCGATGTTTAAAGGGATGGGGAATCCAAATACAACATCTATTTCGTGATTCAAGATGGCGGATGGGAAATCAAAGATGGCGGATAGGAAAAGAAAGATGGCAGACGGGACTTTTTTAAAGTCACTATGGGTATCGTGTCCGATATTTTAAGGAATGGGGAATTCAATATTATAATGACATATATAAAAATCTATATTGTTTTGTTCATCATTTATAGACTCTGAAATGTTAAGAGATTAAGCGCTAAGTCAATGGTAACTTTGGAAAAGGGACTTGGAAAATAGGGAATTAATTAAAAACTTTTAAATGGGTCAGCTAGTAATATAATAAAGCGGAAGAGTTTGTTTGTTTGTTTGAACGCGCTAATCTCAGAATTTACTGGTCGGATCTGAAAAATTATTTTTGTATACGATAGCCTAGTTATTCCGGAAGGCTATAGGCTATATAACATAACGCATCGACCCTTTGAGGCCGCGCAAAAGGCTAAAAAGGCTAAAAGATAATGTCGGCTAATCTCAGGAACTAGCAGTTGGATTTAAAAAATTGGCTATATAAAATTACGCCACAACTTTTAGGGGCTGGACAAAAATAATAAAATGGTCACACGAGAAGGGGGAGGGTTGGGTCAAAGGCAAAAAGAGGCTAAACGAATAGGATACAATCTATATGGGTATCGTTTTCGAGATTTTCGGGACGCTGATTAATAATATGAAATTTATTTAGTGATCCAAGATGGTGGACGGGCAATCAAAGATGGCGGATGTGAAAATTTTAAAAATCAATATGGGTATTGCCTACGATACTTTAAGGGGTGGGGAATCGAAATACAACACCTATTTCGTGATCAAAGATGGCGGATGGGAAATCAAAGATGGCGGATGGGAAAAATATAAAAAAGTCAACATTGGTATCGTCTGCGATGTTAAAAGGGATGGGGAATCCAAATACAACATCTGTTTCGTGATTCAAGATGGTGGATGAGAAATCAAAGATGGTGGATGGAAAAATTTAAAAGATCAATATGGGTATCGTCTCTGATGATTTAAGGGATGGAGAATCCAAATACAACATCTATTTCGTGATCATAGATGGCGGATTGGAAATCAAAGACGGCGGACGGTATTTTTTTTAAAGTTGATATGGGTATCGTCTCCGATATTTTAAGGAATGGAGAATTCAATATTAGGTATATAAAAATCTATGTTTGTTTGTTTATCATTTATGGACTCTGAAATGATAAGAGATTAAGCGCTCAGTCAATGGTAACTTTGGAAAAGGGGCTTGGAAAAAAGGGAATTAAAAAAAAACTCTTAAAAAGGCGATACGAAGTTCGCTGGGCCAGCTAGTATTTTTGTAAATTTCTAAGAATTTAACATGTACGTTTACTCTGATGTGACATCGGCCGCGGCGCGCGGCCGCGGCACAGTAAGCGCACCAGTGCATCGTAATCACTGCCACTATCACCCGACGCTGTAGAGCCGTATCAGCTGATAGTGCTAGGTTTGCGTGTTCCTATATACATCGCAATTTTTTGGAAAATTATCGAGTTCTTAGATTTTTCCGGAAAATTCGACCGCCAAGGGTTGAGACCCTTTTTATACTGAGGTATAATGTACTGAATCACTGGTATCAGTTTTCGGTACACCGTCCCTTACACCCGGTATAGTATACTGGGTGACATTTTTTACCGTCTTGAAAAAAATAGGGCGTGATAAGGAAACGGAGTTTCAATTTTTTTTTTCTTTTCTTGAATTTGTCTGAAATTAATATGTCAATATACATTCCTAATTCATAATCTATTTTTCAAATTAAAACATTTAACAAACAATTCGAAAATAAATAATAAAATAGAAGAAGAAATATAAAAGTAGTAAACATAAGTAGTCACCCTTATAACGCGCGACAAATTGTGAATGATTTCGTACATATACGTAAAACAGGTAAGTACGTTCCAAATAGACAACTTATGAAACTATCATCAAGGACACTTGCATTCGGCCGCCGCCCGCAAGCGCAGGACCTCTGCTTTCGACCACCCTCTCCCGGTTGCCCACCACCCGCTGCCCTTGCGCCAATTGTTTAAGGCCTATCCACACGACACGATTTTACGTCCAACTTGACCTTGATGAAATCGTGACGTGTAGACGCCAGTCGTCCAACTCAAGTTCATCGGGTGGGCGGTACCACCAGATTTTAACCAATCGGGTGGATTTGATTGTATCGTGTAGACGGGCAAAGCCAATTCGATTGAAAATTTGATCTGTGGTAAAATTGTGCCGTGTGGATGGGCATTTAGTCGCAAGCGTAGTAGATACCTACCTACATACGCTATTTTGCTCGCACGTTTCATTCATGCGCGATATCCATTTAACTATTAAGAACGCACCATGTAGGGTGTATTTATTTTATGTATTTTATTAGATTTTCGAAACTTTCTACATTCAAATGCTAGGACACCAACACTGTCGCCTATAGATTCTATACCACTTACACAACACACTATATTATTATCAAGACCGTTAAAAAATTCACCCAGTATATATACAGGGTGTAAAAAGACCCTTAATTAACGAAAACTGAAATCCCATGTTGTACCAATCACTACGAACATTTTTTACTTCGGCACCATACCTGGGAAATGACTGGTTCAGGAAATATTGAGGCTCAAAGTTAGTATGGAATTTTTCTAATTAGGTTTAAAATCGATGCATTTAACCCGCCAATATGTACTTTAGATGCCCTATGGCTCCATGGATAAGTAGGTATTTCGAACATTACACGCGCGCGCTTTTAATTGCGTTTAAAAAAATGTTAAACCTTACAAAAAAATCGTTTCCCAGGTATTATTTTTGATAAGTATGACTTGGCATAATGTCCACAACGACTGATGATGAATGTAGTCGATAGGTACTCTACTTAGCTTACTCAAACGATAACGCACAGATACATTTTGTCGGTACCACAACGCAATCGCTCGAGACTACTCCGACACTATTCACACACAACCACAGTCAGACCACCTTTTGCCGCGATGGTGTAGTGAAGCTGTGGAAAGTGTAGAACAAATCCAAGAAGAGTTTGTCACATTGCTTTTGTCTAGGTCTCTATAGACACAAGCCGACCCTTGAATCAAACACAGAGATGTTTTTTTTCTACTAATTCGGTTCAACTTTGGCGACAAATAAAAATGCAGATTATTTTAAAAGATTTAAAAATTAGGGGTTCTCAGTGCGTTTGTTTATGTTTTTGTTTGTATTCTCGGCACTCTATCATTTATTAACCGATTTAGAATTTTCCGTTGGAGATTTAAATCCTAGTAAACGACTCCCTCGCGGCGATTTTTCTCTGAATCACCATAATAATGTAGAGATAAAATACTTAGTGGTATTTCTCTTTGCCTAAAAGAGAATCAGTATTTCTTTAAATGCTGAGCAATACAGTAAAACTAAAAGTGGATTTTATTATTGTGTTAAAGCGCTACGATAACAATTCGGTACCACAAATGGATATTACATACGTCTTGATAGCCAGCGATGTTTAGTAATGCTCTCCAGACAGAATTACGGATAAGATGGCCATGTTTAAAAGAGACCAGCTAGCTTTGTGGTACACAATATATTATATTCTTTGATTGTGATTGTGTATTTTACTTGACTTCGTCGTTCATTATAGATCGGGCGAATTTCGTCGAGCTTTTTATGGCATTTACATCAGAACAATACCGTTCCTTAAAGGACACGTAAACCGAGGTTCCATTCTTTTTTTTATGGTAATAGGTGGCAAACGAGCAGATGGATCGCCTGATGGTAAGCATGTACCACCGCCCATGGACACAAGCAACACTACAGGAGTCACAAGTGCGTTGCCACCCCTTGGGGTTGGGAAAAGGGATAGGATGAGGAGTGGGATGAGGGAGAAGGAATAGGGGATAGGGCCCTCCGGCACTCTCACTCACAGAACGAAACGCAACAGTTTAGGTACTGTTACTTTACGTCGATCTTCTGTGAGAGAGTAGAACTTCCCCGATCGAGCCGACCAATTGCTGAAATCAGCAAGGCTCTACTATATTGTCGTAGACCATGAATTGTTAAGCTATGTTGAAAGCCTTCGGGTGGTGCATCAACTCTGAAACCAAAGACGGACAAACATTGAGATGAAAATGAAGAAGACGACTCTCATAGTTGAAGATTAATTGATTAAGTTGCTAGCCAAGACAAGCGGTGTATATTATTATTCTGTTAACTGAAAATCTAATATCAGCTTCTATCTACCTTCAGTCAACGGCATCAGTGTTATTAGATAGATTTAAAAATCCAATAATGTTGACTGCACGGTTGGCGTAGTGGTTTAAGCGGCCGCCTCACCGCTTGACACTGCGCTGAAGTGTTGTGGGTTCGATTCCCACACGAGACAACACTTTGTGTGACTCATAAATTATTGTTTCTAGTCTGGGTGTTCATTGTGTCCGTTACTTGTAGGTTTGTAATGTCCCCCGCGACACAGGATTTAGTCCTAATGCGGAAGTTGTCTTTTTAAAGGAAAAAATAAAATCTTCCAATGTTACTTTACGCAAAATGCAAAACAGGCCTTGGCGAATTGACTCGCCTGCTAAACGCCACAGCCTGTCTTCAACGCCTTTGATTGTCAGTAATTTTTATTCTTTGTCGAAAACAAATCTGATCCAATACTCAAAAAGTTGCTCTATGTAAATGTTGTTTTTTTCAGTTACCCACTGATGAAACGATATACGAATATGTTTATAAGAATACACAGTATCTGCTAACTTGCGCTTGAACAACTTAACTAGGTACCTATACGTAGGTACCTATAATTACTATAATTAGATTTTTACTGTCTGTCATATTATTTAACATCGGTCTTCTTTTTCGAATTCGCCACCTCCCGTCGGCTTTTTTAATTTTGTAGGCGCTATGCGCGTTTCTATTTTATAGCGAAATTCGATATGCGGAGTTTTTTCATGTCCTTCCAAATACTCTTCATCCAGGTGGTTTTCGGTTTACCTGAAAAAAAGGGAACTTGTTTATATACATTTGAAAAAGCACAACCTCACTACGTGGCCGTCAATTCTCCACATTACACGTTCGTGTTTATTACATAATATATATAGCAGCAGTCAGACTATAACAATAAGACAAATAATATTATATACGTAACGAACAACAAATGTTCAGGAATTGGCAGAACTATAGCATCGTACACAATAGCATTATGACTAGCCAAGATGTCAATTTCCGATCGCCATGAAACGCCAATAAAATGCGTCGGTTCGACACAATAATATGTCGTCGTGTGGTCAGGCGAACACTAAAGTAATTTCCGTTCATTTATTGTGTGTCTGTTCAATAGTACTTTGGCGACGTTTAAAGATACAATATGAACAGTCAGAGGAAATCCGACAGCAATGACTTTGAAGATAACTGATATTCTGCCAAATTTTGATGGTCAGTAAAGCAGACTCTAGGTTTTAAACGGAAAGCTAAAGTTGAATGATAATGAATATGAACAATTGTTAATTATTTATTATAATCAATCACAACAGGCATTCGTATTTCAATATTTGGTCTGATGTTATAAATATTCTCTGTGAATAAAAATCTTATACTAAAGAAAAACCGTTTTTTTAGTAGCAGTAGTAATTTAACGAATTGTTACTAGCAATTTCTTGCGTTTGAGTTTTATTGATTCAAAGCAAAATTACAGTAATAGGTATACGATTCGTAGAACTTTGGTTGTCAGTAGTAATTGAACTTATCAATGTTCTGAGCTCGTTATTTCTGCTGTTTCAATATTTCTTCAAGACTTTTTTGAGACACTAAAATTGTTCCTAATGAGGTAGTGACGTAAACATACAAATGATCTGCTCTATAAATAAAATATCAAGTTCTTCCATTACGCATATAAATTTCGATATTTGAATGCCATAGCTCTGCTATCCATCTTCCCCTAATTACGATAACTGAGTAAAGAACCTTTTCACTCTTTTTATGTGAATGTAATCGGAATAAGATCAAGAGACCTATAATTTACCTAAAAGATCTAATATATCGGTATAACGAGAGTTTTTTATATCTGAAATTATTGGATTGCTCAAATTTGTATGATTGGCTTGCCTGTATCTGTGGTTATATTGGAATAGGATTAGGTAAAGATTTACGCATGCGGCTGGAGTCTCTAATAGTTATAGCAACAAAGTATATAAATTAACGCACTTCTGGCCAAGAGTACAAGGAGGAGCTCGTCGCGGCGTCATGAAAATATTATTCCCTACAAGTTAACTTACCCATACTTTGATTGCTTATAGTTTATTCCGAGCCTAAATAAACTAAATAACAAGCGATGTCTCAGGTAATTGTCGGGGTTCTAATAGAAACACTGCTTAGAAGGAACAGGTTTTTTTTTATGTCTCACTACCGCTTACATACAGTATAACCGACTAGGTAAGCACTGGCCTAAAGGCTGGAGTGTAGACTCCTGCTGCTCTTCGACGCTCGCAGGGTAGACTGCTCGTAGGGTCGCCGGTGAGCTGGCCGAAGTGCACGCTGGGTAGGCAGCTCGGTAGTCGAGGTGTAGGCTGAGCGGTAGGCTCAGGCGGTGCAGCTGATGTAAGCTCAGGCGTAGGCTGGTAGAAGCACGGCGCCAGCAGCTCGTAGGTCGCAGCTAACAGCAACCGGTGGAAGGGATCTTTAGCACTATTTGCGCTAACATGCTCAAACCTTTAACACTGTGCTGAGTGTTGTGAGTTCTATTATGACACTTCGCGTGATCCACAAATAGGTGTTTCGAGTCTGGGTGTACTTTGTGACCGTTGTTTAATTATTTAAAGCGTGCGAGGTTTTTAAGGATAGAAGCAATTGGCGTTCTGTTGTCTCCGCCTACCCTGACGGGAAAAAGGCGTGAGCATATGTATGTAGGTATGTTTAAGTATTTGTAAAGTGACCCGGGACACAGAATTAATTTGTAATGTGTGAATCATCTCTTAAATTTTATTATCTCTCAGTAAAACAATAATATGTTTAAGGCGACTACAAAAGCTAATCGCGAGTTTAATAATGCTTTAAACTATATGATTCAATGCAGTTAACACAATCAGAAATAAAAACCATATTAAAATACATACAATCATTCTAATTTTTTGACAAATTATTCAACAAGCAACATACTAACGAAATACTGTTTAATTTTTTTAATACAATCAATAAAGTTTCTGTAATTAATGTATTTCATGTTTTATAAATAAATCTGAACGTACCGTCGTCGTCGCGCTTCTCTTTCTTATGTATACAATCCGACAGTGACAGCAACAGCTCAACTCAATAGCTGTGCTCGGCGCCTTTCTATCCGGATAAATATCGGTAGCCAAACATGCTTATATACTTACACTCTAATTCAACTTTATGCATCGAAAAGCTATATAAATACCAATGACAATCTCCATTATTCTGACTAAGACTATATATTACTATTATTTATTTATTATGGGATGGCCGGTCAATAAATTTTGACCGTATGGCAAAACGACCAGTTTCTTGTGCCAATTCCGTAGAAATTATTTACTACTCGATACAGTATGATATCACTCTGCGTGAAGTCACAATTGATTTATATTTTTAATGGTATCTTGTATTTACAAAATATAGCGAACAATGACATTACTAAGTTGGGTTATTGTCGGCTGAAAAGCAATAGCCCAGTGGTGTACGTAACGGACTGCTTAGACGATGGATGGAACCCGAGATCGATCCCCAGGTACCCCGGGCACACACCTCTGACTTTTCGAAGATATGTGTGTATTAAAAAAATCTTAATTATCGCTCTCTTAATAATGTGCCCGGTAGATGGCAATAGGCTCGCCACACATTGGGACCTAAACATAACTGGCGAAAGGTGGGTGTGTAATACACCTCTGCCTACCCTTTCGGGGATAAAAAGGCGTGAAGTTATGTTATGTTCTGAAAAGCAATTTATAGTAGTATCTTTGCGAAGAGACGGCAAACTCGAAATCAGTCTGTATAGACAACCGTCTGGGTGGGATCCCAGAAGAAAGAAAACCAGCCACAGTAGATAGACAACCTGCTGTCCTCCCATACATCAAGGGCGTGACCGACAAAATTGGCTACATCTTGAAGCGAGCTTCTATCAAAACTTACTACAAGCCGCCAACGAAGATCAGTGAATTATTACCATCTGTCAAGTGTCAGTTACTCTTGCAAGAGGCCGGTGTCTACAAAATTGACTGTGAATGTGGGCTCTCATACATTGGACAAACCAAGAGAAGCATAGGCATTCGACTCAAAGAACATATAGCTGACATAAAACATAAACACTCAACAAAGTCTGCTGTGTGTGAACATGTGGAACAAGGACCCAACCACTACCTGCGATTTGATGAACCACAGATACTCGCAAAAGAACACCGTTTTCTTCCAAGGATGATACGAGAGGCTATTGAAATTAAAAATCACCCTAATTTCAATAGGGAAGATGGTTGGAATGTTCCTTCAGCTTGGGACCCTGTCATAAAGGCTAATGAAACCCAAGAAGGACAAAGTCACCAGAAGACCTAAGGACACTGTGAGCTCATTCTGCGTAAATAGTAACACCAGTAGATGAAAAATTGGTTGCCTGTAAAGTCGGTATACGGGCGAAAGTTTTACGTGACAACGACTTTGAGTGGTAAAATAATTTTAATGTGAATATTTATTCGTATAGTAGGAAGAAGGATGAAAGACGCGTGCCTTTCACTTTTTATGTCTGTCTCTCTCGCTCTTAGGCGGGACGCGTGCCTCTCACTCGCTCTCATTGTGAGCGCATAACGTGAGCGGAGCGTAACGCAGTTTCTTGAAGTGTCACCCGGCAAACCAATTTATAAGACGTTGTCACGTCAAAAATGTTCGGGTACTTTGAGATAACTTATACATTCAAGAAAAAGACAAATTTCACCTCAGTCTGCCGTGAACATGAATTCTGTATTGAATTCGAAACGTCGGCTAGTAATAAATTAAAAATATAGTTTCTAGATCATTAGTTTCAAATGTAATAACTTAGTGAAACAAATACATCGCGATAAAATCCGTAAACTGTAGTTTAATTTCAATGCTTAAGTCCAGCAGTGGACATCAAAAGGCTGTAAAACAGCAGTGGACATCAAAAGGAACTAAAACAAAGAGGTACCCTCTTTGTTTTAGTCCTTTGATTACAAATAACTGGGCTTCCAGTTTACTTACCTTAAGCGGTGTTGTGAATTCCCCGAAGTGCAGAAATTTCACCACAGCAGCCGTCATCGCTAAAGCAAGTTTTAATTACATCTGTTAGTCTTGGGAATTGTAATCAACCCGTACCTAGATGATTTGGTATTCCAACAATTTTCCATTCAATTTGTGCTATGGCATTTTCCAGTTTTGTTTTATTGTGTATTTGAATTTCCTGCTAGCTTTTCTGCGGTGCCTATAAAAAGGTTTTTAACCTTACAAACCAAGATACAGTAGGTAAATACATACATTACAGTACATACATACGTACATACATTTGCTGTAATGGGAAGTATCAATAAATTAATTACAGCTTGAACGTTACTGTAAACCTTTTGTTTCACAATTTACAAACTAAACCACAGTTTTGTTTATGAAGTATTATCTTCTCGCCTATAAGTCGGTAAAAGTATGTTTACGATGAATAAGACGTGTTTGTAGCAGAGCTCATCCTAATCCCTCAACCGTTTTTATGGGTTTTGTCATAGAAGAAAATTTAAATGCTGCATCCATCGATATATATGTACTAAAGTACTAGATGTAGCATTCAGAACATTTACTTTGTTCAAATGCTTTGCATGAACATACCGGCAAAGCTACGAGTATCTAGTGTCACTTTGACTTTCCTGCAGTGTGGGTCCGCTTCGTTTATTGACTATGTGGCGACGATATATCGATTAATTTGAATCAGAACTTGTATCTGTAGTAGCGTTAGTCAATATTTTTAATTATTTATGTAAATAAAAGAGTTAAATGTATCATAATACCACATTAAAATGTATTTCTTTATTTTTATGTGACGTCATTTACGATCATAGACTAACTACAATGCAGAAATACATTGCAAGTGATTGTAGGTAAAATATATGACCAAGACCAGTGACCAGACTTCGTGAAGGTATTGGTTTTAAGAGTTTTTTTAGTTTGATTAATGTTATAAAAGCAATTTGACGTTGTATATCACTAATTCTATGTTCTTTTTTGGTAAGTTGATCGTTATGACCGTATTAACGAATATTTCAACACTTCATCATAGTAGGTACACATTTGCAGTTATAGAAAAATACGGAAAAATAATATTGAACCATGAGACCAAAACAGATCCTGATTTCCATTATCCGACCAATAGACAAAAACCCACAAAACTAATTGTGTTTGGTGGCAATTGAATAGTTATTAAAATATATTTTTGAGCATTTTTTGCTAGAGTAAATTTAACTGCAATTCAAAATATTTTTTAAGGCAGGAATTCAACCCGCGACCACGACGAACCGTGTCGATACCGTACCGACTAAGCTACTCAGGCCACTTCGTCATAGATTTTTTTTAATAGTTGGTTTCCTTATGGTAGCACATAGTGCCATCTGCCACATGTGTAGGTTTAGAACTCTGTAGTCAGCAAGGGCATCTTTACAGAATGACAAACAATCCTGCCTTATATATATAAGGTATATATGCTAAACCAATTCTCATAGTAAGATAAATATAAAGTTTAAAAATTAGAATTATTCGTGAAGCATAACTTACGCCCACGAATACATTTTTCTATTTTGTAATAAAAACATCTGAATATGTTTATAGATTTTATTTTTTTACTTAAATAAACCCTCAGCAATTAATTCCTTTTATTTTCATAAATAAACTGTTCTTATTATGTTGATGAAATATTGTAGGCAGAAAACATATCTTCTGTGAAGTAAATAATCTTTGCAAATGGCAATAAGCAGCCAGTAGCGTTACAGAACTATTGGATACTCATTGGTAAGATGCCAGGACTTGTTGTTTTTGATTGGCTATAATAATAACTAGACACTGTAAGTCATTGGCGCTGCTTGCGCCTGCGTGTTGCGCTAGTACGATTAGACGTCATACAATTAGACAATTTGAACAAAATATTTATAGGGAATGCTCCGTCTATCGTTAGAGTATATGTCAATGGCTGCATCATTATAAATTACTAGAAGATGCCCGCGGTTACACCCGCGTTATTTAAGGCTACTGCGCCGCTCCCGTCGTTCATAGCGTGATGTTATATAGCCTTCCTCGATAAATGGGCTATCTAACACTGAAAGAATTTTTCAAATCGGACCAGTAGTTCCTGAGATTAGCGCGTTCAACCAAACAAACAATCAAACAAACAAACTCTTCAGCTTTATATATTAGTATAAGATTGCTGACACCATTCGTGTCCATCTTAAGTATGCCTGGAAGAAATTGCTCTTAGTGGTAAGGTCGCCAATTGTTTACGAACCGTTGTTTTAAGTTACTTTATAGGTAAATATTATTTCCTATTATAATGGTGTTTTAGGCAATACATGTCTCGTATCTGCCTATAATAATATGAATGTCTAAAGCCACACATTTTGAATTAGTGATACGACGTCTTTCATAGCATAGTAGTTGTATGATAAAAGTCATTATAACTTTATTGACCCGGTATGACAATGACTCTCAATAACGACACACAGGAACATAATTTGGACATGAATATAATATGTAAGGCGACCGTTAAACCCTGAAAACAAATTTTAGATCGTATTTATCATATCGCAGTACTTCTACGAGGTTTTAGGTTAGGGGTAGGCACAGGGGTAGGTGTACATGAGAGATGTACGAGGAAATCTTCGGACACCAATATCAAACCATGAAAAGATAGGTCGATACAATGGGCTCTATATTGCGAATGCAAAAAGTGGCGACCTTAAACTCAGATCAAACAAAATAAGGTAAATGACTTACTTGGAAAATTTAAGAAATATTAGAACAGGCCATTTCTTGGTTAGGTGAACGTTATTGTTACATTTAGCGCCTTAAGTAACCGCGAAGAAGCACGGGCTTCTATGGACACATGAAGCGAACGATCTCGGTCTTGTGTCAGATAAAAAGTTCTAATGCCATGGCGAGGGCCTTCGAGTGCAAACCTCCAACACCAAAGTTGACCACACAGTAAGACGAAAACACTGATAATAAAAAGTGAAGCTACTTCTTTACACACTTATGTGAATGAAAGGATTGTGTGTCTTGCTGTAGCGTCTTGACGCGTGAATTCGATCGTTCCTTATTTAGCTTCACTGCGTATATGGAGCGCGCTGTATGTGAATTTTATAAACTGCATTAAAAACACAAATAGTAGAACTTTATTTCTCCTAGCTCTGCTTGCTCGTTGGTATGTACTTGCCCAACTGCTCAACTGGCTCGTTTATCTTTAAATGAGATCATCTTTGATAAAGACGCAGCCTCGCCATTAAGATAAGGGCACATCATTATTGGAAACCCTTAAGGTAAATCGCGACATACCCTTCTGTTTCTCTGGTAATGTTATTTTCAATCTTGATCACACCCTCAATGTTATGTTAGACATTTCTAACAGCTATTTTGTAGCCGTGAATAAATCGAACTGTGAAGTTAAGGTGCCCGCAATGATCATCCGATTTGGTATCAACTTCTATGTGAGAATAAAGGCCAGTCTCACCACTGTCCGGTATGACCCAGTTAAATGAGTTGTCAGAAGTATCATACAAAATAATTATGATCCAATTTCAAATTCAACTGAAAGATAATGTCCATAAAGAGGTGGTGAAAATAGCAATTACTATATTAAAATGCATTTGTGTAGTAATATTTATATATCGGCACAATACTATGATCACAGTTGGCGTTATCCATGCCGAAACGTCGAGGGAAGTGTAAGGTATTTAAACGACATTTTTTTAAATAATTACGCGATATAGGCCCATTACATAAATATAACTCTATATGTACAAGTCGCGTAATAGTATTTATAAGTATCTAAAAAAAAATATTTCATTAAAAATAAACAGAATTTCTATAAACCAGCGGTTTGTTGTTTACCTCTAGAGGTATTGGCTCGCCTGTCACAGCAATTACGATTATATGAGCAATGTATAATATTCTTCTCTTAATAGGATTTAACCTGAAACCTTCTGTTCAAATTATAAGATAAATCTATAACTGTCGCTTAATGAAAGTAGCCGCATCAAACACGATTAAAACTTTATATCTCTAGAGTCTGCCTCTACAAATTGACCAGTAAGTTTTTGATAGTTAAATATTTTGAATAATTTCAACACATTTTGTATGTCAATGTTGAACTGCTTAGGTACATATTGTAGTCTACTGAAATAAAATGACGAATGAACAGTTTAGGGTTCAGAGAATTCTTATCAACTATCACATTGTCCGAATTGTCAGTAGCAGCACGGATTCTAGTGACGTGCCCGGTAACGGCAATAGGCTCGCCCCCTATTACGTGGGACCTAAAAATTCATGGCAAAATGTGGGTGTAATATTACACCTCTGCCTACCCCTTCGGGGATACAGGCGTGAGACTGTATCACATTATTTAGTTTTTTTTTTATTCGTAGTCAACACTTGTTTGGTTTCTAAATCAGAAATACAACTGCGTCAGCATCAAACCACGTAGGCATATATGTATTAACATACATATTTTCTTTTGTTTAGGCCAGTCCCCGGTTCAATGACAGAGTACCGAGGCGCGGAAGCTCAGGCAAGAGTCTGTTCAGAGATGAAAGAACTGTGTGAGATCATCAATGAATATGGCAAGGTTCCCTGCAAGAGCCTGCTACCACCAGAACTACAGTGTGCCACCAAGTTCATATCATTCGGAGAACTATTTACGGTAAGTTAATTTTTCTTTCCTCACGAGCTCATCTAGTCCGATATACGAGAATATCGTGTTAGATGAGCCCGCAGTTACACCCGCGTTATTAAGGGTAACTGCTAAAAAACTCATGGCTCATAGCATCATATTTTTTAGCTTAAAGTCTTCCTCGACAAATGGGCTATCCTACTCAAAAATAATAATCCAAATCGGATCAGATCCAGTTGTTCCTACGATTAGCGCGTCTAACTAAACATAGAAACGGACTTTTCAGCTGTATTATATTAGATTATAGGTTTACGCCTGTATCCCCCAGGGGTAGGCAGAGTTACACCTCTGCCTACATATTACACCCACATTTCGCCATGAATTTTTAGATCCCACGTAATAGGGTCTACTGCTACTGAGAAGTCGGAAAACCCAGTAACACTTTTGCCCAACCCGGGAAGCGAACCTGGGACCTCCGAGCAACAGTCGCATACGCCATCCACTGGACCACGGAGGCAGTCATTATATTAGAAAAAAGATATATAAACGGAAAATAATTAGATCAACATCATCGTCCTAGCTATCCTGCAGTATATGTGTTTTAGAAAATACACATTTTATCTATTAAGGATTAGCATTTAGAGCTAAGATCGATAATGAAATTTCGTCAATCGACTAATGTTTATCTAATAGTAATCTATTAGTGGTGTACAATAATAATCTATTTATGTTGTATAATGTATAAGTCAAAGGACACGTTCAGTAATAGCACGGTAATATATTCTAACAGTATTGTAACTCGGCCGTCTTCGTGAGTTATATACCTACCAGACGCGCCGCATGCGAGCTGCGGCACGATCGCGGCTGTGGGTACTTTAGGCACAGTCCGCACAGTCTATTGGGTACTTTGCTCGAGGCGCGTAGGTATAACTCGAGTTTCGAACGTTTGTATGGAGTTACAATACTGTTAGATATTATTACCGTGGTAATAGTCAGCCTACGAGCCATAAATAAATCCGTATTAGGACCTACCTACACGTATTCCAAAAATAGCTGCCCATGTTTCGAAGTACCTTTTCCAAAGTTGTTTCAAAACTATCTGCATGTTACCTGACGAATAGTTAAAGCGTGTAGTACGGAACCTTGAACGGTTCTGTGGTCGGATCCATTTTCCGGTGACCCACATGGAATAACTTGACACCCGTGCCTCGCAGAATATTTTGATTGGATGGAATGGCATCACGTTTCACTGCGGTTATGATTTTAGACTATTTGTATAAACTGCTTTTAAATTAACTGTCAAATATTTGAAAATCATGATTTTTTTATAACATTCGAAGGAAATGACTCCTTTTTATCAGTTGTTTTTGTTTCTTATTTAAGTTAGTGTTATTAAAAATCCTGTACAAATCCTACATTCCACTGCTTGGATTGCGCAGTGGTTTAAGCGTTCTCCACATCTCTTTGCTATATTCCAATGTAATGGATTTTAGTTAACATAAGCTTATCCTCGCGGCTCCAGTAAAAATCGTATTAAAATTGGTTGAGCCATGAAACTTTGAATCGATACAGCCATTCTAGGGGTCACCCAAGACAAAGAGACAGACTTTGAGACAAACAGACGAAAATTTTAAAAAGGTGTATGCTTCGTATCGCATAAGTTATAATTAACAATATACCTTGAGAAACATAGGTAATAATGACAAAACGTCCTCAGTATGTCTTAATTTATACGATACTTAAGAATTATAAAGACCATGTCTATATTATATAATGTAGGCCGATATTGTTTGTAAATAGTAAAACATTGTTTGACGATTTTGTATCATATCGTTATTAGCTATAAATAGTTACACTTCCTTGGTAATGAAACATATTAGGTATATTGTGTTTAGCGTTGTAGTTATTTGACAAACTTTCCCGTTATTATGATCTAGGCTAAATAAGGCTTAGTTTTGATAGAAGTCATTTAGACCATGGTTTTAGGAAATTTGTTTTATTCGGGTTTCAACACATGAGTTTCTTTACTCCTTACTTTAAAACACACGCAAAAGCATTCCCAGTCCAGTTCAAAGAAAAAGGAACGTCATGCTTCATGAAGTGTTCGAGCGATGTTGGACCTCTTCTCAGTTGGAAACCGATTTAAATTTGATCCATTTATTAATACTCAAGTCAAATCTTGAGCATGAATTACATATGTTTGTAACTAAAATTACAGGGTTTCTACACAAATTAGCCACCCTTATAAATCCCAAGTCTCCTGTCGAAGCAGTTAACAAAGACGCATATTATTAACATTATTATTGAAGTTGGTAATCATTTCACATATAATTAATTCATATATGGAATATAATTAAATAGAATCCTGATAATGAATCACTATGTCGTACTCATTTTAATTAAATAAAGGTAAACTTTCATTGTTAAATTATCGCAGTATTTTTAAGTATTCTCTTTACTAAATTGAACTATACACACTTAAAGCCACATAAATGTAGTTTCAGTACAGTAAAACCCACTCCGATTATACGCAATTTAATAAACACTTAATGTGTAATGGTTCAGCAATCATAATGGGAAAACATTATCCTTCGAAACCGTAATACACATATTATAACGGCATCATATCATTGTGACAATGGGTTACTTGAATAGGTGGGTCCACACAGAGCGAGCAGCCTCGCGAGGAAACGGTCCGCGAACGAGCGAGGCCATAGAATAAAGCTGCGTTCACATTTATCTGACGTGATCTCTCGTGACGGTCTCTGTCGTAATTACTTACCGTTCACATTTGTCTGTCGCGATCTGACGCAATTTTAAATCAGTTCTGTCTTGACTCTCGTGGAGTCCTCACTTTCGCAATGTTTTTGATGAATTATCCGATTCAGATTAAGTAGATATCCAATCATATCCATAAATTATTTACATAGGATTATATTATTTCGTATTCAATTAGCTCATCTATAGGTACTGTATAAGAATAATATTATAAAAAGGAAGTCAATTAGTTCGTCGTCCATTGCGCACAATTGCATACGCGCGTCTGACGCTTTACGACAGACAGTGGCGCGTCCACTTAAGTCTGACGAGTTGTGTCGCGCGAGTTAACTGTACGGAACCCATCAATGTTAGCTTCGTCAGCACATCTCTCCCCACCAAATTATCTAGATAATCTTATTGTCATCTTAGCATTAATTCATTATAAATACCTTTGTAGATCTAACATTAGCGATTACTATTTTATATTTTAAATATACTGTTAAGCTGTTATAATTAAATAAAGTATTATTTTTTACAATAAATCTGAGTCCAATCTCTTAATTCGCGCTGTACCGCGCCCCCCCCCCCCCCTTTTCTGTCGCAGACCGGGAGATTTTCTGTCGCGACACGACAGACGCCGTCAAGCCTAGAGCGCGGCAGCCTCGGCACCGTGGGAAAAAAACAAAATTGTAGGTGTCATAAAGTTTGAATTCAGAACATGAAAATATAGTTGAAAATCTATTATGTATTATTGCGCATGTATCAAATTGTCGACTTGTGAACTAGAGTGAAATAGTACATTTGCCATCTATCGGTCTACTTATCAATGTTTTTTGCCATCTATCGGTCTACTTATCAATTGTTGGTCTCTCCTCTCTCTTATTTTTAAATTTTGTTTATAAATATAGTACTTGGAAATGGTCATACTGCAATAGGGTTGTGGCATGTGTTTTTACTAGCCGGCTGCCTGACTGACGCCAATTGCTGTACCTACTTTGGGTACTAGACAACGATAATAATGGGCCATAATATACATATTTACTTATACTTACTTTTTTCGTAAATATATACATAGAAACACCCAGACCAAGACAAACATTCATGTTCATGCACACAAATGTTTGACATGTGCGGGAATCGAACCCGCGACCTTCGGCGTTGCAGTCGCTTACACTCCCGCTTTGCCAACCAGTCGTCGATTATTGTTATACCTAAAGGATGGAATAGGTAGACATGGAAAAAAATATAGAATGAATTATAGGAAATGAATGTCTGTAGGCAAGGATATAACTGTAACCGAAGCACAGACTGAAGGATTATTATTCGTACAATAAATAGCGTCAAAGATGAGAATGTTATCATGAATGTATCCTCCGTCATTCAGTGACCAGTGGATAGGGTATGGGACTGCTGAGTGGAGGTCCCGGGTTCGATTCTCGGGTCGGGCAAAAGTGTTACTGGGTTTGCCCAAATTCTCAGAAGCAGCACGGAGTCTGCTGACGTGCCCGTTAACGGCAATAGGCTCGTCCCCATATTACATGGGACCTAAACATTTCATGGTGAAATGTGGATGTAATAATATTACAACTCTGCGTATCCTTACGCGGATACAGACGTGAGTCTATAAAAAAAATTCCAACATACAAACACACTTGCGAATTTATATTATTAGTAGGGATTATTATGTTCGAGCGAGGCACGAAACAGCGTACAGACCGCGGCAAAACAAAAAACCAAACTCGATGGCTCGGCCGCTCGGTCGCTCGCCCGCGGCAGCACACGCGCTTGCCTCGGCCGGGGCACGTCCACACAGAGCGCGCAGCCTCGCGCGCCAATTCCTCGCGAGGCTGCGCGCTCTGTGTGGACGTGTCTAATTCGGTAGCTCGGGCGCACGCCTGCGGCCGCTCGCGGCTGCCGTGCGCTTTCCTCGACCGAGCCACGTCCACACAGACCGAGCAGCCTCGCGAAGCATTTTCCTCGCGAGGCTGCTCGGTCTGTGTGGACCCGCCTAATGACTAAGGGCTTAAACACAGGACAAGACAAGTCAAATAATGGGCGCATCCTGATTCACTGTAAAGCTCATAGCGTGGCTCAACTTGCCGTTCGTCGGTAAAGAAATAAAATCAATCTGAGACAGAGACCGTATAATATATAATTTATTTTTAGACTGCCTCCGTGTTCCAGTGGATAGCGTATGCAACTGCTGATCGGAGGTCCCGGGTTCGATTCCCGGGTCGGGCAAAAGTGTTACTGGGTTTTTCCGAATTCTCAGTGGGAGCAAGGAGTCTGGTGATGTGCCCGGTAACGGCAATAGGCTCGCCCCCTATTACGTGGGACCTAAAAATAAATGGTGAAATGTGGATGTAATATTACACCTCTGCCTACCCCTTCGGGGATACAGGCGGAGTCTATAAAAAATAAATAATAAAAAAAAACTTTTGCACCTCAAAAGCTCAAGACCCGTTCAATAAACTTATATATTGAACCTAAAACATGAAGTGCAGTGTGGTCAACTATAGCAGGCCTCCTTCACTCGGCCGTACCTACAGCGATAAGTGCCATAAGTGCCTACAATTTCGCGCGGCTTCCAAGCCCGCGTCGTAAGTCGGCTGTCATGGTTGTCACTCATTAAATTTGCTAATAACGTGAATTTTAATAGTGAACAACAAAAATGTCTCATCACTAGTCTGGTGCAAAGTTTTGCTCACTTCACGAATGTGTGACGAAAAAGGGAGATAAAAGTGTGTCATTTTATACATTACCTACACATGCGGAAAGGTAAGCTAAACTAATTAATACCAAATTACGTACTTAATAGGTGTTGATTATTTCTGATTTAATGATGTTGACAATCGTACAGAATCCTAGTTTTATTTATGGTTTGATATTCGAAAAGATAGTTTTTAAAAGAATTGTTACGCGGTATAGTTACATATATGTAAGTATTAGATAGTTACGAGAGCAACTTGAAAATTTGTTTTTTTTGTTTGTTGAGATATCCCAACGATTATGGTGTCAAATTAAAGATCTAGTTCAAAAACCATTTTATCGGTTTGAATCATGTTAATCGGACCACGCGTTTTTTTTATTTTTTATTTATTTACAACATAATAACAATACACAATTCACTTATACTTGTGATGCAAACACAAACTAATTCGAGTTTTACCGTGCATCCTAATAATATGATCGACGGCGGCATAGCCATGTGTGACCATGCTTTTATCACAATAAACAAGAAATCCACACAAATCATACAATTCACATGACGATGATAGTTACATTATTCGATTTTTTCTGTATTGCACATAATGTCATAAAATTAAATGTAAGATAGTTACAAACTGTTCTCGGCGAGCGTTGAGCTCACGTCACCGCACTGGGTGTCCCTTTCATGAAGTTGTTGTTTACGTGGGTATATACAGAATGTTTCTTACATGTTTCGAATTGAGTGTGATCCATTTAATTCCAATATAGAATTGTGTTGAATAAATAAAAAAGATGCAAAAATATCACTAACCATTTAACAAGGATATATCTAGGTTTGTTTTAATTAAGTAAAATTTACCGTGTAACCATACGCATTAAACATAGGATAATTATTTATTATTAGGTAGTCAAGTAGGTCGATAGACAGCATATAGTAGCAGCGGCAAGTCGACAACCCTAGCGCGACAGCTAGTGCGTCACTCCACGCTAGACAGCGACAGCGTTATGTGTTAGAAAAGAGCGGGAACGGTTAGGTGAATAACGCGGTAGGCACTGAGTGCTTATGCGAGCTGAATTGCACTTTGTTGCTTAGTGGCAAGAGTCGCAATTTCTTTAAATTGGTTTGCGATGTGATGCTTCTGTACGTAAGTACTATCTATTCTGTGACTATAGCATAATCTTTGTCAGAGTGGAAAGAGGCCGGTGGCCAACAATTGGCCTGTTTATATACATGACTAATTGATAATGCTGAAATAAATACTCACCTATGAATACCATTAAATGAAATACGCGTTGCCGAGTAGGTATTGGGCTAAAACCGTGTGACAAGTGTTGTCATCAACACGAGAAGAAGAAGATGGGAGAAGCAATTCTAGTGCTAAACCTAGTTTATATATAATCTAGTAACGTTCAACCATGATATTAACACGGGTCAAGGTTAAGTCTAAAGGTAGCTTGTAGCGGTCTTGCTAAAGGCTAGGCTTGCTAAACCGCAACCGCACCTTCGCACAGTTATCTGTTACACAAAGTCCGAAATTGATTGTTTACAGTAATAGGCATACTACAGAGTGTGTTACAATACTTCGAAAGAGTAACATCGAATACAACAATACGTACTTAAACAAAATAAAAACTACCTGTATAATATTAAAGCAGGAAATAGGTACATATGGTACATTTTATGAGTTGAATAATACAGCAAGATGAACTCACAATTTTCCATAATTCGTGACCTCCATTGCCATGACTATATAAATAATTCATACATTATTTCAGCCGCTTTTAGATTGATGTTTCTCATAATTAAATAGAATTTAAGTACTAAACAGTGTCAAGAGCTTTCATCCAAAATAATTCATAATAGGCTAGTTGACAAAAAAAAATTATAAGTCCGTCCTTTAGATTATTGAAAAATAAGCGATACGTATTTTTTTATTTGTAAATTAAACCAAAAATGACCAAGATATAGCTCATTTAAGTTACGTGTAACGTCACGCCGTGCTGCATTTTTTCGCACTAGATGACGTCACACGTAACTTTAATGGGCTATATCTTAGTTATTTTTTATTTAATTGAAAAAAGAAAAAATACATGTCCAATATTTTTTTGTAATCTAAAATACGGACTAAATAAAATGTAATTATTTTGACCCTGGAAACTACCCTATTATCTGTTCCAAGCCGCAACGATAAATTTAATGTTCCGGACAGATTACGACATTAATCAGACTTGAAAAGCTTTTGGGTAATGAGTATGTACGGGCTTTGAGATATATTTTATTACCCATAAACAAATAGGAGAATGTATAGGTAAATTCAAGCTTTTAGTTTGAAATGATGCGGCTGGCTTAGTTACTTAATTGGTTATCAAGATAATAATATATTAAAATACAAATTAATAATGTTAAGTATAGAAACTGATCTAGTTGCTTACTACAAACTAATTATTGGCTGTTGAAATTGTTTAAAAAATTGCGGAAAACATCAACATATTTTTTAAGTGCCAGTAAGGGTTCATAAATTTAACATTTACCCTGAAATGCTAATATTGAGTACATACATACATACATAACGTCACGCCGTTTATCCCCGAAGGGGTAGGCAGAGGTGTATTTCTACACCCACTTTTCGCCAGATATACTTTAGTCCGAGCCTATTGCCGTACCGGGCACATTTCCAGACTCCGTGCTGCTACTGAGGATTTCGTAACAGAAAAACTCAATAACACTGCCCGACCCAGGAATTGAACCCGGGACCTTCCGATCCCACGCGCACATTTATGCCGCGAGACCAACGAGGCAGTCGTATAGGGTTTGATGTCAAGTTTTCCGTCTCTATGCAAAGATGGTATTTGCATCGTGTTATCCCTTAGTCGCCTCTTACGACACCCACGGGAAGATAGGGGTTGGTGACACTTGTATTCTATGCCGTCAACCACACGGCATATATTGAGTTCGCTTGACATAATATAATAATACTGTCAAATTGAGTTAAATGTGATAAAATATATCATTTTGTTTTATTACAATTGCGACAGACGTAATTTTATTGAGAATTTCACAGTATTGTACAATAATAGGGGCCACCGAACTTTGTTATCCCATTGCGAAGCTTAATGAAGCCCGTTCAATCAGCTATAATGAACAGAATTGAAATGTGTCTATAATTAATTTAATTCATTACAACACTGGCTGAAAAGCCTTACAACAAAAATAAAGTAATTTCACTATCTGCCAGACAATTTCATTGTAATTTACGGCCGTCATTAAAAAAATTGTAAAAAATACTCTAGAATTCTTCTAAAGAATGTTGGTGAAACATCGCAGACTTATTTTAGTTTACTGATCGAATGTCCGTATGACTAACACTTCCTCAACACCTGTGGCTAACGCATTGCGTAACAGTTATTGTTTTCTATAATTACTACATTCTGACGCAAGGTCTTTTGGGTATAAAATTAAATACTTACTGTTTATCATCTCTGCGATGACAAGTTTGGGAAACAACAATATTTTGCACAGCAAAATAACGTTATTATGGACTTGTTTGTTCAGAACATTTTACGCAGTTTTAGTGAGATCTGTTAAAAATATCTCATTCATGCAACAATAGTCTTGTTATTTTTAATATTTTGTAAATAGAACTAAACGAATAAACTCGTATGTTGACATTTTTTTAGTTTATATATCGCAAGAGCAATAATGGAGTCCCGTATATTTAAATGTCGTAATATAGGAAAACATTGATCATAGATAACGATCGTATAGCAATATGGCGAACTCATTTTGCCATAGATATTTTATTGCTCACTCACGTCCTAAAAGAAGATACCGATGTTGTATCAAACGTACCTCTACGTTTCATCACCATCATCACCATGAACCTGCTATAGTCCACTGCTGGATAAAAGTCTCTCCTTTTATCGTTACAATGACATAGGGAAAACAGTCCTTATGTAGGTACGTAGTTATAAACGTATAGGTAAAAGATTCTCAAACGTAATTAATAACATATTTGCATACATAGATCGCCATGTAAAAGGTTGGTTATTCATTATTTATTTATTTATATAAAATACAGCTACTCACAACACTTACAGGTAGTAGACCAACACACTTAGTTTACAATTTTAATCCTATTTGTTAGTTAATAATTCAAAATTGCAAGTAATATAATTCAAAATAATTTGTGTCAATTATAAATAATAATAGTCTTATTATCTGTGAACCTATATACAATGCTATATACAGTATAATAACCAGTAGAAACGTAGCTCCTTGATGACCAGCGCTGCGATGAGTCTCTCTCTTCCTCGCCTTATCGCATTATTTGGGGTCGGCTCTCCACTCGTCGCCAGGACTGTCTGTCCTGGGTCGTCTCGGCTGATGTTTGTGCCTTTTTCATAACCTTATTTACAGTGGCTATCCATGTTTTTCGGGGTCTTCCTCGTCGTTTTGGTGGTGGGTATAGTGTCAGTACTTTCTGAGTCATGTGTTCAGGTGGACGCCGCATGACATGCCGTAAGTAGTGTAATATTGGGGATTCTGTATCATTTGTTCTCGCTTCGCTCGAACTGCATGATACAGAATCCCCAATCATTTTCACCGTATCGTATATACTTAACATTCACTAACAATAATATCAAGTTCGACTCGATCAATTTTATTTTTTTCAATTTTCGCTCTTCTGGTTTTTGCTGTCAATCATTATATGCTTTAGCTGCTACTTCAATATCCGATCGATTAATATAATGTGTTCTGCATCACCGAGAGTGCCCAGTAATACCATACTGTTATAATTAACATTATGTTTAGCAATTTAATTCCTTTTCTTAGTGATCAATAGTAGCTTTTAGTGAGTTTTATTATGAATGTGTGTACCTAATGAACCTCACTTCATGTAATATCAATGTAATCATGTCAACTATTTAAAAATAAATGGATATGTTAGTGAGTCAAGGAAACTATTAAGTAAAATAAAACAATGTATATTATCAATCTTTAAAAAGTTTATTATCAATGTACCATTTTTTTAAGCACAGAACATTTTTTAAAGCACATATTGAGTCATGATAGATACAATTGTACAAATCTTCAGAACATTTATAGCGATCATATAAACTTAACAAGTTAGGACAACATTTATCTTCTAAATTAATTACATTATTAGTATTTAACATATCCTTCAACCATAACACTTTTTCAAGACCTTTAGCGTAAACACATTTATCTTTTAAAACATCTGAAATTAAATATTGATAATTTGAGTAAGGTATAAATCCTTCGCCCCAGTATATTTTTCTGTTTCGTTCAATCCAGCAAACCTGTCGTCTTTCTGATTTAGTCAAATCGTAAAAAGGAAATGGCGGTTTAATTAAAAACACTTGAAGGTTATTATTATACCACATAGCTATTTCTTTTAGTATAAATTCATTTGCTTCTGTTTTAAAGCCTTGGACGTCAACAATGGCAATCATGATAGCCTACGCACAATGTTGCTCAGTGGTTTGTATTCCACAATTCGATCGTTTATAATCAAGCAATACGCAGCCGTATTATCTGGTATCGATTTTGAACATTCAATTTCTAATCGAACATCTACTGGACCTGTCTTTAGACTATCGTTTTGCCTTGAACAGTCTATGATAAACAAGGGAGCCTTTTCTTTAAATTCCTTTAGATTGAGCAATGGATCGACTGGACAGTTATGATACGACTGGCGAAATTTTGCGTACATGTCGTATAATATACTGTATTTGTTCTCAGAAAACTTTAAACTTAAAGGTTCATATGGATAATATTGTGAATTTAAAAACAAGGTCACGTTTGTTACCTCGCAATGATCGAACAGTGAACTATCTTTCAGTTTATTATTTTTTCTATTAGTTTGTAAGCCAAAGATTACATATCTAGGTTTTTCTAGCTGTGATGCAGTTTTAACTGACCATGAATGTTTTGTAGTTTTAGGCAGTAAGGGGTACTCATACAAATCCCAATTTCTAAAAGCCATTTGAATAGGTTTATCTTTTTCTAAATGTTTTAACAAAGTTAGCCGTTCACGATCTGAGACTTTTATGTGTGGTACTCTCCATTGTATTCTTTCTATATCTATTTGGAAGTTTGCAATATCATCAGTGAGCATAATGCTGTTTAAGTTAGAGTTACTTCTATTCAATATAAGTTCATGTTTACAGTTTATTACAATTTTATTATAATCTTCCGCAAATCCTAAAATCATATTCAATAATATTAAAGCACTGAAATGATCCTTATTTTGAAATCCCTCTAAGTTCCAACCCCACAAGTTAGCAACTTTACTTTCCGCTTCATTAAATGAGATATATGACTTTATTGTAGTTGTTATTCCCGAATTTTTTATACGATCTATTTCAATACCATTAATTTCGTATCTGATGTCTTGAAATAGGTACATAATAAAATTATTATTAAATGTACCAGTTTTCTCAATCGGTTTTCCATCTTTGCCAAAGAACTTGACTCGCCCTTCGACATAAATTGCGCTGGCTGATGGTAGCACGTATATGTCTTGTTGGTGTATGGGAATTCGAATTTCATCGTTTTCTCTAAAGCAGTTGTTGTACGGATTATAAGAATGGATTTCATAACTTTCGATAGAAGTATCAAAGTGTGGTAAATCATTAATCTGCAGCATATTCATACTTGAAAACCCAGAGCTTCAAGAAAGTCTATATTTGCCTTAGTTAATTTGTTCACTTTTTTCTTACGTCTATGCACCTTAGTGGTTCTAGGAGAAATAAGGTGTTTTATTTTGAGTGGAGGGTTTATATTATATAATATCATTTTGATTTTCTTAAATGAAGACGTAATTGAATATGATCTATAAAGTTAATGAGATGATTAAACTGATCAACAATCTTAATGGATATAGATGAAATTATATTTTTGTTCACGGGTATGTAAATAACACTTTGAAGCGTTTCTATGTAATGGTCTCCTGCAGTAGTATTAGGTACAAATTCATGAATAATATGAGTTGGTAATCCGTTGGTGTAAGAGCCGTATACTATATCGCATTCAATCCTGATAATAGGTGGAATTTTAGTATTACTAGAATACACATTTGATGCTGAGTTTAAAATTGAACAATACAGCAAACCGCACTCATAATTTCCAGATAAATTCAGAGGTGGTTGAAAATATGATTCTAATTCTGATTTGCTGCCAGAGATAGTTACCGTTATAGACATACTTGCATACTGAACAGTTTTGAGCCCTACTGTTTATTTTATTCCATATCTACGCCAAAAGGTCCTTAAAATTTTTAAACATAGATGTCCACAATTGAAAGGATGATTGCCTTGTATATTTTCGTAATTGTATTGGACTTTACAGCCTAAGTAATTTATAATTTCCTTGGGAGGCTTAAGATTTCCATAGCTGTCAAAATACTCAATATATTGATTATGTTTTGCATAGGCTACCCAATGAGAACCTGGATTCTTAGATATATCTAAATTAACAACTCCACATTCTCTTTTGTAGGGACACTTAGGGAGCTCATCTCTCATAAAAACACCTCTAAAATATGGGATGCTTCGTCCATACTTCAAAATATCTAAGTTAGTTAAGGCGCGGTTGGGTAGCCGGTATTTTAGTTTTTTTTCTTTTGATACGAAGATTCCAAGTCCATTTTTATGCGGCTTTTCCAATGCAAAGAGCCTCCATTTTTTTATTGTGTCTCTTTGATTCCTCATACAGTTTTTTTACCATCTTGTACTCATTTATAGTCTTTGCAATACCAGCTGCACCACCTGCTAAAGCTCCTGCAGCTGATAATCCCGCGAAAATAGGAATCAGAGGTAATACTCCACCAGTTTTTGGTATAGGAATAACTCGAGGAACCTTAATGGATGAATCATCAGCTAATTCTCTGGCAGCAGCCATTGCTAATTCTATTGCCACTTTCTTGCATTTTGGTTTCAATTTTTTCATACGTTTTGCCGCAACAGTAATTAGATTTTTAAATTTTTTTTTAAGACCTTTTCCAGGTGTTGTCTTACTCGAAGACTTTTGATGACGTGTTTTTAGCCCAGATCCTGTTTTAATTTTCGTTAACATGGCATTACTTACTAAATGCGCAGCAATTTTTTCTCCTGTATTTGAATCAGGGGCAAAGGCGCGCTTCCTGGCCATTTTTAACAAAATTAAGTCTGCCTTGTGTCGATCCTTCAAATTTGATGACTTGTGATATGCAATATCATGTTCTTTACAATATTCGTCTAATTTATTTACACCTTTATCTCCACGTTTTAGTCGTTTAAATAATTTTGTACCAGGTCCACAGTAATTGTATCCTGGTAAATGTAATTCAAATGGCAAATGATTTATGAGCCAGTTGAGAAGACTACTCTCTCCAATACACATAATAAGACTGATTTATCTGGGATTAAATATTTAATAAATAGGCATACAAACCAATGAGTTTGTCACTTGATAAATTATTGGTTCTCATAAAATATTCGACTTATCAATCCAACTATTTTCAGTAGATGGTAAACCTAGCCACTTTACAAAAGCCCTGTTACCTTTACGCTTAATAACTTTTTCAACTAAATATATGTCAGGATGTTTCGTTTGTTGAAGTTCTTGAGCATAAAATGCTCCTAAAATAGGTTGACCTCGAATCGTATCTTCAATCAGGTAAGTGATAGGAGATGTGTTTTGTATTTTGCGAATTTTAAATATTTCTGTTGACCAATTAGGTGTATAGCCTTTTTCAAATGTTCCTTTGTACTTACTGATACGTACATAGTCACCTACTTTATATTTGCGTTTCCTACTGATTTTCTTCATATTTTTTTCATATCTTTGTAATATGCGTTTTTTATTTACACTACTGACCTTTACAGGAATTTCGTTAATTGTTCGATGATAGGTGTGGTTGTATTTATAAATAACATTTTTGAGGGTGTTATCTATCCAATTGTAGTTACCTTTTAAACTAAATTCTTTATACAATTTTGATTTCAAAGTTCTGATAAACCTCTCAACTATCGAAGCTTTTTTTGTGGAGAAGGTTGAATAATGGTTAATATTATAAGATTTCATAAGTTTTTGGAATTTATTATTATAAAATTCTGTTCCGTTATCAGTTTGTAGATTTTTAGGACTGCGACCATCATTCAACAAACTCTTGAAAGTGTCACATACAACATCTTTATTCTTAGATTTCAGAGGAAATGCCCAAGCATATTTCGAAAATGTGTCAATAACTGTAAGAATAAATCTATAGCTTTTATTTTCTTTGGATATTGATTGCATATCAATTAGGTCAGCCTGCCAAAGATCATCTATATCTTTCATAATAACAGTTCTTCGCGGAAAGTTTACCCTTGCACTTTTATGAATTTCATTTACAATATCAGCCTTGCTCATGCTTAGAAATTTCAGTCAACTCCTTTTCAATACAGTATCTGAACATACTATCATGGAGTTAAAATAATCAAACATATATCATTCTGAACGGTTTAGTAATACTAAGTCAAAACTTGTTTGTCATCAGTATTTATTCTTTAATTATGTTAGCTTCTTTTAATTCTTCAATTATTGATAAAATTTCATTATCATGATTTGTGTTACCAGCATCTCTTGAAGCTACTAATAATTTTAATCTATCAACTAATTCATTGGGATCATCCCAATACACCAAATCAGTGTGTTTCTTATATTTTTTAGGTTTTGGCTACCTCCAAGCTTAGTTTGTTTTTTTTCCATCGAAGCCTCACAAAATAATGGCTTTATAATTTGACGATACTTAGTTCCTTTATCACCTCTTATCTGACCCCTAGGATTAAAATCTCTCTTATGAGCATTAGTATGATTTAGTATATCTTTATAGACAAGTTTATCTATGTTTGTTATTAACTTTAAATTGGGTTTCTTTCGAAGTAAAAGTTCTTGAAGCCCCGGGGTTAAAGTATAAGTATTACTACCAATTTTAACTAAAACTGTATCATCATTGTCTAAGCTGTCAATTTTAGAAAATGAAACTACTTCGTTGCCCATCATTAAAGTTTTGTTTTCAGTTCTTATTCCAAAAGGCACATTCACTCCATCGTAAATACCAAAGATGTCTTCATTTTCCAAAGAAGTTTCTATGTTATGTTTTTTTTCATTTTTAGGAGTACTTGCTGAGTTTAATACAGCGTCATGAAAACTAACACACTTAGTTGATGAGCTTGAACTATTTTCGTCTGACTCAATTTCCATAAAATTTTCGGACGTTTCATTTTTCAAATGTTTATCGACTTCAACATTTTTTTTAGATTTCACAAGGCTATTGAGGGGCTCCGAAACAGGTTTGAGCATTTTATCTATTGATAAGTTGATTTCATGTTCTTGATCTTTCATTTGTTTTATTTTATTTTTTATAGAATCAACAGACTTTATTAATTCTTTCTTAATATTGTTCTCCATTTTTCTTAAATGACAAGCGAATTCAAGTAAGGACAGAATTGCACTAAACTGTATTTTCTATTAAATTTGTTTATAAATATGTAACTACAGTCACAATAAAAAACAAAAGGTATCAAAATGCTGCCTGTATCTTCCGTTATTTATTGGAAATTCTGCGTAAATCATTAAAAAGTATAAAAATTGTATCAAACTGTTTAACAAATAAGTTTCAATTGATTTCATAATAGAAAAAATTATGTCTAGCCATATAGAAATAATTATAGATATGTAACTTCACTCGGCGTTTGACCAAGGAAAAATTAAATATTATCACTTAAATATATTAATTAATAAACCATCAGTCAAATTTATAAAATATATCAAAGTTCTGTCTATACCGTCCATTATTGAATGATGATTCTTTGTTAATAAGTAAAAAATTGTAAGGTTTACTCCAAATAGTTTGACAAATGTTTTTGAACTGTTTCCATTGTAGATCAGAACTAACATGCTCTTCATAAATATGTTTTAGATTCACATCATCTTGTTTAAATATCATAAGAAAATTAGCATTGTCGCGTAACAATTGCTTCGGAATTTTTGAATAGGTTTGCGATAAATAGAAACAATCAATTTGTTTATGTCTACCCATGCAAAAATAATTGCGGATATTTATTTGATTTTCACATGCAACATCATCAAAAATAAACACAGAATTTGCTAAAGCTTCATTTGGAGATATAACCTCTTTTTCATTGCTAAACTCATAGAAATTAATCTGCGGCACTCTTTTTAATACTTCGCTTAAGAAACGATATTTTGGTTGAAAAGAAGTTTTGGAGTAAAGATAAATATTTGTAAATTTTAATCCATTTTCATGTAACAGTAAACTAATCATAGCATTCGTCTTGCCACAATTTGAAGGACCACATATTATACAGAGTAAAGATAAATATTTGTAAATTTTAATCCATTTTCATGTAACAGTAAACTAATCATAGCATTCGTCTTGCCACAATTTGAAGGACCACATATTATACATCGAATCGTATTTGGCAATAAAATGCTATGTCTGATCGTGTGAGAAGATTCATTAAATTCGATATTATTAACCTTAAGAGTAATGGGCTGCTTGATCAACTTCATCTTGTCGATTACTACAACTAAAAGACAACCGAAATATTTATATACAGTAGGTTAGGTAATATAATACTTAATATTCCCAAACTAAGCAGAGCTTGTACTGTGGATACTAGACAACTGATAAACATACTTATATGCATATTTTTTCGTCAAACAAACAGCCATGTTTATGCACACAAATATTTGACTTGTGCGGGAATCGAAGCCATGACCTTCGGTGTGGGAGTCAGATACACTAACCACTCAGCCATACGGTCGACAAATTATGTAATAAGAAAAAGAGTTATATTATTTTTATATATTGAACGCTTACACACTAATGAACAGGTTTCGACTTGTTCTTGTACTCAATATCTGGAGTACAAGAACAAGTCGAAACCTGTGCATTGTTTATTGTTTCTAAGTTATAGGAGATGGTGTTTGCAACTTGGATCATATCATTAAATAAGCGGTTAGTTCGTAGCTGTCCTTTGCATAAGCAAGTCCTTTTATTTACGATTTTATAGGTATTTTCAAGGTAAGTATTTAATTTTTATAAAAGTTATATATTAATAAAATTAAATTAAACTAATAATAATATACTTGTTTCAGAATCATGTCACACTCAATATCCTACAGCCCCGTTTTAGACATCGTCAACCCTCAGAATTTAGAGGTTTGTACCTGTAGGATTATTTTCAAAACATAACTGTTATATTATACATAGTTCTTGTCATTCAGTAATAATATTCTTTGTTTTCTTTCAGAATGTGGTAGATGACCCAGACCCAATTACCAATCCTTTTTATTATGCTCAAGATAGAGAGAGCTGGGATATTGAAGTAGCAGCTAAAGCATATGCTGATCGACAGCAAAAACCAGCAGAGCGAAAATTAAGAAAGAAAAATAAAAAATCTTTCAAAAAGGCTTCTTTTATCGTGCGTAAGGAGCAAGGGCACGCCCGTCACTTGATAAAAATTCAGATCTGTGATTTAGATGGTCGTGACATGGAAGAAAACATTGAAACTGATAACGCGAGCGTGAATGTACAGTATATAGTGACAAGTGATTACGATGATATCATGAACGAAACTGATCATTTAGTTAGTAAAATAGTGCAAAAGTTAAGCAGATCTAATGTTTAGTTATACTAATTATTATTAAAATTTAAGATAATTTTTTATTATTTTAATGTATTAGGTATTGTATTTTATCATATTAATTAAATTAAAATGTATTAATTAGACTTTAATACTTTGTATAATAGGCATCATATTTATATTTAAATTTATTAGTGTAATCTTATTTTAATAAAATATAGTTCAAGTACTTAGTAAGACATCTATAACTTGTATTGTAAAGAGTATAAAATATATAGCAGGAGCAAGTACCTATTTTGTGAACATTTATTATACAAAAATAAATAAAGTTATAAATCTATACATACAGATTTTTTATTTTAACTATCATTATCATCATCATCAGCACGTATTCAATCCACTGCTGGATATTAAATTTTAACTATCAATTTTCCATGTAATAATTATTATAAAATATGAGGGGCCCGTGGCACAGTGGCGACCGCTCGAATCAAGCGATTCGCGAGGTTAAGCGCGTTCGTCACCGTCTGGTTTATAGATGGGTGACCAGCCACAAAAAGTCAAACCCCTCCGTGCCTCGGAGAGCACGTTAAGCTGTCGGTCCCGGCTGTCATCAGAAGATCTTTGACAGTCGTTAGAGGCATCAGTGCCCTCATGTATCTAGTCTAAACCATAGAATATGGCTATCACTTCGGGTTGCGGCGGTCAGACGGCAGTCGCTCTGTGGAAAAGCTAATATTCAGTCAAATCTGGTTAGACTAGAAAGCGGACCCCGGGCTCCAGGATGCAACCGGGATAACGCTAGGAGGATGATGATGATGAATTATTATAAAATATGTTATGATTTTCATCTTACGGGTAGGTATCATTGTATAAAAACACACTAAAACACATTTAATTTGAAATACAAGGTTTTATTTCATTACATAATACATAGTTTTATAAAATCAAAAACATATTCATAGTTTTATAAAATATAGGTACAATAAAACTACTATGAAAACATATACAATTTAGGTAAATACTTAAATTCTTACACTTTAAAATGTTACATAAAAGATTAAAATATAGTACTGTAATGCCCCCAAGGCAAAGTAGCAACATTATTTTTTTTTATTTGACGCTTATCATCATTTCCATCGAGTACTATTTTGTTGATTCTTTGGGTATAGATTTTATGATTTTTGGATCTTATGACAAACATGGGATATCTAAAATTAATGTTACAATTTAGAACCTTTTTATATTTCTCTTTGGTCAGTTCTTTAGAGACAGATTTCTTTACACCTTTAGCTTTCATAACTATGGAACTTAAAGTATCAATACAATACAATTTAGCTCTTAAACCAATAAACTCTGAAATAATATCTCCACCCATCTCGTCTTTAAAAAAGCCTGGTATTTGTTTATTTGAATGCGGAATGCCGTAAATATTATTAATCTTAAAATTACTTGTATCGAAATACTCAATATTATTTTTCATATCTTCATAAAAATCTTGAGTGTGTATTAAATATAACAGACTATCGGTATCAGTGTAACATAGTGTAATGTTATCAAAATATATTTTTTTCATAACTGAATAATGAAAATTATATAAATGACTCTTTGCTAGTTCTAATATAGTAAAGCCCATATATATTGGTCGATCCAAAACAACTTTCGCAGGCTGTAATTGAATAGTTATAAGATTTTCAGAAATAATAGCTAGATTTTTGAAATTGGGGGCACCGATGTATTTTTCAGCACCGCAGATCTTATTGGTTTTATTAAATTTATCCCTCCATACATTAACTAACTTAACATCAACTTGCTTTCTTTTATTTTCAATAGTTTTCCCAAATATTGAATTATTCTGTTTTTTTAAAAAATCCCTTTCAAAGTCTGATGTAGCTTTTTGTCTGAGTGAAGTATTTAAAGATATATATGGTGCCAAAATATTTTTTTGACTAAATGCCAAGATTCTATGGATTTTCAACAGTACAATACCATTTTTTAAACATTCTTGCAAGTGAACATAATGTATAACATACTTATATTTGTCATTAAGATTGGCTACTAATTTAGTACTTTTACTAGTGCTTGGGACTGGAGGAATTATTTTCTCTGCTGCAAATGGCAAATCAGAATGATCATCGTGTATATCAGAAGGATAGTGAAGATCTACTTCAAGTATGTAACCTTCATCACTGTCAGGTGAAACAGAATTTACATTTAACTTAATTATTTCATTATCTGTTAAAAATCTAAAATTTCCGATTGGCAATCGCTGCATCATAGCATAACCATATAAATTGACACAATCTAAATAAGCCAAATATGTACTAGGAGCTTGTTCATTATAATTGGGCAGGTATTTATTATTGGCCTTCGCATATCTTAGGGAGCACTGAGCTAAACCTCCTCTGATACCATTTTCTAGCATTTGATACATTTCTATATCTGATAGTAAATCTAATTCAACTTCAGTTACTAATAACATAGCATCCCAACTCAAAGATGGTGATGAAACATAATGACAAGGATCAAGTCCATAGTGATTTAAACTCATTGATCTAAATTTTTCAAAAACATCGCATAATAACAGGACATCACATTTCAAATATAAATCAGTGTATTCACCTAAATTATTGATACCAAATTTCTTCCACACATTTAAAGCATGGTTATAATCATCTTCTGAAACAATTTCTGAAGTAAGTTTACTGTAAAAATAAAAACGGTCTGGTAACTTTGTTTCTTCATATTTGTCCCAAGAATCTATATAGTCATAACAATATACACCTTTTTTTAGACATAAGCTCAGTAAATCTTCATCAATAAAAAATGATCGCATATGATTAAAATCGCTAACTTTTAGAGTCTTTGCTAGGTTATCTAAACTGGAACTCAAAAAATTAAAAGAATCAATAAATTTTAATTGAAATGCTGTTTTTGAATCTAGTGAAACATATTTACTAAAAGAAATATATCGTTCTTTATTTTTTGGAATTAAGTTTATATGGCCACTAACGGCAGACAGCTCATTTATAAATAAGTGACAATCGTACCCAGAGAGATTATGAAATATAACTGGAATAAACTTACATATTTCATTATTTAAATTACATTTATTATGAGCAGGCCCTCGATATTTACCAGTGAAATGATCGTGATCACGAACAATGCAATCATTGTCTGTAAATCTTTTTCTACAAATATGACATGCCTCGGCTGATTTGAAAGACCTGAGTTCTTCTTCCGTCAATGGTAACATTTTTCTGTGCATCATTAATATTTCATACAATCTCTGTGAATCCTTAATAATTGACTCTACAAATCTTTTTGAACAATTTGGACCGCGATAAGATACTAAGTTATTTAATTCAGGGTTAGACTCACAGCATATGTAATAAGCAAAACAAGTAGCTTCATGAATTTGAATATTTTCGGTAAATTTACTTTTACTTTTATCTGAATACTCCCGTAATAAACTTTCAAAATCTCCGTAAATAACAATTGGTACTCTTTGGGTTCTTTGATAATTTGAAAAAGTAATTTTACTGTTATCTTCCGGAAGAATTGTCTGCATTCTACCACAATTATGATTATTTAATTTTTCCGGTGATTCAAAATACAAAAAACATTCTTCGCATAAATGAATTTTAGATTTGTGCTTTGTGAGTTGACTACGTACGATTTTTTCTAGGTTTTTAATTAAGCAGAAATGACTCCTACCTTTTCTGCTAATAAATAATAAGTTTACATGATTAAGTTTTCGCTGCATAGTTTTGTATAAGGGACCAGTAACTGTGTCATTTTTTTCCAAACCATAAACATTGACACTGATATTGGTATTATGTTTTTCAAACCATTTTATATCATCAAATGTTGGCGGAAAAGACATACCAACAGTGTTTAAAATCTTAGAATAATGTGGATAAGATGAAACTCTGTTAGGATTATTCTTAACTGGATACATATGTGCTATGATGCACCAAAGAAAACAGTGATTGTCCATATTCAAAATATTAAGACATGCCTTTGTTTTTTTAATTCTTGGCGGTAATGAAATGAAATTTCCAGCTCTCAAAGGATTATATTTAGCAACATTTATCTCTAAATGACTAACTTCCTCTATAGTCCAACCAGATTCTGATAATTCAAACTCCGAGCATTTACATATCAACTTCTCTACACATTCTTTATATAAATTCATAAAGTCCATACTTTGATTCAGTATAGAGTATTTAGTATTGAAAGATTTTAATGATATTTCTTCATTTTTCGGTAGCCTATATAATATAAATAGCTCAAAATTAATTTTTATTGATTTATGTTTATTAAGTAATGGTTGTAATAAATCGTAAATAGTCTTGAACACATTAGATAAAAATAATTCGGGTGTTATCATTTTAGTACTTTGAGGATTAATTTTGTAACTAGCTATTCTTCCTCTAAAAGCACTAGCTATTAATTGAACATTTTCGAATTCGGTATGAAGTAAACAATTGGTTTTATGTAAATTACTTTGTTTATGTGAAGAATATTTTGAGACATACAGCTGACAATCATCACAAAATTTCATGCTTATCTAATTTATTGAATCTTGACAACAAGTTATGATAACTTTCAAATACTTTAATTATTTTAAATGATTGCTATGATTTAAAAAATATTGAATTGTAATTTTTAAATTTCGGAGCTTTCAGTTTTTAAATTACTGGGATTTCAGTTTTTTATATTTCAGAGTTATCAGTTTTTATATTCTAGAGTTTTCAGTTTTTATATTTCAGAGATTTCAGTTTTTAGATTTCAGAGTTTTCAGTTTTTATATTCCAGCGTTTTTAGTTTTTATATTCCAGAGTTTTCAGTTTTTATATTTCAGAGATTTCAGTTTTTAGATTTCAGAGTTTTCAGTTTTATATTTCAGAGTTTTCAGTTTTGAGATATCAGAGTTTTCAGTTTTTATATTTCAGAGTTTTCAGTTTTGAGATATCAGAGTTTTCAGTTTTTATATTTCAGAGTTTACAGTTTTTATTCCAAAAGTTGTTTTGGAATGGGGCTGTAAAGGTAATGTAATGTAAATAAAGATTAAAAATTTCAGAGCTTACAGTTTTGAAATTTCTGGGATTTCAGTTTTATATTTCAGAGTTTTCAGTTTTTAGATATCAGAGTTTTAAGTTTTTATATTTCAGAATTTTCATATTTCAGAGTTTTCAGTTTTTATATTTCAGAGTTTACAGATTTTATTCCAAAGATTATTTGGAATGGAGCTGTAAAGGCAATGTAATGTAAATAAAGATGAAATATGCACACAAAAATCATTAAAATAGTAGAATTAAATTTTTAAATTACTTTAATTACACTTAATAAAATGTACTCACGCTATAATAGTACTCACTGAAAAATTAAGATTTTGTTAAACAATGGCATACGCAGATAATTAAAATGATTATGGTTATATAATTATAATATATATGTATATATATATATATATATACTATAATTTAAATATTGGATGGATAAAGTATCGGCTTTATATTTGCATAGTCTGCCTTGGCAGCAGTTATAAACTTAGTGAGAGCTTTCCACACCTCATCGTTATCATCATGTGCTGAACGAAGTGTGAAAAGCGCTCGCTTCCAACGGTCCGCGGCAAGTGTCTCTGCTTCCCGGCTATTGTATACACGCAACTCAATGTAAAACTCCCCTCGTCGTGTCGGATCACGCTGCAGGGTGAACCCGGAGCCCACACGCCGCGAGAGGTAGCTCCTCAAGGCGGCAGCTCTGACAGGTTGTTCTTGTTCGTCCTGAAACATAGTTTGAAAATATTTATTATTGCTAGCTCGTTACTATTTTGTCATTGATATTTTGAGATACTACTAACTGACTGATTGTTTTTACGAATATCAACGACAATTGTTGTAGAGATAAAACATTTTAGTTCGAAACTTAATGCTATGCTTATGACTTACCTCAGAATCAGAAAATATCGAACGGGATTTTTGATCGGGAACTGCTGCTATTTCGGACTCTGAATCATCCGACAAGTCGCGTTGGACTGCGACCGGGACCTTTTTCTTAGACTTTTCTGGTCTAGATTTAGTTGTGCTCTTTATTTTTCTTTTCTTCTCCTTCTTGCTTTTGATTTCGCGGGCTGGTTGCGAAATGACCTCCGTGTCGGAATCGAAAGGATTTCTGGCCGACCTTAAACGAGAAAATAAAACATACTTAGTAATTATAAATATACTATTATAATACAGGTTACACAAGAAAATATGTTAACAAATCTATCCTCAACATTAAATATGTACATTAAAAACCCGATGTCCAAATCATCATCATCCTCCTATACTTATTTATCGCTATATACTTCAGGTCAATGTATTCTTCCATATATCTCGTTCACTCATCATCTCAGTATTTAATTCCTTTCTAGCCATGATAATTGCCATAACGAACTATTTAAAACGAAAAAAACACACAAAAAAAAACTCTAATCATAACAATAATTCATGGTTAAACAGATTCATGGGTATGAAAACAGAAAAAATGCTGTAAACTGATTTCAAAATCGATATAAAAACAATAAATTATATTCAACACCCTGACTTACGTTAACGTTTTATGAAAAAAATTCTTATAACAATATTTAAAAATTGATTTAATGAAATACATACATACTTACTCCTGGAAACTTTGCACAACACAACTCACTCAACAAAGCACTTGTGAAAGATTAAACAAAAGTTGTCGTGATCGAAGCGGGATAGTTTTTCACTTAAGGTAGCGTTTATATTATTTATTGCAAACGATGCATCAGTATTTGAACGCGTAATATATTTTAATTTCAATTGTATGCACTCATAAAATAAAGTCTAGTATCATTTGTTTATTCTTCGACACTATGCACACAGGCTGCAATTCTTTTTTTGGAAGGTGGCGACACGATGGCGCGGATACTTGAGACGAAATTCTAAAAAGGAAATCGTATGTACTTTATCGATCTAATACTAATACTGCTATCTACTATCGGCCTATAAACTTTGTATTTTGGCATCATATAAGCACTAAACTGTGCTTCGTATATAGTAATGAGATCAGGATGGGTTATTATTCACCAAAAGGGTTAATAGTAAACCAGTTAGTGGTCAATCCATGTGGTGAAAACAGATTCAACAACAAGGTCAACAGTGACAGCCTTAGCAATTGCAGGACGAATAATTTACTTATTAGCAGTAGTTTTAGACCACCTTGCTGGTCTAGTGGTACAATTGTGACTGTTGAGCGTGGGGTTCTTGGCTCGATTCCCAGGTCAGGCAAAACGCTATTGGGTTTATCACCATTCATCGTCAGGAATCCTTCAGTAGCATCATTAACTAAGAACATGGGCATTAGCCGCAGATGCAGCAATCACTTCTGCCTACCCTTTCGGAGGTATATCTACAGGTGTAATGTTGTGTTATGGTGTATGATATTATTTCATTGAAAATGATTAATATCCCAAACTTTCTCCTGTGTTATATGTTTACAAACATACAATATCACAGATCCTGAACACCTATCTTTAGGTTATATAAATATTTGAACCACGTGGGAATCGAACTAGTGAGAAAAACGTATGAAGCGATTCAGTATTTTGTCACATTTTCGACGACATGTTTGGCGCATTGGATAAGAGCTCGGCTCTATGCATCACAATGTAAATATTAGTTTGTAAATGTACTGCTAGTAAATGCGCCAAGTGTCGCGGGTTCGATGCCCGCACGGAACAAATAAGTATTTGTTTCGGTCTGGATTTTGTTTTATTTAGCCATTCTTAATTATAAAATAATAATAGATACCTACTTTGAAAATTGAGCAAGTATGAGGCTAGATCTCGATATCCTGGTATTTATTAATTTATTTACATACTTAATGATAATGTGGTATTATTGGTACAGTGGTTGAATCAATTTCTGCACTAAATGTCGTAGGTTCGATCCCTAATACCAAATACCTACCTAAAACTTGCCATCGGAAATCAAACCATGCACGGCTGTCGCCAACTCGCAATCTCTAGACCAAAGCATAAAATGCAAATAAATTCTTGATCAACTAATTGATACACACTGCATTGTTCTACTTATAAATATGACACTCGTCAAGTAATAAAGTATAGATCAATAATGTTGATCGAACGAGTCGAACTTGATATTATTGTTTGTGAATGTTAAGTATATACGATACGGTGAAAACGATTGGGGATTCTGTATCATGCGGTTCGCAGCGAAGCGAGAACAAATGATACAGAATCCCCAATATTACACTACTGCCGTACCATCTGAGACGGCTTTATTTATGTCCTATTTGTCTCGATTTGGACCCCTTCCATTTCGTCTCTTGCACGCAACATGCGCTTATGCCTCTACTTTAATAATTGAATACTTCACTCAATTCAGCGCTGCGTCCAGTCATCGAGCCAACATTCCAGGTAGCAAATCGCAGGATATGGTTCTGGAGTTCTGGCTCGATGCGTTTTCCGTCGCTTCGAGCGTACGCCCTAGCCACATTCGCCATGCTGCCGTCGCTTATGGGGAACGCCTTAATACTGGTATCTCTTCTAATTCGTGTTTTTTTTTTACTAGGATTAATAGGTTGACTTGTAATTTACGGCCGGCTGCCACCAGACGCCAAGGATGTAATCCTCGTGGAGGATTTAGGAGCCACCGTTGATCGCGGGCAAGATGAGATGGTGGTGTAGATGGGGTTTATTAACTGAGTGTCTTTCTCCGGCCCGTTGGTCCGCGAGGGGTATTTTATTTCCACCCAGCCCTGCATATCTGCCGAGCTTTCCCCTATCCGCCACCTGGGGATGCGTTCTCTAGGGGTGAGGCACCCCCGAGAAACCAGAGCTTCGATGACATTGATACAAAATGGGTACTATAGCATATTAAGCTGTGGTGGTAGCAAAATTATCTGTGGTGGTCCCCTTTTATGTAAGTAACTATCCTTTGGATGTCATTGTATCCCTCAGGATATCCGAATATATCCCAGCTTTAACCATCCTGATACCCTTACTGTGAGATATACGTATGTTAAAAGCGAAACGGTGGTACGCATGTTTCCTTATTTATTTGGTACAAATACCGCTATGTACAACTTATCTTATAGCCGACCGCAATCACAATTTTCAGTCAACGGAAGCTTCCGCAGTAAACAACATTAAGCGGAATACAAAATGATTGTCTGACCCCCGCTCAGTAGTACAATAAACAATAGCCAGCTTAAACACTTTGAGGCATACAGAGGCTCTATTACTGCGTCCGTTCATCAATCAGTCTTTAAGGGATGTTCCTAATTAATTCCGTTCGTTAAACTCGCGGCATTCTCTCTCAAAAGCAATTTTTTTTCATTTATCTCGGTTGAATTGAGGTGTTTTCTTTATTGTCTAGATTTGGTACGACTTGTTTATATATATTGATACCATATATCAGCACTGTAGCGGCGCGGTTACAACTTGAAGATGTTCCGAAGTTGTTTGATACCGGCAAATGCGCTGACAACCCAGCATTGCTTTTTACATATCAATATGCAATATGTTAGACGACATACGAACTAAAGGTCAAATTTAACAACTTTTTCGCTAGTTTGAAGCAGTACTTTTATAGTGCCTGTATAATATACTATAGCCTATCGAATCCGAGCCAAAACCATAAAATGCGGTCTGGTATACAGTATTCGTGGAACTATTCCTACGGTATCGAATTCGGTGCGTGATTTCTAAATATGTATTTCCATGGATTCGGATCGGATTTAGTGCAAAACTGCTCTTAAAATGCATAGTTGACATTTGTTTGTCTTATAGTGAAATAAAACAGTTTTCTGACATAAAAAATCTTATGAATATACAATAGTAACAGCTGAGTAAAGTTTGGTTCTCTATTTGCAAGGCCAAACATATTTAGATAAAAAGGACGAAACTAGGATTCTCGCATTTGCAACCGGATTGCCTAACAAGATCTACGATAAGTTACGTAATATGGGATCTGTTTGTCCGTATTGGCTGTCCATAGCATAAATTGTCGGTTTTCTTGCAGATCTTTCGGCATCCCAGCCCAAATTGATTCCCAATAATATGTTTTGTTTAGAAAGAAACGTCGTGGTATTACAAAATTAGTATCAAAAAGATATATGGCTAAATGATACGTCTCACTTAAATTGGATATAATTAAATTACGACTAGAGGATGTCCGTTTTATTTTGATTTTACCGGTTTTGCCCGAGATCGTGCAAATTTCGGGAAATCCCTTCTCAGTGCACTCCTACGGTCCTTAAGGAACATACATGCTTTGTGTTATTAATACCATTGCTTGCTCTGTGTTCGGCTAAAGTTTATGTAAAAGTTTTTATCTTTATACGAGTTTTACATTAGAATATAAGAGTGTTATTGTCAGTCGTGTAGCTACCATTACTATGATAACCACAAAGGCTTTGTATCATTTGAGATCAAATGGCGATGTTTAAATTGTCCAAGGGGTGTTATTCAGTCGCCACTAACCCTGCTTGAAATATTTATAATAAACTACACTATATATAATAGCAATCTCTAAACTATAATATTATCTATCCAAGCTTTAATTCATAACCACTTCCTCATTTCACAAATAAAGTATTATTTTGTTATTAATAATTGCTTTTAAAACCGTGCTATTCCGTCTCCTAAGATCCAATTACCTAGATCAATCATAATACGAAAAATCTTGTAATATTTATCTCTCCACTTTGTGAGGTTACTACAGCAGTTCAGAAATACGTAAACAGAAAATTGCTTCAATATTAACTTCCCTAGCACCTAATATTCTAGGAATTTTACTTCCACTTTCTTCGACAATAAATCTTGGTTGGCGTGATAATACTTACACGTTACATTGCCGCGCTCATAGAGGAACTTGACTTGCTATCGTTAAAAATCAGCAAAGTTAAGGTGCAAGTGATAATTAACTGTTTAATCCATACACACCTCCGAAAAGTCTGTGGGGCGCGCCGCCTCTGCATGGCAATATGCTACCGCTGCCATGATGTTGTTAAGGAGGAAAGTGGATTATTTATTTTCAGCTACTCCAATATACAACCGATTAAGTTCGCTGTGGGTACCAAGATAGTTTAAATTTTCTCGGGCTTCTCGATTGAAAAACTCGTTGTCATCAATGCTAACTGCTGCTGACCCTAGTCTAGGACTAGCCCTAAAAAACCGTGATAATTATATTGATGAGCAAGTAAAACGGTGTAATTACTTTCTCACTCGTTTATAACGTTCAAGTTATAGAAATCTGGTTTTTATTAAATCTAGTCTAGAATTCAGTAGGCTAATTAGATAAAATAAGTTTTAAACCCCACCTGAATTTAATTACCTACCAAACATTTTCCAACTGGAAAAGTTCCAATGAATATTATACAATCCTCAGGAATCATTTGAAACCTAATTGGAGCCAGTGTGGCCTTATTTTTACCTGTATCTTGTCTGTCAGTCAGTAACGCAAGGATTTTATATACCTATATAGAGACAAATATAATACATATTTTTATGTTCAAAATAGTGCAAATAGATTTTTGTAATACAAATTATATAAATGACTATATACAATATAATAATGCCTAAATAATATAAGTATTGACGATATTTTGAATCGTGTATCCATCGAATGGGACAGTCGCGCGCTGCTTGTGACTTTTGTGTTAACTTTTCGCCTTAAAATTGCTACTCACCGAAAGAAGATCTGGTTTAAAAGGAAATGCAAAGAATAATTTTCTCTAAAACGATTATTACTTGAGTTATGAACGAAATCATATTTCAGATATTTTCGGGCTTCCACGCAATGACAGAACATAACATGAAATGAAATGAAATTATTCTTTATTTCGTGTAAACTTCGTATAAAGTGCTTACGAAACGTCAATTTTAAATTTATCAGTTGTACAAAATTTTATTTTTATGTTGAATTAGAGCAGCTCAATCCCAAGCATTTTTGTCGTCTATATAATCGGAAATTTTATAAAATGCTTTTAAACACAATTTAGTTTTAACAATTATCTTAAATTTATTTATTGTTAAATTTCTTATATTAAAAGGGAGCTTGTTATGGAAGCGTATACACTGTCCCATAAAACAGTTATTTATTTTATTTATTTATTTAAAAACTTTATATATACGGAGCGTTTGGAATATTTTCTAAAGGCGGACTTTATGTCGTAGGCATTCTCTCCCAGTCTACCTTAGAGTGGTGCAGAGATTAAAAGTAGGTGTATTCCAGAATTATGTGAAGAAGGACCTTTATAGCATAGATCTAGTACACATATACATAGTTTAAAGTACATAAATACATTTGATACTACAAGATTATAAAATAATTATATAAAATAAATAATAATTATATCTTAACTATACACATCTAAGAATAACAATATTAAATATATAGTTATATACATAAATATCTATATATTTATATACATATACAAATTATTCAGATTCTTCTGCCAACTTATCCAATAACAGCTGTTTTACTCTTAATTTAAAGCTATCCTTTGTAGTTATTTTGTGGAGGCGGGTGCTATGAACTACAAGATTATACTTATGTCTAGTATTTATAGTGTGAAGATCACTTTTTTTACTAAATTTGTCAATATTCTTGTGGACATATAACAGATTATCGTATATATATATTGCGATACAACAGTTAGAATGCCTATCTCACTGAACTTTCCTCTTAGAGAAACACGAGGACCGAGGTTGTAAATTCCCCTTATTGCTCTTTTCTGCAGAACGAATATTGTGTTAAGGTCTGCAGCATTTCCCCAGAGAAGAATCCCATAAGACATAATACTATGAAAGTAACTGAAATAAACCATTCTAGCTGTATCTATATCTGTAAGGCGTCTCATTGTCCTAACTGCATAAGCTTCAGAACTAAGTTTGCCCGAAAGTCTTTCTATATGCGGGCCCCATTGGAGTTTGGTATCAAGCATAATACCTAGAAACAGTTGTCCCGACGGGCTCAATTCTGGATTCCTTAAGTTGTACATTGGTTTCCATCTGTTTAACATTGGGCATTGAGAATTTTAATAGTTTGGTTTTCTTATCATTGAGTAATAAATTATTTACATTGAACCAATTAACAACTTTAGAGAGTGCATTGTTTACTTCGACAAAATTTATCTGTTGTCGTTTAATATTAAAAATTAAGGAGGTATCATCCGCGACAAACACAATCTCATGATTCTTTTTTACATAATAAGGAAGATCGTTAATATAAATCAAAAAAATAAATGGTCCGAGGATTGACCCCTGCGGGACTCCCATTTTTATGGGAGAACCTGGAGATGTCTTGTCATTGATCTGGACCTTCTGGATTCTGTTGCCCAAGTAAGAAACCAGGAGATCGAAAGCTTTGTTCCTAACGCCGTAATGATACAATTTCCTGACCAGAGTGTCATGACGTACACAATCAAATGCTTTTGACAAGTCGCAAAAAATACCTAATGCATCTTGCGACTTTGCCCAAGCTGCAACGTCGAACGAACCCTCGTAAATCCGAACTGTTTCTCGTGGAGTAGATTATGTCTATTAAAATAACTAAGCAACTGACTAAGAATTAATTTTTCAAAAATTTTACTAAGTGTCGGCAATACAGAAATAGATCGAAAATTAGAAGGGTCGGTTGTGTCACCAGATTTAAATAAAGGTATAACTTTACTATATTTCATTAAGTCAGGAAATATTACAGAAGCGACGCAACCATTGAATACCGCTGCAAGATGTGGTGCAATTATGCTAATAATAGATGAAGTAGTCTTCACTGACAGTCCCCACAAATCCATTGTCTTTTACATGTTTAAAGTTTTAAATTGTTTAAGAATATCGTCAGTAGTAACAACTGTGAATTCAAAGGCTGCATCACATTCTGGCACGCAGTCCCTAAGAAGCACTTCAGCAGACATGGAAGATGAGTTGAGCGACTCTGTTGTCACTATAGGTATATTAGCAAAGAAATTCTCAAATTCTGTCGCTACTTCCAGGTCCTCTGAAATACTCACATTATTGATTTTTAAAAGGTAGTCGCGGCTGCGTGCTTTGGCTCTGCCAGTTTCATTGTTGATGACATTCCAGGTAGCCTTTATAGTGTTTTTCTGATAATTTTATTTTATTTCTCAAATAAATAGATTTTGCCGTGTTACAAGCTTGTCTTAATATTTTGGAATATTTTCTTACGTAATTAATAAAGGTCTGACTATTATTATAAGACTTTTCATTATACAGTTCATATAACCTCATCCGGCTTTTATGAATACCTTCAGTTGCCCAATCACTAAACATCAGACGGTCAGTTACATTTAATTTTTTGGATGTCAATACAGCCTGAAATTCGTCATTAATTAATTTAAATAAAGAGTTATATAACTGATCCGGATGGTCATGATGAGGCAACCAACGCATTATTCGAGATAAATTGTTTTTAAAATTTTGAGTCGATTCTCATTTATTGTTATATATTTAACAATTTTGCTCTGGTCTCTCGGACATTCTCTTGGACAACAGATTAACTGCCCACTGTGATCTGACTGAAGCATATTAATCAGAGATTTGTGTATTGGTTTTATACTAGTAGATATATTATCAATACAAGTACCACTTGTCGCAGTCACTCTAGTTGGTTCATAGAAATTATGTCATAAATTGTATGACTTAAATAAATTTAAAAAATATTGATAGTTGAAGAGCATTTTTCTAATATGTTGATGTTAAAGTCTCCACAAATAGCAACCGTTTTACGGCAATTACTAACATAACAGGCTCAACTCTTAAGCCTTCGTCAATCAGAACGCGTAATTAGCGCGCTTCAAAGCGCTTACCTGCCGCTGCTCTATAGCGTCGAACTGTGTTTTACTATGACAGTACTGTACTGTCGAATAAAACGCCAGCGTTGCGTACTTCTAGTGCCAGCATTCTGTTTGGTTATTCCTCGTATTGCTCAGTATGGCACAGCTGGTCGCTTTTAAATATGGGCCTTAGAGCTAAATGGTATCAAATGTAAGCACCGTGACCGTAACCATAGACCGCGTCTTCAACTGCGGTTTTTGTTCTCTGTTACTCATAAAACCTAGTAGATTGGACGAAAAGGTGTCACTTTCGTAAGAGTATATTCGATCCGCTTCTTCTTTTCTATTCAATACCACTGGACTAAACAAGTAGAGAGTAGGATTAACAACAATGCTCTAAAAGAAATTGCTAGTAATCCTAAAGTGGGACAAAATCTAACTTAAATCCACTTACTTCCTTAGGTCAACGTTTAAAACGCTTTTGTCATTCTAACGACGGGACTGTAAACGTCCGTCAAAGAAACGACAATCCGATTACGTCAATTATTCTGCTTGGGTTAATTATTTCGTTTGAAATTAATACAGCGTAATTTAAACTGTCTATGCTATTTCGTGTAGACTTTTGGTCATTGATTCCATTCCATTCTGCCAAGACGAGGTCGTGGATTCGCTTCCCACCTAGGATAAATCTTCTTTTAATGAGTACAACGAAATATACAATATAAAATACAAACATTAATTAAGCGATCTGTCCTATCTCGGCACGTTGGAATACTATAGAGATATTAGTTTGTGTCCTGGAAGTTCATTAGTTTAATTCAATGCTACGATAGTTTCAGTATACACGGGAACAGTAAAACACACTGCACTCTGTAGTTAGCTAGTTATGCCAGCGTAAGTTGACCTTTTGTTTTTTGTACATTGCTTACTAATACAGATCAGTTTAGAGTAGTTATGAATAGTTGGGTGTCTAGTCGTATTCGTATACATACATATACATTATGTATACATGAGGTTTTATATGAATTGTGGAGACAATGTTTTTCAGTTATATTTATTGCTGGACGAGATGATTAGGAAGTAACAAATTTATATTACTACGGGGAATTAGGTATGTAGAAGTAGTTGTTATATTTACACATAAACTGCTGTTGAGTTGCTAAGTAATAAAAAGAATAAATCACTAATATTTGTATAAAAAGATTACATATAACGTATTACCTATACAAGCAATTTCACATAACGTATATCGGCGGTCTTATCACTGAGAGTGATCTCTTCCAGGCAACCAGTGGCTGGACAAATCGATTCGTCTTTGTAACAATTTCTAAGCAAAATACATTATTCACCTTTCGATTACCGTACCACTGAACCATAGCGATGCTTTGAACGTCAGTTATTCGGTATTTACACAAGTGTACCTACATATAAATAGGAGGTGATACATCGTAAAAAATATAATTCGCCAAGTAACGACGTCGTAAATTCGAATGATAAATCATTTTATAGACTTATTTTTGGATTGTAAATATTGACAAAAGATCGAAAATGGCGCAGCGGCCTGCAAATCCTCCAAATATAAAGGAACATCTCACTTGTTACGCCTAACAGCTACTTTCTTACTACGAGATTCAATAAACAATCTAATTCTGTAAAAGTTCTGTGAACCTTTTAAAAAAGGACCAAAGAAAAAAACATCGTCGTTTATAATAATTATCTGGTCAAACCATTTGATAAAAGTACTTATGTGGGTCCCAAATCAAACTTTGAAATGTGTTGGCCGCTATTTGATTTTTTAAATGTCTCTTGTCTATGTTTGTCAAAACACAAAAGATTTTGTTACTTGGTGGCGAACGAATAAAAATAACAAAACACCAAAAAAATTAAAAGACAAGATGTAAAGAAAAAAGGTTTTATGTTTAAAATATAACACTTTTTTACCGCATATAATATGTCATTGCGCGTCGAAAATTCGCACAAATGTTTATGTTAAAATTTCGTTCATTACGACAAATTTATACTGTTTCGATCCAGTATGATTAAAGTTTCTTCTCAAATTCTTCGTCACCGAAAAGTTGTGTTGACGTTAAGACAAAATAGCGTTGAAAAATCTACTTAGTTTCTAAGATGAAAAGTATTAACAGTACAATCACAAATGCAGAGCCAGTTGATTCCCGTTCTTGTTTTTGTTTGTAGAATTAGTTCTCTGTACACCATTTGTCATATAAGTTTAACTGAACGTTGACTACAGAGCCAGGTAGAGGGAGACTGTGCTACTTTCAGAATAAATTCGCCCTATGCACTAAAGACTGCCGAGGTGACATTAACTTCCCGTAGTGGGGGGTCATTCGAATATGCCTCAGAGTGATATTGCATGCACAATTCCGCCAATAGTCTGTTCTCTAAACTAACTTACAGAAATTACACAGACACACAAGAGAGTTATACTAATGTATTATAAGGTTTGTTACATTTCAATTTGCCTTCTCTTAGATTTCAAAAAGTTTTCCAGACTTTTAGAGGCTAAATAATTATATGGTTCACGCATTACCAATACATGAAAACGTTGAACCGAGCTCCGTAATATTAATGTTTGGTCTTGCAGCAACTCAAAACAAATACCAGAGTTTCAACTTCTAATATTATGTTTTGTTACAATTTTCTTGTTTCACCGTCGAAACCCATGTAAACAAACCCAGCTGTGTTGAGTCATCGCATCCTTAGCGCTTTTTAGCGGTAAACCGCTCGTGTTTCTATATTTAAATATCTGTGGATGACAGTTTAGCTTAAACATATATTATATTATTATTTTTAAATTGTGAAGTGTGTGGATGCTTTGAAATTCGAAGACTGTGGCAATGATGTGCAGATTACGTATTAAACAGGTAGCAAATACCATCAAGGGGTTATCAAAATTTGTTTTCTAATTAAAAAATAATACTTAGTTGTGCTTCTAGAACTAATTTTCGTTTATAATTTGAATGCTAATTTATGCATTTGGTCAAATAGATAATAACTTAGTATTTTCATTAGCAGTTTGCCGTGACCACTGTTCTTGTAAAGAAACTGAAACGTCAGCTAGTGATATTAATATATCGCGATAGAATCCGTAAACCGTAGTTTGATTTCAAACATAATACAAATTTGTGTTGATCTATATTGCAAATTTATTTGAAACAGACGAACGGGACTACGAGTAGGTATTGTGTCCTTGCTGTGATTTTAAGAGTTTTAAAGCTCCACTTTCTTTGTTCCATTGCACTTGAACAAATGAGTTATACAGCGCAAGTGTACAAATAAACAAGAGATACATCACGGGACGCGCTGCCCACCGGTGACGTCACAGCATTCCGCGTGGCGACTCACTCCGTCACGGCCAACATTTAAATTTGGAATCGGTTTCCTAATGTCACTCGTAGGGCTGCCAGTTACAATATTTTATTACATTTTAGTATAATTTTTCATTGAGTATTTTAAATATAAGTCATAGAAAAGTGCGGAAATATATTTATTATGAAAGTGCGCTCCTATAAACGGTAGCGCTCTTATGTAAATGCCAAAACATGCATTTACCCATCTATATAGCGGCCAGTGCGAATGTTGCTTCGCTTTACCAATCTATTGCGCTATGACCACTACTATGAATTATAGTGAAGATGACATACTACGTAGTAACTTTGCTCTTCGCTTACAACATGAGCCATGTTTGTACACAGTTCCTTGAAATAATAATACTTGAGCACAGATACGATTTTCATATTACATCGTAATGAGATTATAAAGCCACTCAAAAGAAAATAACAATATTATATGCAATATATGCCCAGAAGTAAAAATATTTATAAACATAACATAAGTTCACGCCTTTATCCCCGAAGGGGTGGGCAGAGGTGTATTACACAGCCACACTTCGCCAGTTAAGTTTCGGTCCCAATGTAATAGGGGGCGAGCCGATTGCCATCTACCGGGCACATTATCAAGCGAGCGATTAATACACACACCCGGGGTAACTGGCGATTGAACCCGAGACCAACGTCTCGGCAGTCCGTTACGTACACTACTGGGCTATCGCCGCATATATTTATCCTTAGGAATAACTAAAAAAGTAACTATCTATGTTTACGTCCTTAATGCTTTGACAGCTAAAACAGAGTATCGATTTTGATGCTGTTTGCTTTTAATTAAGATTGCAATAGGACGCTTTTGGTCGTTTATGTTCTCATTCGATCTTTCGAAGAGATAAGATAAATAAACATCCTAGCATCCACGGGTTGAGCCTGTGTAATAGACAGTACTGTATTCCTTTTCTAATGGTGACACAATCTTACAAAGCAACAAGAATGAGCAATGAATTCATTATGTAAGAATTTATTTGACGGCTCTTGAGTTATCCAACGTACTTAAGATATCAATATTTTTTTATTTGCCGATTTTGTGACCGGCCTACATCGTTCATGCTTACATTACCTATTTAGTCCTGTCAAATAAACTTAAATTGTATACGTGTACAAACAACGACAGTAATATCACATTTTAGATTAAATTATCTTCATCTTAATATCAAAGAACACACAGTCGTTGTTTCGTTGCTAAAATACTTACATTACTAATTCAGTTGCATACTTGTAATAAGAGCGGGAATTTTGTTAGATTTACTGAATATGTCGCACGCACAGAATTATAAAGTAGACCGTATTTGTCAAAGTCGTCCTTCTTTCATCGTTTTTTTATTTAGAATAATCCCAAGTGTTCCCATTTCCGTAAAGTAAACTCGATTGTCTAGACAAAGTAAAAAAAAAACAATTATGACATATTGCGTAGCTTAACGTTGTGTAGGTAAAAAGACCCAAAATTTATATCATCGTAGTGAGAAATTACGTGTACTTAATATTCCGACGTAGAGAGTACTTAACAGCTTAATTACAGTCTCATTCCTTGTGACATTAAATGTTACGACATTCTCATTATCATCATCTCACTGTGCGGATGGAGTGGTTTGAACCACCTAACACTACGCTTGGTGTTGGGGGTTCGATGCCCACACGGAAAAACCTTCTAAACCTTATTGTTTCGTGCCCATTGTGTAAACCACGAAGTGTTGTTTCGAGCCTATCATTGCATCCGTTGGTTACATATTGTAAAAATCATACATCTGCATTAGGTACAGATTGAACCAAAGACTTTCAATACAGGAATTTAAACTTTCGTGGTTGTTTAAACTTATTTTAAATTGTCGGGATATATACCACGTATCTTTGTTTGGAGTACCACAAGTACATCCGTGAACATGGCGCTTGCAACAGTAGTGACATATCGGTTACTCCAAACAAAGGTACGTGGTATATATCCCGAAAGACAATTCAAAACAAAGACTTTCAGGTTTCTAAGAGACACATGGCAAGTAACAAATTAAGAATTGATTACGCACATCATTTGGGAAAGTCAATCTTGTTCGTCGTGCGTGGCTAATGCGATTTACTATAACTGCTACTATGTATGTCCTAATTAAAATCTTTTGTTACAATGTTTCTTACTAGTCAACAACTAAATAAAATGTCAATAAAATTAATAAATACATCGTATGTTATTTTTATGTCGCATTAATTGCAATGTATCCAAATGAAAATGTGCGGACCATTTACAATGACTTATGTAATTAAATCAATCAACTTACAAGGTAAGATAAATAAATAATTAATATTTTATAACAGACGCAACGAAAACTTGGCAGCCCACAGCGTCCGTTTCGTTCGTCAGTGCGTCCAATGACGCGTAATTAGTAACATAAACAAATCGCTTCCGAACCAAACCGAATATGGAATCGGAAAACTTCGACAGAAATAAACATCGGAATATGCCGCGGAGACGGCCGACTGTGAACGAAGATTATCGATGAGATGACGCTTTTCAAAATACATATAATAAATAAATATGTTGTAAAATGTGTTGTGACGAATCAGTTAAAGATCGCTTCTGTTTAATTGTTTCACAATGTTGAGCAGCCGTTTCGGAACACACTATAGCGATATTATGATATATTTATAATAAAAAAATGTACACACGGTGGAAGTCAAGCTTAACAGTTGTCGTACGACTTTAATAATTATTTTCTACGGCATAAGATGGGTACAAAGGTCAAGTCGAGTCAAAGGACAAGTATGGTCACTTCGACGTACATATGGCACGCCTCTTCGTCAAACAAGAGCTTGACAAAGAGGCGTGTGAACATATTTTAAAACAAACCGCACGCAAGCCATATACGCATGTGGGCATAGAACGTGTAGCGGAACCCTAAAAAAAATAACAGCGATCATTGACTAACGCATTAGCGATCCATAAAATTATGAGATAATATAACAATGCATTGAAACCCGAAAAGATTTATCTGTATCAATTACTTGTGCGTTTAAAACGGTTGAAAATGCTATATTTGCTAGTGGCTCAAAGTAACAAGAAGGTATTTTCCCGTATCTAGAATTTGAAGGTTGAAAAGGACTCGGATAGCTAATTGGTAATAATTCTGATATATCAATAATAGAGATTCTACTGCAATTCAACCTACACATACTCAGTAAAAGAGAACTAAGCAATTCTATGAATATTGTAATGATATGACCCTATTAAACGCCGTCAAATAATCCTATATATAGAAGACTTGCACTATTAGTATGAATAGTGATACATTAATGATTCGAGGTTTCCCGGAGCTACGCCCACTACACATTGTATTTAATTTAGCCTTTTATTCCTTATCCCTTGAATTACGGGCAATCGAAGAAGGCTTACGGCCATTTTCAATATTCGATCTATACATGGATTTTGAGATTCGAGATTCGTGTTTGACATATTTTGTATGAAGCTTATGTCAAAAACGAATGTAAAATCTACAGATCTATCTATGATCGAATATTGAATTCCGTAGTTAGTGCACCCGTGTGGTCCAAAGGAATATCCGTGTCAAATAATATATCAGCAAGCCTACAAAGCAACAGATAAATGCAAACTCCATTTGGTATTTGAGATATAGGTACATACTATTATATAAAAAAATTCAAGTGTCCGTACCCTATATACGATGTTCGGTCAACTTGATTGTGGTTAATGTTTACAATCAGGCGCGCTGGAAGCAAAGGAATAAAAAATACTCGTCGCTTCTTTGTCCCTTTTATAGCCGCATTTTCAACGGAAACAATAAAATCCATTTGGATTTCGGTACAAAGCCCACACAAAGAATTGCAGCAAACGTAGATACCGTACCGTAATGCCCGAATATTTAACAGAGGCTTTTAAATCTTTAATTGATCAACATTTGGTTTAATCAAAAATCCGTCCATTCTTTGTGAATACATTATGAAAATTATAATATAATCATAGGATTCTTTTATTCACATACCCTATAAAAATGTGTGTCATGAATTGGCGAAAAATTTGTTGGGTGTCGTACAAGAACGAAGATTAGAGGCTCAGTTAGGTATCAGTATAATCTATGGTTTGAATAGACTGATGGCAAAAAGATAGACTTATGGTAATAAACGGTGAGCACCTTTTTTCTTTTTTGTTTAACGAGGTGGAAAATCCCTTCGGATCTCCGACTCTTGGGGGAAATGAGAATATGAGAGCCGGAGTATGTGGTGTTACCACTAAAAACCACCTCGATTTTCTCATGTACCCATGTATCGGAGGGTAGGGTATCGCTGAAGCATTCGTCGCTACCCCCCGACGGGTATTGGCCCGCTAGATGGTCAGACGGGCCCCGAATAAAACCCCCTTAGCGGCGAATTAAGGTGTTGGGCTCCGCCGCCAAAACACCCAGCGGCCGCAGAGGATAGGGAGGACGGCAACGCAACACCGCATCTCCTCTTCCTCTGCGGCCCCACCGCGACGCATCGAATGGTGCGCCCCCATTTGGTCGCGGGAGATAGGGCGCACGGCAGCGCAACACCGACACGCCTCTCCTCCCGCGACCGCGCCCGACTGCGAGGGACAGACAGAACTGTCCCCCGCACCCGCACCGTTGGACGCATCCTGCGCAGGCCCCACTAAGCCCACGCGGAGCGTCCTCTCCCGGGATCTCTCTTAGCTTCACCGCGGTCCGCGGGTGTCCAATCCACGGTTACTGAGCCCTACTAAATTATAAATTTGATTAAAACATTACTAAAAATCTAGTATCTTCTAGTAAAAGCAAATGCTTTTACTAGAAGATACTGGATATTTAAGGTATGGCCTATTTTTTATAAATCTTATCGCCATATATATATATATATATATATATGTCTAGAATTACCGTAGCCAGGCAGGAAGGTGTATCAGAAGTGCGCAGTGGAAGGTGTAATACATCTACCTGACCACGATAGACAATATATCCAGACACAATGCACTGCGTTGCACAGTGAGTAAAGTATTGAGTAGGTACATGAAAATTTTACCTTATATCTCCTGGTGATGTTCTTGAAGTGGACCTATAGGATTAACTCATAAGTTTGGCCAAAATAACAAGGGAATCGAATAGATACCAGTGTACAATTCGGCGAAGTCCTCCTCCAGACCACGATGCACGTTTGCGGTTCACAAAACTTTTCACAAATGTTTCACAAATTATCACACACTTTGCCGGAAGTCAAAAGCGGCAATTACGTATTAAGTTAATTACAAGTTGATTCAATTCGCGTTAATTCAAAGGGCGATATTTTACGTACGAGACGACAACGTGGAACTTTTTCAAGGCAGCAACGGAAGTGACAGTTCAGTGTGACTATTGTCAGAAATTTTCAATAGACTAAACAAAATGTTACTCAATCGATCTAATCGATTTGACTTATAATAAAAACTAAGTCTATTTCAAACATCCACCCGCCCCGGACCGGCCTACCGGTCCGGTAATCGGTTGGTAGACGTGACAATGTTGCAACCGCTCTCCTCAGAATCGAACCGTCCACCAAGACCTCAGCAAATCGAGGAACTCCATCAGCCCTTAGTTACCAAACGAAGGATGCGCCCCCTGCGCCATCTGAGTGGCGGAAGGTTAGCCTCCTTGATCAAAACGAGGTCACCAATCTCGGGTGGATTGGTCTTGTCGGTCCACTTAACGCGTTGCTGGAGTATGTGCAAATATTCCAAATTCCAGCGTTTCCAAAAGCTCTGAGTAATCTGGCGTACCAATTCAAAACGCGAGAGACGACCAGGTCTCGTATCAATATAGGGGTACTCAGGCAAGGCGACAAGTGGGCGACCAATCAAAAAATGGCCCGGCGTAAGGGCCTCCAAATCATTCGGATCTGAGGAGATCGGGCACAATGGCCGAGAGTTCAAAACGGCCTCAATCTTACAAAACACAGTTGCGAGTTTCTCAAATGTAAGCACAGACTCACCGATTGTCCTGCGCAAGTGTGTTTTGGCCGATTTTACGGCAGCCTCAAATATACCACCCCAGTGTGGACAATTTGGTGGGGAAAACAACCAATTTATCCCACGTCGGGCTAGCCTATCACCTATATCAGCCTTGTTGGTTTCAAGGAAATTAACAACGTCATTCAAATAATTATAAGTGCCCTTGAAGTTAGTGCCGCAATCAGAACGGATCAAGGTAGGCAGCCCTCTGCGGGATACAAATCTGTCAAATGTGGCTACAAACGCCTCGGTCGTAAGCGAGGAGACCAGTTCCAAATGTACGGCCTTTGTGGAAAGACAAACAAAAACACACAAGTAGGCCTTGACAGTCTTGCTGTTTCGAAGTGTCGACGTTTTTACCAAAAAGGGACCAGCGAAGTCCGTGCCGACACCGTCAAATGTCCTGCTCTCAGTTACGCGATCTGCCGGTAAGTCCCCCATCAACGGCTGCATGGTAGAAGCCTTGCGCTTTTAGCAAGGGATGCAGCGAAAGACTACACTCCGAATAATTCTTCGGGCAGACAAGATCCAAAATTCGCTTTGCAAAATGGCCAACAAAGCATTACAACCAGCATGCGAATTTTTAAGGTTACGGTCAGTTACCAACAAGCGTACCAAATGACCGTCCTTAGGTAACAAAAGGGGGTGACGTGCTCCGTAAGGGAGGTTGGCGTTCTTGAGACGCCCTCCAACGCGCAAGAGACCCGTATCGTCCAAAAAGGGGTTCAATTTAGATATTGCTCCCGACAATTTCGATTTCCCTGACTTAAGGATAGCAATCTCCTTCTCAAAATGCGCCAATTGCACAGAACGAACCCAAAAGGTGAGGGACTCCTTTCGTTCCTGTGGTGAGAGAAACGGTATCAGACGTTTCTGTTGTGGGTGCCTAAAATTAAAAACAAATCGCTTTATCCAAGCAGTAACACCTAACAACTTGTCGAGGGAGCTGTAACGATTCAACAGGAAATCGGGGTCGAAGGCGCATTCTACCTTCTCAAGAGCGAGTGTTCGTAGACCTGGCAAATTAGAAGTATTCAAAACTGGCGTTCGAGGCCAATCAATTTCTGGTCGACTCAACCATTCCGGACCCCACCACAGCGAATGACCTATCAAACTAGGCGTCAAGCATCCACGCGAGGCACAATCAGCGGGGTTGAGCTCACCTGGCACGTGTCTCCAAACAAGTTTGACTTCGGATTTCTGGATTTGGGAAACGCGATTAGCGACAAATACCTCCAAGGTGTGGACAGAAGCCTTCAACCAACAAAGAACAATTTGGCTGTCTGTCCAGGCGTAAGTCCCATTAATACAAATGCTTTTACCCAAAGTACTGGACACGTGGTTCAATAAGCGTACAAGTAGGGCTGCTCCCGAGAGCTCCAATTTTGCGATGGTCAAAGATGTACGAAGGGGTGCTACCTTGCTCTTCGCCATGATCAGGGAAACTCTCACCTGACCTGAGGCACTGACTGTGCGCAAGTACACCACGGCCGCGTGACCACGTTCCGAGGCGTCACAAAACCCGTGAAGGGTGGCCTTGTACTTCCCCGGAGGAAGGATGGGACGAGGCAAGGAGATCTCGTTGACGGCAGGAAGTGAGGATACAAAAGAGGTCCATTCCTCAACAAGAGTGCCGTGTAGAGGTTCGTCCCAAGTCAATCCTGCTATCCAAAGCTTCTGCAAGAAGCATTTTGCCCAAAATATGATAGGACAAATCCAACCGTTCGGATCAAAGGTTCTGGCGACAGTAGACAACACGAGACGTTTAGTCCAAGAACAAGGCAATTGCAAGTCTACGTTATACGTAAAGATGTCTTGGACTGGTCTGTACTGAACGCCGAGAACAGCCATCATGGCGGGGTTGTCAACAATCTCAAACAAATGTGGATCCTGCTGATGATCCTCTGGCAAGCCTTCCAAAAGCGCTGGTGAGTTGGAAATCCATTTGCGCAACTCATAACCAGCGGAGGCCAAAATACCTATCAATTCGTCCCGCAGGAGGATCGCCTCGTCCGCTGTGGAGGCGCCCGAGCAAATGTCATCGACGTAAATATCGTCCTTCAAGATGGCGGAGGCTCGTGGGAAACGTAAGCCTTCTCGGTCTGCGAGCTCCCAAAGAGAACGTATTGCCAAATAGGGGCTCGACCTTAACCCGTACGTATTGGTATTGAGCTCGTAGACGACCATGGGATCACGAGGAGACTCTCTCCAAAGGATCAGCTGGAAGCGACGGTCATCATAAGTCATATGTCGGCCACAAAGACAACCTGATGTCTTCGGAAGTTGGTGATGACGTCACAAAGGTCCTTGACTAACTTGGGACCTGAATGCAAGCACTGGTTCAAGGATACGCCTGTTGAAGTCTGCGCAGAACTATCAAATACTGTGCGCAGCTTCCCAGTCAATGGCTTCAATACCGCATGATGCGGGAGAAAGTAGTGCTCCACCGAACGCCAATCCAAATTTGACACAGACATGTGTCCCAACTGTTCATATTCCCTCATGAACTCAATGTACTTCTGTCTGAGCTCCGGATCACGACCCATGCGGCGCTCCATGGCCAACAACCTCTTTTCGGCTAAAGGTCGTGACTCACCAAGCGGAGGCCGAACAGACAGGAAGGGTAGCCTCGTAATAATCCGACCAGAACGGAGTCGACCAGTGTTGTTCTGGAAGAACAGCTCGCACTCCTCATGTTCTGGATTCAAACGGGCAGCTTGAGGGGGCTCCTCTACCTCCCAAAACCTCTGAACCGCATCAGAGAGAGCGGAGCCTTCAGCCAACAAATTATCAATTTCGGGTGGGAGTCGGCAAATCCAAATATGGTCGGGATGGCAGTCAAACCATTTGGCACCAAGACCCGTTTCCCACCAATCAAAATTCCACCGAGGACATCAGAGCCAATCAACAAGTCGATTTGTCCCGGTGTGTCAAATTTGGGGTCTGCCAGCTCCAATCCCGATGTCTAATTTACCACAGCAGCAGGTAGCTGCTTCTGTGGGTGCATACCCAAAATATTCTTCAACACAATAGCCGAGGTTTTAATCCTCGGGTGTGAAGATTCAACAGGGCCAAACAAAACCTTAACTTGCCCTTCAACATTAGAGGCTACGTCACCTATGCCCCGTATGCAATTTGGAAATAAACCCATATTTAATTTAACCTGCCCTACCAAATAAGTGGAAACAATGCAACCTTGTGAACCTGTGTCCAATATAGCACGGACAACAACAGAGGTCCCCGTGGGTCCCCAGACCCTAACAGCAACCGTTGGTAGGATAACGGTCTCAATGGGGGAGGTTGGCGTTATAGGGCAGGGGTCAATGACCTATTGTTGCCTGGGCGGCGACCGTTGGCCAGGACCAGGCAAGTCTAAACGAGGGTGCGGCTTGAAGTCCTCAAAGGCGCGATGACTCGATCCGCGCGCCATCTGTGGGGGGTCATAATGACGCACCCGCCCAAAACGAGGTGGGCGCGAGTCAAGGCGGGGACGCTCCGCCAAAGGAGGGGAATACCTGGGGCAGCAGTCATGGTGCTGGTGACGCTGAACAGCACATTCAGGTGCGCGAGAGAGAGGAGGCGTGCGCACGCTACGATTCTCCAAGCGGGGCGAGTGGCGATCAATTGAGCGAGGCGACTCTCGGCTACGCGCCGGTGAGCCTCGGCTGCCACCTTCAAAACACCCGCCCGTGCGCGGCGTCGGCTGGTTGGACAAGCGGCCAACCTCTCTGGCATTCATACAGAGAATGTCCAAATGCTGTCCTCCACAGTGAGGACAGGGGCGAGAGTTTGGGCAGTCTCGCTGGTAGTGGGACCCCAAACAAGAGAAGCAAAGGCGGCGGGCATTCGCGATGCGCCTACGAGAGGCGACATGTAGGTCCAAGAATGCCCTACAACTGGCCGTTCTGTGCCCCGTGACCTTGCAGTAGGAGCACTCCGCTGGGCTCTGCGTGACCGCAAAGCGAGGAGGGCGCCGGTCAACATTGGCTCGGGTGTGACAGCGAGCCTGCTCCTTGACCTTGGGCGGCTGCGTCTTAGCCGGCGTGTCACCACCGGAGTTGTGCAAGACCCGGCACTCATCCTCCAGGAACCTCTCCAGGTCAGCAAAGGGGGGCAGATGGGTCGCGCTATCCCCACCAAAGCGCTGTTCAAAACGCGACCTCAGGTTGGCTGGCAGCTTCTTCAGCGCAATGTGCACCAATAGATAGGACCATTGGTCCACGGGCAAGTCAAGGCACTTAAGTGCGTTGATGGCCACCAAAAGCGGGTTCAAAAGTTGGGTGCGCAACCCAGAGACCCGGGTGAGCGTCGGCAATCCCAAAATCTGCTCGATGTGCGTGTCGGCGAGGCCACGCTTATTATGGTACCTACGGGTGATTAGGTCCCGAGCCGTCTGGTACGCCTCGTCAGACACGGGCAGATGCTGAATGAGGCCCTTAGCCTCCCCATCCAGAACCGACATTAAATATGCCAATTTTTGAGCTGGCCGAAGGTCAGCCCTGTCATTGACCAGGCTGTCGAACAAGTTAATGAAGCCCAGGTAGCTTCCTAGGCAGCCATCAAAATGGGGAGGTCCAAAGTAGGGAGCCTACTCACCAGCCCCGGTGCTGACCTAGGAAGCTCCTGCTTCAGGCATGGTTGCCCTTCCCTATCGGCAACTAGTTGTCTCGCAGTATTGGAGACAGCATCATACAGGTCTAAGACCTGGGCATAGTCTTCGCTGACCTTACTTCGCTGGTCAGCAGTGAAATCATTGATTGACACTTCAAGACAGCAAGTGCTGAAAGTGCGGAATTGCTGTTCCACACTTGCCAGGCGATCGTCAATCCGCTCGTACCTTTGTAGTAAGGCCTGCTGGCGATCAGGCCAGTTCACTAAGGCACTGGCCGAGGCAAACCAGCGCAAATCTGATGCAATAGCACCAGCAGCCGCACGCAAGTCCTTGATAGCTGACATAATCAAAATTCAAAAGAGCCCAGACAAGCGTTAAATAATATTAACAATCAAAACTTAATTTTTCTTGATTCTTTGAAACCAACAAAGTATTAGCCTGTTTACTGCTGGTACAAGCAAGTGACAGGTATCTACTGTCTAACAAAATTAATAGTTTCAATATATATTGACACAAAACAAAGTCAAAGTTATCAAAGTTGAACCTTCGAATAAGTTAATTAAAGTTAAATATTTAAATAAATTAACTAATTACTTGCAACAGACAGACTGGCTGTATTATTTGAGATATACAATAGTAAGTAAGCACAGAATATGTGTTACCTAACAATATTATCTATATTATAACAAAACAAAGTTTATTAATGTGACCCGCCCAAGTGGCAAAGTCAAGTTGGTTGTTATAATGTTTAAGAATATATGCAATAAACTAAATTTACTAAATTTATTGATACATACAGCTGTTATGTATCCAAACAAACTGACTATTAATGCAACAACAAATTGAAGTTAGATTTTTCAACAATACAAATCAACAGTTACTGATTGAGGTTATGTGTGACAATGTGTTTCAAATTATCTAGGTCAACTTATACAATTAAATATTATGTATTTTAGACAATAACTGACCTGACAAACACTACAATACTGTCTACAAGGTGAGATATATAGCTCATACAACACCAATCTGAGTTCAGATACAATCAACGGCTAAGATACAAGTTTACAATATAGGCACAGTTAACCACGCTCTTGCTATCAAAATTTATGTCTAGAATTACCGTAGCCAGGCAGGAAGGTGTATCAGAAGTGCGCAGTGGAAGGTGTAATACATCTACCTGACCACGATAGACAATATATCCAGACACAATGCACTGCGTTGCACAGTGAGTAAAGTATTGAGTAGGTACATGAAAATTTTACCTTATATCTTCTGGTGATGTTCTTGAAGTGGACCTATAGGATTAACTCATAATTTTGGCCAAAATAACAAGAGAATCGAATAGATACCAGTGTACAATTCGGCGAAGTCCTCCTCCAGACCACGATGCACGTTTGCGGTTCACAAAACTTTTCAAATGTTTTACAAATTATCACACACTTTGCCGGAAGTCAAAAGCGGCAATTACGTATTAAGTTAATTAAAAGTTGATTCAACTCGCGTTAATTCAAAGGGCGATATTTTACGTACGAGACGACAACGTGGAACTTTTTCAAGGCAGCAACGGAAGTGACGGTTCAGTGTGACCATTGTTTCAATAGACTAAACAAAATGTTACTCAATCGATCTAATCGATTTGACTTATAATAAAAACTTATTCTATTTCAAACAATATTTATATATATATATATATATATATATATATATATAATTCTGTTTAGTCACATAATGCTTGGTTGGTAAAATAACACACGTTTCTTAAAAGATCTAATTCTGGAATGGACTAGTTCTCAAAAATACATGTTCGTCAACGGGTTAATTCTCAAAAGTGCGAAATAATTCTGATTAAAATCCTAAACTTAATAAAAATAGGTTCGACTAAACATAACAATTGTAATTTTCTATTTTCGCCGAGAAAGGAACATACTAGAAACTGGATTTTTGTATTTACTAACGGTTTGGTATTTTTGATCTATTCTGAGTAACTAATTATTGACTTCCATCATAGTCGGATCTGTCAAGTAAAAGCTACGGGTTCAGGAACTTGTATCCTAAGTAAGTCACAGAAAGTTGTATTTAAGTCTTTCGCTTTTACTATTAATAGACCCAATGGTGATCTCGTGTCCAATTTCTGTGGAAACCATTTTGACGCTTTGTAAAGTTGAATCAAAGTTTTCAGTATTGTAATTACCAGCCATTTAACAGTGTAGCCAGTTGACGGAAATTGTTTCACTTAAGTTTACTTTATATATAGGTAGGGTAGACCGGGGACAATTGTACCATTTTGCCTTTGGCGTTGAATTGCTAGTTGTTTTTTGATGTTTATTAAATAGTGTTAATACTCAACGATAGCTATTTTAATTAGCTAGAGGATAGAACTATTTTTATGAACTGAAACTTTGAACAGAATTCGGAAATTGCTACAATTGTACCCCATAACGGGGTAAATTGTACCAAAGATTTGAGGAAATAAAACACTGTCTTTAAGCAAAGAAATGTATTTCTAATAATGGCTTTAACTTGGCGGTACAAACTTTTATGTAAATAAAATTAAAAAACAAAACAATTTACACAAATAACTGAAAAAACTTTCGTTGACTTGAAAAAGATAAAACATATTTTTTTCATCTTTAGCAACAAATTCTATAGTAAGGACTTTAAAACATGGTTAATTAAGTCATAGAAGCCACTATATAGCTGTTATAATTGTGGTGAACTAAAAAAAAAAAACGCAAATAATCAATTATCATAATGTATGGAAAGGGACATGGAACAATTGTCTCCTTGGTTCAACTATCCTCTGGTGCAATAGGCTAGTTGCATGTTTTTCAGAAATTGGCTATTTTTTTCCTTATATTATTATACTCAAAATATAAATATTTGGACAGAAAAAAAATCTATTCATTTACCCACGACCACGGTTGATGTAACTCAACCGAAAAGTCGGGTAATATGTATTTAATCTCCTACCTTTAAAAATTTTTGTCCCGTATAAATAAATTAGAAGTCTTACATCATTTAACGGCCTTATGGGGTCAATTGTACCACGGGGTCAGTTGTACCGGTACAACCATACCCAAAAAATTGTAACAATTGTCCCCTCAAGGTCATTTTGACAGAAAAGGTAAATTACTTGTGAATACGAGCTCTATATGACACAAAAACTGTTATATAATACATTGCTGTTAATTATACTAAGCGTTTAAACTATCACCAGGTAAAAAATAAAGCATTGATTTTCAGATATAAATAAAAAATATTACAACAAAAATCTTACTTTTGATGCGCAGAAATTTCCTCTTGCTGCCATACATGCCCGCTTCGTCCCGCTTTCGCGCGAGACTGGCGGTTGAGAGGCCCGCGTTGGGGGGCGCGCTTGATTCAGACTCACACAACAGTACGACGCTTAGTTTAGAAGATATTTGCGATGGTTCAATCGTCCCCTGGTACAATTGTACCCGGTCTACCCTAGTACATAATTAAATTAAAAAGTAAGTTTCTCATGCGTTAGGCTTCATAGTGTGAGTTTTATTTTATCATCATTTTTCAGAGAAGTTAAAACTGACAAATCACCTTATATTAGGCATACGTCGTAATTAAAGACGCATAGAAAACAGTAGGGGTTATTAGTTCGTTAAAGAATGTGCAATGTACGGGACTCAATAACTCTTGTTTAAACCATGCTACATATTTTTATTGCTTCAAAAATGCGGCAGCAATTTTAATAAAGCTGTTATTAATTTGTCTACAGCGTATGAACCCTTTAAGTGCGGGGCATACCAGTTCACATAATATATGAATCTAGCTCGCCATGAATATCATCCAAAGCAGACGCTTAACGTTATTATAATAAGATATTTTATTACGTTGTACTGTAATTTTAGAATGTCTGTGTGTCAAAATTACCAAATTCATGTAGCGAATTAAGTGCCAAGATATACATAAATACTTGTTCATGTTTGTTGTGATTCAATGAGTTCTCTGTAAGAAAACGATCTTTGCCATTACACGAGTTCGTATATTTAGTCTGTAAATAGCACTAGGCACTCTGAGAAAGCAGAAAGCTTTAAGCATGAATACTTAGTATTTTAAATATTTATCTTAATATCTGCCTGTAGATTTCAGATTGTAGTACAATGCAAAATTATAACTTATTTTTGTAACGGCGGCGGCGCTACCATTCCAACAATTTATGGTCACCAGCTCAGAATGGCGACACTCGTGAATTTGCAGTCTTTTGTCTTCATTATTTTGTGAGAATAACCGCAATAGCTTGCATATCTCTAGCTAAGTCAACACCGTTACGCGATTCTGAACTTTATTTTTGTAACTTCACAGACTATTGTCCTTTACTACATGGGAAAAACATGCAATGTTTTTTAATAAACGAATAACAGTGCTACCAAAAGATTTAAGAGTCGAATAGGGGCAGCGCTTTCCATAATGGTGTTCATAAAATAGATTAACGAGCTGCCAGTGGTAGTATACCAAGAAAATTATATTTTCACATTGCTCATGTATTTTTTATTATTTGTATTAGTAACTTATAACAGTTCCCGAAGGCGTCTATGTCTAGGCATGTCTATAGTTCATTTTAAACCCTTACAGCGTTTCCAGCGATAAAGAAACGATTGAAACAGATATTGCCATTGATTGGCATATCCGCGTATTTTAGAAAATCCGTAAAATGTAATAGATTATTGGAACCCTGTCTTGTCTGTCTTTAGGCTCTTTTTCTTAAAAACATTTCAGTTCATTTTTATTAAGGTGCCTCAATGCTATAAAAATATCAAGCTTCTGAGTCAACGATAAGAGATTACGGTCAATTATACGGGTCTACAACGCAGACTGTCCAAACAAAATAAATAATTTTGGGATACTAACTGTATTCTAAGGTCATGAAAGTAGATGTCTGTTTTTTAAAAGGGACAGTTTACTATTGCTATCATTGAGAGTCACATTCATTTTAGTTATTATAGACTTTATTAAATATCACTATAATAATGGTGAATAATTTAATTTCGACAATGTCAAAATCTCAAAATATTTCACTAGCACAACAATCGAAACAAATCTAATTCAGAACAATAACAAAATGATGATATAAAATAATACAATACCTATAACCCTTTAACAGTAAATAAAATAATAAAATCTACATTTGGATATCGGTATCAAAACATGATGCAAAAACTATGCAGAAGATATATATCGTATTCCGGCATGAAATAATAAACTCATCCATCCAATGCGTGGCTGTTTTCGTCACGTCCAAATAGTACAGGCCATCGCATTTCGATCCTGTTACAAAATATCTCTGAAAACTGTTTTGCTGCTACATTTGTCACCATCAAAGGCGCTTTATCAACGTCTTCCCGTACCGAAAAATAATACGTCTGTGTCAATTTATACTGCATGGATATTGTACTAAGCTACCACATTAAGAAAACGATAGAAAAATATTTTCGGTACTTATTCAAAATTTTTATTTTTTATGTCAACATTGAGTACCATATTAATTTGAACAGTAATACACTTTTCAGTTCAAAAAACATCTATTAAGGGATGATGGCAAAGTGGATATATTTAAGTAAAGTACATATGTTATTATTTTATGAGTATGTGGTTTTCGAAAGGGGAGATAAATTTTAACAAAAAGGGTGTAGTATTTATAAATTTGTTGCGTACTTACCATAAGGATGTGTAGCGATCGCATAGCGGTTCATCCAAAAACCAGTAAATTTATAAACATAGTAACATTCAATAACTTTTAGCAACAATTCAATCTATGCAGAAACCTCGAATATTTTTTAATAAAAGTTTTAACGTGACAAAATAATTAAGCCTTTGTATGATTAATCAAAATAATAATAGTGAATTTTATAATGATTAATATATTGTCTGAAAATCTTGACAATAAATAAAACGTACTGGTGTTCGTTCTTCCAAATTGAATCATGAGTACAAAACATAAAAAAATTGTCTGATGATGAATTGAAAATCTTGGCGACAATCCATTGTTAAATAAAGATTGTGTTTAGAAACGTACCAGACTCCCACGATTTGTCATCACCTCGGAGTAATTATAGATTGATGTTGACATCTGTCAAAACGGTAAACAAATTGCTTCAACTAGCTGTGTGGCGGGATTTCACTCAAGAGAAGCTGATGAATTAATTATTTTAAATTCAGCTTCCTAGCCAGTCCTTAGTATGCTTTCTATCTAATATTATCTTGTATTTTATTGGTCATCAAAGCATAAAGATTTTTTCAGTCGATAAAACTAGATTTCTTTCAACTCAATTGCTTCATATGAAGGGAATAAATGTTGCTACTTACCTTATTTTTAATAGTCTCCTCTGGCACGTAGTATTAGTCCAGTGATGTGGCGAACTTTGCAGATATTTACCTATCAAAAACAAAGTACACCCGGATTGGAATCAATAATTTGTTAATTACGCACCGTGTTACGTAAAGGTTGGCGTTTGCAAATTTCCCAATTATCAATGTCCTTCTTATATTATTAGGCTAACACTACGCAATAGTCTCTAACAACTTCGAGAAGTACAATTACAGAAATTAAGGCATTCAAAACTGTTAAAATAGGAAGTACCAAACTAAGAGTAGTTTGGTACTTCCTATTTTAACAGCTTCCCTGTCCCGTGTATCATATTGATTTTGTATTGTGTCTCGCGGCGGACAGCGAATGGGTTAATTAACAAAATTATAAATTACAAAATATCTTCCCTGTTTCCCTATACCTACTACTATTGTAGCAAAGTAAATAGAAATACAAAATAGTTTAATCCTTAACAAAAATGTTACAGTTAAGTTGTGATTGGAGCCTTCTTTTAAGCGAAAGAAGCCTAAGGTGGAAGCCTTCCTAAAATAAACTAACCAATTTCTGGTACACTGCCTAACAATTTTGTTTAAAATGTTTCTGCGTACGTAAAAAGATTTGGTGCAGCCACGCTCTTTGAGAGTAATTGGAATTTTATCTTCATAAATTTGGAAACATGCTGCGAACTTGTTTTCATGTCAAAATGGGTCGCCTACAGTAAATTATAAAGGATAAATGTCATTGAAGTGCAATCCATGTGAAGTCTACCGTCTACCTGAGTTTTGATCCTTGGTGTTCCTTAAAGGTTGTGCTTGAATACATAATAGAAGTGTATGATGATACACTCATACGATTGATAAATAAGTACATCTTAGTTGTAAGCATTTTATTTTAAAAATCTGTGAAAATTATAGTCTGCTTTTCACTGGTGTCTGCATTTTACTACAGTAGTAATAAATTCTTTTAGATTAAACACATTTCTATTTCATCATCATCATATCAGCCAAACGACGTCCACTGCTGGACATAGGCCTCCCCCAAGGTTCTCCACACAGACCGGTCTTGAGCCGCCCGCATCCAACCGCCTCCCGCGATCTTGACGAGATCGTCGGTCCACCTTGCGGGGGGCCTACCTCTGCTGCGTCGTCCGGTACGTGGCCGCCACTCCAGAACCTTTCTGCCCCAACGGCCATCGGTTCTTCGAGCTATGTGCCCTGCCCACTGCCACTTCAGCTTGGCTATCCGGAGAGCTATGTCGGCCACTTTAGTTCTACTGCGGATCTCCTCATTTCTGATTCGATCTCGCAGAGAAACTCCAAGCATAACTTTCTCCATCGCCCTCTGAATGACCTTGAGCCTTCTGATAAGGCCCATAGTGAGCGACCACGTCTCTGATCCGTAAGTCATCACTGGCAACACACACTGGTCAAAGACTTTCGTCTTGAGACACTGCGGGATATCGGACGAGAAGATATGTCGTAGCTTCCCGAACGCTGCCCAACCGAATTGGATTCGACGATTGACCTCCTTCTCGAAGTTGGACCTACCTAATTGGTCTACTTGTCCCAGGTAGATATAATTGTCGACAACTTCGAGCGTAGAGTTCCCAACCTGAATAGGAGCAGGTACAACATGGACGTTCGACATGATTTTCGTCTTGTCCTTGTTCATCTTAAGACCTACTTGTTGGGAGACTCTACAGAGGCCATCGAGCATTGTGCCTAGGTCTTCCATGGTCTCAGCCATGACAACGATATCGTCTGCGAATCGAAGGTGAGTGATGTAATCGCCGTTGATGTTGATGCCGAGTCCATTCCAGTCCAGAAGCTTGAAAACATCCTCCAGCGCAGTGGTAAACAGTTTCGGGGATATGACATCCTCCTGTCTCACCCTTCGCTGGAGTTGAATAGGTTTCGAACTCTGGTCCTGGAGGCGGACTGACATAGTGGCGTTTTCATACAAACACTTCAGCACTTCGATATATCGGTAGTCAATCCGGCACCGTTGGAGAGACTGTAGCACCGCCCCGGTTTCAATCGAATCGAAGGCTTTCTCATAGTCCACAAACGCCAAGCATAGGGGCTGGTTATACTCCTCGGACTTCTGTATAACCTGCCGCAGCGTATGTATGTGGTCTATGCTACTATAGCCTTTACGGAAACCGGCTTGTTCGGGAGGCTGGAAGTCGTCTAGCTTGCTCTCGAGACGATTCGTGATGACCCTCGAAAACAGCTTGTAGACGTGGCTCAGAAGTGTGATGGGTCTGTAGTTCTTTAAGAGGGTTTTATCCCCTTTCTTAAAGAAAAGCACCACCACACCTCTGTGCCACGCCTGTGGCGTTTTACCCTCGAGGATGACGGAATTGAATAGCTTCCGGAGGGCTTCTCTAGCGGGTGCACCGCCGGCCTTCAGAAGCTCGCTCGTAATTCCGTCATCACCCGGCGCCTTGTTGTTTTTGAGCTGTTTGAGAGCCACACTAATCTCGTGCATGCTGACTTCCGGGATATCTTCGATATAGAGTCGGGTCAATCCAGCTCTAGGATCTGACGCTGAAGTGCTTGCGGGTTGTTGCGTTGTCGTGTATAGCTATCCATAGAACCTTTCGATCTCCTCCAAGAGCTTAGGCTTGGACGATACGATTCTGCCATCTTCCGTCTTCAGCTTTGTCAGCTGACTCTGCCCAACAGACAGATCCCTCTGGAATACTTTGGATCCCTTATTCTGCTCGATCGCCTCACGAACCCATTTTGTGTTGTATTGGCAGAGATCGCGAGTCAGAGACTTAGAGATCTGTCTGTTGAGGTGCCGATATTTCGGCATGTCGTCGGACATGTTTCGGGTCGGACCCAAGATCTTGCTGGTTCTCTTGCTTTTCTGGGGCTTAAAAAATTTAGCCCCTGTTGTATGGACAGCATCCACGAACCCGTTACTGTACTCGTCCACATCTACGCATTCGCCCAGGCATTCGAAACGGTTCTTGAGTTCGAGCTGAAAGCTCTCGGGGTTTTGGATATGAACCGGTGCCGGTCGGAGCGTGGACTTTATCAACCTCGACCGTTCGAGGCTTGTACAGATATTTAATGTGCCTCTTACCATTCGGTGATCGCTCCCCACTTTAAGTGAATTGATCACGGAGACATCATTGAATATCTGCCTCTTCGTCGACATGATAAAGTCGATCTCTTTTTTGGTTGCACCGTCTGGACTTACCCAGGTCCACTTGCGGCATTCTCGCGTCTTGAAGAAGGAATTCATCATATAGAGTCCTTCCTTCTCCATAAAGCTAGCCAGCAAGTGACCCCGGGAATTCCGATGCCCATAAACAAATTGCCCCACTCTTAGCTCATCACCGTCGCGTTTGCCCAGTTTCGCGTTAAAATCTCCCATGACCACGGTGTAATGGGTTTTGTAGCCATGTATAGCCCGAGATATGTCCTCGTACATGGCTTCCACCTCCTCACCGGGGTGCGTCGAGGTTGAAGCGTATACCTATATGACCTTCAGCGTATACCGCTTGGATATTCTGAGTATAAGGTACGCTACCCTGCTCGACACACTCCCGATATTTACCACGTTGGTCACGAGAGATTTGTGGACGATGAACCCGACACCACCTTGGGACTGTTGGTCGCCCTCCCGGTAGAAGAGCAAGTTACCGGAATTGAGAACTATCGAGTCCTCCCCCTGTCTTCGGACTTCGGATAGGCCTATGATATCCCATCGCAACTTGCTCAATTCTTCTTCCAGCTCGACAATCTTCTCGTCGATCCGCAGTGTGCGCGTGTTCAGTGTTGCCAGGGCCAATTGTCGTTGGTGGTGGTAGCCCGATCTCTTCCGGAGATTCTTCGCACCCCTTGCCCCGCCGTTACCATGGCCGCTACCATAACCAGGACTAGCGGGGCCGCCGGGGACTAGGGGCCGGATTTTATTGGTGGTTTCATATATGGGGGGATTTGCCATAATCGCCACGCTTGGCAGGCGTATTGGCGATCGCAGTGGCGGAAGTTTTTAGTGCTGGACGCTGCTGCCCATCTAGCATCTTGGGATTTACTTCCGCCAGGTTCGGAGGGTTTGACCGCCATCTTTCGGTTGACTGCTTGCGCTGGGGGAGATACTATGACGAGTATCTACTCGTCAGAGTAACTCCCCCAGTGGGCGGTGGGGTCGTCACGTCCCGACGCCAAAATTTCCAGTTATTCCATTTCTATTTATAGTTTATATTAATCACTAGTTCACAATTAGGTATATGACTGAGAATGTTATTGTAGAAAAAAATCGAAACTTGACAAACTTTTGCATCTTACAAAATTATAATAAATCATGTTTATGTCTCTGTATATTAATAGAGCTTACTAGCCTTTGTCTACTTTTTTTTCATTTATAGACTCACGCCTGTATCCCCGAAGGTGTAGGTAGAGGTGTAAATATTACACCCACATTTCGCTATGAATTTTTAGGTCCCACGTAATAGGGGGCGAGCCTATTGCCGTTCCCGGGCACATCACCAGACTCCGTACTGCTACTGAGAATTCGGGAAAACCCAATAACACTTTTGCTCGGCCCGGGAATCGAACCCGGGACCTCCGATTCACAGTAGCATACCCTATCCACTGGACCACGGAGACAGTATTTTATGATTACATTACCATAACATTTCATCAAACCGTGTTAAAAATATCGAGAAAACGTCAAAAGTTAAAAAAAAATCTCCTTCAATCCTGTCACAAGTCAGTCCCATCACCAAGCCGAAGTCTACTTGTTTTGGACATCATGCCAAGTCATAAGCAAAACAAAAACTTGGGTTTTTTTTTTTTTTTAAATAATCACATTTCTTAAGCCGCAATTAAAATTGTGCGCATAAAATTTTCGAAACATCTACTTATCCATGGGTGCATAGGACATCCATAGTACAGGTTGGCATGGTAATTGCATCGATTCTGTACCTAATTACAAAAAATGCCATAGTAACTTTGAGCCTCAATATCTCCTGAACCAGTAATTTCCCAGGTATGGTGCCGAAGTAAAAAAAAATCGTAATAATTGGTATAATATGGGGTTTCATTATCTGTGATCATCATCATCGCAAAATAAATTTTATTTTGCGTTCCGATCGCAGATATAAAGGGTGTAAAAAGACCCTTAACGAAAACTGAAACCCCCATATTATACTAAATGCATTCAGCATCATACATTAATCGTCATTTGACTTAATAGCGTTTCCTTTTATTTGTATTGTATACAAATAAATATAAAAAATACCTTAGTATAAAAAAAAACAGTATGAAAACAAAACTTACAATTCTCGTACTATTACGTACGTACTCAAGATAAAAAAAGGAAAATTGCAATATTTATTTTTGTCCGGAAGTCCTTTACGGATTTCTATACAACCTTCGGGCTAAAGGACAAAGAGGCATTGAGTACGTGCGTAAGTGAAACCTTAAAATACATTTTGAGGCTTTCCTGCGTCCTTGCAGCCAAAAGTAATCTGTGAGTAGTGGTCATTTACTTCGGCCGTATAATTTAGGGATAAATGGACCTTATATTTTCCCCCGTGAGTGAGTTGGTTCAACTATCCTCTGGTGCAATAGGCTAGTTGCATGTTTTTCAGAAATTGGCTATTTTTTTCCTTATATTATTATACTCAAAATATAAATATTTGGACAGAAAAAAAATCTATTCATTTACCCACGACCACGGTTGATGTAACTCAACCGAAAAGTCGGGTAATATGTATTTAATCTCCTACCTTTAAAAATTTTTGTCCCGTATAAATAAATTAGAAGTCTTACATCATTTAACGGCCTTATGGGGTCAATTGTACCACGGGGTCAGTTGTACCGGTACAACCATACCCAAAAAATTGTAACAATTGTCCCCTCAAGGTCATTTTGACAGAAAAGGTAAATTACTTGTGAATACGAGCTCTATATGACACAAAAACTGTTATATAATACATTGCTGTTAATTATACTAAGCGTTTAAACTATCACCAGGTAAAAAATAAAGCATTGATTTTCAGATATAAATAAAAAATATTACAACAAAAATCTTACTTTTGATGCGCAGAAATTTCCTCTTGCTGCCATACATGCCCGCTTCGTCCCGCTTTCGCGCGAGACTGGCGGTTGAGAGGCCCGCGTTGGGGGGCGCGCTTGATTCAGACTCACACAACAGTACGACGCTTAGTTTAGAAGATATTTGCGATGGTTCAATCGTCCCCTGGTACAATTGTACCCGGTCTACCCTAGTACATAATTAAATTAAAAAGTAAGTTTCTCATGCGTTAGGCTTCATAGTGTGAGTTTTATTTTATCATCATTTTTCAGAGAAGTTAAAACTGACAAATCACCTTATATTAGGCATACGTCGTAATTAAAGACGCATAGAAAACAGTAGGGGTTATTAGTTCGTTAAAGAATGTGCAATGTACGGGACTCAATAACTCTTGTTTAAACCATGCTACATATTTTTATTGCTTCAAAAATGCGGCAGCAATTTTAATAAAGCTGTTATTAATTTGTCTACAGCGTATGAACCCTTTAAGTGCGGGGCATACCAGTTCACATAATATATGAATCTAGCTCGCCATGAATATCATCCAAAGCAGACGCTTAACGTTATTATAATAAGATATTTTATTACGTTGTACTGTAATTTTAGAATGTCTGTGTGTCAAAATTACCAAATTCATGTAGCGAATTAAGTGCCAAGATATACATAAATACTTGTTCATGTTTGTTGTGATTCAATGAGTTCTCTGTAAGAAAACGATCTTTGCCATTACACGAGTTCGTATATTTAGTCTGTAAATAGCACTAGGCACTCTGAGAAAGCAGAAAGCTTTAAGCATGAATACTTAGTATTTTAAATATTTATCTTAATATCTGCCTGTAGATTTCAGATTGTAGTACAATGCAAAATTATAACTTATTTTTGTAACGGCGGCGGCGCTACCATTCCAACAATTTATGGTCACCAGCTCAGAATGGCGACACTCGTGAATTTGCAGTCTTTTGTCTTCATTATTTTGTGAGAATAACCGCAATAGCTTGCATATCTCTAGCTAAGTCAACACCGTTACGCGATTCTGAACTTTATTTTTGTAACTTCACAGACTATTGTCCTTTACTACATGGGAAAAACATGCAATGTTTTTTAATAAACGAATAACAGTGCTACCAAAAGATTTAAGAGTCGAATAGGGGCAGCGCTTTCCATAATGGTGTTCATAAAATAGATTAACGAGCTGCCAGTGGTAGTATACCAAGAAAATTATATTTTCACATTGCTCATGTATTTTTTATTATTTGTATTAGTAACTTATAACAGTTCCCGAAGGCGTCTATGTCTAGGCATGTCTATAGTTCATTTTAAACCCTTACAGCGTTTCCAGCGATAAAGAAACGATTGAAACAGATATTGCCATTGATTGGCATATCCGCGTATTTTAGAAAATCCGTAAAATGTAATAGATTATTGGAACCCTGTCTTGTCTGTCTTTAGGCTCTTTTTCTTAAAAACATTTCAGTTCATTTTTATTAAGGTGCCTCAATGCTATAAAAATATCAAGCTTCTGAGTCAACGATAAGAGATTACGGTCAATTATACGGGTCTACAACGCAGACTGTCCAAACAAAATAAATAATTTTGGGATACTAACTGTATTCTAAGGTCATGAAAGTAGATGTCTGTTTTTTAAAAGGGACAGTTTACTATTGCTATCATTGAGAGTCACATTCATTTTAGTTATTATAGACTTTATTAAATATCACTATAATAATGGTGAATAATTTAATTTCGACAATGTCAAAATCTCAAAATATTTCACTAGCACAACAATCGAAACAAATCTAATTCAGAACAATAACAAAATGATGATATAAAATAATACAATACCTATAACCCTTTAACAGTAAATAAAATAATAAAATCTACATTTGGATATCGGTATCAAAACATGATGCAAAAACTATGCAGAAGATATATATCGTATTCCGGCATGAAATAATAAACTCATCCATCCAATGCGTGGCTGTTTTCGTCACGTCCAAATAGTACAGGCCATCGCATTTCGATCCTGTTACAAAATATCTCTGAAAACTGTTTTGCTGCTACATTTGTCACCATCAAAGGCGCTTTATCAACGTCTTCCCGTACCGAAAAATAATACGTCTGTGTCAATTTATACTGCATGGATATTGTACTAAGCTACCACATTAAGAAAACGATAGAAAAATATTTTCGGTACTTATTCAAAATTTTTATTTTTTATGTCAACATTGAGTACCATATTAATTTGAACAGTAATACACTTTTCAGTTCAAAAAACATCTATTAAGGGATGATGGCAAAGTGGATATATTTAAGTAAAGTACATATGTTATTATTTTATGAGTATGTGGTTTTCGAAAGGGGAGATAAATTTTAACAAAAAGGGTGTAGTATTTATAAATTTGTTGCGTACTTACCATAAGGATGTGTAGCGATCGCATAGCGGTTCATCCAAAAACCAGTAAATTTATAAACATAGTAACATTCAATAACTTTTAGCAACAATTCAATCTATGCAGAAACCTCGAATATTTTTTAATAAAAGTTTTAACGTGACAAAATAATTAAGCCTTTGTATGATTAATCAAAATAATAATAGTGAATTTTATAATGATTAATATATTGTCTGAAAATCTTGACAATAAATAAAACGTACTGGTGTTCGTTCTTCCAAATTGAATCATGAGTACAAAACATAAAAAAATTGTCTGATGATGAATTGAAAATCTTGGCGACAATCCATTGTTAAATAAAGATTGTGTTTAGAAACGTACCAGACTCCCACGATTTGTCATCACCTCGGAGTAATTATAGATTGATGTTGACATCTGTCAAAACGGTAAACAAATTGCTTCAACTAGCTGTGTGGCGGGATTTCACTCAAGAGAAGCTGATGAATTAATTATTTTAAATTCAGCTTCCTAGCCAGTCCTTAGTATGCTTTCTATCTAATATTATCTTGTATTTTATTGGTCATCAAAGCATAAAGATTTTTTCAGTCGATAAAACTAGATTTCTTTCAACTCAATTGCTTCATATGAAGGGAATAAATGTTGCTACTTACCTTATTTTTAATAGTCTCCTCTGGCACGTAGTATTAGTCCAGTGATGTGGCGAACTTTGCAGATATTTACCTATCAAAAACAAAGTACACCCGGATTGGAATCAATAATTTGTTAATTACGCACCGTGTTACGTAAAGGTTGGCGTTTGCAAATTTCCCAATTATCAATGTCCTTCTTATATTATTAGGCTAACACTACGCAATAGTCTCTAACAACTTCGAGAAGTACAATTACAGAAATTAAGGCATTCAAAACTGTTAAAATAGGAAGTACCAAACTAAGAGTAGTTTGGTACTTCCTATTTTAACAGCTTCCCTGTCCCGTGTATCATATTGATTTTGTATTGTGTCTCGCGGCGGACAGCGAATGGGTTAATTAACAAAATTATAAATTACAAAATATCTTCCCTGTTTCCCTATACCTACTACTATTGTAGCAAAGTAAATAGAAATACAAAATAGTTTAATCCTTAACAAAAATGTTACAGTTAAGTTGTGATTGGAGCCTTCTTTTAAGCGAAAGAAGCCTAAGGTGGAAGCCTTCCTAAAATAAACTAACCAATTTCTGGTACACTGCCTAACAATTTTGTTTAAAATGTTTCTGCGTACGTAAAAAGATTTGGTGCAGCCACGCTCTTTGAGAGTAATTGGAATTTTATCTTCATAAATTTGGAAACATGCTGCGAACTTGTTTTCATGTCAAAATGGGTCGCCTACAGTAAATTATAAAGGATAAATGTCATTGAAGTGCAATCCATGTGAAGTCTACCGTCTACCTGAGTTTTGATCCTTGGTGTTCCTTAAAGGTTGTGCTTGAATACATAATAGAAGTGTATGATGATACACTCATACGATTGATAAATAAGTACATCTTAGTTGTAAGCATTTTATTTTAAAAATCTGTGAAAATTATAGTCTGCTTTTCACTGGTGTCTGCATTTTACTACAGTAGTAATAAATTCTTTTAGATTAAACACATTTCTATTTCATCATCATCATATCAGCCAAACGACGTCCACTGCTGGACATAGGCCTCCCCCAAGGTTCTCCACACAGACCGGTCTTGAGCCGCCCGCATCCAACCGCCTCCCGCGATCTTGACGAGATCGTCGGTCCACCTTGCGGGGGGCCTACCTCTGCTGCGTCGTCCGGTACGTGGCCGCCACTCCAGAACCTTTCTGCCCCAACGGCCATCGGTTCTTCGAGCTATGTGCCCTGCCCACTGCCACTTCAGCTTGGCTATCCGGAGAGCTATGTCGGCCACTTTAGTTCTACTGCGGATCTCCTCATTTCTGATTCGATCTCGCAGAGAAACTCCAAGCATAACTTTCTCCATCGCCCTCTGAATGACCTTGAGCCTTCTGATAAGGCCCATAGTGAGCGACCACGTCTCTGATCCGTAAGTCATCACTGGCAACACACACTGGTCAAAGACTTTCGTCTTGAGACACTGCGGGATATCGGACGAGAAGATATGTCGTAGCTTCCCGAACGCTGCCCAACCGAATTGGATTCGACGATTGACCTCCTTCTCGAAGTTGGACCTACCTAATTGGTCTACTTGTCCCAGGTAGATATAATTGTCGACAACTTCGAGCGTAGAGTTCCCAACCTGAATAGGAGCAGGTACAACATGGACGTTCGACATGATTTTCGTCTTGTCCTTGTTCATCTTAAGACCTACTTGTTGGGAGACTCTACAGAGGCCATCGAGCATTGTGCCTAGGTCTTCCATGGTCTCAGCCATGACAACGATATCGTCTGCGAATCGAAGGTGAGTGATGTAATCGCCGTTGATGTTGATGCCGAGTCCATTCCAGTCCAGAAGCTTGAAAACATCCTCCAGCGCAGTGGTAAACAGTTTCGGGGATATGACATCCTCCTGTCTCACCCTTCGCTGGAGTTGAATAGGTTTCGAACTCTGGTCCTGGAGGCGGACTGACATAGTGGCGTTTTCATACAAACACTTCAGCACTTCGATATATCGGTAGTCAATCCGGCACCGTTGGAGAGACTGTAGCACCGCCCCGGTTTCAATCGAATCGAAGGCTTTCTCATAGTCCACAAACGCCAAGCATAGGGGCTGGTTATACTCCTCGGACTTCTGTATAACCTGCCGCAGCGTATGTATGTGGTCTATGCTACTATAGCCTTTACGGAAACCGGCTTGTTCGGGAGGCTGGAAGTCGTCTAGCTTGCTCTCGAGACGATTCGTGATGACCCTCGAAAACAGCTTGTAGACGTGGCTCAGAAGTGTGATGGGTCTGTAGTTCTTTAAGAGGGTTTTATCCCCTTTCTTAAAGAAAAGCACCACCACACCTCTGTGCCACGCCTGTGGCGTTTTACCCTCGAGGATGACGGAATTGAATAGCTTCCGGAGGGCTTCTCTAGCGGGTGCACCGCCGGCCTTCAGAAGCTCGCTCGTAATTCCGTCATCACCCGGCGCCTTGTTGTTTTTGAGCTGTTTGAGAGCCACACTAATCTCGTGCATGCTGACTTCCGGGATATCTTCGATATAGAGTCGGGTCAATCCAGCTCTAGGATCTGACGCTGAAGTGCTTGCGGGTTGTTGCGTTGTCGTGTATAGCTATCCATAGAACCTTTCGATCTCCTCCAAGAGCTTAGGCTTGGACGATACGATTCTGCCATCTTCCGTCTTCAGCTTTGTCAGCTGACTCTGCCCAACAGACAGATCCCTCTGGAATACTTTGGATCCCTTATTCTGCTCGATCGCCTCACGAACCCATTTTGTGTTGTATTGGCAGAGATCGCGAGTCAGAGACTTAGAGATCTGTCTGTTGAGGTGCCGATATTTCGGCATGTCGTCGGAGGATAGCAGAACCATCTTGCGCCTTTCCTCTAACAGCTTGAGGGTCGGACCCAAGATCTTGCTGGTTCTCTTGCTTTTCTGGGGCTTAAAAAATTTAGCCCCTGTTGTATGGACAGCATCCACGAACCCGTTACTGTACTCGTCCACATCTACGCATTCGCCCAGGCATTCGAAACGGTTCTTGAGTTCGAGCTGAAAGCTCTCGGGGTTTTGGATATGAACCGGTGCCGGTCGGAGCGTGGACTTTATCAACCTCGACCGTTCGAGGCTTGTACAGATATTTAATGTGCCTCTTACCATTCGGTGATCGCTCCCCACTTTAAGTGAATTGATCACGGAGACATCATTGAATATCTGCCTCTTCGTCGACATGATAAAGTCGATCTCTTTTTTGGTTGCACCGTCTGGACTTACCCAGGTCCACTTGCGGCATTCTCGCGTCTTGAAGAAGGAATTCATCATATAGAGTCCTTCCTTCTCCATAAAGCTAGCCAGCAAGTGACCCCGGGAATTCCGATGCCCATAAACAAATTGCCCCACTCTTAGCTCATCACCGTCGCGTTTGCCCAGTTTCGCGTTAAAATCTCCCATGACCACGGTGTAATGGGTTTTGTAGCCATGTATAGCCCGAGATATGTCCTCGTACATGGCTTCGAGGTTGAAGCGTATACCTATATGACCTTCAGCGTATACCGCTTGGATATTCTGAGTATAAGGTACGCTACCCTGCTCGACACACTCCCGATATTTACCACGTTGGTCACGAGAGATTTGTGGACGATGAACCCGACACCACCTTGGGACTGTTGGTCGCCCTCCCGGTAGAAGAGCAAGTTACCGGAATTGAGAACTATCGAGTCCTCCCCCTGTCTTCGGACTTCGGATAGGCCTATGATATCCCATCGCAACTTGCTCAATTCTTCTTCCAGCTCGACAATCTTCTCGTCGATCCGCAGTGTGCGCGTGTTCAGTGTTGCCAGGGCCAATTGTCGTTGGTGGTGGTAGCCCGATCTCTTCCGGAGATTCTTCGCACCCCTTGCCCCGCCGTTACCATGGCCGCTACCATAACCAGGACTAGCGGGGCCGCCGGGGACTAGGGGCCGGATTTTATTGGTGGTTTCATATATGGGGGGATTTGCCATAATCGCCACGCTTGGCAGGCGTATTGGCGATCGCAGTGGCGGAAGTTTTTAGTGCTGGACGCTGCTGCCCATCTAGCATCTTGGGATTTACTTCCGCCAGGTTCGGAGGGTTTGACCGCCATCTTTCGGTTGACTGCTTGCGCTGGGGGAGATACTATGACGAGTATCTACTCGTCAGAGTAACTCCCCCAGTGGGCGGTGGGGTCGTCACGTCCCGACGCCAAAATTTCCAGTTATTCCATTTCTATTTATAGTTTATATTAATCACTAGTTCACAATTAGGTATATGACTGAGAATGTTATTGTAGAAAAAAATCGAAACTTGACAAACTTTTGCATCTTACAAAATTATAATAAATCATGTTTATGTCTCTGTATATTAATAGAGCTTACTAGCCTTTGTCTACTTTTTTTTCATTTATAGACTCACGCCTGTATCCCCGAAGGTGTAGGTAGAGGTGTAAATATTACACCCACATTTCGCTATGAATTTTTAGGTCCCACGTAATAGGGGGCGAGCCTATTGCCGTTCCCGGGCACATCACCAGACTCCGTACTGCTACTGAGAATTCGGGAAAACCCAATAACACTTTTGCTCGGCCCGGGAATCGAACCCGGGACCTCCGATTCACAGTAGCATACCCTATCCACTGGACCACGGAGACAGTATTTTATGATTACATTACCATAACATTTCATCAAACCGTGTTAAAAATATCGAGAAAACGTCAAAAGTTAAAAAAAAATCTCCTTCAATCCTGTCACAAGTCAGTCCCATCACCAAGCCGAAGTCTACTTGTTTTGGACATCATGCCAAGTCATAAGCAAAACAAAAACTTGGGTTTTTTTTTTTTTTTAAATAATCACATTTCTTAAGCCGCAATTAAAATTGTGCGCATAAAATTTTCGAAACATCTACTTATCCATGGGTGCATAGGACATCCATAGTACAGGTTGGCATGGTAATTGCATCGATTCTGTACCTAATTACAAAAAATGCCATAGTAACTTTGAGCCTCAATATCTCCTGAACCAGTAATTTCCCAGGTATGGTGCCGAAGTAAAAAAAAATCGTAATAATTGGTATAATATGGGGTTTCATTATCTGTGATCATCATCATCGCAAAATAAATTTTATTTTGCGTTCCGATCGCAGATATAAAGGGTGTAAAAAGACCCTTAACGAAAACTGAAACCCCCATATTATACTAAATGCATTCAGCATCATACATTAATCGTCATTTGACTTAATAGCGTTTCCTTTTATTTGTATTGTATACAAATAAATATAAAAAATACCTTAGTATAAAAAAAAACAGTATGAAAACAAAACTTACAATTCTCGTACTATTACGTACGTACTCAAGATAAAAAAAGGAAAATTGCAATATTTATTTTTGTCCGGAAGTCCTTTACGGATTTCTATACAACCTTCGGGCTAAAGGACAAAGAGGCATTGAGTACGTGCGTAAGTGAAACCTTAAAATACATTTTGAGGCTTTCCTGCGTCCTTGCAGCCAAAAGTAATCTGTGAGTAGTGGTCATTTACTTCGGCCGTATAATTTAGGGATAAATGGACCTTATATTTTCCCCCGTGAGTGAGGGGCTTTAATAGAAAGCACTGACTACTAAATAGGATATTTGACTAGTTTATTTTTGTGAAAAGCTCGGCATAATCTGTACTGCGATATAACTTCATGATGCCAAATAAACATAATATGAAAATATACACAAATTAAAACACGAAATTATTATTAAGCGTTTTCGGTGAAAAGTTATCGCTTATCATCGCAACACGAGGTTTTTATAATAACCTATAATAGATCTAAAAATAAAATTGACTAAAACTACATGGGATCTTAAATGTTGTGTGCTTTTCTATAAAATTAAGCAAGCATTTTAATATTAATAATTAGACAAAGAGGGCGAGCGTAGCAGATATCCCTATACTAATAGAGGGGCTACACGGCTACCCAGGATAAATACGAACAATTTTGCAAGAAAGGGATGAACCATGCTATGCTGTGGTGACTGTACTACCTTCCAAACCTTATTAATTTTTAATCGTGGGTTGTGCTTTCCTTGTTTCCATTTTACATATAGCTAATTGAAAAATGTTAATTTACGTATTTTGATAGTTCTCAAATACTATATTCACGTCAGAATATATAAAAGCTAAGCTTGCGCAGTTAGATTCTGATTTCCCGTGAGTATTTGAGCAGGTAATAGGTGAATATTAAAGATGTGCATAATTCCAAAGTAATACACTGCTATCATATAGCTAGGGGATTCATTGTTCGACCGTATGGAATATGAATTTGGATTAACGTACAACAAATATGCTAATTTAACCAAAATAATTATCTTTTACACAATCTGAAAACAGAAAATAATAATTCGTTTATTTCTCTCTTTTACAAAGGAAAACTTAATTTTAGATAGCACAATAGAGATAGTTACAACAATAAATTGTTAGGTACTCCTTTGTGAGAGACTGGTGTCTATAGTAGGTAAAACCTGTGTTACAGATCACCAGGCTCCCACCTCTTAGACACATGAACGTTGTAATTTAAACATTTGCTTTAGACTACTTAATCTAAAATGTGATTTCCAGAAATAAAGTACGTAACAAAGATTTTTTAATTTGTTATTAAGTAGGTATAACTATCATGCATCTGTGTGTGAGTGTATGTATGAGTGTGCATGAATTTATGTGTGTGAATAAATGTATGTGTGTGCATGAGTGTAGGTGTGTAGTTGTGTGCTTGAATGTATGTGTGTGTGCGGTTGTGTTGTAAATGTTTATATATACCCACTACATATTGTTCGTGCTAAAGTTATTTAAATAATCGGAATTAGTATATTTTCAGTCTCCTCGTATGATAACTTTTGCAACCTAGATGTCAAAGTTAGTTTTAATTTGTATTTATTTAAGTTATATATTGTAAGGAAGGAATTAATTTTATTGTATAAGTATGGACCTAAAAAGCAGTAGAATCTATGCGATAACGTTGATTTATATGTTTTAACATCTTGATAGACTTTGTGTTTGCGGCGTTTTGTTGCATTTAATAAGGGGTCGTAGTTACACAATGAGTGAGACATGACTATTATACGATAGATGAAAAGTTGTCGAACTGTCAAAACATTACATTTTTGATATAAGTCTACCGTAGGATGGAGAATCGGGAGAAAGAGAGCTACCTTTAGGACCGCTCTTTGAGCGCGTTCAAGTTTGATCATAATTGTTTTAGCTGCTCCTCCCCATGATGTAATACAGTACGACAATACAGATTGACATAACGCAAGATAAGTCATCTTAAGCACATTCCTATCTGCAATATGCCGTAGGTTTTTAAAAATGTAGATGAGTTTTCTAGTTCTTAATGTCAGTAAATCTATGTGAGCTTGGAAATTTAGATTTTTATCTATAGTTATTCCTAGATATTTAATTGTATCCACTGATTGTAGTTCCTGACACGTGCACCGAGTAAGTGAGCCGTCATGGTTACAGCAAAGATGTGCAAAGATGGGAATCGGGGCATCAACTAGATCTTTACAGTTTTTAAGGCTGAATGCTATATATTTAGATTTACTGACATTCAAAGATAGCTGATTACTACTGAGCCAGTTTGTAACACGGTTCATACCGTCCTGCGCATATTGAAACGCGTCTCTCCAGGAATCGCCTCGAAACACTAGTGCAGTATCGTCAGCAAAAGTGATAACCTTCCCATTTCTCAAGTTTAGGCGGCAAAGATCGTCAATGAAAATAAGGAATAGTGTAGGCCCAAGAATACTGCCCTGTGGTACGCCTATGTCAAAAGGCAGGCTATCACTATGCACGCCATCCAACTGAACACACTGCGTTCGTTCTGTGAGATAGCTGGCGAATAATTGCCACTGAATGCCACGTATACCCAACCGCTCCAGTTTATCGAGCAGAAGTGGGACAGAGACTGTGTCAAACGCCTTAGCCAAATCTAGGAATATTGCGACAACTTTATTATTTTCATTCATACTAGTAACTATGGTATTAGGCAATTCATGGACCGCATTATCTGTTGACATGTTCTTGCGGAAACCGAATTGTGATTTTGATAGGAGATTGTTACGTTCCAAGTAGTTGACGATTCTTTTATTGACGATCTTTTCTAGTATTTTAGAGAAAGCAGGAAGGACAGATATAGGGCGATAGTTGCTGACACAATCTCTGTCACGACCTTTATGGATAGGGTGAACGAGAGCACTTTTGAATGCTTTTGGAAAGACTCCCGTTGTAAACGCCAAGTTACAAATGCTCGCAAGCGGTTCAGCTAGTAAACTTTTGTACCGTTTGATGAACGTGTTAGAAATGCCATTTAAGCCTATAGCACAACCATCTTTAAGCTCTATATAGTCGTCTCATATAGTCGTGTTAATTTCATCCGCATTAGTTGGAAAGAGAAAAAATGATTGCGATTTGCTTAAGTTATTAGAATGTAGATAAGAGGTAGACGTATTACATTTCTGTAAGTTTTGTGACAGGATCTTGCTTATGTTTACAAAATACTGATTTACTTTGTTAGCCGACTCCAAAGGGTTATTATCAGTAATTAGATCGTTGGTGATGGTTTTCGTTTTATTTGTACATGTAATGTTTTTAATGACCTTCTAGAGCTTTTTGCTATCGTTCTTAGCATTGCAGATTTCGGATTTTTCATAATCTCTCTTGGCTGTTTTGATAATAGAATTGCAAAAATTACGGTATCTGGAATATGTTAGTTTAAGAGTTGAGTTTTGTGGATCCTTTTTAGTTTTTATGTGTAGTTTATCCCTGTTTCTTATACACCTTAACATGCCTTTTGTAATCCAGGGTTTGAGAATATGTTGACGTCTAGGAGTAGGTGAGACAGAGGTGCAAATGTCTAGCTTTTCATTTATAGTAGTGATAGGAAAATTTACTGCCTGGTTGACATCTGTCGTTGATAGTATCGGCTCAAGGTCCGACTTAGAAAAAATCATGTCAAGGGAAGTGTAGTCTACTCTTTTAATTAATCTTGTAGGTTCAAAATGATTTGGACGCATGTTTAGGCTAAGTACAACGCTGTAGTGATCAGTTAAGGTGGTGAGTGCAACGAAACATTTCGTAGGGAATTTAGTCTTGAGAATTGCGTGATCAAGGCATGTGTGCGTATGAGTTGGGATAGTATGTGCAGGCAGCATACCATGAGCCGCCAGAAGATTTAAGTAGCTGTCTGCTCTACTATCCTTTGAAGTAATTGCAACATCCAGATTAATGTCCCCTGTTAAGATTATGGTCGTAAATGATGCAAGTTTGATAAGAAGATTGTCTATGGATTCTAAGAATTTAGTTGTATTTCTTTCTCCTGGGCGACGATATATGGCAAGGATCACAGTATTTGTATCTACTTTTATCATGAGGCAGTTGGCATCAACCAGCAGAGGTTCAGATATTGTAACGATGAGTAGATTTGTAATATACCACTACTCCCTCATTTTGGATCTTATTGTTCTTTGTCGTAGCATGGTTAGATCCATCCAACTCTGGTATACGATCATTATTGTGGAGCCAACATTTACTTAATATAAGCAGATCCCAGTAGATGTTAGAGCTATGTAGTAACGTTTGAAAATGTGGCATGTTACACTGGATACTACGAATATTTTGAGCAATTAAATTAATAGATTTGCTAGCGGGATAAAGCATGTTAGAACACATATTTTCTAGGTCACAGGTTGCACTACTAGCCAGTGATAAATTATCTAAATCATTGTTGATATTATGATCGAATTTTATTGTATTTTATTTTGACCATGCATAAAAATATGTGTCGTAAAGCTGTATTTGATTTAATAAAAAGTAAAGTAGCGAATAAAGCCAAATTTGAATAATTTAGTAGGAATATATATTTATAATGGCATATTAGGTTGAATGGGTGTCGCTTATTTTTAATGTCATGTTGGTATGCAGTGAGGTTTGGGTGTAAGTGTGTATTTGAAGTGGGTGTATATTGTGTGGGTATGTCTGCGGTAGTATTTTTGAATTTATGAAGTGAGTGTGTACATGTGGTAAGATTAGTGAAATAACTAAAAGTAGCAAATTTGTTGCAATTTACAGTGATTAAGACATGTTCTAGTCATTTTTGCGAATCTAGTTTAGCAATATCATCTTCGCAGTCTATGCGGATAGTCGGTTGTCCTTCCTTGAGTCGGATAAACACTTTTCCGAATGCACTTTTCCAGCAATTAGCCTGGTGGTGTGTCTTCGTAAACTCCCTGGTTAAATAATATAGACGTCGTGCTTTAGTGGTTAAGTTATCCGTCACATAAACTGGAACAGGCTTTCCTTGGATTTTGAGATGGCTGGTATTCATTTTATCGGTTATCCCCTTCTCCTTATTGAAGCTAATTACGGATTCAATTACTTTTTCTTTCTGTAATGTTGTAGTAAATTCTACTATGATGGGTCCCGGTTGATTTTTTGTCTTAGTTCTAAAAATATCACGGATTTCATTTTCCTGAATCGGTTGGTTTACAGCTTCGCCTAGATGCAAGATGTGGGTTTTCAAGTCTTGTTTTGTTTCAGGTTTGGCCACAGGAATGTTACGTATTTCAATTGTAGACAGTTTTAAGTTACGCTCCAGTTGTTCTAGTTTAGACTCTAACGATTTTATATGGTTTTTGTGTGATGAATTTTCCTTTTCGACGATTTCAAATTTCTGAAGTAACGTGTCATACATGCCCGAAAGAAACTCGAATGATTTTTGGAACTCGACGTTTTGCTGTTTAATGGTTTCCATGTCTCGTTTTAAGCATTTAAATTCGGCTTCTTGTTTCCTTTGGATACCACATAGGAGCTCCTTTAGTTCTGCGTTAGCTACATCACCGTGTTTACGTTTTGGCCTCCTTGAGATATTACAAAGTCCTTGTTCAATATCTGATTGCATTTTGTCAGATGCCGTATCAGAATCTTGTGTAATAATAATTTCATTAGGACGCAATGCGGACGAAGATGGTTTGGTTAAGGGTGGAGAGTGGTCAACTGGCATAGTGTTTGCTCCTGATTAATATTTATATAATATATATATGTAATTGATGTAGTAATTGTACAGATTTTCAATATATTTTTATACAAAAAATGCAGTATAAATCCTTATAAAATGTTAAGACTATCAAAAAGAAATGTGGATCTCAGGTTTTGAACTTGCGGCACGGCGTGCGGATCAGTTGTAGAGAGCCACCACGCTACAAGAGCTGACAGGCAAAGTGATGAAATAACGATTCTATATTTTCGTAACTCGACTTCTAATGTATTATGCTGCCCTGGTACTTGACTCCAAATATTAGTAGGAAGTAAAATAATTGTAGTTGTCTCTCTCACCCATAGGCGGAGCTTCACCGTCTTTTCCCCCGTTGGAGCTTGCGTAGACGTCAGTCGGGCGTTCCTTAGTGCAAAGTTGAGCTCTTGATTATTTATGCACTCCTATTATTTTAAGTACTATTTATTTGAATTAAAATCATATTTTTAATAAAAAAGAATCTGCGTAGGTTATGAACACGTCTGCTCGATACCGAGGTCCAGAGGGGAGGGGGAAAAATAAAAACAAAGACTACAAATACATGTTATTATATTACTTGTCAATAAAAATATAGTATTTGTTCACGTCTAGCGCGGTGTATTTTGGCTTTTCAGTAATTATATTGAAATAGAAAACTCTGGACCTATTGTGTTCGCTATTTAATTTATTGACATTTCAAAATTTAAAAAGAAATCATTGTAGTTGGAAATGAAATCGCTGGCAATTTTCCTTATAACGACGATAAAATCGTTTAGGGAAATTTAAGGAAAGTGAAATACTTATATTCAAATATTTTATTTGTTCTTCCGCAGATATACACGGTGATCAACGACAAACTCGTCGGCTTGCTCTTGAGGACACGCAAGCATCAGCTCACATACTTCGAAGGAGAAGTTTTGTTCCAGGTAATTGATATTACTCAGCTCCCAGGTTGCCACTTGGATGGGTGACCGTTTGTGGCATTTTCATCTGAGCGTTACCGTGCTTCGGAGGGCACGTAAAGCTGTCGGTCCCGGCTCTTGTCTAAGGATAAGGGTCGTTAGGCCATGTCGGAGGCCTTTGGGCGGTCTGAAAACTCCGACACCAGAGTTGGCCACACACTCACACGAAAAACAAAACAAGCTCCCTGCCTAAGTTATTTTATCGTCCATTCAAATAACTTAAACTTTTTGTATAAATACATAGGACTTGACATTCTAGTTTCTCATCGATCTTGGTACCAGCTGCTACCCAAAATTAATGATACTTATTATGTCTTATGCATAGTTTCAAGGTCAGCATGAAGGTCAAGTTCAATAGCAATATGCCCGTAAGCTCCTAGACTATTATATATGACGTAACGTAGCTAGTAATGTATGGGTGGCACTCATCTCTTCAAGATAAATAAGTACAAGAATGATGTCACGCCGTAAGCGTGTATTGTGCATGAATCGTCAAGCAATATGGTGGTTGTAAAGATATTCGGTGAGAGACTCATAAATATACAAACAAAGATAATAGAAAAGAAAACGCTACTGTTGCTTATAGGTATTTTAAAGACGCTTTGAATAACGTAGTAAAATTTATACAGAACTGAAATACAAAGAGCATTTGAAAAAAATATATAAAAGAGAAACATCTATTTTTAAAAATTGTAGACCTGATTTATGCAAAGAAATCTTAATCATTTCTATGATTTTTCTTACTTATATTACTTATTCTTATATTGTCCTCCAATTATTGTATGAAATACATCAAATAATATTGGTTTTTATTTAGTTGAACCTCATTTTACCTCATTTTAGAAACGTGACGACGACGTCCCAGTATTCCTAATGCAACCAATCGGCGACATCAGAGCTTATTGTCACAACAGAGCACTGCAGGCCAGGCGTTCGGTGTCACCGATGCCAGAAAGATTTTAAATTCAACGACAAAAATATTGGATGTTAAACTATGTGTAGCAGTGAGTGTCGTAAAAACAAAGGAAGCAGCAGCGAAAAGGTCGATTCGAAGATTGAATTTTAAACGGAAAAAGCTTTGTGCTATTTGGATGTGTATTTTAAACTACCACGTCATTTAAAAATTGAAATTGGAAGTAATTGCTGACAGATGTCAACTCAAAACAGATGCAATAAATAAAAACCAGAATCTGTTGAAATTGCAAGGAATGTATTGTTCATATACTTGTTTATTTTAGTCTTAAATATGAGGTTATAATAACATATTTATATACTGAAGTGTAAGCTATTATAAGGAGAGTGAAACTTATTAGAAACAGGGCATGAAGGATACCTACCCTGCCCGGCCTTAACCGTTACCGCTATTGTAAAAGTATCTTGGAAGCCCTTTCATAACGACTTTTCGAGTCACGTGATTTCAAAATATGACATCACTATATTCGAGGATGAAAATTTTAGCAATTATTTCAAATTTTATATGACCAAAACGGAGCTAAAATTATTCAACATTTTATTTTTTCAATTATTGCAATGTACCAATAATAACAGACAACGAAATGTCAATGTGCCAAGTGATCAATATGAAAATGCCAAAGAAATATAACCTTATTAAGTCAACGTAGTCCAACCTCTCTGGAAAATGCACATTCATCACTTTGTTACGTCGAATCCATGTTTTGTTTGTCATCTCTATATACATTTCAATAAATTCGAGTACGTGCCTGAAGATTGATCCAGACATAAAATGTTTACTAGAGCCACTCGCACTGCAAATGGATGCACCAGGTGGTTCCACGCGCGGTCGCATTATGCAAAGTACTCCGTGCGTTCCATTAGGGAATCTGAACATCTAAACGTTGATATTAAAATTAAACTATCGAATCTGCTAGATCGCTTTCACCATCGATGAAAGAAGCGAATTGCTGCGACCCTTAAAAATGTTTGATAACTCATTTTGTATGAAATGGAAACCATCTATGTTAAAAGTAAAATTAGGTTAGTAGACAGAAAGATATATGTAAAGAAGGGACCTTTTGTGTAGATTGTGAAACTCGCTTTATGTACGCATCGTCTAAAAGATAATTTAGGTAAATCTTTTGTCGCGAAAATGAAAAATGTATGTACGGTTGGCAACTGGTTGACAAATCGTTTGTATATACATATAAGAAGATCTCAGAACAATATTTACGTCGTTTTTCTTTGTAAGATGGGTGACGTTATAAAACATATTAGAAGTCTCTTGCAGCTCGCGGTTCAAACAAACAAAGACACTGAGTGTTATTGCATACTTTTCTAAGAAAATTCTCAATGGAAGTGGGAAGCCTTGAAACGAGCCAACACACTTGCTTCCTATTACGTTAGTCACAAAATGTGAGCTAAACCACCTTTGGGAACAAAAATCTGTAGACAAGATTTGAAAATCCCTCAACATTCATATATATTCTGTCTCAACTTCAGACAGTTTTGATAAGGCGTTGACTTTTGACATTTCGTGTTTCGATATACGTGCTGACGATCGTATATCGAAATTGGATTTATTCAGACATTGAAACATGTGTACTAGAGCTATGTTCTAGTTCTACAAATGGATGCGCTAGCTTGTTGCACGTACGGTTGCCCGTAAAGTATCTTAGAAAGGGTTTGACAAAATAAATATATATACCTACGTATGTCTGTATTCATATAAAACCATCGAAACCGCTAGCGCTTCCACCATCGATAAACGTAGCGTGGTCACTGCGACCTTGTGTGTTTTTGATAAGTCATGAATGGTTTGAAATTTAAACCTGCCTATAAATTTAAGAAGGAACTTTGAGGTTAAAAACTAAAATCTTTTCGGTAAATTTAAAATAGAAACATTTAACACACAAGCGACTTTCCGCATCTGATAACTGTCTGGTTATTCAATAAATATTTATGCCAGTAGGCATTCATGAAAGAAATATGATAATAACATATTTACACTATGAAAATGTTTTGGCTCTCTGCCATATCTAAAAAGGCTGGGTCAAGATGTACGGTCATCCTTTAAATAATGATTTGTCAAGGATAGGTTACGAGATCAAAGACAAACTTAAATAATGGCAAAATAACATTATTTTCTGAAACAAAAGTAATAAAACACAATGTAACGTTGCAACTTCAAAAGACAATCAGAATACTAGTATAAAAAAAAATCTTGAGTATTTTGGTTGTTTATTCTTGTAGTTTGTTCAAGGATAGATCAATTATTTTCATGACTATCTTTTACACATACATAATTATATTTTCGTTTTAATCGCGTACCTCTTCTATATTATTTGTCCCGACATTTCAGCATGGGTTAAACCAGATCTGGTCACAGAATTACTTTATTTTACGCAGGCGATGATAACGTAATATTTTATAATACAATTATAATCTATTTTTTAAGATAACCAGTTGCCTTTTGTACATCATTGTTTTACTTATTTGATGCTTTGCGAAACATTTATAATACCATAAATACTTACTTCCATGTAGGTTTATTTGTTAAAAGTACATTATATAGCATTAATTTTGTAAGACATCGGACAGTTAAACTCTGTTATTAATATTATAAATTAATTTCATCAAAATTTACTAAAATACAAATAAAAATGTATTTTTGATATAGAATTATGCATTAGGATATTTTTAGGTCAGCTTGTAATGTTAATGTCATGTAAATTAAGAAAATCAATTAAGAATATGTATAATTTTAAAAAAATTGTAACATTTGGCTTTTCAGCTCACTGAATAATAAAATAAAAATATTTGTATGATCTGATCTTTATAATAAGTAAGTATTTTTTTTGCGGATTATGAAATGTTATCTTTTGACACAAAGATAAAACAAATTTGGATTTTCCACAAATTAATTTTCAGAAAAAATTGAATTGAATTAAAAATGTTAGTAAGTACAAAAAACACCAAGGAGAAAGTAATATAAATTTATGCAATTTTAAATAAGTTCAATAACTTAACTTTATATAGATTTTTTTTAATAACTAAGACAATATTTATTATTTACCGGATATATAGGATATAAAAATAAAATCTCAAAGAAAATTAAAAAGGCACAATCTGTTATTGCATCTTACAATATTATTTAGCGGGTCTTAGTCGCGATAATTTACTTATTTAAAGGCATAAATACCTCTGTTATTCTCCTACGTTTCTACCGGCTTGCAACGGTTGTGGCCGCGGAGGGACTGATGTCAGCTTAGGAGATGCGACTAAGACCCGCTAAATTATATTGTATGATGTATACATATAGCTAAAGTTTAAAATCAATCTGTTATTGTTTAACGAATAATAACAAATAACGGAGGTCCAACTTGCTCTTTGATTTTGCCATGAATTTTAGCTAACTCAAAATAATTCTACAAAATCTTTTTCATGTTGTAATTTTAATAAAAAGGCACTACAACCATTAACCGAATGAACCTTATTTGATATTAAAAATAAATTTGTGAATTAAACATAAATTAAAAACGTTATATGTTAAAATGGATGTTTCTATTTTTGACTGTTATGTCAGCCAGTACACGATTTATCTAGCTTGTCTACGCAGATAGAACTACAGACCTGACCTCTGATGTGTAGTGCAAAACTGTGCAGCTTCTTTAATGTATTTTGAACTAGTTACCTACACAGGTATACCTATACAGAGAGACCTCTACGTACCGTAGTAGGAAGTGTGGCTGATTTAATAATGATGTAACTTAATTGTATAATGTATAATTGTTATAAAATTTTATAGTGTGGTATACTATCATAATAATTGTGACATTCTAGTCTATCTAGTCGGTTAGGACTTTTAAGATATTATTACATACAAATGTGCTTTTAATAAACTTATCAAATCGTTTATAAAGTTTTTTATTTTTGAATTGGAATTATTATTGGAAAATGCCGTACTATGAATGAAGATAATCTAACTTCACAAATATTCTATCAACGAACACAAAGTACGGGTGCCAAACGGCACGGCGACTGCTTAAGCCATTGTACCATACGAGCAGTCCAACTAACTGCCGTCTTCATCGTGTGACATATTACACTGTATTCAAAGTTTCGGTTCGATTCCGAGGCCAGCAAAATGTTATTATTTTATCTACACAAAGTGAAACATTGCACATCTACGACGACGAAATGTATTAGGTGTCTACATAGCGTCGACTATTTCTTAAGTTCAGTAACAGTTCAACTATTGTGAATACGGTTGTAAAAAACAAACCAGGTGAACATTTATGTCGTTTGTGTCAATAATGGCTTTTGCTCTAACTGGCACTGTTTATTAGCAATTTAGAGAGAATCAAGTAACTACTAACTTACACTAGTTATAAATACATACTTACTTAGGTACATATATTTCACATTATAACAGGCTTGACTTCTAATTTTAATAAGTAAGCAAAGAGGAATAAATTTTGTGGTGAAATTCCAAAGAAAAATACCGATCAGGGCATTTGTCCAAATAATCGACCCCCAAGCGGGTGAAGCCGTGGTCTGGAACACGTATAATGTTATACGTGTTCCAGACCACGGCTTTACCCGCGTGGGGTCGGGTTTATGTACATAACTATTTACATATGTATGTAAATATGCAAATAGTTATGTACATAAATCTAAAAATAAAAAGTGAAAATATATATGTACAGGTGTGTTTAGGCGTCGTAGAATGCCTCTGCATCAATATCATCGGGTAACGTGCCCAGAAGGCTGGCTGCATTGCCACGCTGGATGCTGATTGCAATGCTGATTCTTTGAGCAAATAATAAACCAGACTTCTGTTCACTTGAGACGTCGATTAACCGTTTAGATATATCACGGCATAAAGAACGAGTGCTCGGACCCCATGAGCCTAGTGTTTCTACCCCAAACGGCTCAAATACGTAATTAGCTACTAGATTACTGTATTTGCGCCGTTTGAGGGTTTCCGCAGATGCAGCAACAGCGCCAGCGTGGCCTCCCGTGCTTGAAAGGCGCGAGGGGGTCTACGCAGGTTGCGTCCCACACCAAAGGCCTACCCATTTTCCATGGCAACAATGACATACCGTCAGATCTTTTCCCGCCGTCGCGTACAAAACCATTTGGTTCAAGTACAGCACCAGACGCGACAAGAGAACGACGGATTATGTCATTTAGATGAGCATGACGAGGAATTCTGCCAGTGCTTCTGCTGCAATTCTTATTATTTAAGATAGTAATATATGTAGATATAATTAATAATCTGTAATGTTAATAGTTACTATGTTTTACTCTTCTCTAACGAAGAGACATCTCTCCACGACCACGCTCTGTGCAAGACGAGCGAAACGTCGTAAACAAATAGGTATTTATACCTTAAATAAGTTAAGTTAACGCAACTAAGACCCGCTTAATTATTTTGAATGATGTATACAAATCGCTAAAGTTTCAAGTGGTAGTTTGTCAGAATATTTCAATAAACTAAGTTAGTATCGTTATATTACATAGTATAATATTCCAGTGTCCACGCACTGGTAGGAGTATGTGAGCGGAAGCTATACGTCACTAATACGGCAAATCATAGGTGTATGGATATTGCCAGATTATGCTGACTTGAATAAAATCCTGTGTTATTCGAGACTTTTATTTTGATCCTGAAGTAATTAAATCGTGGCATACGTTACATATACATGTTTGTTTATCTTGGCACAATAATTAGCTCGAGTTTCATTTGGAATTATAAATCGGTATTTTGACGACACTGAGAAAGTCTAATGAATTACATCTGGCATATCCTGATATTCCAGATGTACTTAATCCACAGGTATTTTACCTTGGCTTTTATAAGCATATGTCGAACGGGGCTTTAAACATACAACCAACGGACACAGTGAACACCCAGACTCGAAACAACTATTTATGGATCGCACAAAGTGTTGTCTCGTACGGTGATAGAACCAACAACACTCGAGGCAGTGTCAAGCAGCAAGGCGGCCGCTTAAAGCACTACCTACGCCAACCGTGTAGTCAAATTACAAGAAAGAAATCCCCATCGTTGCAATTCAATACCTACTTAAACCATTAGCGTAGTATTCTAACGCTGAAGTCGGTGTCGACTTATATAAATTACATTTTACACTCAACAAACTACGAAGATAAATACCTGTCGTGAATTCTGTCCAATTTATTGACTTTTCCCGTAGTTTAATACTGTGGGTTGAGCTATTCCGCACGCTACGGAGTAAGTTGAAATCAGCTTCGCAGCTTCGTATTTAATAAAAGATACACTCTTGGATACTCTCAATCCCTTATGAATCACAATAAAGGGAGTGATAGCCTTGTGGAGCTATCGATAGACGAGGTACTACGCAGAGGGCACCAGGAAACATACGAAGTGCGACCCTGACTTTTAAGTTGTGATCATGCCGAATTGGATATTATTGCCTGCTGGATTTTCTAAGCACTGTTATGGCAGCTATCAAGAATATCTTTGACAATTGTTACAGGGAATCTACCATAGAATATAATTATCTAATGACACCGTTCTCAGCCATGAAATGTCACTAGTCTTTCGGGTAGTTCAGACGGCAGTCATTGTCTGTCATATCTGGTTAGACTTGAAAGCAGTACTGGGCTTCAAGACGAAAGACCTATAAGCAGCTGGAATAACGCTACGAAAATGACGATAATAGAGATCTCCAAATAACAATGAATATGTAAATAGTATCGTATTTTCCTACATTAAAATAATGGAGTACAACTTTTGACCCATGAATATAGCAAATTCGGCAGAGTTAACACCGACTGCCTCCGTAGTCCAGTGGATAGCGTATGCGACTGCTAATCGGAGGTCCCGGTTTCGATTCCCGGGTCGGGCAAAAGTGTTACTAGGTTTTTCCGAATTTTCAGGAGCAGCACGGAGTCTAGTGATGTGCCCGGTAACGGCAATAGGCTCGTCCCCTATTACGTGGAACCTAAAAAAAACATGGCGTAATGTGGGTGTTATATTACACCTCTGCCAAAACCTTCGGGGATATAGGCGTGCGTCTATAAAAAAGAAATATCACCGTGGTAACGATTAAAGTAAAATACTTGACACTACTTTGGACTCAAACCCTTTCTAAAGCAACATTTAAAGCAGCTCCATTTTTGCGCAAAACAATTTCAAAGCTTCCTGAAGTGAAATAAGATTATTAATCTTAATAGCTATGTCAAGGTTAAGCTCACTGAGATTTCTAATAAAGTTGGTTCTTCTATTTACTTTAAGTGAATAAAAATGTTTTCCTTTATACTCTTATATTTGTATTATTATGCCAAACCACAATGTTATGAACATTTTCTGTACAAAATGATAGTAGTTAGAAATATTTAATAATAAATTATTTGTTAAGAAACAAAAACAAAAAAATATATTTTTTCTTAATTGTGTGTGAATGCGGCCAGTGGTGGTCTGGTGTACAAATTTATAGGCCGTTCGAAAACCCAACATGTGCAAACGATTCTTGTTTCAATAAGACACAGACAAACTTCGTGGCCTCATATACTAGAAACGATAGTTATCTCCAAAATCGCACGACGAAAATCACCTATCGGATAAGGGTAACATTTCGATTTCTCAGAGCTTAGATTTGTGCAGAGCCCTATCTACCTCCACATTTACGAAAAAATGCTTGGGTTTACACGGGTGACTAATTAAGGCGATTTAAGCCGCACGATTTTTGCCGCGCGGCGTAAATCCCAAAGTTGGGTAGCTACCGACTTTGGCCGCGCTGCGATCGGCCGCATGCGACCAGTGTTTAAAACCGACCGTGCGTGATTTGCGCACGTTTTTCGACCGAAATGAACAAGCCGCATGCAATATTAGTAACCTGTGTAACAGGGGGTTTACACGGGTGACTAAAGCCGCACAATTTTTGCCGCGCGGCGTAAATCGACCGTCTAAAGACGCAAGCCCCAAAGTTGGATAGCATCCGACTTTGGCCGCGCGGCCTTCGGCCGCATGCGACTAATGGCTAAAATCGACCGTGTAAACGATCAGTTATAGGCGATCGCGAATGAGTGTTTCGCGTACGTTGTTCGACCGAAATGACCGAGGCGCATGCGATTTTAGTTACCTGTGTAAATGGGCTAACGACGAGGCTTGGTGAGGCAATTTGTGAAGCGACTAGCCGCACGGCGAAAATCGACCCGTGTAAACCCCTCCTACATGGGCTAGCGATGCGGCTCGGTGAGGGAATTTGTGAAATGACTAGCCGCACGACAAAAATCGACACGTGTAGAATCATTAATTAGAATTATCTAGAATTTAAAAAGGTAGCGATAGCCGAGCGGATATGCCAACAGACTGCTATGCACGCTAATATTCTATCAAATCTGGTTAGACTAGTAAGCGGACCCCGAGCTCCAAGGCGAAAAGTCTTGGATGCAACTGGGATAACGCTAGGGCGATGATGATGATCTCGAAATGTGACATATTTCTCTATATCGTAGTCATGAGAAAATATCGACCGATGTGTTTAACGTAGTTCAAGGTATATTATGGATTGGAAAAGAAATCTAAGACGCATAGAAGGCATTGACTATAATATCGACTTCCCTTAATAGGCCTAGTGGTTAGTGAATGTGGCTGATAAACTAAGAATATGAAGGGTAGGTATTTGAATCCAACCCGGCAAAAACCTTTGTTTGATGAGCACCAAAATAAGTGCCGCAGTTGTTGCTCATGACGTGATGTTATTATAGCCTTCCTCAATAAACAGGCTATCCAACGCAAAATTATTTATCCAAATCGGACCAGTAGTTCCTGAGACTAGCACGTTCAAACAAACAAACTCTCCAGCTTTATTAATTTTAGATAAACAGCGAACGATAAGACTAATCCTCATATTATTTCTTTATTCTAAAATTTAAGACAAATTTTGCTGAGTATTTTATTTATCGTTACATTTTATTTCGTAGTAGAGCTACGTTATCTAAGTTTCCATTCTAAGGAAATGGTGATCATCTGTTATTTGGACGTGTCGTTATACGAACCCGAGGATTATCGATTTGACGCACTATCTGCGTTATGTGAAGATTTGCTTTCAAACTTTGGATTATTATTTAGGCTAAGCGTAAAATAGCAGTGGTGTAGTTGTACTATTGGAGAGCACACCACAAAATTTTCGAAGTAAAGTGTGTAAGTTGTAACTTCTTAATTAGCGCCTGGAAAAGTTGCCAAGCTTGGTGAAAGAACACATCGTGAAGAAACCTGCATGCCTGAAAGTTTTCCGAATTAATCACGGAAAACATGTAATGTCTGCCGCACTTGCCAGAATGATGGACGGATGCCTTACCCTTCACAAAATATTGGGAGAAGGCATGTGTCCTGCAGTGGGACAGATTATAAACGAGACAGATGATGAAGACTAGCCGTTGCTCACATTTTACCCTTACTTTTTTAAAATTTTTGAATTTAGAAACAAACTTCTATTCACTACTTTACCCCTTAGAGCGTGAATAGTAAAAATATTAAAAAGTGGCTGTCTATGTCATAATAAGATCTGCTATCCTAATTTCAAGATTCTACCTTAAGTAGTTTAGGCTCTGCGATGGTACGCCATTCAAAGACAAGTAGAAGTCACTGTACACTATTTCTTTACCGCCATGATGTTACTTGAGTTTCGACGCTCATAATCAATAATTTATTAAGGCAATTATAATCCTTACATTCACAAATAAAATATCACTTTGTCGATTTCAGGCTTCGGCTCCATACTAAATAGAATCAGCAACAAAAAATTAAATCATATCATATCATAATCTCAAATATTAATAACATATTAGTATATATACTAACATCAAAGTTTTGTATTATGCATGTGTGTAACCTAATGAAAAATTTGGTAAACACGAGTTCAAAGTCTTCTGATAAGGGAACATTCTTACTCGATTTTCTAAGGACAGTCAATGTTTTTCTTTGACAAGTGTGCAGTGACGCTTTGTATAATCGACTTTTAGACGGTTTAGATCTGTATCAATGGATCTTTCTTCTGTGCATTAAATTTAAGCAGCGATAGCCGAGTGGAGAGACCGAAGGACTGCTACGCAGAGGTTCTCGGGTTCGCATCTACGGCGTGCACCAATGACTTTGTAACGGGTTCTGGTAGTAGTAAAACGCGGAAAGGGTTCTATGCGTTTATTTGCCGAGTATTGTCTCACTTCCCTTGCCACGTGTATGACCGACCAACAACACGACACTGGCCTGAACACTAAGGGCTGCAGTCTCCCACGCTGTTCCCTCCGGTAGTGTGTAGGCAGGCTGCTCGAAGGCTGCGCGTAGCGGTAGATCCTCGCAGGCCGTTGGTTCAGCGGCAGACGCCGGCGGTGCGAGTACGATGAACAGGGCAGGTCAGACTCTTCGGCAGAAGTGACGCCGAAGGCGATGCAGGAAGTGTAGCGGTCTAGGAGCGTAGCCGAAGTCTTAAGGTGAACCTGGAACCTGAAGGAAAGCAGCATTAGGAGAGCCACAACCAATAGAGTCAGGCAAGCGGCGTCAGCCGGCCTCAGCTAGCAGGTAGAGAGATGGGCAGTACGCTAACGCAGTAAATGTAGTGCTTACCCGTAGCTGGGACCAGGATACACGTAAATACGACGTAGGGTCAGTAGGTACGCTTAGTTATAGTAGAAGCGACGTTAGAGTAGCGGTGCCGGCCTCTCTGTCGGCCCCTTTATATACCGGGCCCTCCATCAGGCTGAGAGTCCGTTTATGACCATATTTGGTCAGGCTTTGCGAGTGCGGACGATGGCTTTCTCTGATTGGCCGAGCGTATGGGCGGTACTGTGACGCAACGCGGTAAGTACCGGACATACGCCACAATACCGCCCGCCTTAGGAGAGGATTTTACGTGGCTAACAAGGAAAATCCGACTAGCTGCGTTAGGTCTATGAGTCCGCTACTGTCCAAGCTAAGACGGCATATAGAGAGAAGGAAGGGAAAGTCTTCTACGGTTTGTAACAAATAGTTAGGCACCATAGTGTATAAGTTTTAGGTCCTTAATGTGCCAAAACCCAATAGAATTTCCAGACGCGTCCGACAACTCGTAAACGAGAGGCGACTTTTTATTAATCACTGTGCACTTCACGAATTTAGGGGCTAGCCTCCCACAGAAGGACTTATCCTTGTCGCTCCGATAAAAAGTCCGTTTCCACACAGTGTCTCCCACATCAAACTCAGCCGGTTTACGGCGTAAATCATACGTTTGGGAATTCCTAGCATGAGCTTGAATGAGGAGTGCCTGAACTTTGTCAAATATGCCTGATAAGTGACCTATGTTTTCTGCGTAATCGTCCCTAGGCATGTATACTATATCATCAGCGTCTGTGTCGACATAGTGTGAGCCGCATGGAACTAGTTCACGTCCATAGACTAAAAAACCAGGTGTATAGCCCGTGACTTCATTAACTGCAGTATTTAATGCAAACTGCACCTTAGGTACGAGAGTGTCCCATAATCTCTGGTCATTTCCTACAAACGCCGCTAAGGTAGAACCAATGGTTTTATTATAGCGTTCGACCGTATTGACATGTGGGGAATATTTAGGAGTATAATGAAGATTAGGGATTTTGTACTTGCGCAACATAGCTTTTAAAGTAGCACTGACAAACTGTTTACCATTGTCCAATATAATTGTAGATGGTATACCATGAACTAAAAATATTTTTTCTTCCAAAATATTAGTTATTATTTCAGCAGTTGCGCGCCTGATAGGAAAAAGTAGACAGTATTTACTAAAACAACAAGTTACTACGAAGATGTAGGCGTTTTGTTTTCTTGTGACGGGTAGTGACCCCACCAAATCTACACTAATGGTTTGGATGGGTCGTGAACACACTTTGGGTCGTCCCATGGTTCCCAATGGTGCGTGGTTCTGATGTTTGTGCGCGATACAAGTGTCGCAAGAATTTATGAACTTAACTACGTCATCGCGCATTTTGGGCCAATAGTAACGCAGTGCTAAGCGCTTGTAAGTTTTAAATATACCGAAATGCCCCGAAGTGGGTTCGGCATGGTTCTCTAATATGGCATTATTTCGATCAGAAGAAGGTAGTACTTCTTTCCATTCGAACTCCTTACGTAGCACACACCTAGATTTAATCAAACGATATAATTTATTATTTTTAATAGAATAGTCTGGATAGTCATTAGGCGAAGATAAACAACCATTGTAGGTGGCTGAATACCATTGATCAGTGTTAACATTAGGGTCATTCACGTTATTATTATTCGCGTTAATTATATTTACAGGTAGGGATCGTGATAACGCATCGGCTATAATATTATCCGCACCGCGCCGATGCTTTATTTCGAAGTTGAAGGCTGACAGACGAACCGACCACCGAGCTAATCTACCAGTCGGGTTGCTCAAGTTTAGGAACCATTTCAGTGCGGAATGGTCAGTATACACAACAAACTTTAACCCGTTATCTAAATAACAGCGCCAATATTCGAGGGCTGCTGTTAGAACTGCTAATGTCTCCCGTTCTGTTATACTGTAGTTTTGTTCCTGTGCATTTAGTGACCTACTCATGTAAGCGATAGGTAGTTCCACGCCATCTATTTCTTGTGTAAGTAACCCACCGATGCCGCTCGCACTCGCATCTGTGTGAACTTGAAAAGGTTTCTCGTAATCGGGACACGATAATATTGGTGCGGAGCTTAACAATTGTTTTAGTTTACAAAACGAGTCATCAGCTTCCACCGACCACTGAAATGGTGCGGCTTTCTTACCGGTAGAGGTAAGTTTGTTCAGAGGACCGGCAATAGTACTAAAATTAGGTATAAATCGCCGATACCATGATGCAATGCCTAAGAACCTTTTGACTTCTTTTTTATTCTTAGGCGTAGCATATTGAAGAATGGCTTCCACCTTACATGGGTCTACTTGTAATCCTTTAGAGTTTACTACGTAGCCCAAGTACTTCAATTCATCACGGAAGAATTTAGATTTTTCCAAGTTGATGGTAAGGTTGGCCGATTTTAATTTTTCGTATACTTTATTTAATAGTGACACATGAGCATTAAAGGATGGCGATATAAGCACGATATCATCTAAAAAACGAATACAGAGTTTTCGAACTCAGGACTGTTCGTAAACAAGTGATCCACCAAACGCTGTTGTGTCGCAGGCGCATTCGTTAAACCAAACGGCATAGTCACAAATCTAAATGTTCCTCTAGTAGGCACATAGAACGCAGTCTTATCACGATCACATTCGCGAAGAGGCGTCTCCCAAAAGGACTTAGATAAGTCTATACTACTTAGATATCTAGCGTTCCTAAGGTTGTCTAAAATTTCGGATACGTAAGGTAGTTTGTACGCGTCTTTTTTAGTAATAGAATTAAGTTTCCGACTATCTAAACAAAACCTTAGTTTACCGTCTTTCTTAGGCGTTAGTAAAATCGTTGACGACCACGGACTTTCGCATTTTTCTACCACTCCCAATGCAAGCATTTCGTCTAATTCGTCAATAATTATTTTTAATTTCGCCGGCGGTAACCTATAATATCTTTGGCGTATCGGCGCAGAATCGCCAGTGTCTATTGCATGTTCTATTAAGTGAGTTCGTCCTAAACCGGTTTTTTCAGTAGAAATCGACTCGTATTGCTTTATAATTAACTTAGCCGTTCTCTGTTGTGACTCACTCAACTCACTAAAAGATTGCAATACGTTCGTGTTACTTAGCTTATTTTCACCTAACACACTACACGGCAATGTTTTAGACATGCATACGGATGCGATATGGTTAGGCAGTAATTTAAATAGTTTCCAGAAACCGATGCCTAAAATTAAATTACTTGTAACTTCTGGAATAATATAAGCTTTCAATAAGTGGGTTTGATTATTAAAAGTAGTGGGTAAGTTGATAAAACCGCGCGGCAACAATATATTTCCACCCGCGGACCGAATGGAATTAGTGTTGTGACACTGCTGTATTTCTAACCCGGTTTTAGTAATTACCTCCAGATGGAAGTTGTTACCTAGAATTGTAATGGCTGAACCGGAATCGAGCAATCCACAAATAGGTAAACTGTTAATCGTTACGTTAACATAGGGCCGTAGGTCATTTTTAGGTTTATTATCCAGGATCGAGGCGACGGAATAACTAGAGAAATACACTTTTAGAGTGTTTAGCCAATTTCTCCAATCATCTTTGTCAAAATTGGTTGAATAGGTTGTAGAACCTAATTTAGATTTTGACACGCCCCGACCCTGACCAACTAGTTTTTTGGTTTCGTCGATTTACAGTTCGGGCAGTAAGGGAATGTCACATCCCTACAGCCGCACTTGAAGCAAATTGCGAAGCGATCGCGTTTGCATTCATTCAAACTGTGATCATTGATTCGGCAGCGCGGGCAGTACTTGGACGTGACTAGAGCGACAGAGCTAGGTTTAGACTTAGGTTTGCTAGGTTCGTTGTTCACAGTGTATTCGGACGTACCCTCTATAGTAGCAACGGGATAATTATTGTAGGAATTATTACGCGCTCGGTTATTAGGTTTGTGACTGTAAGCTAGGTCTGGTGCCAACGTGTCGTTATTATAATACGGTTCGCGGAATTGAGAGTTCAAACATTTCATCCGTTCGTAGTTTAAACATAACGTCTGCAGTGTTGCTATACTGTCTATTGAAGATATTGACGGAGCTAGCACTAGTGAGTAGCATGGACGTATGTTATGCAATAGGATGTCTAACTTTTCGCGTTCGGACAATCGCTTTGACGGAGACAGCCTAGCGAACAGCTGATTCATTATCGAGAGATAAATAATTATAGTTTCGGTAGCACCTTGAGTACGTCGGCGGATTTCATTTAATAACCGGTAGTCATAATCGTACGGTGTGAAATCGTCTATTAATTTAGTGGTGAGTTCTTCCCATGTAGTGAAATATTCTTTTAGGCCACGGTACCAGTGAAGTGCGTTACCGGTGAAAATTTCGGAGGCATATGATAAAATTTTAGTGGAAGGTAGATTACGCGCGGTTTGGAATTCGGTTACGCGTTGTAGGAACGCTCGGACGCATCCCGTACCGTCGTATTTTAGCTTAGACAGTTCGCTAACTCTCAAATGCTCGCAATGCAATACTGGGGCTAACCCTGCCTGCGTCGAGGTAGACGGCGCAGGTTGGACCTCTGCCACAGCATCAGCTGAGCGAACAGTTGATTGCTCAATGGCGGACAGCTCCGCCGAGAGCTTGTCGAACCGGCTGCACAATTCGGTAATCCGTTTTGAAAACGCCGTAGGACGTTCCATCCTACGGAGTCTATGGTATAAGTGGTTGTGCAGTGCGGTAGACCTCTTAGCTAGGTTCGCGTCGTAAGAGGCAGATAACGAATTTAGTCGCTTGGCCAGCTCAGAGACGGCCTCGCTAGCGCCCTCGAAGTCCACCGCTATGGCTAGACCCGACTCCAAAATGTCATCATTTGGAATGGCTTCCAGTAATTTAGGGAGCTGCTTCCGCAGACCTAGGACAGAGGTAGCCGGCTCCTCACCTCTAATCGCGACCTCGTAAGCTAACTCGTTCTTGTTTAGCAGGAAGTATTTTATGGGGTGTGAGCCCATGGTGTATGAATAACCGCGTAAGTATACACTACACACTACACTTATTGCGCAAGCGTTCCGCCCTTACAAATGGCCTACTTTACGATTAGGCGTAAAAGTTCGACCGTTAGGACTAATTAGAAAAACGTTAGATTCAAATTTGCGAACTAGTACGTAGTAGGTAGTTACACTAAAAGGTAGGCAATTAGTACAACAATACGTACCGGTTCGCTGTAGCCGCACCTGCTCGCTTACAATGATGGAGACCTGCTAGATGAGAACTCGAGCACGGAAAGCGAGACAATAACCCACGTAGGCGCCACTGTAACGGGTTCTGGTAGTAGTAAAACGCGGAAAGGGTTCTATGCGTTTATTTGCCGAGTATTGTCTCACTTCCCTTGCCACGAGTATGACCGACCAACAACACGACACTGGCCTGAACACTAAGGGCTGCAGTCTCCCACGCTGTTCCCTCCGGTAGTGTGTAGGCAGGCTGCTCGAAGGCTGCGCGTAGCGGTAGATCCTCGCAGGCCGTTGGTTCAGCGGCAGACGCCGGCGGTGCGAGTACGATGAACAGGGCAGGTCAGACTCTTCGGCAGAAGTGACGCCGAAGGCGATGCAGGAAGTGTAGCGGTCTAGGAGCGTAGCCGAAGTCTTAAGGTGAACCTGGAACCTGAAGGAAAGCAGCATTTGGAGAGCCACAACCAATAGAGTCAGGCAAGCGGCGTCAGCCGGCCTCAGCTAGCAGGTAGAGAGATGGGCAGTACGCTAACGCAGTAAATGTAGTGCTTACCCGTAGCTGGGACCAGGATACACGTAAATACGACGTAGGGTCAGTAGGTACGCTTAGTTATAGTAGAAGCGACGTTAGAGTAGCGGTGCCGGCCTCTCTGTCGGCCCCTTTATATACCGGGCCCTCCATCAGGCTGAGAGTCCGTTTATGACCATATTTGGTCAGGCTTTGCGAGTGCGGACGATGGCTTTCTCTGATTGGCCGAGCGTATGGGCGGTACTGTGACGCAACGCGGTAAGTACCGGACATGCGCCACAACTTTTAGAAGTTATGTGCGTATTAAATTGTTAATTATCGCTTGACCTTAAAACATATAATTATATTGTAAGGAGAAATAGATCTGTAGCAAATATTAGAGAAAAATTAGCAGAAAATCTGTATCATGCAATACAAGGCTGTTCTTACACTAGACAGTCAATAACCTATTCGATGAATCTGGATACTAAAAATCTTCAAACTAAGTACTTATTATTATACTTTTAGAATATTCAATGTTAGGGTACTGGGAAATTTTATATAATTTTACTGTATTTTGTGATACTTGACATTTATTTAAAAGAAATCGCTAGCTGGCATTTATGAACCTAAAATCCTTAGATACAATTTCCCAAAACCTACTCTTTCTGTACAGTCTCGATACACTGTACATTGCATTTTGCTGACGCGCGTCTTTTACTTAGCCGCTGCCATTCGTACATTCAATGGTCCTTCGTGCCTATAATTCGGTGTTTAGTGTCTCTATTTGCGGTAGCGAATCGGTCCAAACGGTCTCGCAGAAGCGGGTCGCCCCGGTTGGATTGAGAACGGCGCACATACCGTAAGTGGAATACGAATACACTGGATACTGAACCTATACAGAACCGACTACGGAGAAACTGCATACTGCTTTCTTCAACAACAAGTAACGCGTTCTACAACAAATAACGCTCATCGTTCCTCTGTCACCGAACAATACGTGTCAGAACCACTGGAACAACAAGTAACAAGATGGACAAACTGGAGCTACAATCTACATGTTTCGAGAACATCAAGAGCCTGTGTGTGAACTATCGCAAGGACTCGGAATCTCGTAAAAATGTAGATTACCTAAACAAACGTTTATCTTCACTGGAAAGCTTGTGGGCGGAGTTCGACAAAAGACATGCCCTACTAATCCTGGAACTGGAAGATAAAACGCTCAGTTATTTCGTGGACGACATCTACGGAAGAACTAAGGAGATTTACTTAGCGACTAAAACTGATATAACTAACAAACTAACGGCCAAGGCGAATGCGAAGACGAGCATCAAATTCGACTTGTCCGGTACATCAGGTATGGGTGAAAATTTTGATGACATCCAGCTTCTGCTCAACAAGCAACAATGTAACTTTAACGCGATATACCGCACGATGATTTAAGTTGAGCAGGCATCTATATCAGAGAAGTGGGAGCTAGAAGACCACATGGCAACTCTGAAATGAAAGTGGGAACCTATTGACAAAAATCCATTGGCAAATAGATTTTCACTTAAAAGGATCTAATGAACAATACTACGACATGTTCTCGGAAGTTGAGCAGAAATACGACGACTTAAAAAGGAAACTAAACAGCAAAATCTGGTCAACAGCGCATAATCACAAATCGGCACCGAAAATAGAGATACCTGAATTTTCCGGCAACTACAAGCAATGGATTTCGTTCAAGGACTTATTTTTGGAATCTGTACATAAAAATCCGTTAATTAATAATGCGCAGAAAATGCAACACCTCAAAACAAAACTTCGAGGCGAAGCTGAACGATTAGTGCAATATCTCACAATAAGTGCTGACAACTACACTTCTTGTTGGGATATATTGAGTCAACGGTAATCGTCGCTTACAATTTTCTTCCTTCATGAATACTACCTATGCTCAACCTGCCAATAATACAACAAGCCGATTCATACAACTTGAAAAGAATGCATGACACCATAACAGAGTGTTTGAATGGCATCTCTAACATCGGCATCGATACATCTACGTGGGATCCGATCATTGTTCATATCATGTCACAAAAACTGGACTCTGCCACTCTTAGTGACTATATGAAAGAACTACAGGACCATAGAGAACTGCAAAACTTGCAAGATTTCTTGTCCTTTCTGGAATCGCAATTTATGGCTCACGAAACTATGAAGTCAACAAAGAAAGCGAATTCAACAACGGCCGAAAAATCGTCAAATATCAAATTTACCAAGCAAACCCAGGCGAAAAAAGCTACCTATAATTTTAACAAACATAATAGTTACGCCGCATATGGTAAATGCCTGCTTTGTAATGCGAGTCACATTCTTAGGCAATGTGACAAGTTTCTGGAAATGGACGCCGGGAAACGTAACGCCACGGTTATGAAATTGCAGCTGTGCAAAAATTGCTTGTACAGTCACGGTGGCGAAGAATGCAAATCCAACAAAACCTGCCGAGAATGCAATCAAAAACATCACACTTTGTTACATAATTCGGACAAGAAAATTGCAACTTTGCCGAATGAAAGGAACAATTACGAACAACGTCCTTCGTCGTCATCTCAGCAGGGGACATCAAATCATCTACGAGCTCGGGATGTTGAAGTTTTACTGACAACAGTTCTGTTGAAAGTGAAATCCGTTGACGGCACGTATATAACACTACGTGCCCTCCTTGACCAAGGTTCACAGGTGAACCTTATAACAGAAAACGCCGCACAAATGCTAAGACTACCACGTAACAAGTTCCACGCATCTGTAACAGGCATCGGTGCTGTGTCAGGCGATTGTAAGGGACAACTGAAACTTACCTGCAAATCGTTGTACTCTGACTACAGTTTTGAAACGCGTGCGCTCATTATGAAAAAGCTCACCAACAACTTACCTACATCCACGTTCGAGAAGGGTGAATGGCCGCATCTGAAAAATTTGAAACTAGCAGACCCTGACTTTAATATCTCGCGGCAAATCGATGTCCTATTAGGAGCCGAGATATATTCAGAAATTATACTGGATGGAGTCCTGAAAGGAGAGGGCCAGATGCCCGTTGCGCAACATACGCGCATTGGATGGATTGTATGCGGTAAAATGCAAACGTTTTCCTGTAACGTGTCCTTGATTGACCTGGAACAACTCGCAAAATTTTGGGAAACGGAAGATATACAAACGTCTACTGACATAACAAAACACGATCGCTGTGAACAATTTTACAAGGAAACTGTACGACGGTCGGAAGATGGCAAATACATTGTGAAAATGCCACTTTGTGCTGATTATCAAGAAAAACTGTTCAACTCGAAATCCATTGCCATATCCCAGTTTATGCAACTAGAAAAACGACTTCAAAAGACACCAAAACTTTTGTATAGGTATGTACCGAGAATTTATACAAGAATATGCGGACCTTGGCCACATGAAACCGGCGCCTCCGATGTCAGCAAATTCTTGCTATTTACCACATCACAGTGTGTTACGTGAAAATACTACAACTACAAAATTAAGAGTAGTATTTAACGCTTCTCAAAAAACATCTAGTTCTTACAGTCTGAACAGCCTAATGGAAAAGGGGCCTAACCTACAGAAAGACATCCAGGCCCTTATCTTCAAATGGCGAACGTACAAGTTTGCTTTTACGGCCGACATTGAAAAAATGTACAGGTGCATATGGATTTCACCAGAGCAACAACAGCTACAAAAAATTGTCTGGCGAGATTCTCAAGATGAGCCCTTACGCGAGTATACGCTCTGCACGGTGACTTACGGAACGAAGTCCGCGCCTTGGCTAGCTATTGATGACGGTCCCAAGTACCCAGCAGCTGCGAATACTCTGCAAACGTCATTAGTGGCCATAACCAAATTCTTAAAGCGCAAGAACTACAAAACTCTCTCATAAAACTACTACAAGGAGCCGGAATGAATTTACGCAAGTGGACAAGCAACCATCGTGCCTTACTGGACAATTTAAACGAAGATCAAATATCGACACAAGGTTTATTCGACTTTAAAGTTGAAGAATCGTCTAAGGCACTGGGCCTTGCCTGGCATCCTGTGAGCGATACCTTCCATTTTAACTGGCCTATCAAACACTCAAAGAAACTAACGAAGAGATCTCTGCTGTCAGATATTTCAAGATTTTACGATCCCCTGGGATGGTTGTCGCCAGTAACAACAACAGCGAAATTGTTATTCCAAAAACTCTGGACGACAAAACTTAGCTGGGATGACGAAGTACCACAAAACATTGAAATTAAATGGCTGAGACTTAAAACAGAACTCCATTATGTCATAGAGTTACGAGATTCAAACGCGTTATCCCTGCAACAAACTGGCGGTTCGTCAAGTCTGAACAAAATCCCGCAGACTGCGCAACAAGAGGCTTACTACCCAGTAAATTACTAAACTACGATTTATGGTGGCAAGGCCCTGATTTTTTGCTGAAACAAGAAATATTGGACGATTCGAGGTCATATGAAACGAACTATGGCTGTATAAACCACGTAGCAACCATACAAAAATCATCTAAACACAATGAACATTTTATAGGAACATTATTAAATAAATATAGTTCATTGATGTTTATAACTCGAGTTATCGCATGGATACAGCGATTACAGATAGATAAATAGACGGATGGATAAATAGATATGTGGATAAATACACGGATGGATAAATAGATAGATAGATAATTAGATGGATAGATAAATAGGTAGGTAGATAAATAGATAGATGGATAAATAGATAGACAGAAAGATAAATAGATGGATAAATAGATGGATTGACAAAAAGATAGATAGATAAATAGATCAATGGATAAATAGATAGATAGATAATAAGATAGATAAATAGGTAGATAGTTAAATAGGTAGATAGATAAATAGGTAGATAGATAAATATATAGATGAATAAATAGATAGATGGATAAATAGACGGATAGATAAATAGATGGATGGATAAATGATGGATAGATAAATAGATAAATAGATGGATTAATAAATAGATGGATAGATAAATAGATGGTTAGATAAATAGATGGATAGATAAATAGATGGATAGATAAATAGATGGATAGATAAATATTTAGGTAAATATTCGATGGTAAATGGTTCGATGGCCAGTATTCATATAAACAGCCAGTATTAAAATTTACTCCAATAGTAAATAAATAGATAGATACATAAAAAGATAGATAGATAAATAGATAAATATATAAATAGATTGATATATAAATAGATATATAGATAGATAGATAAATAGATAGATAGATATATAAATATAAAGGTAGAAGAAAGATATATAGGTAGACAGATAAATAGAAAGATAAATATATAGATAAATAAAAAGATAGATAGACAAATAAATAGATAAATAGGTTGATAAATATATGATAAAGTAGATAGATCGATAAATAGATAGGTAGATAAATAGATAGATAGATAAATAGATAGATAGATAAATAGGTAGATATATAAATAGATGGAAAGTTAAATAGGTAGATAGATAAATAGATTGATAGGTAAAAAGGTAGATAGATAAATAGACGAATATGGATAAATAGATGGATAGATAGATAAATAGATAGATAGATAAATAGATAGATAAATAGATAGATAGATATATAAATATATAGGTAGAAGAAAGATATATAGGTAGACAGACAAATAGAAAGATAAATATATAGATAGATAAAAAGATAGATAGACAAATAAATAGATAAATAGGTTGATAAATATATGATAAAGTAGATAGATCGATAAATAGATAGGTAGATAAATAGATAGATAGATAAATAGAAAGATAGATAAATAGATAGATAGATAAATAGATAGATAGATAAATAGATAGATAGATAAATAGATGGATAAATAAATAGATAGGTAAATAAAAAGATAGGTAGATAAATAGGTAGATATACAAATAGATGGATAGATAAATAGGTAGATAGATAAAAAGATTGATAGGTAAATAGGTAGATAGATAAATAGACGAATATGGATAAAAAGATGGATAGATAAATAGGTAGATAAATAAATACAGATAGATAAATGGATGGACAGATGGATAAATAGATAGATGGATAAATAGACGGATAGATAGATGGATAAGTAGACGGATAGATAAAAAGATAGATGGATAAATAGACGGATGGAAAAATAGATAGATGGATAAATAGACGGATGGATAAATAGATATACGGATAAATAGACGGATGGATAAATAGATAGATAGATAAAGAGATAGATATATAAATAGATGGGTAGATAAATAGGTAGATAGATAAATAGATAGATGGATAAATAGACGGATAGATAGATAGGTAAAAAGATAGATAAAAAGATAGATAAATAGATAGATAAATAGATAGATCGATAGATAAAAAGGTAGATAGATAAATATATAGACGGATAAATATAGATAGATAGACAAATAGATAGATCGATAAATTGATGGATAGATAAATAGGTAGATAGATAAATAGGTAGATAGATAAATAGGTAGATAGAAAAATAGATAGATAGATAGAAAGAAAGAAAGAAAATGTGTTTATTTGTACACACGTCGCACAATAACAACATACAAAATCAAAAATTAATTACTACAATAAAATTAAAACCTTACGCTAAAGAGACACGTCGCTCTAACCCGCAATCTAAAAGACTGTGACCCAAACAAAGCATCGGGTTGACGCGTTGACAGACAGACGTCATAAACGTCACTTCCGGTGACGTGTACTGTCACCGGCGTGTAAGTAACCATGTGCTCTGCTCTGCCACGTATACAATTACAATATTAAAATAGTAATGCGAATAAGAGTATCTCATACACCAAAATTAAAATTGACACAAGTTACAACCGTATTGTACGGCGCGTGCTACAAATTAGGCCGACATTCAGCATACACTGCGAAGGACGCTGTAGGTCCATCTCAGTACTGATTTTCAATGTGGCCCAACATGCCAGACAGTGCCAGAGCAGTACCGTATAATATACAATCGTAGTTTTAAACAAGCCAATAACATTATAGTATTATCTATGATACAAAATTATGGTAAGTGAGTAATGTAATGTATATATGTACAAGGTTCACAATACAATCCATTTCACGTAACAGAGAACTTCCTTCATTTCCAGTTATGCCCACCTGATTCACGTTCAGAAATGGGAGCCTAAGAACAATATAAGGATGCTGCAAGCAATGCTGGAGGTTATGTTGCCTGGGTCATGCCTACTATACAACAACTTAATAATAATATCTCCAAAAGTATGCAGACATGAACCTAAAGTTTTTGTTGAGTTAGCAGATAATTCTTGTATCTATATTTAAAAGAAGATATTGTTTTTAGGTCCCTTAAGGGAGGAGGCAAATTATTCCAGACCTTCACTGCTGCATGTTTAAAGGAACCACAAAAAGCAATCGTCCTATGCTTGGTTTGTGATAGAGGCCTGGCTGAGGGTCTGGTGGAGTATGAGAAGTGGCTTTTCCTCCAGTCAAACTTATCATACAAGTAGGTGGGTCTCTTGCTAAGCATTACCCCAAAAAGCAGGCTTGCAAGGTGCAGTTTCCTCCTTGACTCCATTTTTAAGACATTATTGTCATTTAGATATGGAGTAACATGGTGACGCCTTGGGATGTTGAAACAGTAACGTGCACAAGCATTTTGTACACGTTGTATTAGGTTCTTGGTTCTTGTCAGTAAACATGGTCCATAAACAATATCACAGTAGTTAAATCTAGATAAAATAAGACTATCAACAAGCTGTTTTCTAATTCTTACACTAAGGTAGGGTTGTATGTTATATAAAAATTTTAATCTATAAAAACAGTTCCTTACTATCCTATTTATGTGTTCTTCAAATCTAAGTTCCGAATCAATTTGTAAACCCAGATTAGAGGCCTCCTTTACACCTTCAATCCTCTTCCCATCCATAATGATATTAGGGTTGAATTCTAAAATGGACTGTACCTGCCGCTTACTGCCCAAAATCATAAATTTTGATTTTAGTGGGTTTAAAATCAAAGAATGCTTTTTAGACCACTCTATTACCCTATTTAGGTCATCATTTATCGTTTTTACAGCTGATAGAGTATGACTGGGCTTAAAGGAGAGGTACATCTGGGTATCATCTGCATACATGTGGTATTTACAGTTTTTGAATGATGCAGTGATGTCAGCCGTGTACAAGATGAAGAGCAGAGTTGAGAGTATCGAGCCTTGTGGGACTCCTCTCTTTAGTGTAAGTGGGGATGATGACATCACTGCACCATCCACCCTGCTCATCTCCACATGTTGGGACCTATCAGTGAGGTAACTGCTAAACCATTTCACACAACTCGGTGTAAACCCATAGTAGGTTAATTTGGACAATAGGAGCGAAGTACTAATAGAATCAAATGCCCTGGAATAATCTAGAAGAATGAGAGCCGTACCCTCTCCACGATCCCTAGCCTCCATGATATTTCCTACCACATCACACAGAGCAGTTGCAGTTCCCCGGCCTTTCCTGAAACCAGATTGCCTGTCTGGGAGGATATTATATTTTTCAAGATAGTCCATGACTAGCAAGTATACTACTTTTTCCAGCACCTTGGACAGACAGGGCAGTATGCTAATAGGCCTTAGATCCTTAGTGGAGTTGGGCTGACTGGATTTGGGTATCGGTATTACTATGGAATGTTTCCACATCTTTGGAAATGTGTTTGTAGTGATAGAGTTATTAACTATGTCTGTAATTGTTTTTAAGGAATTAGGTAGCGTAAGTTTTATCATTTCCAAGTTGATTTGGTCGATGCCTAGGGCATTGGTGTCAAAGCTATTCAGGATCTTTAAGACAGCTTCCTGATCTACTGGCTTTAGCTCAAAGCTTGCACCAATATTATGCCTATGGAACTCATAGTAGGTCAGACTCGATATACTCACTCCACCCTCACCCGGCACATTCAAGAAGTCATTATTTACATTATCTGGGTTATCAAAGTGTTCTGGCAAGCAAGTAGTTTTGTGTGACACCAACACATGACTCTTTAAATTACGCCACAAGGTTTTGGGATTATTTATGTTTTCATTAATGTTTTTAGAGTAGTACACTGATTTCTCATTATGCAATGCTATTACTGCCTGTCTTTTAAGTTCTAAATAATATTGTTTCTTAGTCTCTAATTTGTTTTTTTTATAATTGTTTCTAGCTTGATTTCTTAATTTAAAAATTAATTTTATATTATCTGTTATCCAAGGTGTATATGCAGTTTTGAAAAGCTTTTTCTGTTGGGGCGCATGTACATCAAATAATTGCATAATATGTGTTGTTAGAGATTCAACCATACCGTTGACATCTCTTTGGGAACTTATAAACTGCCATGGAATGTTTTCCAAATCTAAATTGAAAAGGTCAAGCAAAATATCCTTGAATGGTCTAAATATAACCCATTTTGGCTTAACTTTTTGTTTCTTGAATTGTGTCTCACAAGTCACGATAGAGTGCTGGCCAAGTTCTGGTATATGGTCCACCAATACATTATGTACATTTAAGTCAGTGCATATTAGGTCTAGTAAAGTACTGTTATGAGTGGTGAAATGAGTTGGTGTGTTTACTTTTTGGTTCATATTTGTGTAACTTAGGAATTGACTTAGTTTCTTAGTGTTAGAGCTGTATGGATCCAACATGTTTACATTCAGGTCCCCGAGCAGAATGATATGGTCATAAGGTGCCAAACTACAAATACTGTCAGTCAAACCATCAAGAAAAGTATCAATATTTAACCAAGGTGGCCTGTAAGCAGTACCAATCAGAATCTTTTTACCCATGACAGTTAGTTTTAACCAGTATTCTTCCACCTCCTGATGTACCGGGTGAGACTGAGTTCTTACACTGATATCAGATTTTATATAGAATCCTACTCCACCCCCTCTGCCCCCGTGAATATTCTTAGGTCTAGGCAAGTGTCTCAAATTAAATCCTGGGACAACAGGGGCTTTCCCGTCCTCACCTGGTCTCAGCCATGTCTCATTAATGGCCATTATGTCCACCGAGTGTGTATCCATGGCTAGCAGAAACTCATCATGCTTAGTTCCCAGAGAACCTGCATTAAGCAATCCAAATTTTAACCATTTTCTGTTAACCAATTGTATATAATGTATAATAAACTAAGTTGATAAATATGCTGTTACTAAAAATTGTGTACTGCATTAAAACTAGAAATTGTGTAAGTACCAAATATTGCAAAACTGTCATACCGTATTTCACTTTGTTACTTACAAGATGTGGTTTCCACACTAGATATATGACTTTCAATAAAATTGTATTGTAAACTCGCCTACCATACGCATCCTCATATACCTTGCAAGTTAACCCCATCCTGTCCATACTATAAGCATACCAAAATATTTTAAATTCAGTTATTTCTTTGCTATAATATTTTATTTTACTACATTGATTTTGATTTTTATTAATTACAAAGTCGTTAATTGGTTGCTTATAGGTTAGGCAGAACTTATAATTTATGTAGACATGCAAGTGACAAGTTTTGACATCCATACCAAATGTTGCCATGCTATGTACATCAAGTATATCGACTGAAATTGGCCTATTGTATAAAATTAGTCGGATTTGGGTTTCTGTTGGCGTAATTGGCACATTTTGGTTAAAGATTAACTTATTACTAGGGACAGTCAAAAACAAGTTTCTAGGGCCTATTGTCTCCCAATGCTTCTTGCCCAAAAACACGTTCCAGGTCATGCTCGTTTCGGATGCTGTGAGTCGGTTTACCATTCTCCTGTCTGGTCAACACTCGACCGCGTTTGGTCCAGGTAAATTTCCACTCAAGTCTAGCTGCAGCTTGCTTGGCGCGGTATAATAATTGCCTGTTTGTTCTTGTGAGACGTTCGTTCACGTAGAAACGGCGAGGTGGCGCTGCGAAACCAAGATCGGCCGAAGTAGCTCCTCTCCTCAAGCGTGCGGCTCGCAGCAATTCATCTCTGGCTGTGCGTCGCGCCAGGCGTACCACAATGCGCCGTCCGCGCGTCACTACTCCTGTAGACCCCTCCTTACGCCCCGGATCCGCTGGTCCAGCTATGTCAATCTTTGGCCCAACTCTTTCAGCAAAGACAATGTCTCGCGCGTAGAACTCCACACCCAGTTTTCTCGCAATAAGCTCGACCGTATGCATCACATTTTCACCCGCGTCTTCAGGGAGATTGGAGATCTCGATGTCAGAAAGGAGAAGATCTTGCTCTCTATCATTGAGCTCTGATCGCAGCTGGTCCACTGTCTTTTCGAGCTTATTGACCATTTCGTTAGGGCTAGCGACAGTCTGCTGTTCTTCCAACTTTAGCAGGCGACTTTCCAGGTTCTCTACCTTCTTTTTTTGCGAAGCCATCGACTGCCGGAGATCAGCAACCTCTAAACGGAACTCGCGTAGCTCCGCTTTAAGCTCGTCTTTCATAGTTCTGAGGTCTTCTCGAAGCAGATTCATCGACTTTGCCAAGTCCGGCACATTCGGAGGTATAGCATGAGTCTGCCTGTTCAAGTTCTCACCTCCTTGCTTTGTAGTTTCGCCTGCGGATTCGTAGGGGTCGTCCAAACTAGTAGGGGTGCCCTCACTATCTTCACTGTTAGTTCCTTTAATAGGAGTGGGTCTGATATAGTTTTTGCCCGATTTCTCCTTGCATCCCTGACATCTCCAGTCAGTGGTTAATTTTCCAGCCTCCGATAACCCGACACAAGGTAGATGGAATTTGTTCGCGCACTTGCAACACGTCGCGGCGCTTCCTCCTTTAGCAGCCACAAATTTGCCGCAAACCGTACATTTAGCCATCTCGGTGAATATATTTTCGACCGAAATTGGGAAAACTACTGGCAACACAGATGACGAGCTGTCAAGGCTATACGGGGTTCACTGACACGGAAAAAAAAATCGAACTGCCCGCTACTTTTCAAAAAGAAATGTCACGAATCAGCTGTTATTGTAAATTATTTCACTGTATATTGCTCGTTTTTGTAAATAACACTTGTGCTGGTAAACTACACCTGTATGTATCTAATTACACACTTATGATAAGGAATAAACTTGTTTTAATTATTTTTCATAGTATCTGAATTTTGAGAACCACTGTACGCTCTGACAACTTTTGACGTGATGATGATGAGATAAATAGATGGATAGATAAATAGGTAGATAGATAAATAGGTAGATAGATAAATAGGTAGATAAATAAATAGATAAATGGATAAATAGATAGATGGATAAATAGATCGATAGATAAATATATGGGTGGATAAATAGATGGAAAGATAAATATATAGGTAAATATTCGATGGTAAATGGTGCGATGGGCAGTATTCATATAAACAGCATTGAAATTTACTCCAATAGTAAATAAATAGATAGATAGATAAATAGATAGAAAGAAAAATAGATAAAAAGATAGATAGATAGATAGATAAATATATAAATAGATTGATATATAAATAGATAGAAAGATAAATAGATAGATAAATAGATAGATCGATAGATAAAAAGATAGATAGATAAATAAACAGATAGATAAATAGATAGATAGATATAAAAATATATAGGTATAAGAAAGATATATAGGTAGACAGATAAATAGAAACATAAATAGATAGATAGATAAAAATAAAGATAGACAAATAAATAGATAAATAGGTTGATTAATAAGTAGATATATGGATAAATAGATAGATAGATAAAAAGATGGATAGATAGATAAAAAGATAGATAAATAGATAGGTAGATAAATAGACAGATATATAAATATAGATAGATCGATAAATAGATGGAAAGATAAATAGGTAGATAGATAAACAGACGAATGGATGAATAGATAGAAAGATAAATAGATAGGTGGATAAATAGATAGATAGATACATATACAGATAGATAAATGGATGGATAGATGGATAAATAGATAAATGGATAAATAGACGGATGGATAAATAGATAGATGGATAAATAGATGGATGGATAAATAGATAGATGGATAAATAGACGGATGGATAAATAGATATATGGATAAATGGACGGATGGATAAATAGATAGATAGATAATTAGATGGATAGATAAATAGGTAGGTAGATAAATAGATAGATGGATAAATAGATAGACAGAAAGATAAATAGATAGATAAATAGATGGATTGACAAAAAGATAGATAGATAAATAAATCAATGGATAAATAGATAGATAATAAGAAAGATAAATACGTAGATAGTTAAATAGGTAGATGGATAAATAGATAGATAGATAATAAGATAGATAAATAGGTAGATAGTTAAATAGGTAGATAGATAAATAGGTAGATAGATAAATAGATAGATGGATAAATAGATAGATGGATAAATAGACGGATAGATAAATAAATGGATGGATAAATGATGAATAGATAAATAGATAAATAGATGGATAGATAAATAGATGGTTAGATAAATAGATGGATAGATAAATAGATGGATAGATAAATAGATGGATAGATAAATAGATGGATAGATAAATAGATGGATAGATCAATAGATGGATAGATAAATATATAGGTAAATATTCGATGGTAAATGGTTCGATGGCCAGTATTCTTATAAACAGTCAGTATGAAAATTTACTCCAATAGTAAATAAATAGATAGATAGATAAAAAGATAGAGAGATTAATAGATAGATAGATAAATAGATAAATATATAAATAGATTGACATATGAATAGATAGATAGATAAATAGATAGGTAGATAAATAGATAGATAAATAGATAGATAGATATATAAATATATAGGTAGAAGAAAGATATATAGGTATACAGATAAATAGAAAGATAAATATATAGATAGATAAAAAGATAGATAGACAAATAAATAGATAAATAGGTTGATAAATATATGGTAAAGTAGATAGATCGATAAATAGATAGGTGGATAAATAGATAGATAGATAAATAGATAGATAGATAAATAGGTAGATATATAAATAGATGGATAGATAAATAGGTAGATAGATAAATAGATTGATAGGTAAATAGGTAGATAGATAAATAGACGAATATGGATAAATAGATGGATAGATAGATAAATAGATAGATAGATAAATAGATAGATAAATAGATAGATAGATATATAAATATATAGGTAGAAGAACGATATATAGGTAGACAGATAAAAAGAAAGATAAATATATAGATAGAAATGAATGAAATGAAATGAATGAAATGAAATGAAATAATATTTATTGCTATCACAACCAAACAAGCATGATTAAGTTTAAATATACAGTAACCGTCGTAATAACGCACAAAAATACAAAAAAAAGCAGAAATACATGGATATCTTGTCATGGTTAGGTCGTGACGACAATAGGACCCCGTTCAGCATGATACCAGACATGCTGGCACTGATTTTCTACGGGACCCTAATTATAGTGACTCACGAACGCGCAAAACAGTGAGTACACTGGCCAAATATGATAATACATAAATATACATGTAATATAAACTTAAAGTGTCTACACAATTAAAACAATTACAACACTAGCAGCGCGGGCGCGGGGGGGCATGAGGCGGAGTCGATGTCGTACTTTAGTACTTGTATCTAGGTATATATTCTGTGATCGAAGGAAGACAGAGACAAGCGACAGACCGGCCGGACAGACCGCTCTCGCCGCACGTACCGCGCGCACACGCGCTGCGCTGCAAACTTACATGATCGTCGTACAATAGCGAAAACGTTTCATTATGATCTTAACAATCTTAAATATGGATCGACTATAAACTGATTGTTGATCAACAGTTGATACCGGGGCACGATGGCCACACTCCATGGGTAAGTGAACATAAATGCTTAACAATAACTAAGTACCAAACTATAACATAAAAACAGTGAGAAATAAATATCATGTCAGTTACAAAATCTTGTTAAAAAAAAATATATATATATATATATATAGATAGATAAAAAGATAGATAGACAAATAAATAGATAAATAGGTTGATAAATATATGATAAAGTAGATAGATTGATAAACAGATAGGTAGATAAATAGATAGATAGATAAATAGAAAGATAGATAAATAGATAGATAGATAAATAGATAGATAGATAAATAGATGGATAGATAAATAGATGGATAAATAAATAGATAGGAAAATAAAAAGATAGGTAGATAAATAGGTAGATATATAAAAAGATGGATAGATAAATAGGTAGATAGATAAAAAGATTGATAGGTAAATAGGTAGATAGATAAATAGACGAATATGGATAAATAGATGGATAGATAAATAGGTAGATAGATAAATACAGATAGATAAATGGATGGACAGATGGATAAATAGATAGATGGATAAATAGACGGATAGATAGATGGATAAGTAGACGGATAGATAAAAATATAGATGGATAAATAGACGGATGGAAAAATAGATAGATGGATAAATAGACGGATGGATAAATAGATATACGGATAAATAGACGGATGGATAAATAGATAGATAGATAAAGAGATAGATATTTAAATAGATGGTTAGATAAATAGGTAGATAGATAAATAGATAGATGGATAAATAGACGGATAGATAGATAGATAAAAAGATAGATAATTTCTATTTTAATTAATATTTATTTTGTTGTGAGCGTACAATCACTTGCTCAGGTTGCAGCTGAAAATCAGCGTTAGGCAGTGGTTTCGCCGCTACCTAGCATGTTGCTGAGCTGTTGGCCCTTTGGCACACGTTGCTTTTTCTTTATATTTAGAGTGTATGTTGATTCTTTTTTTCAGTCTCTTTTCTTTATTTTAATTGAATTACTTCTCATTGTTTGTAAATGTACTTATTATTGTAAATTGTGCCAATAAAGTATATTATTATTATTATTATTATTATTCGATGGTAAATGGTGCGATGGGCAGTATTCATATAAACAGCATTGAAATTTACTCCAATAGTAAATAAATAGATAGATAGATAAATAGATAGAAAGATAAATAGATAAAAAGATAGATAGATAGATAGATAAATAGATAAATATATAAATAGATGGAAAGATAAATAGATAGATAAATAGATAGATCGATAGATAAAAAGATAGATAGATAAATATACAGATAGATAAATAGATAGATAGATATAAAAATATATAGGTAGAAGAAAGATATATAGGTTGACAGATAAATAGAAACATAAATAGATAGATAGATAAAAATATAGATAGACAAATAAATAGATAAATAGGTTGATTAATAAGTAGATATATGGATAAATATATAGATAGATTAAAAGATGGATAGATAGATAAATAGATAGGTAGATAAATAGACAGACATATAAATAAAGATAGATCGATAAATAGATGGAAAGATAAATAGGTAGATAGATAAACAGACGGATGGATGAATAGATAGAAAGATAAAAAGATGGATAGATAAAAAGATGGATAGATAAATAGGTGGATAGATAAATAGGTAGATAGATTAATAGATAGATGGATAAATAGATAGATAGATGGATAAATAGATAGACAGAAAGATAAATAGATAGATGGATAAATAGATAGAAAGATAAAAAGATATATAAATAGACAGAAAGATAAATAGATAGGTGGATAAATAGATAGATAGATAAATATACAGATAGACAAATGGATGGATAGATGGATAAATAGATAAATGGATAAATAGACGGATGGATAAATAGATACATGGATAAATAGACGGATGGATAAATAGATAGATGGATAAATAGACGGATGGATAAATAGATAGATGGATAAATAGACGGATGGATAAATAGACTGATGGATAAATAGATAGATAGATAAATAGATGGCTAGATAAATAGGTAGGTAGATAAATAGATAGATGGATAAATAGAAAGACAAAAAGATAAATAGATAGATAAATAGATGGATTGACAAAAAGATAGATCGATAAATAGATAGATGGATAAATAGATAGATAATAAGATAGATAAATACGTAGATAGTTAAATAGGTAGATGGATAAATAGATAGATAGATAATAAGATAGATAAATAGGTAGATAGTTAAATAGGTAGATAGATAAATAGGTAGATAGATAAATAGATAGATGGATAAATAGATAGATGGATAAATAGACGGATATATAAATAGATGGATGGATAAACGATGGATAGATAAATAGATAAATAGATGGATTGATAAATAGATGGATAGATAAATAGATGGTAAGATAAATAGATGGATAGATAAAAAGATGGATAGATAAATAGATGGATAGATGAATAGATGGATAGATAAATAGATGGATAGATAAATATATAGGTAAATATTCGATGGTTAATGGTTCGATGGCCAGTATTCATATAAAAAGCCAGTATTAAAATTTACTCCAATAGTAAATAAATAGATAGATAGATAAATATATAAATAGATTGATATATAAATAGATAGATAGATAAATAGATAGATAGATATATAAATATATAGGTAGAAGAAAGATATATAGGAAACAGATAAATAGAAAGATAAATATATAGATATATAAAAATATAGATAGACAAATAAATAGATAAATGGGTTGATAAATATATTGTTACGGACGGGGTAACAGGATTGGAAGGAAACACCGAGTAGCACTGATGACACTTTATTCGACTTGACACACTACACGTCGTTTAATTCCGACGCAGACAGCACCAACACTAACGTCTTTTGCACTGCACTTTTCACTGCACTTCACTGCACTTTACTGCACTATACTTTCACTTCACTTTTTTACTACTTCTTCTTTCTTCCTTTACTTCTTCCTTTTCTTCTTCACTTTACCACTTTTCAACTTAAACTGGCGCTTAGCGCGTCTAAACCGCCTTATATACCCCTAAGAATGTTCTAGATCTACTAATTTCGATTGTCTTTTCGTTATTCAATTGTTTTTCCATCTCCTGTCTCTTTCTAACCTTTCCATTCCTTCTTGAAGTTTCTAGAATTTTCTAATCTTTATTCGAAATATTTAAATTAGTTTTTCTATCGCCTGTCTCTTTTTAACCGTTCCATTCCTTCCTGAAGTTTCTAGAATTTTCTAATTTTTACTCGAAATATTTAAATAATCTTTTTTAAAATATTTGCCAAATATTCATAAACATTTTCCAAATTTCATAAAAACCATAATCCACTTAACTGTTATGACTGGGATTTGAACCCACGCCATCAGAACGTGAGCGGAATGTGTTATCCGCACGGCCATCGCCTTGTTGTCAACGGATGCTGAATTTGGCGGACACTTTACAAAATGTATACGTCATCGAATTAAAAACTCATTTCCAAATAATAAAATAGTCTTCAAACATCTTTGCTAATTATTGTGTTTCGTGACGACGGTTTGACATGACATCGGCCGTCACAATATGATAAAGTAGATAGATCGATAAATAGATAGGTAGATAAATAGATAAATAGATAGATAGATAAATAGATATATAGATAAATAGATAGATAGATCAATGGATGGATAAAAAAATAGATAAGAAAATAAAAAGATAGGTAGATAAATAGGTAGATATATAAATAGATGAATAGATAATTAGGTAGATAGATAAATAGATTGATAGGTAAATAGGTAGGTAGATAAATATACAAATATGGATAAATAGATGGATAGATAAAAAGGTAGATAGATAAATAGGTAGATCGATAAATAGGTAGACAGATTAATAGGTAAATAGATAAATAGATGGATAGATAAATAGGTAGATAGATAAATATATAGACGGATAAATATAGATAGATAGATAAATAGATAGATGGATAAATAGATGGATAGATAAATAGGTAGATAGATAAATAGGTTGATAGATAAATAGGTAGATAAATAAATAGATTGATGGATAAATAGATAGATGGATAAATAGATTGATAGATAGATATATGGATGGATAAAAAGATGGATAGATAAATATATAGGTAAATATTCGATGGTAAATGGTGCGATGGCCAGTATTCATATAAACAGCATTAAAATTTACTCCAATAGTAAATAAATAGATAGATAGATAAATAGATAGAAAGATAAATGGATAAAAAGATAGATAGATAGATAAATATATAAATAGATTGATATATAAATAGATAGAAAGATAAATAGATAGATAAATAGATAGATCGATAGATAAATAAATAGATAGATAAATATATAGATAGATAAATAGATAGGTAGATAAATAGACAGATATATAAATATAGATAGATCGATAAATAGATGGAAAGATAAATAGGTAGATAGATAAATAGACGGATGGATGAATAGATAGGAAGTTAAAAAGATGGATAGATAAATAGATAGATGGATAAATAGATAGATAGATGGATAAATAGAAAGACAGAAAGATGAATAGATAGGTGGATAAATAGATAAATAGATACATAGACAGATTGATAAATGGATGGATAGATGGATAAATAGATATATGGATAAATAGACGGATAGATAGATGGATAAATAGACGAATGGATAAATAGATAGATGGATAAATAGACGGATGGATAAATAGATAGATGGATAAATAGACGGATGGATAAATAGATAGACGGATAAATAGACTGATGGATAAATAGATATATGTATAAATAGACGGATGGATAAATAGACGGATGGATAAATAGACGGATGGATAAATAGATAGATAGATAAATAGATAAATAGGTAGGTAGATAAATAGATAGACAGAAAGATAAATAGGTAGATAGTTAAATAGGTAGATAGATAAATAGGTAGATAGATAAAAAGATTGATGGATAAATAGATAGATGGATAAATAGACGGATAGATAAATAGATGGATGGATAAATGATGGATAGATAAATAGATAAATGGATGGATTGATAAATAGATGGATAGATAAATAGATGGTTAGATAAATAGATGGATAGATAAATAGATGGATAGATAAATAGATGGATAGATAAATTGATGGATAGATAAATAGATAGATAGATAAATGGATGGATAAATAAATACATAGGTAAATAAAAAGATAGGTAGATAAATAGGTAGATATATAAATAGATGAATAGATAATTAGGTAGATAGATAAATAGATTGATAGGTAAATAGGTAGATAGATAAATAGACGAATATGGATAAATAGATGGACACATAAAAAGGTAGATAGATAAATAGGTGGATAGGTAAATAAGTAGATAGATAAATATATAGACGGATAAATATAGATAGACAGATAAATAGATAGATGGATAAATAGATGGATAGATAAATAGGTAGATAGATAAATAGGTTGATAGATAAATAGGTAGATAAATAAATAGATTGATGGATAAATAGATAGATGGATAAATTGATTGATAGATAAATATATGGATGGATAAATAGATGGATAGATAAATATATAGGTAAATATTCGATGGTAAATGGTGCGATGGCCAGTATTCATATAAACAGCATTAAAATTTACTCCAATAGTAAATAAATAGAAAGATAGATAAATAGATAGAAAGATAAATAGATAAAAAGATAGATAGATAGATAGATAGATAGATAAATATATAAATAGATAGAAAGATAAATAGATAGATAAATAGATAGATCGATAGATAAATAGATAGATAGATAAATATATAGATAGATTAATAAATAGGTAGATAAATAGACGGATTTATAAACATAGATAGATCGATAAATAGATGGAAAGATAAATAGGTCGATAGATAAATAGACGGATGGATGAATATATAGAAAGATAAAAAGATGGATAGATAAATAGATGGATGGATAAATAGATAGATAGATGGATAAATAGATAGACAGAAAGATGAATAGATAGGTGGACAAATAGATAGATAGATACATAGACAGATAGATAAATGGATGGATAAATAGATATATGGATAAATAGACGGATAGATAGATGGATAAATAGACGGATGGATAAATAGATAGATGGATAAATAGACGGATGGATAACTAGATATATGGATAAATAGACGGATAGATAGATGGATAAATAGACGGATGGATAAATAGATATATGGATAAATAGACGGATAGATAGACGGATAAATAGACGGATGGATAAATAGATAGATGGATAAATAGACGGATGGATAAATAGATATATGGATAAATAGACGGATAGATAGATGGATAAATAGACGAATGGATAAATAGATAGATGGATAAATAGACGGATGGATAAATAGATAGTCGGATAAATAGACTGATGGATAAATAGATATATGGATAAATAGACGGATGGATAAATAGACGGATGGATAAATAGACTGATGGATAAATAGATAGATAGATAAATAGATAAATAGGTAGGTAGATAAATAGATAGATGGATAAATAGATAGACAGAAAGATAAATAGATAGATGGATTGACAAAAAGATAGATAGATAAATAGATAGATGGATAAATAGATAGATAATAAGATAGATAAATACGTAGATAGTTAAATAGGTAGATGGATAAATAGATAGATAGATAATAAGATAGATAAATAGGTAGATAGATAAATAGATTGATGGATAAATAGATAGATGGATAAATAATGGATAGATAAATAGATGGTTAGATAAATAGATGGTTAGATAAATAGATGGATAAATAAATAGATGGATAGATAAATAGATGGATAGATAAATACATAGGTAAATATTCGATGGTAAATGGTTTGATGGCCAGTATTCATATAAACAGCCAGTATTAAAATTTACTCCAATAGTAAATAAATAGATAGAAAGATAAAAAAATAGATAGATTAATACATAGATAGATAAATAGATAAATATATAAATAGATTGATATATAAATAGATAGATGGATAAATAGACGGATGGATAAATGGATGCATAGATGGATAAATAGATAGATGGATAAATAGACGGATAGATAGATGGATAAATAGACGGATGGATAAATAGATAGATGGATAAATAGACCGATGGATAAATAGATAGATGGATAAATAGACGGATGGATAAATAGATATATGGATAAATAGAGGGATGGATAAATAGATAGATGGATAAATAGACGGATGGATAAATAGATATATGGATAAATAGACGGATGGATAAATAGACTGATGGATAAATAGATAGATAGATAAATAGATGGATAGATAAATAGGTAGGTAGATAAATAGATAGATGGATAAATAGAAAGACAAAAAGATAAAAAGATAGATAAATAGATGGATTGACAAGAAGATAGATCGATAAATAGATAGATGGATAAATAGATAGATAATAAGATAGATAAATACGTAGATAGTTAAATAGGTAGATGGATAAATAGATAGATAGATAATAAGATAGATAAATAGGTAGATAGTTAAATAGTTAGATAGATAAATAGGTAGATAGATTAATAGATCGATGGATAAATAGATAGATGGATAAATAGACGGATAGATAAATAGATGGATGGATAAATGATGGTTAGATAAATAGATAAATGGATGGATTGATAAATAGATGGATAGATAAATAGATGGATAGATAAATAGATGGATAGATAAATAGATGGATAGATAAATAGATGGATAGATAAATATATAGGTAAATATTCGATGGTAAATGGTTCGAGGGCCAGTATTCATATAAACAGCCAGTATTAAAATTTACTCCAATTGTAAATAAATAGATAGATAGATAAAAAAGATAGATAGATTAATAGATAGATAGATAAATAGATAGATCGATAAATAGATACATATATAAATAGATTGATATATAAATAGATAGATAGATAAATACTGACCATCTAAACGTTTATATTAAAATTAAACTATCGAAACTGCTAGATCGCTTCCACCATCCGAACGAAGCGAATTGCTGCGACCCTTAAAAATGTTTGATGACTCATTTTGTATGAAATCGAAACCATCTATGTTAAAAGGAAAATTAGGTTAGTAGACAGAAAGATATATGTAAAGAAGGGACCTTTTGTGTAGATTGTGAAAATCGCTTTATATATGCATCGTCTAAAAGATAATTTATGTAAAGCTTTTGTCGCGAAAATGAAAAATGTATGTACGGTTGGCAACTGGTGGATAAATCGTTTGTATATATAAGAAAATCTGACAACAATATTTACGTCGCTTTTCTTTGTAACATGGGTGACGTTATAAAACATATAAGAAGTCTCTTGCAGCTCGCGGTTCAAAGAAACAAAGACTTTGAGTATTATTGCATACTTTTCTAAGAAAATTCTCAATGAAAATGGGAACCCTTGAAACGTACCAACATACTTCCTATTACGTTAGTTTCAAGACGTCACTCACAAAATGTGATCTAAACCATCTTTGGGAACAAAAATTTGTAGACAAGATTTGAAAATCCCTCAACACTCATATATATTCTGTCTCAACTTCAGACAGTTTTGATAAGGCGTTGACTTTTGACATTTCGTATTTCGATACACGTGCTGAGGTTCGTATATCGAAATTGGATTTATTCAGACATTCAAACATGTGTACTATAGCTATGTTCTAGTTCTACAAATGGATGCGCTAGCTTATTGCACATACGGTTGCCCGTAAAATATCTTAGAAAGGGTTTGACAAAATAAATATATATACCTAAGTATGTCTGTATTCATATAAAAGCATCGAAACGGCTAGCGCTTCCACCATCGATAAACGTAGCGTGTTCACTGCGACCTTGTGTGTTTTTGATTAGTTATGAATTGTTTGAAATTTAAACCTGCCTATAAATTTAAGAAGGAACTTTCAGGTTGAAAACTAAAATGTTTTCGGTAAATTTTAAATAGAAACATTTAACACACAAATGACTTTCCGCATCTGATAACTGGGTCATAAACAAATGTTAGGGGTAAAAGAAAAATATTAAAAAAAGTCTCATTTTTTCTTCTAAATCAGCATTCATTATAAAAATGAATGCTGATTTAAAAACAAAATAACAAAAGTATTAACTTAATAATAATATCAGAGATCAATGACTTGTTTTCTGTCAAATATGTGACTTTTTTATTTTTATGTGTCCACAGAAAAGGCTACAAAGTCTACAGAAAAGATAATTATGAAAGTTTTAATTAACAAAAGTATTAACAAAACCTTCGAAAGCTTAACTAAAATGACAATTGTGTTGTACTTCACTGATTAGTAATAATCTATGAAAATAAAAACAAACAAATCACGTGCAAAAAAATATGCTTTTTGATCTACAGAAGGGACTGCCCTTCTGTTGACAAAATGATGATAGGCAATAAAAAATAAATAGAAACAAGAATAATAAAAAATAGTGGATCCTTTAACTTGTATACCTTTACAATATGGATGCATCACATTCACTGTCTGTATTTGGATTAATAAATGGTTTTTTATGCTGTTGGGGACGAATAATAAAGTCGTCCTCATCTGCACTAGACAGTGAAGAAGAAGAAGAACACTTTACTGTATGATCGACAAATATTTTTTAACATGTTGCGGTGATGAAATAGTATCATCAGAAACAGAAAGGAGTCTCAATCAAACCTTCTCAATCGTACCCTTCACGTCCTCACAAGACTGTGAGGACGTGAAGGGTACCTACGATTGAGAAGATTTGTCTTCTGAAGTAGTTGGACTTATAAGGTATAATCTAAAAGATACAGTAGTAGTTGTAAAACATAGTTTTATTTAATTGCGGTATTGCGTGGTTGGCCCATCGCTTATTACATGAAAATGTGTAATATTCGGTGATAATTCTTCGGATAATTCATCTTTCAGATTTGGTGCTGTTGTCGCGGTGTGTACTGATCAATAGTCTTGACTAAACCCTACGCCTTCTTTTTATGTTACCTTTCTCGGTATTTTCTTCTTCTTTCTTCAATCGCTGCGTCATTCAATCTTGCCCGAGAACGGCGCATACCTACTTTTATTTTTCTGTTCGCCACGCCCTCTCCTTTTTTTTCTTCTCTATCTTTTTTCTTTGAGGTATGTTTGCTTAAACAAAATAAGCTACATGCAATATATGCGTCCGAAACCAAAAACAAGCCAAAAGGCACATACAAACAAACAATCTGAGACAATAGTCATTTTGTAGCGTGGTACACTTTAAATCAATCTGTTTAGTCGGTACTCAAGTTCTAAAGTCTAAAGTGAGGGCCTTATGGGCCAGTTTAGAACAACACTTAAAAGAACAAAACCGACCGACGTAAGTAAAATTAGCAATAGGTTATAAAGAGGTTTCTGAGAAAAAAAGCAGAAGGAAAATCACCAGAGCAATGTCATTATTAACCATTCTGTTGACCGATGTCTCTTCGGTGGACTCAGAAGCACAGAAAAGAAATCCACAGAAGGGATGGTCCTGTATAAAATCCCAAATAAAGTCTTCATACTTTAGGTTAGAAAAGCAACAATATAAAATTCTTAAAAAAGTTCATTCGACTCAATAGAATAGAGCTTTTCGTATAAAATGTAGTGTTTACTTACCAAAATATTTGATAGCAAGGAAAGACACATGATCTTTGACGAAAACTTGGAGATATATTTTTTTTGGGTCTATAAAACACGTGGATCATTCACTTCACGTCGGCACAATGACAAGTGACAGCTACATATGATTGCCAGTGTAAAAATAAATAGAATCGAATAGTCTTGTGTGAAATCCAATTTTAGTGTCAGGTTTTTAGGACCACAGAATGGATACAAATTTTAGTAACGAACTGTTTAATCCATTTTTTATTATAAATAATTTACATTATTTTTTTTAATTTGAAGAACATAAGAGCTCAACATGCTACTAATTATATTATTAATAATCTGATTATGCCAGGAAGCATATTTTATTTTTAATATCCATGCAAAGTTCCAAACTCCTAGTGGTAACAAGTCCACAGAAGGGGACTTTATTATACTGTGTGCATTAAAAAGTAGATATTTAATTAAAATAACTAGAACATTCTTTATTGTACGTATAGGTTAGTGCTGAATCCATATCCATATTAAAAATATATTTACTAAGTCTCATAAATTTTGAGAAAGTTAGTGATAACATTTTTTTCGCTGGTTTTGATTATGACCCAACTGTCTGGTTATTCAATAAATATTTATGCCAGTAGGCATTCATGAAAGAAATATGATAATAACATATTTACAGTATGAAAATGTTTTGGCTCTCTGCCACATCTAAAAAGGCTGGGGCAAGATCTATGGTCATCCTTTAAATAATTATTTGTCAAGGATAAGGTTACGAGATCAAAAACAAACTAAATAACGGTAAAATAACATTATTTTCTGAAACAAAAGTGATAAAGCACAATGTAATGTTGCAACTTCAAAAGACAATCAGAATACTAGCATTAAAAAAAAGAGTCTTTTGGTTGTTTATTCTTGTAGTTTGTTCAAGGATAGATCAATAATTTTCACGACTATCTTTTACACATACATAATTCTATTTTTCGTTTTTATCGCGTACTCCTTCTTCTTTCTCTTAGCGTTATCCTAGTTTCAATCTGGGGTCCGCTTACTAGTCTAACCGGATTTGGCTGAATATTAGCTTTTCCACAGAGCGACTGCCTGTCTGACCTCCGCAACCCGAAGGGATAGCGATATTCCATGGTTTAGACTAGTGTCAGTTCATTTAGAAGGTACTGACGCCCTGTAACGACTGTCAAAGATCTTCATGACACTTCGTTTTAATCGCGTATCTCTTCTTTATTATTTGTCCCGACATTTCAGCATGGGTTAAACCAGATCTGGTCACAGAATGGCTATATTTTACACAGACGATGATGACGTAATATTATATAATACAATTTATTATCAATTTTTTAAGATTACCAGTTGCCTTTTGTACATCATTGTTTTACTTATTTGATGCTTTGCGAAACATTTATAATACCATAAATACTTACTTTCATGTAGGTTTATTTGTTAAAAGTACATTATATAGCATGAATTTTGTAAGACATCGGACAGTTAAATTCTGTTATAAATATTATTAATTAATTTCATCAAAATTTACAAAAATATAAATAAAAATGTATTTTTGATATAGTATTATGCATTAGGATATTTTTAGGTCAGCTTGTAATTTATTTTGCTCATGTAAATTAAGAAAATCAATTAAGAATATGTATAATTTTAAGAAAATTGTGACATTTGGCTTTTCCGCTCACTGAATAATAAAATAATAATATTTGTATGATCTGATCCTTATAATAAGTAAGTATAAATATTTTGTGAATAATTTATTTTCATTCATGATTTTTTTGCGGATTATGAAACATACCTAATAAAGCATAATTATTACAATAATGTTATCTTTTGACAGAAGGATAAAACAAATTTGAATTTTCTACAAATTAGTTTCCAGACATCGGTACATTTAAAATGTTAGTAAGTACAAAATATGTATAGGCAAAACACCAATGAGAAATTAACATAAATTTATGCAATTTTAAATAAGTTCAGTAACTTAAGTTTATATAGATTTTTTTTTAATAACTAAGACAATATTTATTATATTATCACATATTTAGGATATAAAAATAAAATCTCAAAGAAAATTAAAAAGGCACAATCTGTTATTGTTTAACGAATACATAACAAATAACGGAGGTCCAACTTGCTCTTTGATGATGCTATGAATTTTAGCTTACTCAAAATGTTTGTACAAAATTTTTTACATGTTGTAATTTTAATAAAAAGGCACTACAACCATTAACTGAATGAACCTAATTCGATATTAAAAATAAACTTGTAAATTAAACATAGATTAAAAAACGTTATATGTTAAAATTATTAATGTTTCTATTTTTGAGTGTTATGTCAGCCAGTACACGATCTATCTAGCCTATCTACGCAGATAGAACTACAGACCTGACCTCTGATTTGAACTGTGCAGTATCTTGAATGTATTTTGCACTAGTTACCTACACAGGTATACCTGTACAGAGAGACCTCTACGTACCGTAGGAAGTGTGGCTGGTTTAATAATGATGAACTTAATTTTATAGTGTATTTTTGTTCTAAAATTGTATAGTGTGGTATACTATCATAATAATTGTGACATTCTAGTCTATCTAGTCGGTTAGGACTTTTAAGATATTATTACATACAAATGTGCTTTTAATAAACTTATCAAATCTTTTATAAAGTTTTTTATTTGAATTTGAATTATTATTGGAAAATCCCGTACTATGAATGTAACCTAACTTCACAAATATTTTATCAAGGAACACAAAGTACGGGTGCCAAACGGCACGGCAACCGCTTAAGACATTATGCCATACGAGCAGTCCAACTAACTGCCGACTTCATCGTGTGACATATTACACTGCATTCAAAGTTTCGGTTCGATTCCGAGGCCAGCAAAATGTTTTTTTTTTACATTTATAGGCTCACGCTTGTATCCCTGAAGGGGTAGGCAGAGGTGTAAGATTACACCCACATTTCGCTATGAATTTTTAGGTCCCACGTAGGTAATAGGGGTCGAGCCTATTGCCGTTACCGAGCACATCACCAGACTCCGTGCTGCTGCTGAGAATTCGAAAAAACCGAGTAACACTTTTGCCCGACCTCCGATCAGCAGTCGCATACTCTATCCACTGGACCACAGAGGCAGTCTAAAATGTTATTTTCTTAATATATAAAATCCTTGCGTTACTGACTGACTGACAGACACGCTACAGCCGAAACTATTGGGCACAGGAATCTGAAATTTGGCATATATGTTCCTTGGGGACCGTAGGGGTGCACTAAGAAGGGATTTCCCGAAATTCCCACGGGATCGGCCTAAACGGGTAAATTTAAAAAAAATGCAGGCGTAGCTGCTGGCGTCCTCTAGTTTTACACAAAATTATACATTGTACATTGCACATTATACGAGGATGAACCGTATTAGGTGTCTACATAGCGTCGACAATTTCTTAACGTACAGTACCGTTTAACTATTACGAATACGGTTGTAAGAAACAAACCAAGCGAACATTTGTGTCGTTTGTGTAATAATAATAGTTTTTGCTCTAACTGGCACTGTTAATTAGCAATTTAGAGTGAATCAAGTAACTAATAACTTACACTAGTTATAAATACATACTTACTTAGGTATATATATTTCAAGTTATATTAAGTAAATCATATAACAGGTTTGACTTCTAATTTTAATAAATAAGCAAAGAGAAATAAATTTTGTGGTGATATTCCAATGAAAAATACCGATCAGGGCATTTGTCCGAATAACCGACCCCCACGCGGGTGAAGCCGTGGCCTGGAACAAGTATAACATAAATATCTGAATCGTTATGTACATTAATCTAAAAATACAAAGTGAAAATATATATGTACAGGTGTGTTTAGGCGTCGTAGAATGCCTCCGTATCAATATCTTCGGGTAACGTGCCCAGAATGGCAATGCTGATTCTTTGAGCATAGAATAAACCAGCCTTCTGGTCACGTGAGACATCAATTAACCGTTTAGATATATCGGTATAAAGAACGAGCGCTCGGACCCCATGAGCCTAGCGTTTCCACCCCAAACGGCTCAAACACGTAATTAGCTACTAGATTACGGATATATACGATAAGGGTTACCGTAGATGCAGCAGCAGCGCCAGCATAGCCTCCCGTCCTTGGATGGCGCGAGGGTGTCTACGCAGGTTGCATCCCACACCAAAGACCTAACCATTTTCCATAGCAACAATTATATACCGTCAGGTCTCTTCCCGTCGTCGCGTACCAAACCATTTGGTTCAGGTACAGCTGGTATACCAGACGCGACAAGAGCACGACGGATTATGTCATTTAGGTGAGCATGACGAGGAATTCTACCAGCGCTTCTGCTGCAATTCTTATTATTTAAGATAGTAATATATATAGTTATAATTAATAATCTGTAATGTTAATAGTTATTATGTTTTACTCATCTCTAACGGAGAGACTTCTCTCCGCGACCACGCTCGGTGCTAGCCGAGTGAAATGTCGGTAACAAATAGGTATTTATACCTTAAATAAGTTAAGTTAACGCGATTAAGACCCGCAAAATTATTTTGTATGATGTATACAAATCACGAAAGCTTAAAATGATGTTGTAGCAGAAGTTTTATGTAGTAGTTTGTCAGAATATTTCAATAAACAAAGTTAGTATCGTTATATTATAATATAGTATATTCCAGTGTCCACGCACTGGTAGGAGTATGTGAGCGGAAGCTATACGTCACTAATACGGCAAATCATAGGTGTATGGATATTGCCAGATTATGCTGACTTGAATAAAATCCTGTGTTATTCGAGACTTTTATTTTGATCCTGAAGTAATTAAATCGTGGCATACGTTACATATACATGTTTGTTTATCTTGGCACAATAATTAGCTCGAGTTTCATTTGGAATTATAAATCGGTATTTTGACGACACTGAGAAAGTCTAATGAATTACATCTGGCATATCCTGATATTCCAGATGTACTTAATCCACAGGTATTTTACCTTGGCTTTTATAAGCATATGTCGAACGGGGCTTTAAACATACAACCAACGGACACAGTGAACACCCAGACTCGAAACAACTATTTATGGATCGCACAAAGTGTTGTCTCGTACGGTGACAGAACCAACAACACTCGAGGTAGTGTCAAGCAGCAAGGCGGCCGCTTAAAGCACTACCTACGCCAACCGTGTAGTCAAATTACAAGAAAGAAATCCCCATCGTTGCAATTCAATACTTACTTAAACCATTAGCGTAGTATTCTAACGCTGAAGTCGGTGTCGACTTATATAAATTACATTTTACACTCAACAAACTACGAAGATAAATCATCATCAGCCTTTATCAGTCCACTGCTGGACTAGGCCTCTCCTTTGAAAGGAGGAATTGGCCTACTAAACCACGCTGGCCAAACGGGTTGGTATAGGGTTTGTATCAAGTTTTCCTTCTCTTACAGTGCTGTTTTCTGCATAATATGCTCCCTCTGTCGGCTCTTACGACACCCATGGGATGATATGGGGTGGTGACAATCCGTATTCTTAATCCGTCACCACACGGAGATAAATACCTGTCGTGAATTCTGTCCAATTTATTGACTTTTCCCGTAGTTTAATACTGTGGGTTGAGCTATTCCGCACGCTACGGAGTAAGTTGAAATCAGCTTCGCAGCTTCGTATTTAATAAAAGATACACTCTTGGATACTCTCAATCCCTTATGAATCACAATAAAGGGAGTGATAGCCTTGTGGAGCTATCGATAGACGAGGTACTACGCAGAGGGCACCAGGAAACATACGACGTGCGACCCTGACTTTTAAGTTGTGATCATGCCGAATTGGATATTATTGCCTGCTGGATTTTCTAAGCACTGTTATGGCAGCTATCAAGAATATCTTTGACAATTGTTACAGGGAATCTACCAATCTAATGACACCGTTCTCAGCCATGAAATGTCACTAGTCTTTCGGGTAGTTCAGACGGCAGTCATTGTCTGTCATATCTGGTTAGACTTGAAAGCAGTACTGGGCTTCAAGACGAAAGACCTATAAGCAGCTGGAATAACGCTTCGAAAATGACGATAATAGAGATCTCCAAATAACAATGAATATGTAAATAGTATCGTATTTTCCTACATTAAAATAATGGAGTACAACTTTTGACCCATGAATATAGCAAATTCGGCAGAGTTAACACCGACTGCCTCCGTAGTCCAGTGGATAGCGTATGCGACTGCTAATCGGAGGTCCCGGTTTCGATTCCCGGGTCGGGCAAAAGTGTTACTAGGTTTTTCCGAATTTTCAGGAGCAGCACGGAGTCTAGTGATGTGCCCGGTAACGGCAATAGGCTCGTCCCCTATTACGTGGAACCTAAAAAAAACATGGCGTAATGTGGGTGTTATATTACACCTCTGCCAAAACCTTCGGGGATATAGGCGTGCGTCTATAAAAAAGAAATATCACCGTGGTAACGATTAAAGTAAAATACTTGACACTACTTTGGACTCAAATCCTTTCTAAAGCAACATTTAAAGCAGCTCCATTTTTGCGCAAAACAATTTCAAAGCTTCCTGAAGTGAAATAAGATTATTAATCTTAATAGCTATGTCAAGGTTAAGCTCACTGAGATTTCTAATAAAGTTGGTTCTTCTATTTACTTTAAGTGAATAAAAATGTTTTCCTTTATACTCTTATATTTGTATTATTATGCCAAACCACAATGTTATGAACATTTTCTGTACAAAATGATAGTAGTTAGAAATATTTAATAATAAATTATTTGTTAAGAAACAAAAACAAAAAAATATATTTTTTCTTAATTGTGTGTGAATGCGGCCAATTCTGGTGTACAAATTTATAGGCCGTTCGAAAACCCAACATGTGCAAACGATTCTTGTTTCAATAAGACACAGACAAACTTCGTGGCCTCATATAGAAACGATAGTTATCTCCAAAATCGCACGACGAAAATCACCTATCGGATAAGGGTAACATTTCGATTTCTCAGAGCTTAGATTTGTGCAGAGCCCTATCTACCTCCACATTTACGAAAAAATGCTTGGGTTTACACGGGTGACTAATTAAGGCGATTTAAGCCGCACGATTTTTGCCGCGCGGCGTAAATCGACCGTCTCCCAAAGTTGGGTAGCTACCGACTTTGGCCGCGCTGCGATCGGCCGCATGCGACCAGTGTTTAAAACCGACCGTGCGTGATTTGCGCACGTTTTTCGACCGAAATGAACAAGCCGCATGCAATATTAGTAACCTGTGTAACAGGGGGTTTACACGGGTGACTAAAGCCGCACAATTTTTGCCGCGCGGCGCAAATCGACCCGTGTAAACCCCTCCTACATGGGCTAGCGATGCGGCTCGGTGAGGGAATTTGTGAAATGACTAGCCGCACGACAAAAATCGACACGTGTAAAATCATTAATTAGAATTATCTCGAATTTAAAAAGGTAGCGATAGCCGAGCGGATATGCCAACAGACTGCTATGCACGCTAATATTCTATCAAATCTGGTTAGACTAAAAAGCGGACCCCGAGCTCCAAGGCGAAAAGTCTTGGATGCAACTGGGATAACGCTAGGGCGATGATGATGATCTCGAAATGTGACATATTTCTCTATATCGTAGTCATGAGAAAATATCGACCGATGTGTTTAACGTAGTTCAAGGTATATTATGGATTGGAAAAGAAATCTAAGACGCATAGAAGGCATTGACTATAATATCGGCTTCCCTTAATAGGCCTAGTGGTTAGTGAATGTGGCTGATAAACTAAGAATATGAAGGGTAGGTATTTGAATCCAACCCGGCAAAAACCTTTGTTTGATGAGCACCAAAATAAGTGCCGCAGTTGTTACTCATGACGTGATGTTATTATAGCCTTCCTCAATAAACAGGCTATCCAACGCAAAATTATTTATCCAAATCGGACCAGTAGTTCCTGAGACTAGCACGTTCAAACAAACAAACTCTCCAGCTTTATTAATTTTAGATAAACAGCGAACGATAAGACTAATTCTCATATTATTTCTTTATTCTAAAATTTAAGACAAATTTTGCTGAGTATTTTATTTATCGTTACGTTTTATTTCGTAGTAGAGCTACGTTATCTAAGTTTCCATTCTAAGGAAATGGTGATCATCTGTTATTTGGACGTGTCGTTATACGAACCCGAGGATTATCGATTTGACGCACTATCTGCGTTATGTGAAGATTTGCTTTCAAACTTTGGATTATTATTTAGGCTAAGCGTAAAATAGCAGTGGTGTAGTTGTACTATTGGAGAGCACACCACAAAATTTTCGAAGTAAAGTGTGTAAGTTGTAACTTCTTAATTAGCGCCTGGAAAAGTTGCCAAGCTTGGTGAAAGAACACATCGTGAAGAAACCTGCATGCCTGAAAGTTTTCCGAATTAATCACGGAAAACATGTGATGTTTGCCGCACTTGCCAGAATGATGGACGGATGCCTTACCCTTCACAAAATATTGGGAGAAGGCATGTGTCCTGCAGTGGGACAGATTATAAACGAGACAGATGATGAAGACTAGCCGTTGCTCACATTTTACACTTACTTTTTTAAAATTTTTGAATTTAGAAACAAACTTCTATTCACTACTTTACCCCTTAGAGCGTGAATAGTAAAAATATTAAAAAGTGGCTGTCTATGTCATAATAAGATCTGCTATCCTAATTTCAAGATTCTACCTTAAGTAGTTTAGGCTCTGCGATGGTACGCCATTCAAAGACAAGTAGAAGTCACTGTAAACTATTTCTTTACCGCCATGATGTTACTTGAGTTTCGACGCTCATAATCAATAATTTATTAAGGCAATTATAATCCTTACATTCACAAATAAAATATCACTTTGTCGATTTCAGGCTTCGGCTCCATACTAAACAGAATCAGCAACAAAAAATTAAATCATATCATATCATAATCTCAAATATTAATAACATATTAGTATATATACTAACATCAAAGTTTTGTATTATGCATGTGTGTAACCTAATGAAAAATTTGGTAAACACGAGTTCAAAGTCTTCTGATAAGGGAACATTCTTACTCGATTTTCTAAGGACAGTCAATGTTTTTCTTTGACAAGTGTGCAGTGACGCTTTGTATAATCGACTTTTAGACGGTTTAGATCTGTATCAATGGATCTTTCTTCTGTGCATTAAATTTAAGCAGCGATAGCTGAGTGGAGAGACCGAAGGACTGCTACGCAGAGGTTCTCGGGTTCGAATCTACGGCGTGCACCAATGACTTTTAGAAGTTATGTGCGTATTAAATTGTTAATTATCGCTTGACCTTAAAACATATAATTATATTGTAAGGATAAATAGATCTGTAGCAAATATTAGAGAAAAATTAGCAGAAAATCTGTATCATGCAATACTTAATAGTATAATTCTTACACTAGACAGTCAATAACCTATTCGATGAATCTGGATACTAAAAATCTTCAAACTAAGTACTTATTATTATACTTTTAGAATATTCAATGTTAGGGTACTGGGAAATTTTATATCATTTTACTGTATTTTGTGATACTTGACATTTATTTAAAAGAAATCGCTAGCTGGCATTTATGAACCTAAAATCCTTAGATACAATTTCCCAAAACCTACTCTTTCTGTACAGTCTCGATACACTGTACATTGCATTTTGCTGACGCGCGTCTTTTACTTAGCCGCTGCCATTCGTACATTCAATGGTCCTTCGTGCCTATAATTCGGTGTTTAGTGTCTCTATTTGCGGTAGCGAATCGGTCCAAACGGTCTCCCAGAAGCGGGTCGCCCCGGTTGGATTGAGAACGGCGCACATACCGTAAGTGGAATACGAATACACTGGATACTGAACCTATACAGAACCGACTACGGAGAAACTGCATACTGCTTTCTTCAACAACAAGTAACGCGTTCTACAACAAATAACGCTCATCGTTCCTCTGTCACCGAACAATACGTGACAGAACCACTGGAACAACAAGTAACAAGATGGACAAACTGGAGCTACAATCTACATGTTTCGAGAACATCAAGAGCCTGTGTGTGAACTATCGCAAGGACTCGGAATCTCGTAAAAATGTAGATTACCTAAACAAACGTTTATCTTCACTGGAAAGCTTGTGGGCGGAGTTCGACAAAAGACATGCCCTATTAATCCTGGAACTGGAAGATAAAACGCTCAGTTATTTCGTGGACGACATCTACGGAAGAACTAAGGAGATTTACTTAGCGACTAAAACTGATATAACTAACAAACTAACGGCCAAGGCGAATGCGAAGACGAGCATCAAATTCGACTTGTCCGGTACATCAGGTATGGGTGAAAATTTTGATGACATCCAGCTTCTGCTCAACAAGCAACAATGTAACTTTAACGCGATATACCGCACGATGATTTAAGTTGAGCAGGCATCTATATCAGAGAAGTGGGAGCTAGAAGACCACATGGCAACTCTGAAATCAAAGTGGGAACCTATTGACAAAAATCCATTGGCAAATAGATTTTCACTTAAAAGGATCTAATGAACAATACTACGACATGTTCTCGGAAGTTGAGCAGAAATACGATGACTTTAAAAGGAAACTAAACAGCAAAATCTGGTCAACAGCGCATTATCACAAATCGGCACCGAAAATAGAGATACCTGAATTTTCCGGCAACTACAAGCAATGGATTTCGTTCAAGGACTTATTTTTGGAATCTGTACATAAAAATCCGTTAATTAATAATGCGCAGAAAATGCAACACCTCAAAACAAAACTTCCAGGCGAAGCTGAACGATTAGTGCAATATCTCACAATAAGTGCTGACAACTACACTTCTTGTTGGGATATATTGAGTCAACGGTAATCGTCGCTTACAATTTTCTTCCTTCATGAATACTACCTATGCTCAACCTGCCAACAATACAAAAAGCCGATTCATACAACTTGAAAAGAATGCATGACACCATAACAGAGTGTTTGAATGGCATCTCTAACATCGGCATCGATACATCTACGTGGGATCCGATCATTGTTCATATCATGTCACAAAAACTGGACTCTGCCACTCTTAGTGACTATATGAAAGAACTACAGGACCATAGAGAACTGCAAAACTTGCAAGATTTCTTGTCCTTCCTGGAATCGCAATTTATGGCTCACGAAACTATGAAGTCAATAAAGAAAGCGAATTCAACAACGGCCGAAAAATCGTCAAATATCAAATTTACCAAGCAAACCCAGGCGAAAAAAGCTACCTATAATTTTAACAAACATAATAGTTACGCCGCATATGGTAAATGCCTGCTTTGTAATGCGAGTCACATTCTTAGGCAATGTGACAAGTTTCTGGAAATGGACGCCGGGAAACGTAACGCCACGGTTATGAAATTGCAGCTGTGCAAAAATTGCTTGTACAGTCACGGTGGCGAAGAATGCAAATCCAACAAAACCTGCCGAGAATGCAATCAAAAACATCACACTTTGTTACATAATTCGGACAAGAAAATTGCAACTTTGCCGAATAAAAGGAACAATTACGAACAACGTCCTTCGTCGTCATCTCAGCAGGGGACATCAAATCATCTACGAGCTCGGGATGTTGTAGTTTTACTGACAACAGTTCTGTTGAAAGTGAAATCCGTTGACGGCACGTATATAACACTACGTGCCCTCCTTGACCAAGGTTCACAGGTGAACCTTATAACAGAAAACGCCGCACAAATGCTAAGACTACCACGTAACAAGTTCCACGCATCTGTAACAGGCATCGGTGCTGTGTCAGGCGATTGTAAGGGACAACTGAAACTTACCTGCAAATCGTTGTACTCTGACTACAGTTTTGAAACGCGTGCGCTCATTATGAAAAAGCTCACCAACAACTTACCTACATCCACGTTCGAGAAGGGTGAATGGCCGCATCTGAAAAATTTGAAACTAGCAGACCCTGACTTTAATATCTCGCGGCAAATTGATGTCCTATTAGGAGCCGAGATATATTCAGAAATTATACTGGATGGAGTCCTGAAAGGAGAGGGCCAGATGCCCGTTGCGCAACATACGCGCATTGGATGGATTGTATGCGGTAAAATGCAAACGTTTTCCTGTAACGTGTCCTTGATTGACCTGGAACAACTCACAAAATTTTGGGAAACGGAAGATATACAAACGTCTACTGACATAACAAAACACGATCGCTGTGAACAATTTTACAAGGAAACTGTACGACGGTAGGAAGATGGCAAATACATTGTGAAAATGCCACTTTGTGCTGATTATCAAGAAAAACTGGGCAACTCGAAATCCATTGCCATATCCCAGTTTATGCAACTAGAAAAACGACTTCAAAAGACACCAAAACTTTTGTATATGTACCGAGAATTTATACAAGAATATGCGGACCTTGGCCACATGAAACCGGCGCCTCCGATGTCAGCAAATTCTTGCTATTTACCACATCACAGTGTGTTACGTGAAAATACTACAACTACAAAATTAAGAGTAGTATTTAACGCTTCTCAAAAAACATCTAGTTCTTACAGTCTGAACAGCCTAATGGAAAAGGGGCCTAACCTACAGAAAGACATCCAGGCCCTTATCTTCAAATGGCGAACGTACAAGTTTGCTTTTACGGCCGACATTGAAAAAATGTACAGGTGCATATGGATTTCACCAGAGCAACAACAGCTACAAAAAATTGTCTGGCGAGATTCTCAAGATGAGCCCTTACGCGAGTATACGCTCTGCACGGTGACTTACGGAACGAAGTCCGCGCCTTGGCTAGCTATAAGAACATTACAACAGCTAGCTATTGATGACGGTCCCAAGTACCCAGCAGCTGCGAAGACTCTGCAAACAGAATGTTACGTCGATGACGTCATTAGTGGCCATAACCAAATTCTAAAAGCGCAATAACTACAAAACTCTCTCATAAAACTACTACAAGGAGCCGGAATGAATTTACGCAAGTGGACAAGCAACCATCGTGCCTTACTGGACAATTTAAACGAAGATCAAATATCGACACAAGGTTTATTCGACTTTAAAGTTGAAGAATCGTCTAAGGCACTGGGCCTCGCCTGGCATCCTGTGAGCGATACCTTCCATTTTAACTGGCCTATCAAACACTCAAAGAAACTAACGAAGAGATCTCTGCTGTCAGATATTTCAAGATTTTACGATCCCCTGGGATGGTTGTCGCCAGTAACAATAACAGCGAAATTGTTATTCCAAAAACTCTGGATGACAAAACTTAGCTGGGATGACGAAGTACCACAAAACATTGAAATTAAATGGCTGAGACTTAAAACAGAACTCCATTATGTCATAGAGTTACGAGAATCAAACGCGTTATCCCTGCAACAAACTGGCGGTTCGTCAAGTCTGAACAAAATCCCGCAGACTGCGCAACAAGAGGCTTACTACCCAGTAAATGACTAAACTACGATTTATGGTGGCAAGGCCCTGATTTTTTGCTGAAACAAGAAATATTGGACGATTCGAGGTCATATGAAACGAACTATGGCTGTATAAACCACGTAGAAACCATACAAAAATCATCTAAACACAATGAACATTTTATAGAAACATTATTAAATAAATATAGTTCATTGATGTTTATAACTCGAGTTATCGCATGGATACAGCGCTTCATTACCTATGCATAACAAAAGGAAACCGAACACCGCGTACCTAACAACAAGCGAGCTAGGCGCAGCAAAAACAAGTATCGTCATGCACGTGCAGCGTACTCAGTTCGATCCGGAATATAAGCAACTTATTACTAACGGAGTTGTGTCAACAAAGAGCAAGATTTTGAAGCTGAACCCCTACTTGGATAAGGACGGCATCATACGTGTTGGCGGTCGTCTTAAGAAGTCTAGTCTGTCACCGGGGATGAAAAATCAAGCTATTATTCCACATACCGGCAAATATACACAATTGCTGATCGAACAGGCACATTCGAGCACACTGCACGGAGGAGCTCGTTTAACCTTGACGTTTATACGTCAACAATATTGGATAGTTGGTGGAGATAGAGTTGTAAAAACGCAGCTACGGAAATGCGTTCGCTGCCACCGATTTAACAAAACAAATGCACACCAACTGATGGGCGATTTACCCCGTCAACGTATTACTCCATGCCGACCTTTTAGTCATACCGGCGTAGACTTTTCTGGCTATGTGGAGGTCAAACACAACAAGGGCAGAGGAGTGAAGACATCAAAGGCGTACATTATATATTTATTTGTATGGCTACCAAGGCTGTACACATTGAGCTTGTTTCGGACCTTAGCACCGAAACATTTATTGCCGCCTTCCAAAGACTGTGTGCCCGAAGAGGTGTACCCAAACACATGTACTCAGACTGCGGTACGAACTTCATTGGTGCATCAAAAATACTCAAGCAAGAGTTTGAAGCATTCAAGCTAATATTGAAACCAGAATTATTTAGCGAACTAGCTAAACTCGAGGTCGAATGGCACTTTAACGCACCGGCTTGGCCTAGCGCCGGTGGACTTTGGGAAGCAGCCGTAGAGTCTATGAAACATCATCTCCGGCGAGTATTAGGCGACCAGAATCTTACTTTTGAAGAGTTCAGTACACTATTGGCCAAGATCGAAGCATGCCTAAACTCAAGACCATTGTGCCCTCTTACCGAAGATCCGGAAGAGTTCTACAATTGCCTTACACCGGGTCATTTCCTAACAGGAAGCCCGATACTGTTGCTGCCACTATCAGACTATAGTGACACCACAACATCGATTTACGACGTAGATGGCAGCTAACTGAACATTTATTTCATCAATATTGGAAAAGCTGGTCCAATGATTATCTTACCACTTTGCAAGCTCGCAGTAGGTGGAACAAACCCAGCACAAACATAAAACAAGGAGACGTTGTTTTGATAAAGGACAACAACCTACCACCCGGCAAGTGGGCTATGGGACGAGTGTTGAAGACACACCCAGGTTCCGACGGTCTTGTGCGGGTTACCACCCTCAAAACTGCAGCTGGAATCATAAAACGCCCCGTGGTAAAACTGTCACCATTACCATTGGATTCGGAAACCAACATTGAACAGGATGGCGCAAAACAAATTAAAAGTAAACCAGAACGTCATAAAACGGGCATCAAATCTATTACTTCGTTATTTCTCACGATATTAACTTTGTTTACATTTATAACTGGTACCTACAGTATAAGTTACGCCGCGCCGCCGACGTCTGATGGTCAGATAACACGTTTGGAACGCGAGCGCCTGATATATTATGACACTGTCGGTAAAGTACAAACAATGCATGAGGAGTGGATATTGTTGATGTACTACAACCTGACTTACTGGGAAGGAAATCACCGACTTAAATTACACATTGAAAATTTAGATAACATCTGCAAACAAACAGAACTAAAACACTGCAAGACAACGATTCAACAGCTTCAGCATGAAATGGATCTTATGGTTTACTAGAGGACGCCAGCAGCTACGCCTGCATTTTTTTTAATTTACCCGTTTTGGCCGATCCCGTGGGAATTTCGGGAAATCCCTTCTTAGTGCACCCCTACTGTCCTCAAGGAACATACATGCCAAATTTCAGCTTCCTGCGCCCAATGGTTTCGGCTGTAGCGTGTCTGTCAGTCAGTCAGTAACGCAAGGATTTTATATATTAAGATTACAACTTTATGCTGAAAAATCCTCACAAACATGTCAGCAAACGCAGAAAGCGTGGTTTAGTGGATGGAGTTGGATACATAGCCAACAGTCTTTTTGGTATATTAGATCAGCATTTTGCCGAAAAGTATGAAAACGACATACAATCACTTCAACACAATGAGAACTATTTACTGGATCTCATAAAAAACCAGACAAGTATTCTGAAACTCGAAAACCAAGTTTTGAAACAAACTGAGAACAATATACAGCGACAGTCTGAGTTTATTAACGATTTCGTCAACCAAACAAGCTTAAATATGGCCTCCATGAAATCAGAACTTGAGATAATTTCGGCTACTACATACATTAACTCGGCTTCCTTGACTGCATATTTACTGATCAACAGCCTCCGAACGTTCCAGGAATTGCTGTTTAACACCCTTACCAATGTATACCAAGGGCATGTGGATGTACACTTGATTACTCCTGTGCATTTAACTCAACAACTGAACGAAATCTCGGGCAATCTACCTAAGACAGTGACCTTACCTGTGGAACATTACAAGGAAAACATCAAAGATATCTACAAGTTGATCACAGTTAAAGCACGAGTTACGGAAGGATATTTTCTGTTTGAAGCCCACATTCCACTAGTAGCTGACGAAGATTATATTGTCTACAAGGCGATACCATTGCCTATTAAAGTTGGTCATAATTTCAAATACATCCGTGTATCAGCAAAGTACATCGCTGTGAATCTGCAGAAAAACAGGTACATTTCAATTACCGAAGACGACTTGCAGCACTGCCTACAACATAAATCCGGAATATTTCTTTGCAAGAAAAATATCCCGATGTACGACCTACATAGCAACAACGCACCTTGCGAAGCGAAATTGCTGTCACATCAAAATTCCACGCCTTGTGATATCGAACACGGTACCTGCAAAGAAGTTTGGATGGAACTACACTGGCCAAACAGCTGGCTAACAACATGCTGCGATGTATGCTCACTGCGTATCGTATGCAACGATAACGTCACAACCTCTACTATTACAACGTCGAGCATATTGACATTACCTCAAGGTTGCGTCTTACAATCAAACGATTTGACCATTTACGCTCATCGACAATACAACAGTCGCATGAAAATGGACAACAAATTCAGCGTGCCAGCCTTGGACACATCTATCAACCGTGTGGTCAACTTTACATATCAGTATGCTCAAAACACGCTCCAACCTACAGCGACAGATCTACAAATTATCGAAGATAAACTTGCAAATCAGCAAGAAAATGAATCCCGACATCAAACAACAATCTCGAGCCACGACGTTCATCAATATATCATTAGCTATGTATTGTTGGAGTCAGCAGTTGTAACTCTCGTCGTGGTCGTTGGGAGGAAACGCTGCCGGCCCCGTGTGAACAAGAAGTCTGAAGGTATACCACATGAGGACATAGAACTTCAGGAAATCAGTCGGCAACGCACAACGACAACATCATCGCCGAAGCGGGAATACACGCATCACCTGGAAATTGAACCTGAGACGTCCCGCCGTACTCACTTCACTACAGGAACTAATAATATCGCGTTTAATTTCGATTGAATTTAATATGAATTCCTTGCTTTGTTATGGCTTTTCGACTCTCTACTGTTGTTTTTTCATACAATGTTTCTCTTTTTGGGCTTGCCAAGATGTACAGTCTCGATACACTGTACATTGCATTTTGCTGACGCGCGTCTTTTACTTAGCCGTCGTAAATTATATTTAATTAACACAACCAGTGCGAACTGTACTGTCGCGACGAACGGTCATTAGAGAGTCGAATTGTCACAGCCTAACCTGTATACGTTTACGCGTAATATATAACAATTTAGTGCTACTTGTGATCTTTTTCTTCTCTCCGCACTCACATAACAACAACACACATACTCGTATCTTCTAATGTACATAACCGTACACTTTCATATAATGTCCTTGTATTTCTAAGGGTGGAACATATGTGTGTTATATTAACGTCTGACCAGTACCTTCGTCTTTATGACTATCTCTTTGAGCAAACTGATATCATAGTAAAGATGACTGTCTAACCCAATGCCAATAGCGACTCATAGAACAAAACCAATACTGTGACTGATTTTAACCAACATTCAATCACTCACTCAATGGACTCTCAAACCATACAAATCAATATCAAGGGACTTTTATAATATTTATTTTCTATTTAAATATAATAAAAGTATATACATATAATAAACTTTGTAGTGAAGGACCTAGATTGTTTGTAAAACCTTGAGTGATGAATGAATCTTACGTATGATACCATATACATGAATGCCAGTGTATTTTATTTTTAGGTAATTCTTACTTTTATGTCTGATCCCAAACTTAGCATACTTTGAAATAAATATATTATTATATTCTTAAATACAAAGAAAATATTCGGCGAATCTCTTACTCAAACATAAATAAATAAAAAGACATTCAAGAAAGCCTTCGTATTACATTATTTAATGTAGAATTCAGGATTATTTTTTAAGCTTTATTGTTCTTTTCGTTAAATTAATCTAAAGGGATTAAATAAAAATCTGGTCCTCTTTGCCTAATTTTTAATCACTTAAAATCTAACCAAATAACAACGATTGAATTAATTGCAAAAACTGGTCTTAGCTTAAATTTGTAACATAAATTCACATTTTTCACAAAGTAGTCACTTGAAAATAGAAATTCTTAAAACCTTAACATCTCAATGTAATATTTTATAGGTAGTATTTACATATTTGGCATTCAAATATACAATACTTATTTAAAGACATCTTTACATTATTTTAACTTATATACCTACATTTACTTGACTTGAAGACATGTGGTTGAAAATAAGAGGTCTTTTTTCTTTTTTACTTTTGATAGGTTAACTTTGACCGCGATCTCGCCTGATTTTAAGCGATGATACGGTCAAAGATGGAGCACGTTTGCCTAGAAGGTTTTTTCATTCACCCGCGACTTGAAAACACCCAGATTGTACTCATCAGGAAACACAGACTCAGGCAAGGAGTTTCATACCTTTGCAGTACGCATAATAAATGAGGAAGCAAAGCGTTTCGTGCGTATGGATGGGATGTCAAACATATAACAGTGACGATGATTAGTTTGTATGGTCGTCCGATGGTAAATGGAGTTTTTTTTTATTTATATTTTAAACCAGCTAAGCTCTCGGTACACCCACGTTATTTAGGTTTTCTGCTTTGCACCTATGGCTCAAAGCATGATGTTTTATGCTCTTTCTCAATAAATGGCCTATTCACGACAAATATTATTGAGATTAGCACGTTTTACCAAACAAACAAACACACTTTATTACATTAGTATAGATTGACTTAATCTTTTGAATTAATACTTTCCCAGCGGATGACGTCCTCAGAACGTGATGACGATCTCAATGTAATTCGCGGATACGTCTTCACGACGATGCCCATTCCTGTACTGTTTTAACTGTTTATTTGAAATTCACGTTGCTTAACCGTGATTCGCTAACGAAATAAACATTCTACACTAATATAGTACACGCACACATAGAAATCACCACCACTCTTGCATTGTTTTTATACGTTAAGGAACAAAAGTATCGAGCGGGGCGCGCGGTCAACGGGCGTACGTAAGTTTTGGCGCGAAATGGTTCGTCGTTGGAGTAAAGATTTACGCGATAACAAAATCCCCTTATGTTATTATCCGTGTTTTAGAATATATATCACACAAAAAAGAATTATAGTGACGGATAATGCTTTTACACTAGTTACACATGAATGTATCCTGTTGTCAGGGTTTTATTTGTGTCAAAATTAGTGTACAAGTCAAAATTTGTGTCGAAATTAGTGTAAGTACAAGTTATTTGGTAGTTTTATTATTTATTTATAAAATATAATAGTGTATCAATAATATGAAAAAAAACTGCTAGTCAAAATATCAAATAGTCTTATGAATAAGAATAAGAATATTTATTTGCTAGAAACATGGTTGAATATTACAAGATGTTATGTGGTTATTATTGTACAGCATGCTTCACCAAATTCGGCATGCAATATTAGGTGTTGATAACAAATTATTATAGGTAAGTTTTGCATCATAAGATAATAATCCATATAGAATTTTTATACATACACATGTCAGATTAGATTATATAATACAATGGATAATTAGAAACTAATAATAATTTACAATTCATCACAAAATTACCAACACAATCATAAAATGTCAAGTAGAATAAAAATAGCAACGTGCACAATCATTACAGAATTGAGTCAAATACATTGCATTTAAGACAAATAAAAATTAGAATAATGGCATATTAAAGGATTAATGTTAACCGAATCAATATTATCATATAATTACATTGTTCTGTCTTTGTATGTCTTGATGTTATGATGTTAGGAAAAGTGCAAAAATTCCCTAAAAATCGCTCGCGCGTGGCGGGACTGCGGGTTAAATAACGCTCGCTGGGAAAGTGTTAAACTTATACTATTCTTGTCGCTTAGATTAATATCAATATAGAAACACACATTTTTTGGTACAGTTAAGCCAATATAGCTATTGCTTAGGGAAGTCGAGGCTCACTGCGGTGGTTTTTGGAGCGCAAGCTGAACATATTTAAAGAGTCGCACACATTGGGGGTATGTCCAACCTTGGATTGAGTTTGAGTTGTAATAGAGATAAAGCTGCAACAACAAGTTTCCATTACGACACAAAGAAAAACAAACGGTTTTCCATTAAGAAAATTTTACATATAACTTTCACTCACATGTCTTAAAAACCTCAATATTTTCATTAAAAATATATGTTCACAACCACGATTATTAAACAATCCATCGAAAATGGTATAGTTCCATTCACATATTCTCAATATTATTTAAATTCATACAATATTTACAAGTTTGTATTATACTAAAACAATATTATTTTATTCGTAGTGGATTATAGACATAATATTTTAAACACAATCGGATAAATGAAACATAGACGTATATCTACTGGTGGTTATCGAGTGCTCCCACAATACTGTTGAATATTATAATATTTACTAACATTATTAAACATTTTCAAACAATTTCTTGCTTACAATGTTTTATAAACAAAATTTCTAGTTAACAAATAAAATATTTCTTATAATTTGTTTTTAAACATATCATACTCAATTAGAGCGCTTCATTCAAACTAAATACCAAATATTGTACTGAATTCAATGAGTAAATCCTTCATGTTGTTCAAACTATCAAATCTAATTCAATGAGCATATCATTCACGCTTCGGAACGTAAATCCAAACGCCAAACCGAATTAATATCCGAAATATCCGAATAATCCGAACTAATGTCAAGTTTCCAAAATGTTACAAGCTATTTCATAGCATTTGTCATCAGAGTAGGAACACTAAGGCCCTTCTCTCACGAAGCTATTCAATTGCTACGGGACTGAGATGCAAACCATGATCGCCTACTGGTATGCTACTCGTTTCCGCACACGGTGAGCAAATGAGACTAATTTTTATCATTTGAAGAACAACATTCGTATGACGATGTTTAGTGACTCTAGCGATGAAGACAATGTTCTTCTAATCTTCTGTATTTATATTACAAGAATAAACGAAAATATAAAAGAAGATTCTGGGTGCATCCGTACATAGTCATATTGATTTTTTTTAAATCACAATTCACGCTTTTTCTGTAACATCTTTTCTTACGTACTCTGGCAGCTTATAATTATGCATACATGGATAATTTTCTACCTCCTGGACAAAATTAATATTAAAAGTTTGCTCTGCCGCCTTTTTGTAATGCAACGCGTAGGTATACGACTCAGGCAGCGTGCGTGAGAGAAGGGCCTAAAGTCACACAATCTATAAAAGCAGTGCAGGAGCAGTAGCTATCAATCCCCTCATTTGACAGAACTACGAAGTGTTCGAGCAAGACTGTTGTCATTAGTTGTAAGCCGGTCAAAATTTTGGTGAATACAGATTATTGATACCTTGAATTAATTAGTAATATACAAATCGGAACAGTTAAATAGCTGTAAGTTCTGTTGTACTAAACGAATATTTTCTAAATATTATATTCGGCTGGTGTGGTTGACACTTAACATTGGCTTGTTTTAATATACTTCAAGAATCTCAGCATTGCAGTTTCATTGCATATCTTCACAGAAAAATGTTACTACACTTTAAGTGAGTTATTTGAAAGCACGTGTAAGATGAATGTATAAAAGAACCTTCCAGTGTAGACACGTAAAATATCTGTGAATTTTAAGGAAGAAAAAGTTATTCAACTTAAAAAATAAGTGGCACATCTACGTTTTGCTCTCAAAAGAATATAATTATGAAACTAAAAATGGAACATTTTAGACGAATGATTAAAATATCCACAATTATTTACGTAAGAGATGCGAAAAATGTAAGGTTGATTGCAAAATGCATACACTACCAAAATACTGAAGCTTCAAATAAAACATTTGGGTAGTGGTTTCCATAGCTGACGTATGCATCCTAAGGAAGGATATTTTAATATTCCATGTCTACAGAACACTTCACAGTTACTACAACGCGGCAAAGAAGCAACATGACGTACGTAATTATTGTATTTGACAACTGAAACATTAATTATTTATCAGAGAGACGCGTGCCAGTTTCGGTAAGCGGACGCGATAGCAGCAGCGGGGAGGTAATTCAATACACATTGATCTATATGACACCATCTGCCATGACACTGGGATTGATGGCGATGCCTTATTTTGTTGTACAAGCGAAGCACCAAAAAACATAGATCGGTTTCAGACTCGGGTTTTGAAGCGCATATAGGCGCGTATGGGCGCGCCTTTTGGCACACGCGCAACTCGTACGAATGTTGACACGCTTCTAGACTCGTATAAGCGCGAATCCATGTTGGTACTGACACGATACGGACACGATGTCCCTACTGTTCCGAGACAACATGCCGAAATATGATCGTTTACGCGAGTACGGTTTTTTGAAGCACGTAATGTAGTGCACCTGTAAACGCGTATGCTGAAACGACCGTATACGCGCTTAATTCCGCCTCGCTATTTCTACCGCTCCGCTCACCGCTTTATACGAGGACACGGCCTAAATACAAAGATAACTTATCACTATTTAAACACAACCATACGTAGAAAATCACGTATAAGTATATTCAGTTCTAAATATTTACATATTTTTTTGCCTTACACGGGTACACACACGTAAGTCTCTGAGTAATATGTTTTATTATTACAATCATGTATGCGTAGAGATGAAATACGTCCAGAATTGTCAATCGTCACACCTAACACACTGGATGAGATCACAATTGTTTTATTGTTCTATCATAATATTGTCACACATGTCATTGATAAGAACAACGTCACAAGCACCATTTTTTTGTACTTTGTACTAAGGTGTACGCACCACAAACACTTCGCAGCTTCGAGATGGCTTGACCTTTTTCTCGTCTACAGAATGTTCAGCCCAGTACGATATAGGCTCGGAGTTCACACTATGCTTCAGAGCGGTCTCTTCGAATCGAACCTTGTGTCGCCGGGCGCAGGTTAACCGGGCCTGTGGAAGAAAACTTTTCTTAGTACATTTCGTAGATTTATACTTGAACAAATAAGTGACGTGTACAAATATTCCCCCACGAGATATGACGCTTCATCAAACAAATGTTTTTCTATGTCTGCTTCGTTCAACTCGTGCAATATTTTGCAGTTATGTTTGCGAATGATTGAAAGATTCCGGATCCACTTTTCCGACGCAATAAATCGTGCATTCATCAGCAATTTTTTTCTCGGTACGGACTGGCTTTTGTCAGTTTGCCTAGCAAAAAAATCAATAATACCTTGTGTATTTGTGCAGTATATTCCTATGTTTTATTTGTCAGACAACGGCAATTTGCTATTGTACAATTTCATCATGAGGGAAACATAAAAACAGGTGGTGCAAAAAATATACAGACTAGGAAAAATATCTGTATGACGATCATTGGCGTAAAGTTTCATGGAGACGTCTTTGTATATTATGGTATCCATGTAGTCAAAGGAAAGTGTATTTAGTGAAGAAATTACTGTAATGCACAATACTGGAAGTAATGAATATATTACTATTTGGTGCTGATACATTTGACCATTGTTATAGCTTCGTTCTTAAAAGAGTCTGTATTATATAATAAATGTATTTTACCAAATCGTGCAAGGAGTTTAACCTCATGATATCATGAGGTTAAAATACGCGACAGAAGTCTTTCAAGAATACCTAAAACAATATATAGGAAACCCAAATTATTTTTAGTCATCTTATGAGAGATTTAATTTTGGTCCTTGGTCTCCAATGTTATGATGACCAATTTGAACATAACATTGTCTCACTAATCGCAGATCACGCTCTTCCACACAGACTTAACAAATTTCTATACATGCAGAGTATTTATTCAATTAATTATAAAAAGTTAATATAATAACACACACAAGACACACGTAGAGCTTTTTCTTCTTGTATGTTGGGAAATTTCACGTTTGCTCACGTAAATTAATATGAAAAGCTCTGAGTGGAGGCGAAATGCGATATAGTATTAAGTTTACCGTTGGGTTTTTATTGCAGGCATTGAAAAATAAATAAGAAAGAAAGGGAGCTGAATTTAAGCTAACCGATAGCATGAGACTCAGCTCCAATATAGAACAATAATCATGATAAATTTACAGTCAATCCCAATAATTGATCCATCTATGGATTAGCCTACTAGAGATACATTTGATATATTTTTAACTAATCCCATAGCTAGAGCAGCAAGACTATTAATTTAAATGTTTAAATATGTACATAAGTTTAGGATATCAACTAGTTTAGGTAAGCAATTGTTACATTAACACAAACATTTTCTTTTTTATAGATCATAAGATTAGCAACCTACTACAAAATGGAGAAATTCATGCGAATATTATTATTCATGTTAATCTCTCAGACATAGCTCTATCTATCCAACTATGCATATCGTCACGCCTATCTCCCATTGGCGTAGGCAAGGGCTTCGGTTCAAACGTATCTCTTTCGTTTCCTCGACATTCATTAACCTCATTATACTATTATGGGTACTTATAATGTGGCTCTTTTTCAGTACGTCACCTATTTGGTTGGCGTCCGTCTGCCTAGGGCATCCCCTACCGACATTTCCATTCATTCTCGCACGATACATTCCTTTCGTATTTCTTCTTTCATCCATCCGATCCAATTTTCCAAACCAAATGTCCAAACCAAACCAGACATACCTATTTAAAGTTATTGTTAAGTAAATGGTTTACCGAATTAATTCATAATAACTTACTAACGATGTATGATTGTAAATGAAATAAACAATTACTGAAATATCTCTTGTAGGTTTACATTCCATAGACTTAATAAATGACTTCGTACGAGAAACACTACAGCAAGTAACGTCTACATACTTAAAGTTAACGTGTACTGGCTTAAAGCTATCGACGTTGTCTAAAATAACATTAATGTGAGAAATGTAACCCTCGTTTAGTTTTGCCTCGAACAGTAAAACTTGCGTAATTCAGTGGTAATGGAACGGAACAAAAAGTTTCATCTAGTTACACTTTTTTTCCTTGAGATATTTTATTTCAGCAAGTTATAGTGTGATTAAAATTTGCGATTTGGTGTGACTAGTTGTGTATTTTAATTGTAAAAAGTGTGATGGTTTGTCTTTCCTTTGCAACGCGATGGAGCGGTATTATGGTGCGATTTTGTGTGCCGATATAGTTAAGAGACCGGAGAGGGTCACCCCAGATTGAAACTGGGATAACGCTAAGAGGATGATGATGATCGACCGCCTCTCGAGCTGAGCCGTGGGTGAAATCTTTTTTTTTATGTTAATAGGCGGCAAACGAGCAGACAGGTCGCCTGATGGTAACAAGCCTGCGTACATATCCTCCTCATCAGCCTTTAACAGTCCACTGCTGGACTAGGCCTCTCCTTTGAAAGGAGGAATTGGCCTACTATACCACGCTGGCCAAACGGGTTGGTATAGGGTTTGTATCAAGTTTTCCTTCTCTTACAGTGCTGTTCTCTGCATAATATGCTCCCTCTGTCGGCACTTACGACACTCATGGGATGATATGGGGTGGTGACATTCTGTATGCTGCGTACATATAATGCGAAGCTATCCATTAATATTGAAAATATCTAAAATAATTTCGAAAATTATTGAAGCCGAACTTTAACTATCAAACTATTCATAGTCACTGATTAAAAACCCTTCGAATCCTAATATTATTTTCAAAGCGTATGAAATTACATTTACTTTATTTTTAAAGCAATCAGTCTATTATAACTTGCATCAATGATATGTTTTCAAACGCTTTCGCTACTATATGAAAAATGTTTTACTATCACACGCGAACATAAATTCTTCCCAACAATGCGGTTTGCGTACCACGCAGCAAAAATGAGATATAGGCTCGCAGCGTTCATAGTGTATGCGGTATTGCAAAATCTGAGCTTCTATCGATTGACCAAACGCAAAAAGCTCTCCTAAAAGTCAGCATATTGTGCCAACTATACTATTTCCATACCTGCCTACTGCGTGAATTTTGCAAAGTGCTATAGTGCCATCTATCTATGTGTTTTTTATCATGTACAATGTACTAAAACAGCATGAAATATTTACGTATAACGCCAATCTTGCAAATACCAAGGTATACTAAGATATAAACATTGATATTAGGTACCTATGTTTATACAAATCCAAGCTGTTTCCTGCGGTTTCATCCGCGTCCTGACGGAACTAATTCGCGTACCCTGTTAATTTATAGCCTAAGTCACTCTTTGGTACATCAGCTATCCGCCAGTGAAAGTCCTGTCAAGATCGGTCCAGCCGTTCCAAAGATTAGCGAGAAGAAACAGACAGATAGACAATAAATTAAAAAATGACATTTCGGTATATGTACCTTGTATACATAGTAAAAACGGTTATTTTAATATTACAAAAAGACGCTCCAATTTTATTTATGTATATAGATAAGATTTCTGATTCTGAGATAAAAAAAATTGTACAGAGAACGATATGAGTGTTTCCTTAATCGTAATGCAGTATCTAGGTAACCTTTGTTGCTATAATTCGAATAAGACTATCCCTACTCTCATAAGATTTTCTTGCTACATGCAAAACACAAATATGCCACAAAATATTTAACCATTATATTGGTCCAATGAACTTTATCACCAACAACCATTTACAACTATTTTAATTTACTTTTCGGTCCCGAACGAATCTTTTTTTAAAAATGTATGAATAATATTTTATGGTCCTCTTACATAAAGCTTTTTTCATTAAATTATCAAACTTTAATGTTACCGACGTCGACAGCTGTTTTCACGGATGTCTTATTTTATACACGTACTTAGATTTATATGTATTTTGTATGTTCCTGAGAGGTATTTATCTTGAGTAATAATTTTGCGTTTTTAAAGTTAAGTTTTAGCTGTATTGTATTCTACCTGGTGCAATAAAATATATTTATTTTTTAATCGAAAATACAGTTTTTTTATATAAAGCAAAAAAGTCCGTAAGTACCTAAATATCAATGGAATATGATGGATTACTTTTGTTATCTTATATAGTCGTGGTGATTAGTTACCTTATAATTACTTCCTATCTTTATATAAGTGAAATGATAGTTGTTATAATGTTACTCATGTACAAAAATAAATCCATTGCGATAAGTATAAAAATAGTCAACATTACATATATAATCGCAGAGTTAACCCGGTTACGTCAGAGTCTTCTATTATAAATCACGAGTCCGCTTCACAGTCTTATTGAACAAAATTCATGCTTGGCTTTTCCACAGAGTGGCTGCCATCTTATAACCACAACCAAGAGCTAGCAATTTCCTTTGTTTAATATAGCTAAGACCTGTGGTAGGATATTTGAGGGTAGGTACTGACTGCCTGCGTTTTCATGATAGACATGACTATACGTGCTCTCCTAAAAGACACGTTGGGTTGTGGTTTTCAATTGTCGTGACGTCAGTATTCGCCTGGAAGGGTGATGAAATAGCACAGACTTGAGAGACTCGTGTGGTCCTTACTTTTTTACTGGCTCCGTTTAGGTAGGTACAATACAATTTCATTTAACAAGATTTTATCTTTTTTAGCTTATTTTATGGTTTATTCTACTAGCCATACAGAACACGAGGCTTCGGGTGCAATTTCGATTAATCACGGCAGGGTCAATGCACAGCTTATTAGAACTATTAGGGACATTGTAAGCTGGTTAAGTTGCAATAACCTTCATGTGAATATCAGCAAAACAAGATACATCCAATTTCGAAATAAAGGGTAAAATAAACATAATTTAAACCTTAATTATGATACTCAAACTCTATTAGAGGTTAATACTATTTCTTTCCTAGGTGTTATCTTGGACGATTATTGCAACTGGAAAGCCCACGTAGATAAGACATGTAGTAAAATCCATAGATTTGTTTATGCTCTATGGAGATTTACAAAAATCTCAAACAAACAAATAGCAGTTCTAGCATATCATGCCTTTGTTGCATCTCGCCTCCGATATGGCATCGTACTTTGGGGTAACTCAGTCAATATAAATAGATTGTTTATAGCGCAGAAACAATGTGTGAGAGCAATTTTTAATGTAACGCCTTGGACAACTTGTAAGCCTCTCTTTCAAAAGCTCTCAATTTTAACTGTGCCCTGTCTTTACATTTTTGAGTTAAGTGTTTTTGTAAAAAATAACTCAAGTTTATTTACTGCCAAAAGAGATATCTGCAATTGTAATTCGCGATATCCTAATAAACTAACTCTTCCTGCAATAAAAACAGACGTATGCAGCCGTAACAGCTACTCTATGGCGGTACGCATTTACAATCATCTACCGCAACATTTACATGATTTACCTCATAATAAGTTTAAGAACGAATTGTTTCGACGGTTAATGGCAAAATGTTTTTATTCGGCAAATGAATTTTTAAATTGTAAAAATTCAACAAACTTTTGAATTATATGCATGCTGTAAAAGTTGACGGCAAATGTGCTGATCTAAACTTGTATCAACATCTCTGTATACCACATTTTCGCAAATAAATATTTGTATTTGTATTTTATTTGTAAGGTATTTTTTACACCAACCAGAACTGTTATCAAAGGAAAACCCATAATAAGGTATTTGAAACTAATGTCTATTGTTATAGTGATTCATCACAACTGTTACTACAATTTTGTTTACGTTGTAACGGCCGACGTTTAGTTAACGATATTTATATATAGTTATACAAGGTGTCACAAGACCCATCACCAAGCCGAAGTGTTTCTTTTTGTTTTACGAGGTGGAAAATCCCTTCGGATCTCCGACTCTTGGGGAAATGAGAGCCGGAGTATGTGGTGTTACCACTAAAAACCACCTTGACTTTCTCATGTACCCGTGTGTCGGAGGGTCGGGTATCGCCGAAGCATTCGTCGCAACCCCCCGACGGGTATTGGCCCGCGAGATGGCCAGGCGGGCCGCGAACAAAGCCCCCTTGGCGGCGGATGGTGTTGGGCTCCGCCGCTAAAACACCTAGCGGCCGCAGAGGATAGGGAGGACGGCAACGCAACACCGCATCTCCTCTTCCTCTGCGGCCCCACCGCGACGCAACAATGGTGCGCCCGCATTTGGTCGCGGGAGATAGGGCACGCGGCAACGCAACAACGACACGCCTCTCCTCCCGGGACTGCACCCGACTGCAAGGGACAGACAAAACTGTCCCCCGCACCTGCACTTTGGACGCAACCTACGCAGGCCTCACCCAAGCCCGCGTGGAGCGTCCTCTCCCGGGATCCTACTTAGCTTGACCGTGGGTGTACATGAAACCCACGGTTACTGAGCCCCCCCACCGCGACAACGTGGAGATCCCACGGGGAGATCACAAATTGCTTAAAAATTACGTTTGTTGTATGGGAGCCCTTTATTATTTACTTTTTTATTTAATTATTTATTTTGAAAGGATATACTAGTCTATGTTGGAACCTAAATTGCTTTTATGAAAATATCTGTTCCTTGGTTAAAGTTAAAAACTTCGACGAATGACAGAGTATCCTTTTTTGGTAAACGAAATATTTTATAATTAATTTAGTTTACATACATACATACATAGACTCACGCCTGTTTCCCCGAAGGGGTAGGCAGAGGCATATTAAACGCCCACTTTTCGCCAGTGTTTTGATCCCACGTAACAGGTGGCGAGCCTATTGCCGCTTATTGGGACATTTTGTTTGCCAGAGCCTCGTCCGTTTATCGGCAGGTGCACCACTTGCAGGTGAGGTTGGCTTGGGACCCTAAGTTCTTGGTGGGAACCCTATGCACCCTTATAATTTAGTTTAGTGTTTATTTAGTTCAGGTATTGTATATTTAAGCGGTTTTCTTTTGCTTGCCCTGTTGGTTCTTTAATTTTTATAATCAAATAAGACATAAACAACTCCTTGATGTTTTAAATGCAGTAAAATACTTGAAAATTGAGTAAAGAATAAACATGAAATTCAAGAACCAAGAAGAGTTCAAAGAAAATCACTTTGAAACCAATAATAAATGTAGTCACATTACCATGTTCTATTATGGTGCTGTATACGAAAATCTTATTACTGATATTTGTATTACTATCAATGGAGTAAATACGAGTATTTTAAACCTCCTTGAACTCTAAGTATCCATAAAATATAAGTGCAATTTTCACCTCTAGAATAAATCGTTTAATTTTAGTCACTGTATGAATCATTATGCATTCAAATAAATGAAATTATTACATATAATGTAGATATGTAAAATGATTTAACAGTACTTATATATAACGTACAGCTACACTAACAGTAAATATAGCTACGGCAGATGCGCTATGATGTAGAAAAAATATTTGTGTTAAGTTATACATACAAGCTTGCTGTACTAAACTACTTTCAGAAATCATGCAGAAAAACATAAACAACAACCTTTCGTTAGACTAATACCGTTATAATGAAGTTAGAATACCACTATATTTTTTATATTAGAGATACAAATATAAACAAAGATTTTCTATAGGTATTTGATTATTTGATCAAAGATTACTTTTCATCTACATGAAAAACCGTGGGAAACAGCTGGTATATCACATAACAAAGCATACAATACTGAACTTACTGAACTATACGACAAAATGCAAGCAAAAATTTCATGTAGTAAAGATTACGACCTGACGAAAGCAATGAAGTGACGTCATCGCTCAACTTTCTTAACAATTTCTCAGTTGCTTTCAACTATTCCTCGTCCCTTTAAACTTTATTTGTGTTACTGTCTTGTGAACATGTGGATGAATTGGGTAAAACGTTTTATCTTCTAGCGTAAGCATTATGTAGAAGGTCAAGATATTATTGTGACTTACCCACATGTTTCGTTCTGACATTGTTACCCTCGTGTGACTGATAGAGAGATAAGCGACTTAAAAATATAGCATTTATTGCTTGACACTACTTATATATTAGTAACTAGCTTTTGCCCGCTGCTTCGCGCGTCAATATAGTTAAGATGAAAAATGTTCTATATGAACTCCTCAACACAACACAACACTCTTATACTCCTCAAGTAGTATACATGCCAAATTTCACCTACTTGCGCCCAGTTGTTTCGGCTGTAGCGTGTCTGTCAGTCAGTTAGTAACGCAAGGATTTTATATATACAGATTAAAGTGATTCCAATGAAACGTAAAAAGTTAAACACAAACTCTGATTCCCTTTTCCACTCTCTTAGGGAAAGATTGTCCAAAATAAATGTCGTTGGGTTGGTTAACGTCATTTGAGGATCCAATATAGAAAGTATGAAGTTAATCTCTTGACGTATTCAAAAGGTTTCATACAAACTTTGACTACCTACCCTTTTAATCCCCTTAGGGTAAGAACCAATACACAAACTTTGAAGTAAATCCATTGAAGGAATAAAAAGTTTCATACAATCTCTGATAACCTGTTTGACTCCTCTTAGGGGAGGAATTTACAAAAATCCTCTCTCAGTGCGTCCCTACAATCCTCAAGGAACATACATGCCAAATGTCACCTACTTGCGGCCAGTAGTTTCGGCGAAAGCGTGTCTGTCAGTCGGTCAGTAACGCAAGGATTTTATATACATACTAGAGGACCCCCGCAGCTACGCCCGCATATTATTTTATTTTACCCGTCTTGGCCGATCCCGTGGGAATTTCGGGAAATCCCTTCTTAGTGCACCCCTACGGTCCCCAAGGAACATACATGCCAAATTTCAGCTTCCTGCACCCAATAGTTTCGGCTGTAGCGTGTCTGTCAGTCAGTCAGTAACGCAAGCATTTTATATATTAAGATTCTATAATGAAAAAGGTGAAATGTACGTACGTACTGCGTCAGTATTTCTTGAAGTAAACGAGCGCATAAACAACTGCGGTCTACATAGTCTGATTTTAAAATCATAAAAACTAACCGCAGTCAGATCTACCCGAGCTTCTCAGTCGAACAACACTCGATGAAGGAAGATAAAAATACAGACATTTAAATAAAACCTACATTTGAATTTGGTAACTTTCAGATTCTTTACAACAAATGATATAATACTAAACTACTTCATCATCACAGTCATCTGGCAACCACGACTGGTGTAACCTATGCCGAAACGTCGAAGGAAACACCATAGTGTTTAACCGATATTTTCAAATACTTACGCGACATAAACTGGTTACGTAAACATTACTTCATCATATTGCTAGTTTATTGTATTTCACCAACAATATTTTACATGCTGCGTCTAGCTATATCTGTACTTCATAACTAATACAGTTATGGCACCCGCATCTGTCACATCCCCTATTGGATTAGAACACTAATGGACTCCGCACCTTGACCACACATCCACGCGTAAGCTTGTCAAAGTAACGTTTATTATTTTAGCACCAAGGTAAATAAACTTTAAAGAGATATACATTCATATAATAGTGATATTGTAGGACTATTCAATTATAATACTTTCCTTTTTTTTAAAGACAACACCCGCCATAGGTCATAGTCCATCCTGTCTTGCGGCGAAATTATCAAATAGCAAGGTACTAAAGAACACTCAGATACCTCATATCTCGAACACGTATTTGATTCCATCTTGTATATGACGATCCCGCCAGTATTTTAAAGTACAGTATGGATGCTCAATACATAAAAAAAGCTAAAACGCCTCTTATATTTGCTTAAAAAGACTTACTTTGTTTATGACATACTACGAGTACGAAGGGCATGATCTGAAAACGCAAAGTTTTGCCATGAAATAAGATATAAAGATTGAAAGTGTTACGTCACGACATGTATCAGTATCAGTGTGAGCTCCACATAACATAGCAAATGCCATTAATACGGATATAAAGTGAAATGGCTCGGATTTAACTACGTTGCAAAAAGTTATCGCCTTCCAAAAATATATATATTGTAGTCGGTCATCAGACAACGACAAAAATTCATACACAGGCTAATCATAGAATATATTTGCTTTTTATATGCAGTAGTAAGTAGGTATACTGTTGTTATAATATAACTGTTTTTTTATATAATCCCTTGATGTCCCGCTTCAGGGCAAAGATCTACCTACTCTTCGTCCATATATCGTAAAAATAAATTTTATGTCAATATTGGTGCATCCAGACAACTCGGCAAGATTAAATAGCTAACTTTTAGTGACAATCTATGGAGTCACCTCGAGTGCTTTGTTATAAATGTCCTGCTCTATCATTCTGAAATATTGCTCTTCAAAAAGCTACTGCAGTGTGGATGCACTACCAAATAACATAAAGCAATAACTGAATAGTGAGCGGCGTTAGCCCAGTGTTGTACGTAACGGACTGCCGAGACCATGGTCTCGGGTTCGATGCCTAGTACCTCGGGCACACAGCTCTGACTTTTCAAAGTTAAGTTTGCATTAAAAATGTCTATTATCGCTCGCTTAATAATGTGGCCGGAGGATGGCAATAGGCTCGCCCCTATTAAATTGGGACCGAACCATAACTGGTGAAGTGTGGGTGTGTAATACACCTTTGCCTAACGCTTCGGGGATAAATGCGTGAAGTTATGTTATGTAACAGCTGAAATTATATTGAGCTAGGTACAAGCATTTCAATTATTGGAGAATGAAGCAGAGCCAAGACAGAGTATATGTTCTGTGACTTTGGCGGTCTCTCCAGTCCTGTACCGGTTACACTCGGTGGCATACGTCTACCAGTATGCTTCGATTTTCGCTACCTAGGTTCACTCCTGCAAGATCACGGCGAAATTGATCGGGATGTTAGGCAACGAATTAACGCAGGATGGATGAAATGGCGACAGGTCTCAGGCACAATATGCGATCACAAAATGCCTGTGAAGTTAAAAGTGCGCATGTATAAGGCGGTTATAAGGCCTGTCGTACTGTATGGAGCTGAGTGTTGGGCTACAAAGAAGATGGATGAGAAACAATTGCATGTTGCTGGGATTAGAATGTTACGATGGATGTGTGGAGTGACAAAAATTGACAGAATTAGGAATGATTACATTACAGGTAGTATGAAAGTGGCGCCCATTGATGAAAAGGTAAAAGGGAGTCGATTGGCCTGGTATGGTCATGTTATGCGAAGAGATGGGATGTACGTAGGTAAGACAGTGATGAATATGCACGTAGAAGGATGAAAAGGGGGAGGGCGGCCAAGGAAAAGGTGGATGGACTGTGTGATGGATATGAAAGAGAAAGGGATGAACGATCGGATGACTGGTGACAGAGAAGTATGGAAGCGAAGGACATACTGCGCCGACCCCAAATAAATTGGGACCAGGGCAAGACAATGATGATGACAAGCATTTCAATTCTTCCAATAAGACAATAGTGTGGGACAATAGTGTAGACTTAGCAACAAATTAATATAATCACTACTTGTCTTACTTCCATGATAATCTGCAGCTGTGGCAGCTGCAAGCAAATTCATGTTTTGCGAGAAAATTATAGAACAGCCTTTTACTTAAATATGAAAAGGATACCCAAGTTTAGAAAATACCTATTTTATTTACGCGATGTAAGACGCCCAATCTGCCCCTTACCAACTTAAAAACTAGCGTAATGTTACACGACTTGTTCCACAGAACATTTTACTCCATCTTCATTTCCGTATCTACTAAAACACATCGTGGCACTCCTAAAGGAAACCCGACGAGTAAAAAACTGTTTTCTCTTGACTAATAGCTTTTGGGTCACGTATTGTGGTCAAGATATTTTGTATGAAAAAAATGTGAGTCCATCCGTTACATAACATTAAGGGAATTTCTTTATAAAAAGCCAACAATACGCGTATACAATGGCTGGTGGACTTGAATATTTATTACTATAGATTAATCTTGCTGTAATTTTAGTGCCATGACTAGTGATAAGACGATTGGGTCGTTTTCTGGAGGATAAACTTTATGATATATGAATAAGTAGAGATCGAGTAGGATAGTAAGATAAGATAGTAATATACAAAATAAGTATTCTAGATTTATATATTTAAAGCTGTACGGAGTATATCCTGGGTATCCATTGTTATATCCGTCCTTGTTTGTTCTCGGCATATTAGGTTATTATAAATTAGAAATAAGGCGCGAAGTGGCACTTGCTATTTATTTGTATAAGCTTTAAGGTATTACGGGGTAGGATTCAAAATCCACCAATTTTGTCGCAGTTTAGCTTTTGCGTTCCAAAGGATTACGTTGGGCGACGGCGGAAGCCGCCGCTACTAAAGTCACCGCGCGCGTGCACCAATCTGTTACAGAGGGCGCCACTCACTCGTACGTTGCGTGCGCTCAATGCGGTGGCCTGTGGCTGTGACCGATGTTGTCGATATATTATTCACCTGTTCACTGAGCGAATTCACTAAGGTCACATACAGTGTATCTACTTAGTGATAGTTGATAGTTTTTTTATTAGGGTGATTCTACGTTAAGAGGCACAATAGGTGGCAACGTAAAAAAATCATACTTTAATTGAAAATTTTTACGAAATAACAAACATATATAATAATAAGAAATGTTTACTTTCATACTACTAAATTGCAATACCTAAATTAACTTAACTTGGTTATAACAGCATGTTTACCTTCAAAAAAGTATCTACCCTGGCCTGTCACTTTACTATTCTGCAACAGAGTCTTTCAAATTTAATACATTTTCAATAGATTAAACATCTGAGCGTTATTGATTAAACAAAGTAGAGTCTATAACAATGTTAAATACATTAATAAACTCCCTGATAACTTTATCTTTCTTTAAAAAAATATAACTCAAATTTTGTCCCTCGTATTTTGAGTCTCCTACCCTGGTCATTTTTCGTCAGCTTCAAAATGCCGTTAAAGTATTTTATCCTAGCAAGGTTAAATATTGGAGCATTTGTTTTGAAGTGAAGTTAGCAAATAACCGTCCCGCGAGCCCCTCGCGGGCCCTCATTGGCGGAAAGTCCGATCATGCCACTCGGCTAGCGTGGATGTGTCGGTGATTGCAGTATCTCCACTGGTCTGTTTTATTTACCCGGTATTTACAGTAAAAGTTTGTTTGTAATTTCTATTAACTTTAATTTCTGCCTAGTTTACCGTGTTAGTTTGTTTTCACGAAACAATACATATTTATCTGGTTGTATTCATTTTTCAACGAAAACGTCTCTACCCTGTCGTATTTCCCCAGCCTAATGAGATGCCAGAGGAGAGACCTTAAGTCCAGGGTAGATACGGAAGTGTCATATTAGTGTTTTATTAATATTATACACGTATTATCCTAAGTAAAGCCGACATATGTTCACTTTAATACGTTATTTAATTTGATTTATGGTGTTTAATTGACTTTTACACTATATAGTAGTTTTATATTCTGAGTTTTTGTTACTTTGTTAGTATGATCCGAAAGAGTTTATTTTCAAAGTAATTGTCTGCTACTAAAGTACCCGTCAACAAACCTAAATAATGTCTTTCAGCTTAAGAATTTCATATATTTTTTAGATCATGGCTCCCCGAAAAAAACTAACTGGTGAGGAAAGTTTTGAAAACCGCGCGAACAACGTCAGAGATCCCCGAAACAAACAGCTACAGTAGAAAGATAACCTGCTGTCCTCCCATACATGGTCAAGGGCGTGACCGACAAGATTGGCTACATCTTGAAGCGAGCTACAATCAAAATTTACTAAAAGCCGCCAACGAAGATAAATCAATTCTTACCACCTGTTAAAAGTGAGTTACCCTTACAAGAGGCCGAGGTTTACGAAATAGACTGCTGAGTGTGGGCTCTCATTGCACGCAACTTACATACTTGCTAGAAGAGGGGCCACTTTAGAGGTGGTGGGACCCGAGCCCATTATTCCCCTCCTTTCTGGTATTTATCGCAACCTAGTCAGAAACAGAACCAGGACTCAGCACAATCAGTCCTTGATTGGTATTGAAACATGTAGGCAGGCCAAGGAGGCCCTTCCCGCAGCAGACGGTAAAATAGCCAAACAAGTCCTCCGGCTGTTCAAACAACAACTGCGGACATTCACGGCCGCCTACATAGGACACGAATACTTTAATAAGCGTCTATTTACTATAGGAATCACTAACAGTCAGCGGGCTGTCAGTGTTTCCTGTAGTAAATAGTTTCGTCTGCTGCCATACAGGCTCTGCACAGCGGTGCAGAGCCTGTATGGCAGCAGACGAGACGGCAGCCCACCTGCTCCTCGACTGCCCTGAGGTCTTACAGTACCTGACTAGACACAGCACCCTGAGGGAAGCAGTGGGCTACATCAAGAGTCTGCTGGCCTTCCTCGAACAGCTGGGGTGGCTCGAGTGACAACACCATTCCCACCCGCACGTAAAATACACGCCAGGACGTGAAGTTGCGGCAACAGCCCGTGCTACCAAGTACCAAATGGGCTCTCATACATTGGACAAACCAAGAGAAGCATAGGCATTCGACTTTAGGAACATATACATAGCTGACATTAAACATAAATGCTCGACATGTTTGCTGTGCGTGAACATGTACAACAAGGAACCAACAAAGGAACACCGTTTTATTCCAAGGACGATACGTGAAGCTAGTGAAATTAAAAAACACCCTAATTTCAATAGGGAAGATGGTTGAATTGTTCCTCCGGCTTGTGACCCTGTTATCAGGCTAATGAAACCCAAGAAGGACAAATCACCAGAAGACATAAAAGCACAGTGAGCAAATTCTGCATAGATAGTAACACTAAAGATAAATATCACCTCAGTCTGCCGTGACCACGGTTCCTGTAAAGAAACTGAAACGACGGCTATTAATAATTTAGAAAATATTTCTAGATCATTCGGTTTAAATGTATAGAATCCGTAAACCGTATTTTGATTTCAATATGTAATATAAGCGTAAACCCAAGAATATCTGATTTGATAGTTGCAAACTATCACAAAATTGTGTTTAATTAAAGTTGATTCTTACGAAAATGACGGTTTTCTCTTTAAGTATCCTACCCTGGCCTTCATGTCTCTACCCTGTATAGATTATCTCCCCTGGTCGAGGAAAACTCTTGTAAAAATAGAATAATTGACTGGCCATCTTAAACTAATGTACAAAATACATGATTACATAGATCGGTATCATAAAAAGTCATTATTTTAAACATTTACGTCGCGCCGCCTTTCTTAACATCAGATGCTCTCTTAACGTAGAATGACCCATTAGCTCAAACCTAATTGTCTACGTTAACCGCATTGGAGCTCTCTGTAATGGTAGATGTATGTGTGTTCTAAATAAATAAAATTAATAAAAAATCTTTGAAGGATTTCGATGACTCAAGTAAATAACTTTTGATTTTTTATCAAACAGTCCATATGCTCACTAAATCGCCGTAGTGAAAGACAGCGTTTTGCCGTTCATCGGATAAATAAAATGATACCTATTAAACACAAGTATCATATCACATTTATCGTGTATTTTATTTAACGTAACTTTAGAATTTTCTTATTGTAAGATCCTTCTGAATATTGTTCTTTATTTATTGGTTGTATAAAATAAAGTATAAATAGTCTCCGAGACGCCATACATTTTGTAAACACACATTTAAGGTTTCGCAACCTTTGAATCAAATAAAATAAAGACAGCTTTGTAATGGCTTTGAATTTTTTATATTTGCGTTTTAGGAGTCTGAGGCGTCTTAGTGCCACAAAATACTAAAGACAGCACCTTATGTCACTATAACTTGATAATTTTAAATTTATTTTAGTTACTTTTGTTTGGATTTGGGATCGTTTGTTGTTAGTTAAATTGTGGCTAAATACATAGTAAAATTTAAATTTCCAAGCTTGGGCTTCACATGATATTTTATTACTACATATTTTTTAAATATCTCCATATATTTTAGTTTCATTGGTACTATGCTACGAATACTTTATTTTTACTTTGAATCCCATTGACTCCAATATAGTGCAGCTAAATATTTACCAACTTACTTACAAACAATCCGAACATCTTAATATATAAAATCCTTGCGTTACTGACTGACTGACAGACACGCTACAGCCGAAACTATTGGGCGCAGGAAGCTGAAATTTGGCATGTTTGTTCCTTGGGGACCGTAGGGGTGCAAGAAGGGATTTCCCGAAATTCCCACGGGATCGGCCAAAATGGATAAATTAAAAAAAATGCAGGCGTAGCTGCTGGCGTCCTCTAGTAGCTTATAAAATACCTCAGTACTCATGTCACTATACAGTTTACCTGCAGAGATGTACCTATATATATACGAATCAAATTAGAGCTCACAAGAGAAATAACAACAGTTTCTGGGAATGCCGTCATCAAAATTGATGATGAGGAGCCCTAAACCAAAGATTTCAGCCTTCCGTTTATAAACTTACTCGGTTAAATAAGTAAACATTATTTCCTGTAAAAGACAGCTCAAAAATTACGGTTAAGATTAAAAGACGTCATGGCTCCTTCAAGCTGTCAGTGCTTTTTGATTATATGCATTGGAAATTCCTACCAAATTGGAAGTCCCGGAAGCATATTGAATTTTGAGGTAAAAACTATGTAACTCCTAATAAGATACGATAAAATTAAGAGATTCGTAAAAGAGAAGGTTTATCAAAGAGATTTAAGGGAAAAGCCTTTATTTTACGCACGTAGCTACGCCCGCATGTTTTTTAGTTAACAGTTTCTTCCCAATATATAATATATTTCAAATTTTATACAAAAAATATTTTTCGTATTTCGAAATCTTTCTTTTTTTTCTATTCGAAATCTTTCCAGTGCACCCCTACGGTCCCCAAAAAAATATTGTGCCAACTTTCAGCTTCTTGCACTCTATACTTTAGGCTGTACATAGTCTTTCAGTCAGTCAGTATGGAAAGAATTTTATAATATTATTCATATTTTGATAGTCAACAAACCATTGAACTTTATTTTTCTACTCTCTAAAACGTCAAAAATTTATGTAAAACATCAACATTCCAATAAGCCAAGTGTACAATTTCTTCTTTTTTTCATTTCATGTAATATTTTAACGTTAGTACGAACCTATTTCAGCCAGCCTTATGTTTGACTGACTTACCTTACAGTAATGAAATTGCCGTCGGGGTTGAGTCGTATTAAATTAATACCGTTAACTCGCTCATAGCTCCTATTTCCCGAAACGTTTTTCTCTCTTTATTTAATTCAGATGATTATTTCGGATACTGTGTGGATTACGGCCTGCTATTTTGTGAAGTGTTTGAGGAAAACCGTTTCAATTTATAAATGGGTTCCTCTATTCAAGACTTTTGTTGGTTGAGTTATATTTTTTATATATTTAAACTTTTCTCGAGGTAATCGAGCAGTAGTACTCTTAAGCCAAACAGCAGGTTCATTCTTTTCTTCTTTGAACCTGAGACCCGCCACGTAGCAGTCTGTTGGTTCCTCTCCAATGCTATAATCTGCCAGCAATGGGTAAGTGTAACACGAGACTTTATTTTATACGGAAATACATATGATGTTTTCAAATAATCAACCTTTAAGTATAACCCAAACATGGTAAAGAAATTTTCTACCAAGATCAAAACATGTTGTTATTAACAACGCAGATCGTAATCTGAGACAAAAATAGCTTTAGTACATTTCCGGTACCAGATACTTTACATACATACATACATACATACATAGTCTCACGCCTATAACCCCGAAGAGGTAGGCAGAGGTGTATTTCTACACCCACTTTTCGCCAGATATAATTTAATTCCCACGTAATAAGGGGCGAGCCTATTGCCGTACTGGGCACATTTCCAGACTCCGTGCTGCTACTGAGAATTTCGTGACAGAAAATCCCAATAACACTGCCCGACCTAGGAATCGAACCCGGAACCTCCCGATCCCACGCGCACATTTATGCCGCGAGACCAACGAGGCAGTCGTATAGGGTTTGATGTCGAGTTTTTCGTCTCCACGTAAAGATGGTATTTGCATTGTGATAGATACTTATCATATCAGTGGATATTAATCACAGACCCAACCTTTAATAGAAACTGTATAGTTGGGTTTGCAAAGTATCCATTACTCAAGCATATCTTCCATATGCTTGAGTAGGTCTAACAGTTGTTTTCACGAAAGATTATTAGCACTGCCATATAATTTATCAGAATTACCGGACATTGAACAGTTTGTCTCACGAGTGACATAATACAAGTTGAGGATACCGACTATCCCTTGGAAAACTTTAATCCCTTATAACACCCAAGGGATTCGAATCATTTTTATTCAGGCCGGAAATTTCCAGCCAATTCTAGTTGTACTTATGTTTGAAATAATTACGTCATTTATGGTTATGCCTAAAAGTATTATAATAATATAACATATCGCAGCAATTGACACACGGTGATCTGATCTCAAAATATTTACAGCCCGTAGGAAATATGACAGCCAGATAACTGGCAAACACGTTTTTGTTTTTCTAAATACATATGTGTTCCAGACAAAGAACAAAGAATCATTTTCATCACTTCACACGAGGCGTTGTCCTGTGTGCTTATTGAATCCAAGAACTCGAATTAATTGGTAGTCTAATTCACAAATAATTAGACCAACAGACCAGTCAGAGAGTAGAACAGAATAATATACAAGAATAGAAAATTGTATAGACTAAATGATGAAATTCTTTCGATTCAATCCCCAGTCACGACGTCACTTATGTAATCCAAAAATTGACGTTTTGACACTAGGCTTTCATAGTATCAGTTTTTATCATAATTATATGTTAAATTGCCCCGATATAAGATATGAATGAAAAATATTAATATAACACAAAGTCTTCGCTCCTCATTTCAAACAGCGCATGCGGCCTAAAACCATTAATGACTTTAAGAGGACTACAAGAGCTAAACGCGAGTTTTATAATGCTTTAATGTATATGATTCAATGTAGTTAACACAATCAGAAAAATATATGATATTCTTCAGGATATAATCTAGTTAAGTAGTGTGTTGAAAACATAATACAACTAACTTTAATCAATTGTAAAAAAACACAAAAATACCTCTAAAAAATATTTTAACGAATAAAAACCATATTAAAATACATACAATCATTCTGATTTTTTGACAAATAATTTAACAAGCAACATACTAACGAAATACTGTTTTATTTTTTTAATCCAATCAATACATTTTCTGTAATTAATTTATTTCATGTTTTTAAAAAAGTTCTGAACGTCCCCCGTCGCGCTTCTCTTTCTTATGTATACAATCCGACAGTGACAGCAACAGCTCAACTCAATAGCTGTACTCGGCGCCTTAATGAGTAAAGGTCAAATGTAGGGACCGAGGCGAGGTAATCAAAAGGGTTAACTACTCTAATTCTGAGCTGTAAGTGGCATACAAAATAAGACATTATTACTGAAGGTACAATGGCGAAACAAATAGTTATTGATCTTTATTATTTACTAAACAAAGTCCGCCGCTACGTACGCTGTAGAGGTGTATCGACTCTTAGCTATCGTAAGATACGAGAGTGTTCATCGTCGCTTTTAAAAATCTTTGTTATTTTTCTCTCACGTTTCTAAGATAAGAGTGCTGTATATATTTATTTCTCCAACTCCTATAATAAACTTCTGAAAATTTGTCGGGAGTTCACTGGTCTTAAAAATCGGTGTCTTCTATGGTCACTGTTGCTGAACCTGGCTACACAGGTGATGCAGTAGTGGCAATGAGGATGACATTAGTCCCATTAAAAACAAAAATGTTCACTGTCGCCACAAGCACCTAAATTCTACGATGGCTTTTTCTGACTAAACATTGATTTAAACATTATTACACACTATATGCCTTATACAGACTAAAATGTCATCATCAGCTCTGTATATAAACTGTCCCACTGGGCCGCTTCTCACTATGAAAAAGATAAGGCCATAGTCCGCCACGCTGGCCAAGTGCGGGTTGGCAGACTAAGCTGTTCAAGTCGGTTAGTAGGGATTATAAACCTTAAATAAACTACACTTCATTGGTAATACCAAGAAATGTTATCAGTAAAACAAAAAAACTGTTACATAGCGTTTTTGTTGATTCAATGTTTGTAAGCTTTACAAACATCGGTCATCAATATCGCTTTACATGGAAAAGCATCTAAGCATTCTCGACTAATGAATTTAATGATAATTTAATTTATCAATTTGTGATTATGTGATGTGCTTTAAACAGTATATTGCATTAAATTCTATAATATTTGGCATGAATAACTGGGTCATGTTCAACATTTTGTTTGCTCAACCAAGTAGGTATAGTAAAAAATATCTTAATATATAAAATCCTTGCGTTACTGACTGACTGACAGACACGCTACAGCCGAAACTATTGGGCGCAGGAAGCAGAAATTTGGCATGTAGGTATGTTCCTTGGGGACCGTAGGCGTGCAATAAGAAGGGATTTCCCGAAATTCCCACGGGATCGGCCAAAAAGGGTAAATTTAAAAAATTGCAGGCCTAGCTGCTTGCGTCTTCTAGTCTAATATATAAAATTCTCGTGTCACAGTTTTCGTTGCCATACTCCTCCGAAACGAAATTTTTTGTGCTTATCCGGTATCTATGAGAATCGGCCAACATCTATTTTTCAAAAAAAAAAAAAAAAAATTTTGCAAAACAACGTTTGCCGGGTCAGCTAGTTGTTATATAAAAATAATGTTCTTTGAGGACCGTCGGGTTGCACTAAGAAAGGATTTTCCGGAGTTCCCAAGGTAACGTGCAGAAATGATTATATCAAAATATAATGTGCGGGCATCCTCTAGTATAACATTTGAATTAATATGGTGTTTGAGATTATAAAAATTTTAGTACCTGCCCCACTTAAACTGCCCCAAATACTTTTTGGGTTGCCAAGAAAATAACTTTTCTAATGTTAAAATACGTTTGAACCTTATGTCAAATCTAGATTCGAAGAAAATGTATATTCAGAAATGCCACATAATTATATATTTTTTTCGTTTATGGAAAAAGCACAGATAAAAAAATTGGTTCGAAGTGACACTTTGTAGGCATCAATCTAAGACCCAAACGCTTATCACCAACAAAATTAAGTTCGCTTGCTTGTCCGTTTTTAAAATAATTAGAGGTTAAACAACTTACAGTTTCAAACTGCGTCATCTCTCTGCTCGGCTGACGTATGCTTATTTTGGTCTTGGCTTCGTGATCGGCGGCATCTGTACACAAAAAATACATTATTTAAATTCATATTTTGTATTAAACAGTTATTATTAATATAAAGTAAAAATTCAATAACCAATTGTATAAAAAACTGAATGTAACATTACATAAACCTTAAACACTAAGTTTAAGGTTTATGTAATGTTATATTCAAAACACTTTCAGGATTATTTTGTCAATCAACAATTTTCGCAGAAATAGCAATGATAGCGTACAAGTAAAGGTACACAAATAAACTATGTATTTATCACGGATAAAATAGTAAAATTCAGTATTGTAAAATTTTCGACTGGGTAACTTATTTTATTGAGGTGTAGTATCTGTGGAGCTAGGGCTTGTAGAGTTAGAGAGAGTGTAGAAGGTTGGCATCAAATTAGATCTCATAACTTATTAGCAGTCAGTCAACATTTTCGTGAAAAAGTTTTTGTGTGGGTTCATATGTTCAGCTATAACATACATAATATATTATTATGGTCAGTTGTGCCCACATATCTCTTGACCTGCCATCGTAATTATTATGTTAAATGAAAATTCGTTGAAGGTGAATCGAATTTAAGTAGGTTAACGTTGTTAAGGCCACCGACGCATTCGCATGCGGGATTGAAATCAATAAAATTCTGTCAGTTGTATGGAAGCGTTTCGTATATCCTATGTCTGATTCTATAACACAGCAAGATTAATAAGTTGCATCCTTGTCGCTAGTGTACCGCAGATTACTGTGAAATCGATACACTTAAGCAGACACCGCGCGTTCTGTCAAGACAGAAACACTGAAATATTGTTTAATTTTAGTCTAAATTATCCCGAAATTACGCGGTTGGACACACCCCACCCAAAAGATGTCTACACACAGGTCACCAAAACTACAATGACTGTTTTACGTTCGGCACATGTTTCGTTGCCGCATTAGTTTCACAAAAGGTTCGCAGCCGCATGCGAACGCGTCAGTGTACTTGCAGCGTCTATAAATATGACGTCACACTAAAATAATTATGGCGTCCTTTGGAAGTCATCAAGTTTCTATTTAAAAGATAGATAGAAAATACTTCATTGTACAACAGGAAAGGTCAACGTGTCGTCAATATATTCCGTTACTGACTGAATGTCAGATAACGCACAGCCGAAACCAGAAGGCGCGAGAAACTGAAAATTGTCATGAATGTTTCTTGGAGATTATGCTCTCCACTAAGCTGCTGCACTAAGAAAGGATTTCTCGAAATTCCCCAGGGGTCAAGTAAAAAGGGTACAATAAATAAAATATTATGTGCGGATGCAGCTGCGGGAATCCTCTAGTTATTAACTAAAACACAATAAAATTCGTTTTAAAATATTTCCTGACTAGTTCGCTGCTCCTTTTTAATTAATTGTTTTTATTTAATTCATTTCGTAGCATATGAACATTTGTAATTCAACGTTTGAAATCACATCAATATTTGCTTGATTAATTCTCTGTTCACTGATTCGGAAAGATGAAATCAAGTGGGAATAGTATTTGTTTCATATTATTCAAAACGTTAAAATCCGTTAAATAATGTATTCTGTTTATGATTCTGTTAAATTCTAAATAAAAATAATCGTGTATTCTATTACATACATACATAGACTCACGCCTGTTCCCCGTAGGGGTAGGCAGAGGCATATTAAACAACAACAGTGTTTTGATCCCACGTAATAGGTGGCGAGCCTATTGCCGCTTATCGGGATATTTTGTTTGCCAGTGCCTCGTCCGTTGATCGGCAGGTGCACCACTTGCAGGTGAGGTTGGCTCGGGACCCTGAGTTCTTGGTGGGAACCCTATGCACCTATATATTCTATTTTGTACCCTAACTGACCTTTTAACACTCAGATGCACTGAATAATAAAAGTTAGCTTACATAATGGATGAAAATACACATCATGTTAAATACATTTAATCATAATAATAATAATCATAATCATACGTTTATTTGTCAGAATATTGTTACCATAGGTGTTACAAAAACAATGATGTCCATAATATTCTGCTGTTTCCAGCGTACAAATGCATACAGACATAGGAGTTAATGGTAATATAATCATAATAATAGTACTGCAGATAAATATTCATTAAATACAAAAACTAAAAACAATGTCAATTATGTAATGTTAAATGTCCAGTTTGATATTTATGTCAAATTTTTCATTCAAAAAGTCATTGGTTGTGTAATAACATTTCTCTAATAGATACTTGAATAATGTATTTTTAAATGTTATAAAATTCAATGTTTTAAACGCATTGGGTAATTTATTATAAATGCGTATTGCCATACAAAATACATTATTTGAAAATAATGAAATCCTTTGTTGGGGTACATTTAGATTATGAGTTTGCCGACTTTTCCTAATTACAACATCATTATGCATTTCAAATAAATTTATGTGTTTATGTACAAAGATACAAATTTCAAATATATAAGGCATAAATATATTTAACAGTGTCAGTACGATTATAGATATGCGTACATGAATATTAGTTCATTTTGTTTATTCAATTTACCGAGTACCTAAAAATAAGACTAAAAATACACCGACCATAATAATAAGAGACATTCTATATAAAAATATAGATAGTTATGTGTACGTTGGCAACAGATCGGCAAAGCAAGGCAACGTTGACTAAGGTCACCACGTGAAGGGATGACCGCTTGCTGGGGTATAAGGGCTCAATCAGACAGAGAGCGGTCACGCGGTCAAGCGTTCAAGCGGTCAGTTTTGCGTTCTTTGTGTTGTAATACGTTACATAGGTCCTATCAGACAGAGAGCAGTTACGCGGTACATTATGTAAAGCGAGAGCGATACTGTTCTTCAAAAGGTAAGAAGCCTTCACCTTCGATCCCTGTTTTTGTCTCAGTATACTAAAGCCTTACGCTAAGGCAGCGATAGCCTAGTCGAGATACCAACGGACTGCCATGCAGAGAGTATTCGAGAGGGTTCGAATCCACTGCGCGCACCACTGACTTTTCGGAGTTATGTGCGTATTGAATTGTTAATTATCGCTGGTCCTCGGAGAGCACGTTAAGCCGTCGTCGGTCCCGGCTGTCATGAAGACCTTTGACAGTCGTAATAGGACGTCAGTACCTCTAAAAATAAACTCACACTAGTCTAAACCATGGAATATCGCTATCCCTTCGGGTTGCGGAGGCAGTCTTCGTGGAAAAGCTAATATTCCGCCAAAATCCGGTTAGACTAGAAAGCGGACCCCAGGTTGAGATTGGGATAACGCTAGGAGAATGATGATGATACTGAAGCGTTACGCCATATCGGAGCCATCGGAGTTATCGCCTTCGGATGGCCCATAAGTTCGAAACCAGTCCATACACAGTCACGAAAAAAATACAAATCAAAAGTACTATAAATCATCTGTTTCCTAGAAAAGTACAACAATAAATATTTTCCTAGACTAAGTCGTAATAAAACAATCCGAGCTTCAATAACGTTTATTCGAGTTACATTTTGTAGTTGGGATCTGTTCTCTATATTGTTTTAAGATATATTTCCCAAGTTTACCAAGAGCCTTAACTCAAACGCACACTTTCGCATTGTTTTATTAGATTCTTTTAACAACATAACATGGAAATTTCCTTGAAATAATACAGGTTTGTTTTATTGTACTGTCAACATATTTTAGTAAACAGTAGATTTTCAGGAAATGTAGTTGAGTAGTATTTACAACTAGCTTTATGAATTTTATGAAAAGTCTGTTGTAAAAGATTAAAATTTTTGCTTGCTACACTCACGCCTGTGCCCCCGAATGAGTAGGCAGAGGTGTATAATATTACACCCAAATTTTGCCATGAATTTTAAGGTCCCACATAATAGGTGGAGAGCCTATTGCCGCTACCGGGCACATCACCAGACTCCGTGCTGCTACTGAGAATTTAGAAAAACTCAGTAACACTGGTTGCTAAAGTAGATTGGAATACAAGATACATTCAGTCAAAAAAAGTATCGGGATTGGATTATTTGTTTATGGTACCAAATTCAAATTTTTGTTTTTTTATTGTTGTTAGATTGGCACAACTGTTTCCCATTTTAGCGCGGCGTTTGAGTTGCATCTGTTATTTATATTAAATATAGTGCTGGCTTTAGTTATATCATATAAAGTGTATATTGCGAATTTCATAATGGACAAAAACATCGAACAAAGAGTTTGTCTTAAATTTTGCATCGCTAATGGAATTTCGTGTTCGAAGTCAATGAAAACAATGAAAATGTTAAACTCGAGCTTATGAGTGGTACAAAGCGTTCAAAAGCGGTCGAGATGCATGGAAGATTTGTCTCGCACTGGTAGGCCATCAAAGACTGCAACTGAAGTTAACATCGCAAAAGTGAAGGAAACAGTGACTGAAAATCCTCATTCAACTTTCAGAGAGATAGCCGCCGAACTTTCTGTATCTCACGTGTCGATCAATACCATTTTAACTAATCATTTGGGTGTGAAACATGTTGCCACTCGGCTAGTCTAGTAGTAGAATTTTCTCCAAAAACTCAATCGCATGAGAGTCACTGAGGACATGCTACAACGAGTCAATTCCGACACAACATTCATGAAACGCATTGTTACTGGTGACGAGACGTGTGTTTACGACAAGCTTCGGAGTGGCGCCTTCCAACAGAACCCAAACCGAAAAAAGCACGCCAAACAAGTTCAAAATTCAAAGTCATGTTGAGTGTTTTCTTTGACTATCGCGGTGTTGTGCACACGGAGTTCTTACCGGAAGGTCAAACAGTAAATAAGGAATATTATTTGAGCATTATGCTGTGTTTAAGAGAGCAAATTCGACAAAAAGGCCAGATTTGTGGAAAGATTTTTTTTGTCTTTTGTACCACGATAATTCGCCTGCGCACAAGGTCATCATTGTGAACGAATTTTTGACCAAACACTCAACAAATACCATCAAACAACCACCATATTCACTAGATATGGCTCCAGCTGACTTCTTTCTTTTTCCTAAACTCAAAATACCACTGTGTGGCACCCGTTTTCAATCGGTAAAAGACATAAAGGAGAATTGGATTGGATTATTAATTGGCGTAAGTGTATCGTTTCTGAAGGAGCATACTTTGAAAGTGATAAAATAAAGGACTATGGGCAAAAATGTATGGGGTCCTTCCCCATATACCAACACACCTGGAACTGATGCCAATGTGTACCTTAAGTTTCCACTATTTGATTATAATCCTTCTTTTTACTTAAATCCATGGGGTATATCCATAAAAAACAATTGATTATTATTAATTATTAACCTATTTTTTCATTTTACTCTTGGAAGTTATTTTAACATTATGGTTATATTACAGCACAAAACATGATTTAGTAACGATACAAAATAAAAATAATGTATTTTTAATCATATACTTACATTTAAATGTATATGAACGAATAATACGAAAATAAAAACTAAAGTAGAAGAAGTGCGAAAATGGCTGCTAACCTTAAATGGAACTGGGCATGTCTGCCGTATACATGAGGATCGTTGGGCGAAAATCTTGACACTGTGGGTGCCAGAAAATGGTCGTCGTCGCCGGAGTTAGCCCCGAAAACAGTGGCGAGATGACCTTGACGCCTACCACAAGAGTTGGCTTGAGATTTCAGGCGACAAGAGAGCGTGGAAAGCTCTGGGGGAGGCCTTTGCCCAGCAGTGGGACAGTACAGACTAAAGAAAAATATTAATCATTTAAAGTATAGTCCGTTCACAGTTATTTTACCTCTAGCTGTTAGATTGGCCAACCTGGGCGTTGTGTTGCTATATTTGGTATATAATACTCCCATTTTAAATATACCTTATTGCTAAAATGTACTTATTTTTTTCTTGCCTAAGCGATCGTATTAAATATTTGGAAGTAATGTTTGTAACAAAACCTCTTGATATTGGCATGGCTATAAGCATGTACATTTATTTTCTTACGAAATAACTAATTTCCTATGAAGATAAGTAGTTATAATAAAAATGTTGTCTATTTAATATATAAAGGTAAACGCATCATAATTACGCCAACGTGAGGTTCTAATTATCAAATACAAAAACTGTAAATTTAATTTTCATATTTATTTTGAATAAGAATGATGTGGGTGTCATATTACACCTCTGCCTACCCCTGCATGGAAACAGGCGTGAGTCTAAAAGAATGATCCATGTGGACTGCCAATGTTATGATGATTCGTAACTGCTGTGATATTCTGTATCAGACTCAGAATTTAATTCTATTATGAACCTGTCCAATTCAGCATCCGTAGACCCATCTGTTTCACGAAGCTTGTCTTCAATGTGGCGCTCATGTTTGCATTGTTTTTGTCAGTCTTCTACAGTGATAGATTGAAAAGCTTCTTCAGCTAAATTCACAATGTCGGTTGCCTCTTGTCCTAAATTTTTGCTTGTGACTCGCCTTTTAATGAGACTCCACATAAGTTCAATTGCGTTTAGCTCGCAGTGGTATGGCGGTAATCTAACCACTTTGCGGCCATGAGCTTCAAGCATTTGAATTTTTGAAGCATTTCCACTAATATTGGGTAAAATGTTATGCATGGGTAACCCTGTTTTACATTCCTGTCATCACAGAGTACAATTCCAACATAAAGAAAATAAACACCGATATCTGTCAGAGGTAAAATAACTGTGAACGGACTGTAATTGTCATAATAATAGTGTGACGGCCGATGTCATTTATTAGCAAAGAGGTTTGAAGACTATTTTATTATTTGGAAATGAGTTTTTAGTTCGATGACGTATACACTCTGTCAAGTGTTCGCCAAATTCACCAGTCATTGACATCAAGGCGATGGCCGTGCGGATAACACATTCCGTTCACGTTCTGAAGGCGTGGGTTCAAACCCCAGTCAAAACTGTTATGTGGATTATGGTTTTTATGAAATTTGGAAAATGTTTATGAATATTTGGCAAATATTTAAAAGATTATTTAAATATTTCGAGTAAAAATTAGAAAATTCTAGAAACTTTAAGAAGGAATGGAAAGGTTAAAAAGAGACAGGAGATGGAAAAACAATTGAATAACGAAAAGACAATCGAAATTAGTAGATCTAGAACATTCTTAGGGGTATATAAGGCGGTGTAGACGCGCTAAGCGCCAGTTTAAGTTGAAAAGTGGTAAAGTGAAGAAGAAAAGGAAGAAGTAAAGGAAGAAGGAAGAAGTAAAGGAAGAAAGAAGAAGTAATAAAAAGTGAAGTGAAAGTATAGTGCAGTAAAGTGCAGTGAAGTGCAGTGAAAAGTGCAGTGAAAAAAAAACCGCTAGTGTTGGTGCTGTCTGCGTCGGAATTAAACGGCGTGTCGTGTGTCAAGTCGAATAAAGTGTCATCAGTGCTACTCGGTGTTTCCTTTCAATCCCGTTACCCCGTCCGTAACAATTGGTGTCAGAAGTGGGATTGGAAGGACTAAAGACGCCGGTCATGCCGAGGGAAGGGCCTACGACACGTGCGAGGGCTGCCGCTCAAGAACAAGGCGACTCTAACCCGGAAGTTGTAGGTAGGGAAGCTCCTTCGCAAGGAGGCGGATCCGAAGGAGGGGTCCGCGTCCTTGCGAACGTCCGCATGCGCAGCTAACCCGCTATCTCTCGCAGACCTCGCGGCAATATTCCAGCAAACCTCGCAGTGACTCGAATCTCGACTCGAACAAAACTCGCAGCAGCTCAAGTCCGAACTCCAGCAAAACTCGCAGCAGCTCAAATCCGAACTGCAGCAAAACTCGCAGCAACTCAGCGAGATAAAGGAGAGCCAGGATGAGATTCGCCGTTATATATCTGAGAACGCTCGTAAGATTGCCGAGATAGAGATGTGTATCGGTAAAGTGCAATCTCGCGTGACTACCATTGAGGAAGAGATGCAGACCCGCATGGCGTCAGTAGAATCAGAAGAGGTGCAGACCCGCATGGCGTCAGTCGTATCGGAAGAGGTGCAGTCCCGCATGGCGTCAGTATCGGAAGAGATACACACCCGTATAGCTACGATAGAGGAGGAGTTAAAGAAGATGAAGTCCAACAGCCCTTCGGTTTCTATCAACTCATCAAGTTCTAGTGGTTATTTAAAAGTACCATTATTCGATGGAAACACTTCCTGGGAGGCCTACAGAATACAGTTCGAAGCCGCTTCTATTAGCAACGGTTGGGATGTCGACCAGGCTAAGTTTGCACTTATCTTGGCATTGCGTGGAGAAGCATTGTCGGTGCTTGAGGCCGTGGGAAAGGACGCCACTTACGCACAGCTGTTTGAGGCTCTAGAATCCAGATTTGGAGACGAGCACTTAAAATATGTGTTCCGAGCCAAGTTACGCAACCGCCGTCAGTATCCGAACGAATCCTTGCAGCAGTGGGCGATGGAAGTGACGAAGATGGTGCGAAAAGCTTATCAGTCGACACCCGTGGAACAAGTTCAAAGCATGCGACTCCAGGCGTTCATCGACGGAATTTATGACGATGAAGTTAGAGCTGCCGTGCGCCTGAAACACCACAACAATGTTAAAGACGCATTAGCACATGCTCTAGAAGTGGAGGCTTTTCGACAAGAAATTACGAGTGATCAAGACAGAGTTATTGCAGCGGAAGTAGAGAGAACTGGTCGCAGATCTTTTGTCCTAAAGTGTTATTACTGTAGACGTAGCTGTCCGAAACATGTAGCAGAAAGGCGTAAGATTGTCGCTAGTGTTCAAGTGTTGAAAGATGATCAGGAAGCAATTACAGCCAAGACTTCAATGCAAGCGCTGTTCAGAAGACGGAAAGCTCCGAAAGTTCGTATTCGACAACGCACGGATGGAAATGGTTTAACTATCGATGGAGCAGTCAATGGCGTTCTATGTTCGCTGACCCTGGACACCGGTGCGACACGAACGGTTATAGGAACTCGTTTGACAAGAAAGAACGGAAAGATTCTAACGCCGTCAACTTCACCTCGACTGACGACGGCTAACGGTCAGTACATCCCAGTTATAGGCGAACAGATGGTGGCTATAAAAATCGGTGACAACCTTTACTGGCAACGAGCGGTGATTGCAGACATCGTAGACGATTGTATTGTTGGGCTGGATTTCTTTACAGATCATCAGTGCAGATTAGACATTAAATGTGGTATACTTAAGTGTGGAGATGTGGAAATTCCAATGAAAGGTGGTAGCATGGGGAAAGTTTTGTGCCTCAAAGAAAGCAAACTTACACATAGATCACAGGCTTCTATAGCTACGAAGTTAGATGATTTGGTCCATGTCGATAGGAGAGCGGTGTATTATGGGTTTAAGGATGCGCGGGACGCGCATGTCTTAGAGGGGGGTAGTGTGACGGCCGATGTCATGTCAAACCGTCGTCACGAAACACAATAATTTATTAGCAAAGAGGTTTGAAGACTATTTTATTATTTGGAAATGAGTTTTTAGTTCGATGACGTATACACTCTGTCAAGTGTTCGCCAAATTCACCAGTCATTGACATCAAGGCGATGGCCGTGCGGATAACACATTCCGTTCACGTTCTGAAGGCGTGGGTTCAAACCCCAGTCAAAACTGTTATGTGGATTATGGTTTTTATGAAATTTGGAAAATGTTTATGAATATTTGGCAAATATTTAAAAGATTATTTAAATATTTCGAGTAAAAATTAGAAAATTCTAGAAACTTTAAGAAGGAATGGAAAGGTTAAAAAGAGACAGGAGATGGAAAAACAATTGAATAACGAAAAGACAATCGAAATTAGTAGATCTAGAACATTCTTAGGGGTATATAAGGCGGTGTAGACGCGCTAAGCGCCAGTTTAAGTTGAAAAGTGGTAAAGTGAAAAAGAAAAGGAACAAGTAAAGGAAGAAGGAAGAAGTAAAGGAAGAAAGAAGAAGTAATAAAAAGTGAAGTGAAAGTATAGTGCAGTAAAGTGCAGTAAAGTGCAGTGAAGTGCAGTGAAAAGTGCAGTGAAAAGTGCAGTGCAAAAAAAAACGCTAGTGTTGGTGCTGTCTGCGTCGGAATTAAACGGCGTGTCGTGTGTCAAGTCGAATAAAGTGTCATCAGTGCTACTCGGTGTTTCCTTTCAATCCCGTTACCCCGTCCGTAACAATAGTAATATTAATCATATAAAGGAGAGGCCTAGTCCAGCAGTGGACTGTTAAAGGCTGATGATGATGATGATGATGAAAGTAATTGTCTTCTAATATTCATTCTTGCAATGCTCATAGTAGGCAAATAACAATAGTAATAGAGTGTTAATATTACTGGTCTATTTTTATATACTATATTGACGACCGGTTGGCGCCGCGGGAGTGTAAGCGACTGCTACGCCGAAGGTCGCGGGTTCGATTTCCGCTCAAGTCCAACATCTGTGTGCATGAACATGGATGTTTGTCTTGGTCTGGGTGTTTCTATATATAATATGTATGTATTTACAAAAAAAAAGAAGTAGGTATATATGTATGTTTATCCATTATCTAGTACCTTTATTACAAGCTTCTGCTTAGTTTGGGACTAGATGGTGTTGTGTGGATGTGGTAGAATGTACCATAATAGATAAATGAGAAGGTCTTCTTTCTCTTAGCGTTATCCCAGTTTCAATCTGGGGTCCGCTTACTAGTCTAACCGGATTTGGCTGAATATTAGCTTTTCCGCAGAGCGACTGCCTGTCTGACCTCCGCAACCCGCAGGGATAGCGATATTCCATGGTTTAGACTAGTGTCAGTTTATTTAGAAGGTACTGACACCCTGTAACGACTGTCAAAGATCTTCATGACAACCGGGACCGACGGCTTAACGTGCTCTCCGAGGCACGGGACAAGCGATAATTTACAATTCAATACGCACGTAACTCCGAAAAGTCATTGGTGCGCGCCGTGGATTCGAACCCGATACCCTCTGCATGGCAGTCTGTTGGTATATCCACTCGGCTATCGCTGCCTTGTTAAATGAGTAGGTATTTTACAATTAATCGTCAATAATGGGTCAACAAAATATTTGTTTAAACGTTAATTACTATGACAACCCCATGCATTTGGGCAATGTCGCCATAGTAAAAAAATATAATCTTGCCAAGGTGTGTCGATTGAGCTACATTTCATTTCTGTTGATGGGTGGGGACGATTCCGCCCATGGTCCTTTGGATGAATAACAAACAGTTCGTGTATTTTTGATCTTTTTCCGGTACTGTCTGACGGAGTAGTACTTTTAATTTCAGTCCTGTTTGGGCGAAAGTATTGAGAAACATCATTCTACTCAACCAACTTTCTACTGTATTTCTTAATTTGACAGTGATAGTACCTTCTTGGCTAACATAGAATTTCAGTGTGATATACTCTCTTTACTAAAGCGTCGAGGTGCACAATCTTAAGACTTCCGGGAATAACTCTCATCGAACTCGTTCAATAAGTCTGGTTCCCAGAGGACCAATTACTACTTCGTAACATTGAATATCTTGTGCCTTTTACATTAGAAACTGGCTTCTACATTCGTTGGTAATGTTTAGAAAAAACACGTAAGTACATTTCCTTTTATTTTTTAAAAGATAAGCCATCTTTAAAAAAAATACGCATTAGGAATCTATTCTGTGTATCGGGCGACTTTAAAAGGGCCAAAATCAATTAACAAAACGTACATAATTATAACACTCAGATTTTAAAAACAATTTGTGGATCATGCAACATGTTGGGTCGTTTTGTAGTCGAAAAAGCACAGTGCAGTAATAAACGACCTAACGACCGCTAAAACCTTTACACCACATTATGTGCAGCACAGTGCAGCGTGTTTGATTGTTAACTTGTCCTTCTTTCTCGTCGCAACAGAGCAATGTGATGGTTTGACAAGAGTTATGTAGCTTCGCCAGCAGATATTTTTTAATTTAAGTGATTTACATTTTTCTGGATCCTGTGAGAATTTCGAGAAAACCATTCTCAGTGCATCACCACACACACATACACACATCAAAAAAGACTAATGAACACATACTATTTCATATTATTAATCAATTATTATATCATTTCTTACCAAGAAGGTAATACCTATGTAAACTTTTTTGATCTAGAGGACATACTGGCTGGTTGTAAAAAAAATTCGAGTATCATTTTTTTTTTCACAAATTCAAAATCGAATGCATTTGTTCGAATTTTATAGCGTTTTCTTTGCTTATTAAAATTGTATTCTGTATCAATTTTATGATTTAAACAATAATTTGAAAAAGTTTTGAACAAATTTGGACTTTGAGACATTTTTTATGTCATGGAGCGACGTCATTTGAACGCAGCTGAAAATGCAAAGAGCTATATAATAGGGATGTTGCAAGCGGGAAGAAGTCAATCTCAGGTATCTCGGTATTTTGGTATCAACAGAAGCGTTATTTGCCGTCTTCACCAGCGTTACACTAACACGGGAGATCCTGCTGAGCAGCACCCAGGTCGAGGTAGGTGTACAACCACACGGCAAGATCGATACATACAACTGACTGCAAAACGCAAAGCCGATGTTAACCGTCCGAGAGATAGGTTTAAGGCTACAAAATTCAACTGGTGTTGCTGTTAGCTGCCAAACTGTGCGAAATCGACTGCACGAGTATGGCCTACGAGCGCGACGGCCAATTAGGTGCCCACCGAGACGTCACGGGAATCGCGCTCGTCGAAATGAATGGTGTAGGGAACACATTACATGGACCCGGGAACAATGGGATAAAATGTTAATTTGCGATGAGTCTCGAGTGTCTCTCATGCCTGATACTAGAAGGGTAAGAGTGTACCGTCGTCCTGGAAATACTGAAAGACTGAGGTATGTTCAGGAAGTGCATCTATACAACGGCTCAACAGTTATGGTATGGGCGGGTATTATGAAGAACAGATGAACTGAGCTCGTTTTTGTAAACGGTAACATGACCGCTATAAATTACGTTGAGGATGTTCTAAGGCCTTATGTCCGTCCATTCGCACAAACGCTTGGCTCCGATTTCATGTTGATGCATGACAATGCGCGTTCGCATACAGCTTTGCACACACGGGAGTACTTTGCAAGGGAAAACATCCTGGTATTGCTTTGGCCTGCACAATCGCCAGACCTCAACCCCATCGAGCATGCATGGGACATGCTCCAGAGACGTGTTTTAAAGGACTTGGATGGAGTGACAACAACCCAACAACTGATGGACTTACTAAAATTTCATTGGGAGCGATTGCCGCAGGATAACATTAACAATCTCATCAATTCTATGAATAATCGGTGCCAGCAAGTTTTCAATAACAAAGGAGGCCACACTTTGTATTAAATAATGCAATTTTTGTACAACCATTTAATTTTAGTTTAAGTTTAGTTGATGAGGCACCTTACTTTGTACTACGTCCATACAGTACTTACTCATAATTATTGTTATTTAAGATTATTAAAAAAGAATAAAAAATCTTATTGTTGTTTAATATCAAAAAAGCATTAAAAATAATATAAATAAGAAAATACTAAGGATTTAATGCGAAAACACATTGTAAAATTGAAATTTGTATGTGTTGCTTAGAGTTTTTTGATGTGTGTACATACCAGAGTTCAGCTTCTTGCGCCACATAGTTTTGGCTGGGTGATGCCTGTCAGTCAGCAATACAAGAATTTTATATAGGTATTAGCTGTTTTCCGCGGTTTCAGCCGCGTCCTGAGGGAACTACTTCGCGTACCCGGTTCATTTATAGCCATGGTACATCAGCTATCCCGTCGAAATCGGTCCAGCCGTTCCAGAGATTAGCGAGAACAAACAGACAGACAAAAATTGTAAAATAAATACATTTCGTTATATGTACCGTGTATACATCCATATGCATTAAGTAAAAAGCAGTTATTTTAATATTACAAACAGGCACTCCAATTTTATATATTTATGATAAAGGCCGTAGAAGTGTCGAGTGACATGAGCTTTTTACAGAACTATGGAAGTCTAGTTATTACATATAGGCAAAATTGATTTCGTTTAGTTTCTCTGGGTCTTGGGATCTTATTGATGTCGTGATGTAGTATTCATGTAAGGTTCTTAGAGATAGGCCTCATTTGTATCTGACATGTAAAAGGTGGTGTGTCGAGGTATATATAATTCTGTGTCTGTGTCCCAGAAAAGTTACTATTCTGTAACTTTCTTATTACAATACCCACAAATACGAAATGGTTAAAATCATAGGATATAAGTACGTTTTCATGTACCTACTGTTGTATTCGAAATCTAGGACGTTTCATGTGAAGGAAAAGTTTTTGCTATTTTAAAGCGATATTATTTGTTGTTCAGTAACATAATTTATAACGAGTTGGCGAGATCATAGATCGCAGAAAAGAAAGAAATTCAAAATTCAAACTCATTTATTCATATAGGTTACAAAAGCAACACTTATGAACGTCAATTCTTTTTTTACAACTAGGTTCGGGATGGTAGGGCTATGAGAAGAGCCTGGAAGAAACTCATGCCACTCTTTTTTAAATCAGAATCCTAATCTTTATAAAAATATTGTTTACGTTAGAGTAAATAAAAAGCACTAGTTCTAAAATATAATCTAGCTCACTTTAAGTTGAAGTTTTAAAAACGTAACTCAACTCTTTGGCAATGAGCTCGTCAAAAAAGTCAAACTTAAACAAAGTGGAACTCATTTATGATATTAAAAGTTGTGGTTGGTCTAAGCGCCGTGGCCTTTGACCGAAAGTTAAAGATCCACAATTCGTGGTTTCGGGTTATCCATTGTAATTACTATACAGTCTATGAAAGGCTCGATTGTTTTCTACAATACATTCAAAGTTTAAAAGAATGTAATAATTGGATCACGCGATTAGTGGCAACAGTCTTGGCGTTACCTCAATAGACTGGCAAAGTAAAGCAACCGTCACAGAGGTCACAACTCGGATGGGTGACCGCTTGTTGCGACATAAATATTATAGTACTACCCTGTTTCGGACAGTACGTAATATCATTGGTGAGGTTATGTCAAAGGCTGGTCTACAAACTAAACATCAGTTGGCCGCACATTCGAGCGAAAAAAGAAAGCAGAAATATTTCGGTATTATTAGGAGTACCGTCCGTGTGACAGACTGGGAATTGTTTGTAGACACAGTGGAAGCTAATTTATATTCATCCAGTTGTTCTTAAGCAATCAAATGTCTGACATATATTACTGAGACTCTCAGCGATGACAAATTACAATGTACAATTACCTGTATCTTCACTGATGTCAGGCCTGGAACTAAGTTAAGGAAAAACAAACAAAACTAAGGTGGCCACGATAGATTGAATGAATTATCCACTTAGCTGTTCCGCTTAGGTAGATCGGATATTGAATCCGGCGGTTAGAGAAGAATGAGGCAGTAAAGGTGCCAACAGACCTGGGTATGAACCCGATATGTTCCCATACACAGGGTATTGACTTTAGCATTTTACTTTAGGCAACTCGTTTGCCAATAATGACTATTGGTTAACGAAATGTCTAAAATAAAATTCTTTGTCATATAGAAAGCTAAAATATTTACACACACAAATACTTCTTCATTCTTTAAGTTAATAAAATATAATTCGCTCCGAAACTAGCCGTGGCGTGATCACCTCACCATAAACCACTCTCGTGAGCTCAGATCCAAGGGTGTTTAAGTAAGATTCGCACTCTCCACTTCTAGGTTATTTAACTGAAGTGAACCTGATTCTCTAGATATATATTGATTGAACACTAATAGTCCTTAATATCTAAATAAGGTCAATTTTCTCAATAAATGTAACGTTATGGGAATCATTTGTCAACAGTGAGTCAAACTTGCGCCAACTAGTTCCAAAGCCTATTTAATTTTTTGTGTACACATGCTGACTAAAGTTAATTGCTAACCCTAATCATAACAAAACCTTATTGGATCAAAACCTCTTAAGATCTTACTGTTCAATATCACTCCTATATTCCTTTGTGAGGCATGTCACAAATATACTAGGAAACAGGCTGGCGCCACGACTAATGTAATAGTCCCGAACGTGACCAAAACGGGACACACAAACTAGATATTGTTATTACTGAACCGAAGCACCTACATACACTGGATACTGGCATGCCTTAGGCCTATTTCATATTGGCCATGCACGTTCCTCGAGCGGGTACTTCGGCGTCTACTGTACAAATCTACAAAGTAAACACCGAACACGCCGAACGGAGGCAGGGCGGACGCCGGACAGTGCACGCTCGGGGAACGCAAATGCCGAATGTGAGGGAGGCTTTAGTCGTTCTCAAAGGTACGACAATAAGATACGCATTTTTTCGTATGTTTTATGTTATTTGTCCTAGCTTATAATAAATGTATGTTGTTTAACCCCTGCCTGAATAACACCATAGACCTGGTTATGGGTCAATGCTCGGCTGTGCTGTCATTCTTGCTTGTCGAATTTTATTTGGTGTTAGAGATTTGCCGACAAAAATCCAATAAGGTTTTACCAATATAAGGTTGAAATTTAGCGTTCTTGTCACATCAGCGATATAATATTTTTTTTTTTGTAACAAGTATAGTGTTTATAAACGATATGCTTTGAGAGATTGTACACAACTGCCTAAGATAATAGTATCGAAATATTTATGAAAAACACATGTAAAATTAAGTATTCAAACGCAAAGCGCGATAGCCTCGTGGAGATACCAACAGACTGCCATGCAGAGGGTACCGAATACACAGCGTGCACCAATTACTTTGGAGTTATGTGCGTATTGAATTGCTAACTATCGCTTGTTGCCTGCGTCCCAGTTGTTATGAAATTCTTTGACAATCTTTCTAAGGGGTGACTAAAGGGACACAAGTCTCAACCATGGAATACCCTTCTTTCTTCTTCTTCTCGAGTCGTTGGTATAGAATTCAAAATGCACCAGCCCAGTATGTGGCCACAGCAACGGAATTGTCGGTGCCTTGACATACATCGGCCCCCGAACATCTGTGCGGACACATAGGACACCTTAGCAGATGACTCATGAATCATGAGTCATCTGCTAATCATGAGTCATGATCTGTTCGGGAGCGCCACAGTCGCACTGCATGTAAGCCGAGTCAATCATACCCCATTTCGCTAGGTCGTGTCTGCAGCGGCCAACCTGGCTTCGTAAATGATTCAGGGATTTCCATATGAGCCACTGCAGATTACTTCCGGGGGTTAGATGTTCTTTGACTTCTACATAGTTCGCAGGGGGTGGAACTGTCTCATGCCATGTTTTTTTCTTAAACTAGTCGGATGGTCTTGACTAGCCTCAGTATATCGCAAGAAGCTTCTGCGGCTTTTTAGTCTACCACGGGGCAATCTATGGTTGTGCAACGGGTGTCGAGGGTCCTCTTCCTAGCGGCGTTTCTCAACAGCGCAGGCCACTTCTGGGCGAACCGCGGGCGGGGCAATGCCTCCCAGAGGGTAGATTTTATTTAGAGGAGTGGGCTTTAGACATCCTAATATTATGCGACACGTTTCGTTCAGTGCAAAGTCGGCTTGTTTTGCGTGAGCAGATCAATGCCACACTGAACACGCAAATTCACCCGCGGAGTAGCTTAAAGAATATCCTAAGGGCTGCGGAGGTCAGACAGGCGACTGCCTGTCGGACGCGCTCCGTGGAAAAGCTAATATTCAGTCAAATCTGGTTAGACTAGTAAAAAAAACCCGGGTTACAACTGGGATATCGCTAGGCGGATGAAGAAAGTGTCTACCCTATTATAGTGATATAGTTTCATGTTATAATATTTGGCAAACATCTGTTAAATAGTCAATGTTGACGCATAGGTAAATATATTTTCCATTTTTCACGCGCGAGGAGATGAAATGTAAACAAGTTCTGCTATAAAGCAAAACGTACCTTAACTAGAGACAGTAAAGTTCTTTCTAAACTGAATTTAGAGAGATTGGTGCGTGAATATTTTATATTCCGGGGACAAAACACAGTCCCAAAAGATATTTAAATTATATACACAATACATGTAAAATAACATGGAAAGGGTGGATTTGGACAAACTGTAGCAGCAGTCTTTGTAGGATATCTATCGACGATACCCCTGGGGTACATACATAGCTAGGATAGGATTTTCGTATCCGACTTTGGCATGTCCGATTTTGAGAGAACGATATTTCTCCAAAAATGGCAGTAAATGTGAAAAAATAGGAAACTGATTTATGATAGCTACTTTGGTCTAATGCTAATGTATCTTGATAGTAATTCAATCTTTGATCTTCTATGTTTCGGTTAATTTGGTTAATGTCTTTTATCTATAACCTTCAATAACGCACTTTTTTTTACTGCCAAGAATATTCTACAGAAGCACAAATTTTGTTCGCGGATCTATTGTACTTTTGACAGACTTTATAGCGATGAAAATTTATTTTGACTGCACGTAAACCGTTAGTGGTTTAATCGGCCGCCTCGCCGGTTGACACGGTTCGATCCCCACATGAGACAACTCTTTGTGTGATTCATAAATTGTTGTTTCGAGTCTGGGTGTTAATTGTGTCCGTTAGTTGTATGTTTGTAAAGTCCCCCGCGATACAGGTACAGGTCCTACTGCGGGAGTAGTCTTTTTAAATAAATTGAAATGAAATTTTGACTTAGAGCCTGAGATCCGCCTTTTAACCTTACCTGGGTTGCCAGAATATTAACTTACAGTCAATTATTAGTTGCAACCGGGATAACGCTAAGACGATGTCATTTCGGTGGTTTCAGTTTCTTTTTTACGAAATCTTTATTTAATAGTGGTAGTAGGTAATATTATTAGTATAAGCACAATACTCCCTTAGGAATGATAACAGGCTTTCTGACAACATAGGTAAGCTTCGTTTCCTTTACAAAGACTCATAACTTTTGTATTTAATTCTCCAGGTAAGGGTCATTCAACATATCTCAATCTCAATCTTAATGGACAAGTTATACTCCATGGGCATTAGAGGTAATCTCTACAGATGGTTCGCGTCGTACGTGGATAATCGGTGTCAAACAGTGGTACTGAATGGCTACTCGTCTAGAGCAACTATTATCCCCTCCGGAGTTCCCCAGGGATCATTGTTGGGGCCTCTTTTGTTCAACATCTTCATAAATGATATCAATTCTTGCTTTATACACTCGAAAATCTTATTATATGCAGATGATATGAAGGTAATGAAAAAAGTATCAAACCTAGACGATGCTGCATTGTTGCAGGATGACCTGGATAGATTTCAAAATTACTGTACACTAAACAAATTAGATCTGAACGTCTCCAAGTGTTACGTTTGCTCATTCACGCGTAAGACCGTCCCCCTTCACATCAACTACAAACTCTTTGACACGGTAGTAAACAGGGTCAATGAAATAAAGGACTTGGGCGTTACATTCGATTCAAAACTTCTTTTTGATACACACATTCATAACATAGTATGCAAGGCCTCTAAAGCATTAGGCTTCATAATGAGAGTGTCTGCAGAATTTAATAATATTAAAACTATGAAAATTCTATATTGTTCACTCGTTCGTAGTCACTTGGAATATGCTTCTCAAATCTGGAACCCTGCCTATAACATTTACGTAGACCGTCTTGAGAGCATACAGAAAAAATTCATGAGGTACATTCAATATCGCTCAAAGTGTTACAAACCTACTTACCAAGAGCGCTGCAAGAAATTCCACACTCTTCCATTGTTTCTTAGGAGGAACATTGCGGATCTGACATTCCTATTCAATATTATGAACGGCACAGTTGATACTCCTGAGCTGGTGAATAAAATAGGCCTGCACGTCCCATCTGCATTCTTGCGCAAATTTAGATTGTTACACATCCCTGATGTTAAGACCACCTATAGACAGAATTCATACCTGGCTAGGGCTGCTCGTTTATACAATGACGTGAGTCGGAATGCTGATATCGACATTTTCAACACTAGCACTCTTAAATTAAAAAAAACTTTAAGTAATAATTACTTTGATTAATGCTGAGAAGCTTAAATAATGCTGTCTACCCAGTTTCTTTTTCTTTGTAAACATATTCTATCTGTGGAAACTTGTAACTGGCCGTATTTCTGTTATTGTATATTCTACTGTGTATTCTAGCTGTAAGTTTCCCTAAAATGTGTAAAATAAAATAAAATAAATATCTGTACGAGATCGCAGTTGTGTTACAAGAACAGAATATAGATATAACAATAGAAAGAGCAATACAATAGGCGTGTTGATTATAAGAGCCTTCTTAGGGTGAAAATCATGTATTATTTATTTTTATACTACATACGTCACTCACAAGTCTGTTCCACAAGTACTTATTTACTCAATGGTGCCGAAATAACAATCTTATTAATCTTAGTCTTAATAGACTATACTGGTATTACAAGGCAAACAGATTATTTCTTCGTACCTTCATAAACATAATTATGTCTATTGGCGACAAACTCAAAAACTACTAAATGGATTTTCATGTGGGTTTAACTAATAAACACAGTGACACCTTAATAATATGCTAAATGCAGTGGTTCGGTCGCCTCCCGGTTTTGAACTTCTACAAGTGTTATGAGATCGATTCTCATAGAAGTACTTTGTGTGATCCGAATTTTGAAATCCAAATTATGCCACGACATTTCGGTGTGGGTTACACCATAGACGGATTACACATTTATTTTTAAAATATTTACGAGAATAAGATCCGTTACATAAGGATTCGAAGCAGACTGTAGGCACCAAGTGCTGACACAACAGTAGCAAAAGGCCCGGCGTCAGCCCCGCGCCGCCGGAAGACAGTCGCTTACCAACTGGGCAGTTATAGGGAACACGCGTTTGTAATTGTGTAATAGCTGTAACCTTGACAATACCTAACTGTCTAAGTTCAAGTGAATTTTACTTATTCGCTCAAAAGATCGCCCTTTTTGCTAAGATATTAATGCATTTAGACAAAGTATTTATTGAGACAGATAGGCTAACTATAATATTTGACTGCAAATAAAACAAAAGTCAAGAAGTCTTTCAAAATCCCTTACAAACAGTGTAACACTCATCGCAATCAAAACTGTCACGTGTACAAGAGAAAAGCAATAAGCAATACATATGATATAATAAAAGTAGAATAGTCGTCGTAACTTCTAATCTATATATGTCTCACAAAAACGACAGTAACAATAAATTGTCATGAATCACATAATATAAGATATTGAACAGAGAAAACGACCTGGTTTTCCTGGTCTATATGTCTATGATCTAGTATTAACAATGTGACTGCCTCTCTGGTCCAGTGGTGTTAGCGACTGCGGTTCATGAGGCCTCGGGTTCTATTCCTGGGTTAAATGAAAAGTGATATTGGGTTTTTCTGTTACGAATTATCCAAAAGAAGTTCGGAGTCAGGAAGTTGGGGGTGTCACATCCCCGTCCCTCGGAAAGAACGTTAAGCCGTTGGTCCTGCGCCCAATCTCACTCCGATCGTGTCGCTTGTGAGGGAATAGAGAATGAACTTGTGTTTGCGCACACACTTGTATACTATAATATGTCCCGCGCAGCAAGTCTCTTAAAAAGACAAGTGGCAAGTCTCATATTACGACAAGCTGCCGTGGCCGGAATCGGTCGGGAGGACATTATTATCGACAATGTTCCTCTGGAATAACTGTAGCGCAAAAATGCCCGTATTGACACTTACTTCAGTATTTTAATGGACTGGTAAATGTAGTTTCTTGTGTTTACGTGAATATTACACATTGAATACTGATTTGATCAAAACGTCGTATCAAAACAAATATACAGTTTCTAGATCATTCCGTTTAAATGTAATGTCAGTCAAACCAATATATTATTATTGTGATAAAAGTCGTAAACAGTAATCTTATTTTAATGTCGGTTTCTATATATTTGTTCAAAGATTTTGCATAGGCATTAGATCTTTCGGTATTTTATCCGTCCGTAAAACACCCATTGACGTTGTGGGAACAGGTGTCACAAAATGAGGATACCTATCATTTGGAATGGGTTCCTTGAGAAAAAGAAATATTTATGAACCCTCATAAAACAGGATAAAACCTATGAAAAACATAGTGATTTAAGTATTATCTGAAGATTATAATATAAAAATATCTCTATTAATGTTCTTCAAAAAGATATAGATTCAGATCCACATATCTTTATTTACGTCACATTTAAACAGTCTTTCATCATAATCCTGTATTAGATTTGGATGTTAGATTTTGAATTATCTGTATAAATAAAATTCTGCCGTTACTAACAGATAACGCACAGCTAAAACTATTGAGCGCAAGATGCTCAAATTTGGCACGCATATTCCTCGTACAGGTTGTACAAAGAAGAGATTTACCGAAATCCCGACGGGATCCCCGAAATCGAAAAAAAAAATATGGGCGTAGCTGTGGGTATCTTCTAACGATGGATATGTGGGTATAAAAACTAGTTTAAAATGACAACTCACCCGGTATCTCCGAAGGGCTTACGTGTATGCAGAATATTTTCCTTATTGTCCGCTTAAGTGTTCTTGGGTCTATTATGTAAGACCCATACACCAACGGGTCCATGCATGAGTTTGAGACGGCCATGATGAAGAACAGGTCTTGGACTCTCGCTGAGACATGAATTGCTGACTTTCTGTCCAGCATGTACCTGTGGCAAAAATAAGTAATTTAATTACAATTATCTTCCTTGCTTGTTATACTATAGATGTATCAGCTGGATAAAGCTGTAGTATAAAATACAGATGTAAATTTGCAGACGAAAATATCTCTGCGTACCATAAAATTTGGTAAGTTTGGTTTTTATCATTCCTTCGCTCTATACATTGGACTTTTTTGATAATTAACTATATAGAGTAATATAGTAAGGACTTCTATTCATGTGTTTATGAATCTATCACACTTGTCATTGAGAGCAATTTTGCAGGAAATCGGCGGATGTACAGTATAATGTCCAGCTCAATATGTTTATTATTAACAACCCGGCAGCTCCAGAATCCGCACGTGGGTATATGCGCAAGGTTTTTTCGTCAGACTTCTAGTTTGTGTAGTGACCTGTGAATTTTAGATATGTTTTGGTGATGCGTATTATGTAACCTTGCCGCTTCTAAGATCTTATGCATCAATTTATTAAGGTGCTGATAGACTTGAGCATTTACTTGTAAAAGAACATCGAGTAGCCGCTTTCAAATTCGTCAAACTAAACCACATATAGAGTCAAACATCGCTACGCATATTTTCATGATTTTTCTAGCGAACGCTCTAGTCGGCAATAAGCTCGAGGCAAATGTATTTATTTTATTGTACTTTATATAATAATGGAGCAAACGGAATTCAGTGTTATCAGATGTATCTTGGCCTAATAATATTATAAAGCAGAAGAGTTTGTTGTTTGAATGCGCTTATCTCAAGAACTACCTTTTGTTATTGTTTACGTTGTATTGTACATCAACGTTGTCAGACTCTTAGGAGCTGAGTCAAGGTAAAATGAACCCTAAGCAAATAAGGCAAGTAAGATTGTAGCGTACAACCACTAGCCACAATCAGCTGGCCTATACATTCATCAATATCAGTTACCTGTGCAATACGAGGCTCTCACATACATCGGGCATGATAAAGGAGGCTCAGTGCAGTTCACAACTGAGTTAACGAGCCCATTCTGACACTTGTAGGCTAGTTAGGCTACAGTTGTGAGTATGAGCGATCACTACTCTTCGTGGTAAACTAAAATAGATGAACAATTTTAAGACATAGGTAGGTACATAGGGCACGTTGCAATAGGCTTGTGTCCACTAAGAATAAATCGGTTTGATTGTAGTATCTATAGATTAATTATGATTTTAAGATGTCAATGAAGTTTATTATTTATTAAAAACAAGTAAGATTAATGTTATTTTAAGGATTCTAAAACTAAAAATAATATATTTTTTCTTGTGACAGTGAACACCAATCAGAAAGCATTACGTGTAACAGTCCGTCCACTATTCATTTTGTTGACGTTTTAGTAGTAAATACAACTAAAACGTCAAACTTTCTACCTGTCAAATCGAATATAACAAAATAAAAGTGGGTACATCAGACCACACTTCATTCACGGTTTGTTTTGTTTTGCACTTTGTGATATCACTCTACCGCCATGATGGTTTACAGCGTTTTCGTGTCAAATTCAAAAAGATGTTTAAAAAGCCGTAATTAGTAATGTTGCTGTGCGATTTCTGAAGAAAAAATCAGGTATTTCAGTTTAACATCACATCAAGGAACGAATCAATCGCTAATTACATTTTAAGACACAAGCCTATTGATTCTTAATTTATCTGAAGTGGACACAAGTGTCATTTAACAGACGTTCCTAGAAGTATGCAAAAAAAGGGAGAATAAGAGGACAAAAATGAAAGGAACAGATATTCTAGAAGTCTGGAAGAATAAAAGGACTGGTATGCAGAGAGTATCGGCTTTAAAACCACGTCACTCACCACATAATTTTTAAGTTATTATAATAAAAATATATTAGTATCGTTATTGATTACGGTTTACTAAACAGTAACTGAAAACACGACGGACTGCCTCTGTGGTCCAGTGGATAGCGTATGCCACTGCTGTTGGAGGTTCCTGGTTCGATTCCCGGGTCGGGCAAAAGTGTTACTGGGTTTTCCAAATTCTCAGTAGCAGCACGGAGTCTGGTGATGTGCCCGGTAACGGCAATAGGCTCGCCCCCTATTACGTTGGAACTAAAAATTCATGGCGAAATGTGGGTGTAATATAACACCTCTGCCTACCCTTTTGGGGATACAGGCGTGAGTCTATAAAAAAAATAATAACTGAAAACATCGTGAAGAAACCGGCATGTCTCAGTTCTCCATAATGTTCTTGGAAGATGTAATATGACACCCAACTTAGTATACCGTAAGGCTTCTAAATAGCCTGTTATATGAGTAAATCTCTTATACATATTTTATACAGGTGAGGCTGGTTGTATAGTTGATATTCATTTTCATCTTCTACGCTCAAACTAGCCTCTTCATCTAATAAACGAGCTGTCAGGTTTATTATGGTCTGTTTAGAAGGATCTAGTGATATCCAGGCTTGTCGCAAAGATCTGTATTTAGGTGGTAAATTGCTCAAAATTTTTGTGATAATAGCAGTATCACTTATTTGTTCTGCATTTTCTTTCAATTGCTTTGCTAAGCTTTCAACTTTCGCAATATGTTGAGCGATATTGTCGGAAGATGACATTTTATATTGATAAAACCGCTCATGCAACATCATTTTATTCATTTCTGATCTTCGCTCGAAAATAGACTCTAGTTTACACATCACTTCGAGTGCTGTTTCGCAATTCTCTATAAGTGCAATCTGCTTCCGATCCATTGCGGAGGTTATAATAAACATAGCCATACCGTCATCCTTGTTCCACTGAGTAACATCGTTTTCGGGTTTTGGCGTGTTGATATCCAAACCTCTCTGGCGCGCAGTGCACACTTAATTTGGAATTTCCATTGTTTAAAATTCGTTCCATCGAATTTTTCCACATTCATGGATTTTCCAAATTCCATTTTTACACGATTTTTGTTTTGACACTTCTGTTTTCTATTGCCAATGCTGCTCTTTGTTATTGTTACGCCATCTATCGGTGAATCTATCGGGTACTAGAAGAGATTGAATGTATCGGTGGTTTAAAGGTAATTCAGCTACTCTGTACTAGATGGCGTTGCTGTATCGAGCATAGACTGTTCGCGATTATTCGACAGTTTTGTGGAAGTATCTAGAATGCGCTAGTGATGTTATCCGGCCAGTATAAATAGAGTGCGAGCGAACGGACCGGACAGTTACAATTGAATATCGAAGCGATCAACAAGAAGCGAAGGAAATAAGTCGGAAGTGTTTAGTGTTGTTCTAGTGGTGTGAATAGTGTGTTTTATTAGTGAAGTGAAAATTAAGTGTGTGTATCTAGTGTTTGTGTATAAATAAAGTGCAGTTTTTCTGGCATAGTGTATATAATTTATCACGAACCCCAGCTCGTAACAAATTGGTGCCAGAAGAAAGGGATAAATTATGCCGGTTATGCCGAAGGAAGAAACTGACGGAGTGCGTACCAGGAACCAGCGCCAGCAAGACCTGGACCAGAGACGCTTCGGAGACGTTCCTTCTCCATCGTCTGGTGGATCAGGCGACTCCGCGGCTGCAGTGGAGCCTGCAAGCGCACACTCCATGGCGGTGCCCGACATCGCGGCTCTGATGGCGTTCATGCAGGAGCTCGCGCGCCGCATGGAAGAACAGCGACAGCGCGACAAGGAGGAGCAGGCTCGCCGTCAAGAGGAGCACGCGCGCCGCCTGGAGGAACAGCTTCAGCGCGACAAGGAGGAGCAGGCTCGCCGTCAAGAGGAGCACGCGCGCCGCCTGGAGGAACAGCTTCAGCGCGACAAGGAGGAGCAGGCTCGCCGTCAAGAGGAGCACGCGCGCCGTCAGGAGGAGCAGGCTCGCCGTCAAGAGGAGCATGCGCGCCGCCTGGAGGAACAGCTTCAGCGTGACAAGGAGGAGCAGGCTCGCCGTCAAGAGGAGCACGCGCGCCGCCTAGAAGAACAGCTCCAGCGTGACAAGGAGGAGCACGCGCGCCGCCTAGAAGAGCAGGTGGTGCTTATGAAGGACCTCAGCGCCGCTGTAGGGAAGGACTTGAAGGCGGTCAAGGAGGAACTTCAGCAGCACGAGGCCCGTATCAGCGACGTAGAGATGCTCGTACACGACAAGCTTGAGACTCGCGTCGCCTTTATAGAGAAGCGTGTACACGACCACCACGAGACCTGTGTTGCTGAAGTGGAGAAGAAGTTGCATGGGCTCGAAGTAACACCAGCGGCTGTAGCGCCCTCACCTCGTGGATTTAAGGTTCCACCATTCGATGGCTCGTCATCATGGTCTGCATACAAGATCCAGTTCGAGGCTGTGATGCGATCGAATGGGTGGACCAAAGAACAGGCCTTAACCGCCCTAACCTTGGGCCTTCGCGACCGGGCCTTGACAGTGTGGGAGGCACTCGGGCAAGACGTCACCTACGAAAAGCTCCTGGAGGCGCAGGAGGCGAGATACGGTGACGCGCACCTTGAACACGTTTATCGTGCTCAGCTGAAGGACAGGACACAACGCACCGGAGAAACTCTGCAGCAGTGGGCTCTAGAGGTGGAAAAGCTGGTCAGGAAGGCATACCAGTCGTCGCCTGCGCTTATTGACGGGAACCTCGTACAGGCGTTTACGGATGGGATCCGGGACCTGGAGGTAAGAGCAGCAGTGAGGCTTGGGCACTTCAAGGACCTCAAGGACGCTTTAGCCCGCGCTCTGGAGGTGGAAGCAGTGCGACGCGACGATCGAGGTCACCGCATCAGGGAAGTTGTGTCGTCATCTCGGTGCCACAACTGCGGAGAAAGAGGCCATATCCGCTTGAGCTGCCCAAAGCGTAGGCAGCCTGGTGACACCCTGTCTCCACCAAAGGGGTCGCCTGATGTGCCTGCCAGGCAGCGAGAGCAGGGAAACGAGTAGAAGCCAGGACTGCGGGGCGGGTGTTGGCTGGTAATGGAAGAGCCCCAAGTATCTCGATCTCGCAATCATGCGACGGGAACAGCCTGATCATCGAAGGCGAAATTAACAGAACACCATGCAAGCTGACATTGGACACGGGTGCTTCTCGCACAGTCATCGGTTTCCATCTGGCAAGACGGGTTCTTCGGGGCTGCTTCAGGAACAATGAATGTGTAAATCTGAGAACAGCTACCGGTCAGCACATAACCGTCCGAGGTGAAATGGAGGTGGATCTGAAGCTAGGCAACAAAGTTTACCGTCACAAAGTCATCGTAGCCGATATAGTGGACGACTGCATCCTGGGCCTAGACTTCATGCGGAAGTATCGCTGCGAGATCGATGTTAACCAGGGAGTGTTGAAGTGTGGCTCGGAAGAAGTCTTCATGGAAGGTGCAACTTCAGGAAAAGTGTACTGCCTGAAGAATGTCATTTTTCACCCGCGGTCGGAAACGGTTATACCAGTTTGTCTACCAGGGAATTCTGGTCGAGAGAACCGCTGCGTACTAATTGAAGGCCTAGAGAAAGAGGCCCCGTAGAAGATTGCACGAACCTTGGTAAGGGGTACCAATGTTTCATCAGTACGCGCACTGAATGCAAGTGGCAAGGAAGTGTCGCTCAAGAAAGGGACGGAATTGGGCACCTATGAAGGAGCGGCTTGGATGCGTAGATGTCAAGAGCAACCTATCAGCGCCAAGATTCAGGGTGCACGATTCGACGTGTCTTCACTTTTGGAGGACTGCCAAAGTACACTGTCAGAAGAAGAGAAGACCGAGGCTCAGAAGATGTTGAACCGGTTCGCGGATATTTTCTCGACCAGTGATGCCGACATAGGGAAGACAGCACTAGTCCAGCACAAAATAAACACGGGAAGTGAAGCACCGATTCGCCAGCGACCAAGACGTGTGCCAGTAGCACGGGAACGTGAAGTGGAAGCTATGATCGACGGTATGGTGAACGAAGGCGTAATCGAGCCTTCGTCCAGCCCGTGGTGCTCTCCGGTTGTCCTAGTTAAGAAGAAGGATGGCAGCATGCGCTTCTGTGTAGACTACCGCCGATTGAATGACATCACGAAGAAGGACAGCTACCCGCTGCCAAGGATCGATGACACACTGGATACGCTGACGGGGATGAAGTGGTTTTCTACCTTAGACCTAAAAAGTGGCTACTGGCAGGTGGAAATAGATCCTCGAGACAAAGAGAAGACGGCATTCTCCACAGGCAAAGGATTGTGGCAATTTAACGTCATGCCCTTTGGATTGTGCAACGCTCCGGCTACTTTTGAGAGACTGATAGAGCGAGTGCTTATGGGACTGATTGGAGACGCCTGCCTGGTCTACTTGGATGACATCATCATCGTGGGGCGCACCTTCCAGGATCACCTTCGAAACTTGGAGCAAGTGCTGTCAAAGATACGAGGAGCTAATTTGAAGCTGAGTCCGAAGAAATGCGCGTTATTCAGACGGCAAGTGAACTTTCTAGGACATGTGGTCTCGGAGAACGGTATTCAAACTGACCCGGATAAGATCATTGCCGTGAAGGAATGGCCAGTTCCAGAGAACAAAACGCAGGTCAGAGCATTCCTCGGATTATGCTCCTACTATCGACGGTTTGTGAAGAACTTTGCCGACATTGCTTGACCTCTTCATAAGCTCACCGAAGACAGAGTGCAGTTCTGTTGGAATGAGAGCTGTGACGTTGCATTCCAGAAGCTCAAGGAACATCTGTGTACTGCACCTATTCTAGGCTACCCTGACAATGAGCATGAATTCATAGTTGACACAGATGCCAGTAACACCGGAATTGGCGGCGTGCTGTCACAGAAGAAGGGTGATCAAGAAGTTGTTATAGCATACTTCAGCAAGACCTTATCCAAACCCGAAAGAAACTACTGCGTCACCAGGCGGGAACTCTTGGCTGTAGTAAAGACGTTGCAGCATTTCAACAAATACTTGTTGGGCCGTAAATTCCACCTGCGAACCGACCATGCAGCGCTGAAATGGCTGCTTCAATTTAAGGACCCAGAAGGACAAGTAGCTAGATGGATTGAACTACTGCAAGAGTTTGATTTTGTAATACAACATCGCAGCGGCAAGTCCCATGGTAACGCAGATGCCCTATCGCGTAGGCCGTGTCCCGACCAGTGCAAGCACTGTAGCCGACAGGAAGCAAAGCAGGCAGCACTAGTGAGGATGTTGAAGACGGATCTAAGCGACGAATGGAGAGAAGCTTTGCAGAGTGCTCAGCAAGATGACAAGGATGTACAGCCGATTCTTGAATGGAAGAAATCAGATGCACCTAGGCCCAAATGGAGTGATATCGCAGCAATGAGCCCCATCACCAAGAGTTATTGGGCACAGTGGGAAAGCTTGGTCGTCCAGGATGGAGTTCTGTGCCGCAAATGGGAAAACGCTCGCGGTAACCAGTGCCATTTGCAAATGGTAGTGCCCAAAACTAAGGTGCCGGAAGTCTTGCAGTTCTATCACAATGGTGCTTCGGGAGGTCACATGGGAGTTAAGAAGACCCTTACTAAGATCCGGGAGCGGTTTTATTGGCTCCACTGTCGGGATGACGTCGAGGATTGGTGCCGCAAATGCACAAGTTGTGCGGCTGTCAAGGGGCCACATACTCGAAGCAGAGGTGCATTAAAGGTGTACAATGTGGGAGCTCCATGGGAGCGCATAGCGTTGGATGTCGCTGGGCCGTTTTCTGAGAGCCAGAACGGAAACAAATACTTCTTGGTTGTGATGGATTACTTCACGAAGTGGCCTGAAGTGTTTACAATCCCAAATCAAGAAGCTACCACAGTGGCCGATAAGCTGGTGCATGAAGTCTTTTGTCGGTTCGGGGTGCCCTTGGAAATCCACAGCGATCAAGGCCGGAACTTCGAATCTGAGGTGTTCAAGGAGACTTGTCGCGTAATGGGTGTACATAAAACCAGGACCACGGCTTATCATCCGCAATCAGATGGCATGGTTGAACGGTTCAACCAATCACTGGAAAGGTACCTGCCGAAGGTCGTGGAGAGCAAACAAAGAGATTGGGACAAGCACATCCAACCATTTCTCCTGTCATATCGCAGTGCGGTCCACGAAACTACAGGAGTAACACCAGCTTTTGCCAATTTCGGTAGAGAACTCCGTTTACCTGCAGACCTTATCACCGGTATTCCACCAGAATCTCCACGCAATATAACGGATTACGCAACCGAGCTACGCAACAGGATGAACGACGTATACTAGCACATCAGGGAATCTGGACAACAGATGTCTGAGAAGATGAAGACTCGCTACGACCGGAAGGCAAACAACAAAGGCTTCGATGAGGGATCATTGGTGTGGCTTCATAACCCAGTACGAAGCAAAGGAAAATCGCCTAAGTTACAAGCCAGATGGGACGGGCCATATCGCATAATTACCAGGATGAACGACGTAGCGAGTCGGGGCGCACAATGTAGGGTCGTTGACCGTTTTGTATCAGCTGTGTGGAATTCAAAGCATGTGCAAAAATTGCTGAACTTAAAATCGATATTGTGGCTAAACAACTGCACTGATTTAATTGATTTTTGGTACAAGGCTTCAGAATGTTGTACGCTATGCCTCTGTTCAAAAAGTGCCCCTATGGTAGCGCCACCCTGTATATGAATCCAGAAGGGGTCGCGAGGTGCACCGAAGATTGTTCATGTGGACCGGTTGGCTCGTTACCATGGGTCCAACGATGTTCGAGACGAACACGTTTAAGAGGGGGGGCAGTGTTACGCCATCTATCGGTGAATGGGGGACTAGAAGAGATTGAATGTATCGGTGGTTTAAAGGTAATTCAGCTACTCCGTACTAGATGGAAAGCATTACGTGTAACAGTCCGTCCACTATTCATTTTGTTGACGTTTTAGTAGTAAATACAACTAAAACGTCAAACTTTCTACCTGTCAAAGCGAATATAACAAAATAAAAGTGGGTACATCAGACCACACTTCATTCACGGTTTGTTTTGTTTTGCACTTTGTGATATCACTCTACCGCCATGATGGTTTACAGCGTTTTCGTGTCAAATTCAAAAAGATGTTTAAAAAGCCGTAATTAGTAATGTTGTCATTAATTATGATTTTAAGATGTCAATGAAGTTTATTATTTATTAAAAACAAGTAAGATTAATGTTATTTTAAGGATTCTAAAACTAAAAATAATATATTTTTCTTGTGACAGTGAACACCAATCAGAAAGCCATTTAACAGACGTTCCTAGAAGTATGCAAAAAAAGGGAGAATAAGAGGACAAAAATGAAAGGAACAGATATTCTAGAAGTCTGGAAGAATAAAAGGACTGGTATGCAGAGAGTATCGGCTTTAAAACCACGTCACACACCACATAGCGCTTCTTTCGAAGCTCCCTTCCTATGGGCTGCCCGAGAAATTATGCGAATGGGTCACCAGCTTTCTTACAGACAGAAGCATAAAGGTCGTAGTTGACGGTGAATGCTCTGACGCCTTGTCTGTAAATGCTGGTGTTCCTCAAGGCTGCGTGCTATCGCCTACTCTGTTCCTCCTGCATATCAATGATATGTTGCTAGATAGCGGCATTCATTGTTATGCAGATGACAGCACAGGTGATGCTTTATATACCGGCCACGCCAACATTTCTCGGGAAAAAGTCATCGAGAGCCGACATAAACTTGTGTCTGAAATTGAGACCTCCTTGGAGATGGTCTCAGATTGGGGAAGACTTAATTTGGTCCAATTTAACCCCACAAAGACACAAGTCTGCGTTTTCACCGCAAAAAAACTGCCGATGGTCGTATGTCCTCGTTTTGAGAGCACCCCCTTGACTGCCTCCTCCAGTATTGGAATACTTGGTGTCGACATATCGAGCGAAGTCCAGTTCCGCGGTCACTTAGAGGGTAAGGCTAAGTTAGCCTCGAAGAAGCTTGGCGTGCTAAATAGATCGAGACGGTATTTCACTCCGGCCCACCGCTTGCTCCTTTATAAGGCGCAGGTCCGGCCGCATATGGAATACTGTTCTCATCTTTGGGCAGGGGCACCCCAGTACCAGCTTCTCCCTCTAGACCGCATCCAACGGAGAGCCGCTCGAATTGTCGACTGCCAAGATATTTGCAATCGGTTAGACCCCTTGGCGCTGCGTAGAGATGTAGCCTCGCTATGCATCTTTTATCGCTTCTACTATGGGGAGTGCTCCGAGGAATTGTTCGGATTAATCCCTGCCGCCTCTTTCCGCCATCGTTCTACGCGACAGCATTTCCATCCCCATCATTTAGATGGTTGGCAATCCACAACGGTGCGTTTCTCTAGAAACTTTCTGCCTCGCACCTCTAAACTGTGGAATGATCTGTCACCTGCGGTTTTTCCGAACCAATACGACCTTCAAACCTTCAAAAAAAGAGCGTATTCCTTCTTAAAAGGCCGGCAACGCACTTGTGACTCCTCTGGTGTTGCGGGTGTCCATGGGCGGCGGTAATCGCTTAACATCAGGCGATTCGTCTGCTCGTTTGCCCCCTATTCCATAAAAAAAAAAAAAAAACATAATTTTTAAGTTATTATAATAAAAATATATTAGTATCGTTATTGATTACGGTTTACTAAACAGTAACTGAAAACACGACGGACTGCCTCTGTGGTCCAGTGGATAGCGTATGCCACTGCTGATTGGAGGTTCCTGGTTCGATTCCCGGGTCGGGCAAAAGTGTTACTGGGTTTTCCAAATTCTCAGTAGCATCACGGAGTCTGGTGATGTGCCCGGTAACGGCAATAGGCTCGCCCCCTATTACGTTGGAACTAAAAATTCATGACGAAATGTGGGTGTAATATAACACCTCTGCCTACCCTTTTGGGGATACAGGCGTGAGTCTATAAAAAAAATAATAACTGAAAACATCGTGAAGAAACCGGCATGTCTCAGTTCTCCATAATGTTCTTGGAAGATGTAATATGACACCCAACTTAGTATACCGTAAGGCTTCTAAATAGCCTGTTATATGAGTAAATCTCTTATACATATTTTATACAGGTGAGGCTGGTTGTATAGTTGATATTCATTTTCATCTTCTACGCTCAAACTAGCCTCTTCATCTAATAAACGAGCTGTCAGGTTTATTATGGTCTGTTTAGAAGGATCTAGTGATATCCAGGCTTGTCGCAAAGATCTGTATTTAGGTGGTAAATTGCTCAAAATTTTTGTGATAATAGCAGTATCACTTATTTGTTCTGCATTTTCTTTCAATTGCTTTGCTAAGCTTTCAACTTTCGCAATATGTTGAGCGATATTGTCGGAAGATGACATTTTATATTGATAAAACCGCTCATGCAACATCATTTTATTCATTTCTGATCTTCGCTCGAAAATAGACTCTAGTTTACACATCACTTCGAGTGCTGTTTCGCAATTCTCTATAAGTGCAATCTGCTTCCGATCCATTGCGGAGGTTATAATAAACATAGCCATACCGTCATCCTTGTTCCACTGAGTAACATCGTTTTCGGGTTTTGGCGTGTTGATATCCAAACCTCTCTGGCGCGCAGTGCACACTTAATTTGGAATTTCCATTGTTTAAAATTCGTTCCATCGAATTTTTCCACATTCATGGATTTTCCAAATTCCATTTTTACACGATTTTTGTTTTGACACTTCTGTTTTCTATTGCCAATGCTGCTCTTTGTTATTGTTACGCCATCTATCGGTGAATCTATCGGGTACTAGAAGAGATTGAATGTATCGGTGGTTTAAAGGTAATTCAGCTACTCTGTACTAGATGGCGTTGCTGTATCGAGCATAGACTGTTCGCGATTATTCGACAGTTTTGTGGAAGTATCTAGAATGCGCTAGTGATGTTATCCGGCCAGTATAAATAGAGTGCGAGCGAACGGACCGGACAGTTACAATTGAATATCGAAGCGATCAACAAGAAGCGAAGGAAATAAGTCGGAAGTGTTTAGTGTTGTTCTAGTGGTGTGAATAGTGTGTTTTATTAGTGAAGTGAAAATTAAGTGTGTGTATCTAGTGTTTGTGTATAAATAAAGTGCAGTTTTTCTGGCATAGTGTATATAATTTATCACGAACCCCAGCTCGTAACAAATTGGTGCCAGAAGAAAGGGATAAATTATGCCGGTTATGCCGAAGGAAGAAACTGACGGAGTGCGTACCAGGAACCAGCGCCAGCAAGACCTGGACCAGAGACGCTTCGGAGACGTTCCTTCTCCATCGTCTGGTGGATCAGGCGACTCCGCGGCTGCAGTGGAGCCTGCAAGCGCACACTCCATGGCGGTGCCCGACATCGCGGCTCTGATGGCGTTCATGCAGGAGCTCGCGCGCCGCATGGAAGAACAGCGACAGCGCGACAAGGAGGAGCAGGCTCGCCGTCAAGAGGAGCACGCGCGCCGCCTGGAGGAACAGCTTCAGCGCGACAAGGAGGAGCAGGCTCGCCGTCAAGAGGAGCACGCGCGCCGCCTGGAGGAACAGCTTCAGCGCGACAAGGAGGAGCAGGCTCGCCGTCAAGAGGAGCACGCGCGCCGTCAGGAGGAGCAGGCTCGCCGTCAAGAGGAGCATGCGCGCCGCCTGGAGGAACAGCTTCAGCGTGACAAGGAGGAGCAGGCTCGCCGTCAAGAGGAGCACGCGCGCCGCCTAGAAGAACAGCTCCAGCGTGACAAGGAGGAGCACGCGCGCCGCCTAGAAGAGCAGGTGGTGCTTATGAAGGACCTCAGCGCCGCTGTAGGGAAGGACTTGAAGGCGGTCAAGGAGGAACTTCAGCAGCACGAGGCCCGTATCAGCGACGTAGAGATGCTTGTACACGACAAGCTTGAGACTCGCGTCGCCTTTATAGAGAAGCGTGTACACGACCACCACGAGACCTGTGTTGCTGAAGTGGAGAAGAAGTTGCATGGGCTCGAAGTAACACCAGCGGCTGTAGCGCCCTCACCTCGTGGATTTAAGGTTCCACCATTCGATGGCTCGTCATCATGGTCTGCATACAAGATCCAGTTCGAGGCTGTGATGCGATCGAATGGGTGGACCAAAGAACAGGCCTTAACCGCCCTAACCTTGGGCCTTCGCGACCGGGCCTTGACAGTGTGGGAGGCACTCGGGCAAGACGTCACCTACGAAAAGCTCCTGGAGGCGCAGGAGGCGAGATACGGTGACGCGCACCTTGAACACGTTTATCGTGCTCAGCTGAAGGACAGGACACAACGCACCGGAGAAACTCTGCAGCAGTGGGCTCTAGAGGTGGAAAAGCTGGTCAGGAAGGCATACCAGTCGTCGCCTGCGCTTATTGACGGGAACCTCGTACAGGCGTTTACGGATGGGATCCGGGACCTGGAGGTAAGAGCAGCAGTGAGGCTTGGGCACTTCAAGGACCTCAAGGACGCTTTAGCCCGCGCTCTGGAGGTGGAAGCAGTGCGACGCGACGATCGAGGTCACCGCATCAGGGAAGTTGTGTCGTCACCTCGGTGCCACAACTGCGGAGAAAGAGGCCATATCCGCTTGAGCTGCCCAAAGCGTAGGCAGCCTGGTGACACCCTGTCTCCACCAAAGGGGTCGCCTGATGTGCCTGCCAGGCAGCGAGAGCAGGGAAACGAGTAGAAGCCAGGACTGCGGGGCGGGTGTTGGCTGGTAATGGAAGAGCCCCAAGTATCTCGATCTCGCAATCATGCGACGGGAACAGCCTGATCATCGAAGGCGAAATTAACAGAACACCATGCAAGCTGACATTGGACACGGGTGCTTCTCGCACAGTCATCGGTTTCCATCTGGCAAGACGGGTTCTTCGGGGCTGCTTCAGGAACAATGAATGTGTAAATCTGAGAACAGCTACCGGTCAGCACATAACCGTCCGAGGTGAAATGGAGGTGGATCTGAAGCTAGGCAACAAAGTTTACCGTCACAAAGTCATCGTAGCCGATATAGTGGACGACTGCATCCTGGGCCTAGACTTCATGCGGAAGTATCGCTGCGAGATCGATGTTAACCAGGGAGTGTTGAAGTGTGGCTCGGAAGAAGTCTTCATGGAAGGTGCAACTTCAGGAAAAGTGTACTGCCTGAAGAATGTAATTTTTCACCCGCGGTCGGAAACGGTTATACCAGTTTGTCTACCAGGGAATTCTGGTCGAGAGAACCGCTGCGTACTAATTGAAGGCCTAGAGAAAGAGGCCCCGTAGAAGATTGCACGAACCTTGGTAAGGGGTACCAATGTTTCATCAGTACGCGCACTGAATGCAAGTGGCAAGGAAGTGTCGCTCAAGAAAGGGACGGAATTGGGCACCTATGAAGGAGCGGCTTGGATGCGTAGATGTCAAGAGCAACCTATCAGCGCCAAGATTCAGGGTGCACGATTCGACGTGTCTTCACTTTTGGAGGACTGCCAAAGTACACTGTCAGAAGAAGAGAAGACCGAGGCTCAGAAGATGTTGAACCGGTTCGCGGATATTTTCTCGACCAGTGATGCCGACATAGGGAAGACAGCACTAGTCCAGCACAAAATAAACACGGGAAGTGAAGCACCGATTCGCCAGCGACCAAGACGTGTGCCAGTAGCACGGGAACGTGAAGTGGAAGCTATGATCGACGGTATGGTGAACGAAGGCGTAATCGAGCCTTCGTCCAGCCCGTGGTGCTCTCCGGTTGTCCTAGTTAAGAAGAAGGATGGCAGCATGCGCTTCTGTGTAGACTACCGCCGATTGAATGACATCACGAAGAAGGACAGCTACCCGCTGCCAAGGATCGATGACACACTGGATACGCTGACGGGGATGAAGTGGTTTTCTACCTTAGACCTAAAAAGTGGCTACTGGCAGGTGGAAATAGATCCTCGAGACAAAGAGAAGACGGCATTCTCCACAGGCAAAGGATTGTGGCAATTTAACGTCATGCCCTTTGGATTGTGCAACGCTCCGGCTACTTTTGAGAGACTGATAGAGCGAGTGCTTATGGGACTGATTGGAGACGCCTGCCTGGTCTACTTGGATGACATCATCATCGTGGGGCGCACCTTCCAGGATCACCTTCGAAACTTGGAGCAAGTGCTGTCAAAGATACGAGGAGCTAATTTGAAGCTGAGTCCGAAGAAATGCGCGTTATTCAGACGGCAAGTGAACTTTCTAGGACATGTGGTCTCGGAGAACGGTATTCAAACTGACCCGGATAAGATCATTGCCGTGAAGGAATGGCCAGTTCCAGAGAACAAAACGCAGGTCAGAGCATTCCTCGGATTATGCTCCTACTATCGACGGTTTGTGAAGAACTTTGCCGACATTGCTTGACCTCTTCATAAGCTCACCGAAGACAGAGTGCAGTTCTGTTGGAATGAGAGCTGTGACGTTGCATTCCAGAAGCTCAAGGAACATCTGTGTACTGCACCTATTCTAGGCTACCCTGACAATGAGCATGAATTCATAGTTGACACAGATGCCAGTAACACCGGAATTGGCGGCGTGCTGTCACAGAAGAAGGGTGATCAAGAAGTTGTTATAGCATACTTCAGCAAGACCTTATCCAAACCCGAAAGAAACTACTGCGTCACCAGGCGGGAACTCTTGGCTGTAGTAAAGACGTTGCAGCATTTCAACAAATACTTGTTGGGCCGTAAATTCCACCTGCGAACCGACCATGCAGCGCTGAAATGGCTGCTTCAATTTAAGGACCCAGAAGGACAAGTAGCTAGATGGATTGAACTACTGCAAGAGTTTGATTTTGTAATACAACATCGCAGCGGCAAGTCCCATGGTAACGCAGATGCCCTATCGCGTAGGCCGTGTCCCGACCAGTGCAAGCACTGTAGCCGACAGGAAGCAAAGCAGGCAGCGCTAGTGAGGATGTTGAAGACGGATCTAAGCGACGAATGGAGAGAAGCTTTGCAGAGTGCTCAGCAAGATGACAAGGATGTACAGCCGATTCTTGAATGGAAGAAATCAGATGCACCTAGGCCCAAATGGAGTGATATCGCAGCAATGAGCCCCATCACCAAGAGTTATTGGGCACAGTGGGAAAGCTTGGTCGTCCAGGATGGAGTTCTGTGCCGCAAATGGGAAAACGCTCGCGGTAACCAGTGCCATTTGCAAATGGTAGTGCCCAAAACTAAGGTGCCGGAAGTCTTGCAGCTCTATCACAATGGTGCTTCGGGAGGTCACATGGGAGTTAAGAAGACCCTTACTAAGATCCGGGAGCGGTTTTATTGGCTCCACTGTCGGGATGACGTCGAGGATTGGTGCCGCAAATGCACAAGTTGTGCGGCTGTCAAGGGGCCACATACTCGAAGCAGAGGTGCATTAAAGGTGTACAATGTGGGAGCTCCATGGGAGCGCATAGCGTTGGATGTCGCTGGGCCGTTTTCTGAGAGCCAGGACGGAAACAAATACTTCTTGGTTGTGATGGATTACTTCACGAAGTGGCCTGAAGTGTTTACAATCCCAAATCAAGAAGCTACCACAGTGGCCGATAAGCTGGTGCATGAAGTCTTTTGTCGGTTCGGGGTGCCCTTGGAAATCCACAGCAATCAAGGCCGGAACTTCGAATCTGAGGTGTTCAAGGAGACTTGTCGCGTAATGGGTGTACATAAAACCAGGACCACGGCTTATCATCCGCAATCAGATGGCATGGTTGAACGGTTCAACCAATCACTGGAAAGGTACCTGCCGAAGGTCGTGGAGAGCAAACAAAGAGATTGGGACAAGCACATCCAACCATTTCTCCTGTCATATCGCAGTGCGGTCCACGAAACTACAGGAGTAACACCAGCTTTTGCCAATTTCGGTAGAGAACTCCGTTTACCTGCAGACCTTATCACCGGTATTCCACCAGAATCTCCACGCAATATAACGGATTACGCAACCGAGCTACGCAACAGGATGAACGACGTATACTAGCACATCAGGGAATCTGGACAACAGATGTCTGAGAAGATGAAGACTCGCTACGACCGGAAGGCAAACAACAAAGGCTTCGATGAGGGATCATTGGTGTGGCTTCATAACCCAGTACGAAGCAAAGGAAAATCGCCTAAGTTACAGGGGTACTAGAAGAGATTGAATGTATCGGTGGTTTAAAGGTAATTCAGCTACTCCGTACTAGATGGCGTTGCTGTATCGAGCATAGACTGTTCGCGATTATTCGACAGTTTTGTGGAAGTATCTAGAATGCGCTAGTGATGTTATCCGGCCAGTATAAATAGAGTGCGAGCGAACGGACCGGACAGTTACAATTGAATATCGAAGCGATCAACAAGAAGCGAAGCAAATAAGTCGGAAGTGTTTAGTGTTGTTCTAGTGGTGTGAATAGTGTGTTTTATTAGTGAAGTGAAAATTAAATGTCTGTATCTAGTGTTTGTGTATAAATAAAGTGCAGTTTTTCTGGCATAGTGTATATAATTTATCACGAACCCCAGCTCGTAACATTATATATTCACTCGCGTCGAACTGAGCCCATAACCTATTCGATGGTAAAAATAAACAAGACTTCTTCTTGGACAAAATAAATATTATTTAATTATACTGCACAGTAAGCGATACAAAACAAGAATAAAAAAATCTACAAGAAGACATTACAAGAAGATAACACACAATACGTAATGTTTGAATTCAAAAAGCCACAGATAAAGATTATAAACATGATACGGCCAGTATTCATATAAACAGCCAGTATTAAAATGTACTCCAATAAGATAAATGGATAGATGGATAGACGGATAAATAAATAGATAGATAAATAAAAAGAACGATAGATAAATAGATAGATTGATAAATAGGTAGATAGATAAATAGATATATGGATAAATAGGAAGATCGATAAATAGATGGATAGATAAATAGACAGATAGATAAATAGATAGATAGATAAATATATAGATAGATAAATAGATGGATAGATAAATAGGTAGATAGATAAATAGATAGACGGATAAATAGACGGATAGATAAATATATAGATAGATAAAAATATAGATGGATAAATATATAGATAGGTAAAAAGATAGATAAATGGATAGGTGGATAAATAGATAGGTTGATAAATAGAAAGATAGATAAATAGATAGATAGATAAATAGATAGATAGATAAATAAATAAATAGATAGATAAATAAATAGAAAGATAGATAAATAGATGGATAGATCAATAGGAAGATAGATAAATAGATGGATAGATAAAAAGATGGATAGATAAATAGGTAGATAGATAAATAGATGGATAGATAAATAGGTAGAAAGATAAATGGATAGATGGATAAAGAGACGGATAGATAAATACAGGGTGGCGCTACCATAGGGGCACTTTTTAAACAGAGGCATAGCGTACAACATTCTGAAGCCTTGTACCAAAAATCAATTAAATCGGTGCAGTAGTTTAGCCACAATATCGATTTTAAGTTCCGCAATATTTGCACTTGCTTTGAATTCCACAGAGCTGATACAAAACGGTCAACGACCCTACATTGCGCGCTGCGACTCGCTACGACGCGGGCGCCGACTCGACGCCGCTCAAGGATTCCCGCGTATCTTCGAGGACGCGCGAATGTTTTTTGTCAGGTTCACTTATACACTTTATTGTAAAAAAAATTAAGTTTATTTTCAAGTGCGTTAATAAAATCCTCTCCACTGCGCTCCGTTTTATCTGCGCTGAGCCTAACTTCGGATGACGACAAGGCGTCGCGTCGTAGCGAGTCGGGGCGCACAATGTAGGGTCGTTGACCGTTTTGTATCAGCTGTGTGGAATTCAAAGCATGTGCAAAAATTGCTGAACTTAAAATCGATATTGTGGCTAAACAACTGCACTGATTTAATTGATTTTTGGTACAAGGCTTCAGAATGTTGTACGCTATGCCTCTGTTCAAAAAGTGCCCCTATGGTAGTGCCACCCTGTATATAGATTGATAAAAAGAAAGATAAATAGATAGATAGATAAATAGATAGATGGATAAATAGGTAGATAGATAAATAGACGGATAGATAAATAGGTACAAGGATAAATAGACGGATGGATAAATAGATAGATAGATAAATAGATGGATAGATAAATAGATGGATAGATAAATAGATAGATGGATAAAACGACGGATAGATAAATATATAGATAGTTAAAAAGATAGATAAATGGACGGATGGACAAATAGACGGATGGATAAATAGATAGATAGATAAATAGATGGATAGATAAATTGATGGATAGATAAATAGACGGATACATAAATAGATTGATAGATAAATAGGTAGATAGATAAATAGACGGATAGATAAATTGATAGATAGATAAATAGGTAGATAAATAATAATAATAATATCTTCTTTATTTTGAACACACAATACTTACTTACAATTAAAAGTTCATAATTTTCACAGTAAAGAAAAAATAATATAAAATCCTGAGAACATAATATTAAATTGAAAATAAAAAAATTAAAATCATACAAACCAAAGTCAAAAGAACATAGGATATAGGACTATAAATAAGTACATAATAACATTTTAAAGCGAGCGCGCGCGCATGCCACCCGCTCAGAACGCACTATATTGTATACCGACCTACATATATGGGAACAGGCCGCAGCCGCCGCAGGCGACACGCGACAGCGACAGCCGGGCGCCGGCATAGCGGCTTAAGCGCCGAGACAGTGCGCATGTCTCCTGTGCCCGACACTCCTTGCCCATAGATCGCTGATCGTAAACTAGGTACCTACTCAATCATTACAAGTCGCTTACAATACAATAGACGAAGTAGGCACCCATACAAATAGACGGATACATAAATAGATAGATAGATAAATAGGTAGATAGATAAATAGACGGATAGATAAATAGATGGATAGATAAATAGATGGATAGATAAAAAGATGGATAGATAAATAGATGGATAGATAAATATATAGATAGATAAATAGATAGATAGATAAATAGGTATCTACATAGAAAGACGGATAAATAGATAGACAGAAAGATATATAGATAGATAAATAGATGGATTGACAAAAAGATAGGTTGATAGATAGATACATAAATAGATTGATAGATAAATATGAAGATAGATAAATATATAGTTAGATAAATAGATAGATAGATAAATAAATAGATAGATAGATAAATAGATACATAGATAAATAGATGAATAGATAAATAGGTAGATAGATAAATAGTTAGATGGATAAATAGACGGATGGATAAATAGATAGATATATAAAGAAGAAAGATAGATAGATAAAAAGATGTATAGATAGATAAATAGATAGATAGATAAAGAAGAAAGATAGATAGATAAAAAGATGGATAGATAGATAAATAGATAAAAATATAGGTAAATAAATAGATAGATAGCTAAATAGATGGATAGATAAATAGACAGATAGATACATAGATAGATAGATAAATAGATAGATAAATAGGAAGATAGATAAATAGACGGATGGATAAATAGATAGATAGACAAAAAGATGGATAGATAAATAGATGGATAGATAAATAGGTAGATAGATAAATAGATGGATAGGTAAATAGGAAGATGGATAAATAGATAGTTAGATAAATAGACGGATGGATAAATGGATAGATAGATAAAAAAGAAAGATAGATAGATAAAAATATGGGTAGATAGATAAATAGAAAGATAGATAAAAATATAGGTAAATAAATAGATAGATAGCTAAATAGATGGATAGATAAATAGACAGATAGATAAATAGATAGATAGATAAATAGGAAGATAGATAAATAGACGGATGGATAAATAGATAGATAGACAAAAAGATTAATAGATAAATAGATGGATAGATAAATAGGTAGATAGATAAATAGATAGATGGATAAATAGATAGATAGATAAACAGATAGATAGATAGATAAATAAATAGATAGGTAAGTTTATTGAAAGGTAAATAAATAGATAGGTAGATAAATAGATAGATAGATAAATTGATGGATAGATAAGTAGATAAATAGATGGATAGATAAATAGATAGATAGATAAAAATAAAGGTAAATAAATAGATAGATAGATAAATAGATGGATAGATAAATAGACAGATAGATAAATAGATGGATAGATAGATGGATAAATAGACGGATGGATAAATAGATTGATAGATAAAAGATAGATAGATAAATAGATGGATAGATAAATAGATGGATAAATAAATAGATGTATAGATAAATAGATAGATAGACAAATAGATAGATAGATAGATAGATAGATAAATAGATAGATAGATAGATAAATAGATAGATAGATAAATAGATAGATAGATAAATAGGTAGATAGATACAGATGGATAAATAGATAGACAGAAAGATAATTAGATAGATAAATAGATATATAAATAGATGGATTGACAAAAAGATAGGTTGACAAATAGATAGATAGATAAATTAGATATATAGATATATAGATGGATAAATAAATAGATAGGTAACTAAAAAGATAGGTAGATAAATAGATAGATATATAAATAGATGGATAGATAAATAGGTAGATAGATAAAAAGATGGTTAGGTAAATAGGTAGATAGATAAATATATATATGGATAAATAGACGGATGGATAAATAGGTAGATAGATAAAAAGATAGATAGATAAATAGATAGATGGATAAATAGATGGATAGATAAATAGGTAGATAGATAAAAAGGTAGATAGATAAATACATTGATGGATAAATAGATAGATGGACAAATAGATGGATAGATAAATAGATAGATAGATAAATAGGTAGATAGATAATAGATAGATGGATAAATAGACGGATAGATAAATAGATAGATAGATAAATAGGTAGATAGATAAATAGATAGATGGATAAATAGGTAGATAGATAAATAGATGGATAGATAAATAGATAGATAGATAAAAAAATAGATAGATAGATAAATAGATGGATAGATAAATGATAGATGGATAAATAGACGGATGGATAAATAGATAGATAGCTAAAAAGATAGATAGATAAATAGATGGATAGTTTCAACTGCAGTTTCCGTTGTCTTTTCAAGTTTTCTACCCAGAAGCTAATTATAAGTATTCCATTTAAAACCCACAACAAAAATGATTTATTATTAATATTCTGTTTTGGACCAAGTGGCTAACTAAGGATTGATTTATGTTACAATTTATTGTATACATAATATATGGTCATGTTGGATTGAAAGCGATGTAATATATTATGGATAGAATACGGAAAAATAGTGTATTTCCAATATTTTTCTTCTCCTGCCCTATTCCCATATTACTTGGGGTCGGCGCATGTCTTTCTCTTCCATTGTCCCCCATCAGACGTTCACTTATTTTTCATATTATATCATTCTTTTCTATATTTAAAATATTGTGGAAGGAAAACGGAATAAAAATGGGTATTGAAACGAAAAATATTAAGCGTGAATGTGTGTGTGGCTATCTCTGGTGTCAGTTTTAAGACCGTTTGATGGCCTCCGATAGAGTCTAAAGATTGAAATTAAACTACAGTTTACGGATTTTATCGCGTTATATTGCTTTCACTGGTTATTACATTTAACCTACTTTCACCGGACAGGCAGCCGGCTGCCGCGCCAAAATTTTTGCGCTTAAAACCCAAGAGGCAGCCGGCTGCCGCTCACTTACATTCAAGAAAATACCTAATATTCGCACATTTAGAGACGACTTTTGTAGGAACAATGTTAGTGCGTTCCGTTATTTGATAAATTTTCTACATTCTGAGCATAAAATATTGTATAATCTGTGCATCCACAGTTTAGCTTTGACAGTCGAAAAATTTGCATCGCGCACGCTTCACGCGCAGTTCCGTGATTTGTTTGTGTTAGTGTGTTTTTGTGTATTTTACGTAAGTAGTGTTTCTTATTAGAAAACTGTTTTTTAGCTTATTAGAAGTGTTTTTATGTAACTGGTTGAATGAAATACATCGTAATATGGCACGAAAAAGTTTGCGAAAAAGTTTGTTATTATGTGACTGATTGCGAAGTGATTTGTCATTGTTGTGAAGTTTGAATCTGTAAAAACAATATAAATATTTGACTAAACACTTTATTTTGATGCCTGACAGAAAGAAAATTTAATAATGATTACAATATAGTTTATTGAATAAAAAAATATGGGTTGGTTGTAGAGTTATTATTGGAGTAAATTTTAATACTGGCTGTTTATATGAATACTGGCCGTATCATGTTTATAATCTTTATCTGTGGTTTCTTGAATTCAAACATTACGTATCGTGTGTTGTCTTCTTGTAATGTCTTCTTGTAGATTTTTTTATTCTTGTTTTGTATCGCTTACTGTGCAGTATAAATAAATAACATTTATTTTGTCCAAGAAGAAGTCTTGTTTATTTTTACCATCGAATAGGTTATGGGCCCAGTTCGACGCGAGTGAATATATAACAAAGAGGCATTGGCAATAGAAAACAGAAGTGTCTAAACAAAAATCGTGTAAGAATGGAGTTTGGAAAAACCATGAATGTTGAAAAATTCGATGGAACGAATTTTAATCAATGGAAATTCCAAATTAATTGTGCACTGCGTGCCAGAGGTTTGGATATCAACACGCCAAAACCCGAAAACGATGTTACTCAGTGGAGCAAGGATGACGGTATGGCTATGTTTATTATAACCTCCGCAATGGATCTGAAGCAGATTGCACTTATAGAAAATTGCGAAACAGCACTCGAAGTGATGTGTAAACTAGAGTCTATTTTCGAGCAAAAATCAGAAATTAATAAAATGATGTTGCATGAGCGTTTTTATCAATATAAAATGTCAGCTTCCGACAATATCGCTCAACATATTGCGAAAGTTGAAAGCTTAGCAAAGCAATTGAAAGACAATGCAGAGCAAATAAGTGATACTGCTATTATCACAAAAATTTTGAGCACTTTACCACCTAAATACAGATCTTTGCGACAAGCCTGGATATCTCTAGATCCCTCTAAACAGACCATAATAAACCTGACAGCTCGTTTATTAGATGAAGAGGCTAGTTTGAACGTAGAAGATGAAAATGAAACTGCTTTAATGGTGGCTAAGCAAAATTCAAAGAAAAAGTATTTTCCTTTAAAAAAACAAACTAATGTGACAGATGAAAAGTCACATACTTTTGTATGTTACAAATGCCGGAATCGTGGTCATTTTGCAAAAGAATGTAAAGCTTCTAAACAGAAGCAAACTAAAGGTGAAAATGTTGCTTTCAATGTTGTAAAGTTTGATTGGAATGACAATAATTGGATATTAGACAGCGGTGCCTTAGCTCACATGTCTTATCAGAAAGAAAATTTTGCAGAATTATATGAGTACACAGGATCAGTACTGAAATTGGGCAAGCAAGAATCTGTGGAAGTGGTTGGCCAAGGAAGCGTATGGATTGAAAGGTGTGTCAATGGTCAGTGGGAGAAAAGTATTCTCAAGAATGTTCTCTATGTACCGAAACTTAGAAGAAACTTATTTTCTGAAGGAGTGGTGATGAGACAAGGATACACAATTGTAAAGAAAAACACTGACGCATTAATTTATAAAGACAATCAAATAGTGATGTGTGGAACTTTATTAAATAACAATCTTTATGTGTTAAAAATAAAAACAGTTGTCCATCCAGTGTGTAATATAGTGCAAAAGTTAGACATTAGAACATGGCATGAACGTCTGGGACATTTAAACATTAAAGAAATAAAAAAATGTGCAAAAACAATTTGATTACAGGTGTCGACATATCAGATTGTGACAAGTTTGTGTGTCACTACAACCAGGTGATGTTGTCTTCAGTCATGTCTGTGGATCTTTTCACATGCCATCAGTTAAAGGTATTAAATACTTCGTTATTTTTAAAGATGCTGCAACAAGTTTTAGACATGTGTATTTTATAAAGAACAAATGTGATGTTCTCGAATGTCTTAAGAAATACATACATACATACATACATACATAGACTCACGCCTGTTTCCCCGAAGGGGTAGGCAGAGGCATATTAAACGCCCACTTTTCGCCAGTGTTTTGATCCCTCGTAATAGGTGGCGAGCCTATTGCCGCTTATCGGGATATTTTGTTTGCCAGAGCCTCGTCCGTTGATCGGCAGGTGCACCACTTGCAGGTGAGGTTGGCTTGGGACCCTAAGTTCTTAGTGGGAACCCTATGCATAAGAAATACAATGCTAAAATTAAAACTTATTCATGCATGGTGTATGCACTTTACATACGGATAGTGGTGGAGAGTATACAAACAGAGCGTTTAAGGAATATGTAGACAGTGTAGGTATTACTCATGAGTTCACTGCCTTCACTGCCCCCTACACGCCGGAACAAAATGGTTGTGCTGAAAGAGAAATAAGGACAATAGTAGAAAGTGCTCGATCAATGCTTTATGCTCGTAATGTACCACTGAATCTTTGGGCAGAAGCAGTAAATTGTGCTGTGTACCTATTGAACCGTACGTGCTCCAGTCAGACACCTGATGTTCATCATATCAGCCAAACGACGTCCACTGCTGGACATAGGCCTCCCCCAAGGTTCTCCACACAGACCGGTCTTGAGCCGCCCGCATCCAACCTCCTCCCGCGATCTTGACAAGATCGTCGGTCCACCTTGCGGGGGGCCTACCTCTGCTGCGTCGTCCGGTACGTGGCCGCCACTCCAGAACCTTTCTGCCCCAACGGCCATCGGTTCTTCGAGCTATGTGCCCTGCCCACTGCCACTTCAGCTTGGCTATCCGGAGAGCTATGTCGGCGACTTTGGTTCTACTGCGGATCTCCTCATTTCTGATTCGATCTCGCAGGGAAACTCCAAGAATAGCTCTCTCCATCGCCCTCTGAGTGACCTTGAGCCTTCTGATAAGGCCCATAGTGAGCGACCACGTCTCTGATCCGTAAGTCATCACTGGCAACACACACTGGTCAAAGACTTTCGTCTTGAGACACTGCGGGATATCGGACGAGAAGATATGTCGTAGCTTCCCGAACGCTGCCCAACCGAGTTGGATTCGACGATTGACCTCCTTCTCGAAGTTGGACCTACCTAATTGGACTACTTGTCCCAGGTAGATATACTTGTCGACAACTTCGAACGTAGAGTTCCCAACCTGAATAGGAGCAGGTACAACATGGACGTTCGACATGATTTTCGTCTTGTCCATGTTCATCTTAAGACCTACTTGTTGGGAGACTCTACAGAGGCCATCGAGCATTGTGCCTAGGTCTTCCATGGTCTCAGCCATGACTACGATATCGTCTGCGAATCGAAGGTGAGTGATGTACTCGCCGTTGATGTTGATGCCGAGTCCATTCCAGTCCAGAAGCTTGAAAACATCCTCCAGCGCAGTGGTAAACAGTTTTGGGGATATGACATCCCCCTGTCTCACCCCTCGCTGGAGTTGAATAGGTTTCGAACTCTAGTCCTGGAGGCGGACTGACATAGTGGCGTTTTCATACAAACACTTCAGCACTTCGATATATCGGTAGTCAATCCGGCACCGTTGGAGAGACTGTAGCACCGCCCAGGTTTCGATCGAATCGAAGGCTTTCTCATAGTCCACAAACGCCAAGCATAGGGGCTGGTTATACTCCTCGGACTTCTGTATAACCTGCCGCAGCGTATGTATGTGGTCTATGGTACTATAGCCTTTACGGAAACCGGCTTGTTCGGGAGGCTGGAAGTCGTCTAGCTTGCTCTCGAGACGATTCGTGATGACCCACGAAAACAGCTTGTAGACGTGGCTCAGAAGTGTGATGGGTCTGTAGTTCTTCAAGAGGGTTTTATCCCCTTTCTTAAAGAAAAGCACCACCACACCTCTGTGCCACGCCTGTGGCGTTTTACCCTCGAGAATGACGGAATTAAATAGCTTCCGGAGGGCTTCTCTAGCGGGTGCACCGCCGGCCATTAGAAGCTCACTCGTAATTCCGTCATCACCCGGCGCCTTGTTGTTTTTAAGCTGTTTGAGAGCCACACTAATCTCGTGCATGCTGACGTCCGGGATATCTTCGGTATAGTGTCGGGTCAATCCAGCTCTAGGGTCTGACGCTGGAGTGCTTGCGGGTTGTTGCGTTGTCGTGTATAGCTGTCCATAGAACCTTTCGATCTCCTCCAAGAGCTCAGGCTTGGACGATACGATTCTGCCATCCTCCGTCTTCAGCTTTGTCAGCTGACTCTGCCCAACAGACAGATCCCTTTGGAACACTTTGGATCCCTTATTCCGCTCGATCGCCTCACGAACACATTTTGTGTTGTATTGGCGGAGATCGCGAGTCAGAGACTTAGAGATCTGTCTGTTGAGGTGCCGATATTTCGGCATGTCGTCGGAGGATAGCAGAACCATCTTGCGCCTTTCCTCTAACAGCTCGAGGGTCGGATCCGAGATCTTTTTGGTTCTCTGGCTTTTCTGGGGCTTAAAAAATTTAGCCCCTGTTGTATGGACAGCATCCACGAACCCGTTACTGTACACGTCCACATCTACGCATTCACTCAGGCATTCGAAACGGTTCTTGAGTTCGAGCTGAAAGCTCTCGGGGTTTTGGATATGAACCGGTGCCGGTCGGAGCGTGGACTTTATCAACCTCGACCGTTCGAGGCTTGTACAGATATTCAATGTGCCTCTTACCATTCGGTGATCGCTCCCCACTTTAAGTGAATTGATCACGGAGACATCATTGAATATCTGCCTCTTCGTCGACATGATAAAGTCGATCTCATTTTTGGTTGCACCGTCTGGACTTACCCAGGTCCACTTGCGGCATTCTCGCTTCTTGAAGAAGGAATTCATCATATAGAGCCCTTCCTTCTCCATAAAGCTAGCCAGCAAGTGACCCCGGGAATTCCGATGCCCATAACCAAATGGCCCCACTCTCAGCTCATCACCGTCGCGTTTGCCCAGTTTCGCGTTAAAATCTCCCATGACCACGGTGTAATGGGTTTTGTAGCCATGTATAGCCCGAGATATGTCCTCGTACATGGCTTCCACCTCCTCATCGGGGTGCGACGAGGTCGGAGCGTATACCTGTATGACCTTCAGCGAATACCGCTTGGATATTCTGAGTATAAGGTACGCTACCCTGCTCGACACACTCCCGATATTTACCACGTTGGTCACGAGAGATTTGTGGACGATGAACCCGACACCACCTTGGGACTGTTGGTCGCCCTCCCGGTAGAAGAGTAAGTTACCGGAATTGAGAACTATCGAGTCCTCCCCCTGTCTTCGGACTTCAGATAGGCCTATGATATCCCATCGCAACTTGCTCAATTCTTCTTCCAGCTCGACAATCTTCTCGTCGGTCCGCAGTGTGCGCGTGTTCAGTGTTGCCAGGGCCAATTGTCGTTGGTGGTGGTAGTCCGATCTCTTCCGGAGATTCTTCGCACCCCTTGCCCCGCCGTTACCATGGCCGTTACCATGACCTGATGTTACACCTATGGAATTGTCGAGTGGTGTAAAACCAAGCTTAGATCATCTAAGGATATTTGGATGTGAAGGATATGTTAATGTACCAGATCAGCTGAGAAAGAAGCTTGATAGTAAAAGTCGTAAAATGATGTTAGTTGGTTATGACAACACTAACTATAGAATGTATGACCCAATAACGAAAAGAATAACAATATCAAGAAATGTAATTTTTGATGAACATAAGAACCCTGAATTTAGGAGAAATGGAGCTCAAATTTTCATTGGTGATGATGATAATCATGTTGTTTATGATGAACATCAAGTAGCAGAGGAAGTAACCAACAATATTGATTGTACAAATAAGACATGTTGCTCAGATGATAATCATCACGTTGTTGATGATGAACAGCAAGCAGTAGAGAATGTCACCAACAACATTGATAGTGCAAATGAGCAAAGCGATGACAGCGCAAATGAGCAAAGCGATGATAGTACAAATGAGCAAAGCGATGATAGCGATTTTAGTGACAACAGTATTTATTGTGGTGCTGAAGAGCATGATGAAACATTTGAACCCTCCGATGATAGTGACAACAGTATTTATTGTGGTGCTGAAGAGCATGATGAAAAATTTGAACCCTCTCAAGAAATTGATCTGACAAACATAGGTAGATCAAATGTAACTTTGAGACCACGAAGAAACCAATTGGAAGCAAATGTGGTGGAATTAAATATTCCCTTGTCTTATAAGGAAGCCATCAACAGTAACTGTTGTCAGTTGTGGCTAGAAGCAATAAATGAAGAAGCTTATGAGGTGAACCACACCTGGAGATTTGTTGAAAGACAGAATCACAGAACCATAACTTCAAAATGGGTCTTCGGTAAGAGAAATGATGATGGTAAACAAGACAGATATAAAGATAGACTTTGTGCTCGTGTTTTCACACAAATAGAAGGAGCCTCTTTATATGGTGACTTAGAAGAAGATATTTTTATGGAAATCCCAGATGGGGTAAAAGCACCGAGAAATAAAATGAATTTTTGTTACACAGGCAAACATTTAAGATTATTTAAATTTAGTGGGAGTATTGGAGTAAATTTTAATACTGGCTGTTTATATGAATACTGGCCGTATCATGTTTATAATCTTTATCTGTGGTTTCTTGAATTCAAACATTACGTATCGTGTGTTGTCTTCTTGTAATGTCTTCTTGTAGATTTTTTAATTCTTGTTTTGTATCGCTTACTGTGCAGTATAAATAAATAACATTTATTTTGTCCAAAGAAGAAGTCTTGTTTATTTTTACCATCGAATAGTTATTACATAATATATTTTGTACAACGCATTTTTCGCGCCATCACATCTAAGGCGCAGGGGCGCAGGGGCTGTCAAAATCGTGTCAAAAAATTTTATGAATGGATGAAAGGTTAAACCGAATGATCTAGAAACTACAATTTTATTACTAGCCGACGTTTCGAATTCTTTACAGGATTCATGTTCACGGCAGACTGAGGTGATATTTGTCTTGAATTTAAAAGTTATCTCAAAGTACCCGAACATTTTTCAACTATTGGTGTTACTATCTACGCAGAATGTGCTCACTGTGTCTTGATGTCTTCTGGTAACTTTGTCCTTCTTGGGTTTCATTAGCCTGATAACAGGGTTCGAAGCTGAAGGAACATTCCAACCATCTTCCCTATTGAAATTAGGATGTTTTTTTTTAATTAAAAATTTATTAAAACATCCTAATTTAACTAAACTGTAGTTTAATTTCAATGTGTAACATTCGCGTAAACCCAAGAAAATATTAGTCTAAAGATTCTTGCTCTGAGACAGGATCGATGACTGACATGTCCTCCGAAGTTCGGTGGCGCTCTGATATAAATACCTTACATGCAGTCACACATCCAAGAGGTAGCCTCTGTCAACGTTGCTTAACTTTGCCGATCTATTCCTAGCATATAAATAATGGAAGTGTTAAAGTTAACCTTTCTGATCATCCTCAGCACGTTCCATAAATAGCATCGCACATATAAATAACTTGCCATAAATATCCTGCTCTACCTTTGCCCACGTAAAACGTTAAGTATAGACACTAGTTCTAGGGACAGCCTAAATTGGTCGCATGTCTGAATAATGAAACAATAAGCAATTAAACGATCCTCATTAATTAGAATTGCTTTAGCCTTTGTTAGCGAAATAAACCCTTATAGCTATGAACTTGACCTATAATTATTATTATATTGTACATGTGACGTCACGCAAGAAATAAAGGTACGCAAATAAACGAGCAAAGAGCCCATTTTTTCGATTGGATAATTTCAATATGATAATTTTTCTGTATGTAATTATCCGAATAATTAAATAATAAAGGAAGTCTGCAAGAAATGCCACATTTTTGAGATTCTTCGCTTTACAAATACAAGTAAAAAGATTAGATTACACAGTGTGTATTGAATTAAAACGCCTACTCCTATTCTCGGCTTAATTTTGGTTCATAGTCAAACATTGTAATTATCTTAAAGGATCTTAATTTTCGTGCCATTGCGCTCTATTTTGAGAACTTAGTAACATTTTTAACAAAGGCAATAAATGGCATGGTTCTAAATTTTGAAAAACTGGTGAATAATGGGTAGTAGAAAATCGAAGTCTCTACTATTTCCAAAATGTGTCTTAATTCTGAAAAAAATAATGGCTATATTTAAAATGTATGTTTTATTCATCCTTCTAGCGTAATTCCAGTTAGAATCCGGGGTCAGTTTTCTAGTCTAACCGGATTTGACTGAATATTAGTTTTTCCACAGAGTGACTGCCTGTCTGATCTCCGCAACTCAAATGGATAGCTACATTCCTTGGTTTAGACTAGAGTCAGTTTATTCACAAGTACTGACTCCCTATAACGATTGACAAAGATCTTCATGACAGCCGCGACCGACGGCTTATCGTGCTCTCCGAAGCACGGCGCAAGCGATAATTTACAATTAAATACGCACTTAACTCCGAAAAGTCAATGGTGCGCCCCGTGGATTCGAACCCGATACCCCCGATACATGGCAGTCTGTTGGTATGTCCACTAGGTGTCTGCATTAATTTATTGTAATTCACAAAATAAAGCTATATAGTCGTACGTTGTATTATGTGTGTTAAAAATACAAAACAGTCGCATTTTAAGTTATTCCATCAACGGGTTTTTACAGTGGGCTAAAATATAATTGTGCTTTTCCTGGTATCTAGCTAAAATTTAAAATGTTTTAAATGGATTACATATAAAATTCATATAACTGTTTGTTTGATAGAATCTTTTGCCGCAGGTATCTGGAAAATCGCCGTTTTAAAGTATTATATTTATTTTTTGTTAATGTGGGTGTGTAAATATTTACATAACAAAAAATAAATAAAAATAATTTATTTGACGCAAATCACACTTAGAATAAGGCAATTAGGTTATAGGTATTTGCAGCGTGTAGGAATAAAGTCTTTTAACTTTATAACCATTCGGTTAAGGGATACAAAGAACACCAAGACTTTTGTGTGATCTCCAAATTATTTATTGTTTTCATAGATAATAATAAAGTGTCTTCTCGTGTGAGAATCAAGCTTTTACCATTAATCCCAGTGTCAAGGTCTTAGCACACTTACACGACTTGCTTCATAAATCAGCAGACAGCTCGCTGTGTGCTAATGTACAAAATACCTAAAGAGCAATACTTAAAGCTCATATTTGAATGATATTCTTTTGGTTGGGTGTGAGGTGAGACGTGTAAGTGGACTAAGACCTTTAATCGGTGAGGCGATTACTTAAACCACTAGGACATAAGCACAGACAAATTCAGATTAGGTTAGCAGAGTCAGATAAGGTATCTATTTCTTGATGGAAATTAACTAAATGAAGGCTTACGATTGTCGTTAATCTTCTTATATAAAGGTAAGTACTCGTATGTACTCATTTCTGTTTAATCATAGAATTTTAATGCTCAAGTTTGGCTTTTTGTGTTAATATACCTACATATTATACAAGGCTAATTACGTCTCATTGTTATTAATTAAAGGCTTTCGCACAATAACTGTAACCGTGAAGAAAAATTTTGGCAACAATTGTTGTCTAAAGCAACTTAACGATGAATGCTTTCACACATTGAAACAAAGGAGAAAAATACATTGTCATATGAAAATCTAAGTATCAATAATTTCTCCTACTAATATAAGTAATTATTTTAATACGCCATGTATTTCATATTTGGTCATAAACAAATAAATCTTGGCCAAGAAACGCTATCATTTTCAAACAACCGTCCAGATTCAGTTCTATGTTCACCAAGCAAACCAAAGAAACGTCAAACATTTGTGATATTTTCAATAGCGTCAGCACCAAATAAACCAAATGGTAGCCAAGCACAGCCAAACGTTTGCAATACTTACCACAGCGTCATGGTAGCGTACGGCAGCCAGCAGCAAGCAAATACGGTGACGATGGTGACAGTCATCCGCAGCGTTCGCCGCCTCGCGCGAGCCAGCGGGCGCTGCACTATGGTTCGTCTAGAACAAGCTAGCTAGACAAAAACAACTCTTAAATTCCTGGAAGTTAATTACTATTACGAACTCATTACCCCTATACATTGAGGATTACACCTATTAATTATCAATACTACCCTCATTAAGAGCGTCATTAAGGTATGTTTAAAAGATGTTGACTATTTAAAGGGCATTCATTTGCATTTTTACATCATATTTGATAGCATTGTTTATGTCACTAAAAGAAATTTGTGAAAGTGTTTTTGTGATGGATTGTATACGTAAGGGTAAGTAGTTATATTTTATTTCATTTTCAACATGGGAACTTCATTCTTTAGTCTTATAAAATGAAATGTTTGAATTTTCACCCACTTTTTTACTCATTTTTTCAAATTCATCGGTCAAATAATAACATGTCCCCACTTGTCCCCACCGTAGAACCTATCATATACGATTCTCATAAGTGTCTAGTAGTTATACGTAAAAAAATTCATTGCGATATATTTGCACAACTAATTTTTATTTATTTTTTTCTTTCAACAGTTTTTACCGTCTCAAGAATGGATTTTTTCGAAGAATGGCTGAAACACCCGAAGGAAACGCGGAATGAGGAGCTCTTTCGGTTTATATCTTTGAGATATAATTTTGATGGTGTTACGGAGCAGTCTCTGCGAGATATTAAAGTACTAATCTCAAGATATTCAACGAAATTTGCTGAAAAGTGGAGCAGCTGTGGAAGAAATCGAGAGCGATTCCTACAAAAGTATTCGACGTGGCTGGAGGGTCTTGACATATCTTTCGATGTGTCCGTTTATTTATCTCTGCCAACTACATCTGGAGAACCGGGACCCGGAAGACCTACTAAAGATTTTGAACATTCTAGTCTCAAAACGAAGAGACGACGTGTAGACGATCTATTACAGTCCAGAAGTGCTAGTGAATTAATTTACGCCGCTGAAGTGTCAGCTCGAATCTCGGGTCAGAGAAGTGTAGCACGTCAAATTAAAGATGTGACTAGTGATCCTTCAATAACCAAGACCACGAGTGAAGAAAGTGCCTGCTACCCGTCAGGTGAACAAATTACAGTCAATGAAACGCATGCTGAAATCAAAGTTCAGGCAATTCTTGATAAGACTGCCGAACGTTTAGTTTCAGCACAACAAGAAGTTGTTCATAGTCTGTTACCTTGCACGTCATTCACATTAATCAGTAAATGGGGTTGTGATGGAAGTTCCGGTCATAGTATGTACAAACAAAAATTCACTAATTGTGACGATAGTGACGAGTTTTTATTTGTATTTTCTTTCGTTCCTCTTCAATTGAAAGATGAAAGTGGTAATATTGTGTGGCAGAATCCTCGGCCCTGTTCTACAATGTATTGTCGGCCAATAAAGTTTATCTTTTCTAAGGAAACGAAAGATTTTACGATTTCGGAAACCAATAAGGTTTTAGAAGAGATAAACGCTTTATTGCCGACAACCTGCAAGGTGATGGAGACCGAAGTATCTGTCACACATGTTATGCTTTTAACAATGATTGACGGAAAAGTTTGCAATGCTCTGACCGAAACTTCTTCCTCACAAAAATGTTTTATTTGTGGGGCAACTCCAACAATGATGAATGATCTGTCAAAAGAGTTTGCTGCGGACAAAGATAATCTTGGTTTTGGTTTGTCTACGTTGCACGCTTGGATAAGGTGCTTTGAATGCTTGCTTCACATTAGCTATCGACTAAATATAAAAAAATGGCAGTTAAGAACAGCCGAAGACAAAGCTAGTGTGAAACAACGTTCAGATGACATTAAAAAACGATTTAAAAGCGAAATGGGCTTGATTGTAGACAAACCAAAACCAGGGTTCGGTAACACTAATGACGGGAACACCGCGCGAAGATTTTTTGGAAATCCCGAGGCTAGTGCCGATATTACAGGGTTAGATGTTTCACTAATACAAAAATTTGGCATACTACTTCGCACTTTATCATCGGGATATGATATAAATATTGAAAAATTCGTTAACTTAGCTCAAGAAACTAGACAACTTTATGTAAATCTCTATTCATGGTATTACATGCCCGCTACTGTCCACAAAATACTTTTGCACAGTGGCGAAGTAATTAGATCGTCCCTTCTACCTATAGGCCAGCTTTCCGAGGAAGCACAGGAAGCTCGAAATAAGGACTGCAGAAGATTTCGTGAGCACAACACACGAAAGCGATCACGGGAGGCTACGAATAGAGATTTACTTAATATGTTATTGATAACATCTGACCCTGTAATAAACGGTTTACGAGAAGTTCCTCGGAAGAAAATAGGTACGCTTCCAACTGAAGTATTAGATTTAATTGTCCCACCTAGCTGTAAGGAACAAAATGTTAATATGATTTCTACTTTTCATAGTTCTGCCCCTCACGATCATGACTATTCAATGGATGATTCATCTGATGATAGTGATGATAATGAGTAATAGATTTAGTTCTTCGATATTTTATGCATCTGTTATTAGATTTTATAGCGACGTCGAGGGATAAATCACTTTATAAAATGTTCAAAAAATATATTATACACATATGCCCGATAAATGTTTTTTTTTTCATGATACCAGCTCAAATGACAAACTGCCTTGAAAAAAGTACCAAAAACCTTATATCTTTGCTTATTAACCGCATCTAGACATAAAAATCAAATAAAATAATTTTGTCTAGCTAGCTTGTTCTAGACGAACCATAGTGCGCTGGTCCGATCGCCTCAGCATCACTCGACTGTGGTCTGAGTGATGGTATTTTTCTAGAACAAAAATGGAAGTATTAAACATCCAACCTATACAAGCCAACCTTATATTGTAAATTAATAAATTTTGAAGTAATTGATTATTAAGATAACAGAAGAGTTCAGGACAAATAAAGGTTACTTTTTTCAACAATCAGCCTCTAAGGGGCTGAAAATTTATAAAATTTGGCACACAGTGATTAGTGGTCAGGTTTGTACAAATTCTACTTTTTGATGATATTGCCCACAAACTAAGACACGTGCAATAGGTAGTAGATCTGTTTATATTTTATATGAATTGTATTATATCAGACGTTTCATTACAGTGAACGTTTTTCCCCCTTTGGTTACATTACGTACGAGCACATAATAATTAATATACATACATACATAGTCTCACGTCTATGTCCCCGAAGAGGCAGGCAGAGGTATATTGCTACACCCACTTTTCGCCAGATTTATTTTATTCCCACGTAATGGGGGTGAGCCTATTGCCGTACAGGGCACATTACCACACTCCGTGCTGCTAATGAGAATTTCCTAACGGAAAACCCCCACAACACTTTGCCCGACCCGGGGATCGAACCAGAGACCTCCCAATCCCACGCACACATCTATGCCGCCAGACCAACGAGGCAGTCCTTTTATAACTCAATTCTATTAATGAATCCTAAAATGTATTACTTCCTGATTATACGGATCATATTCGCTATAGATCATGACACTGTGATTACAATCACTTAACGGTATAAATTATTGAACTATCTGACATTAAACATAGATAACAACACGAACCAAAATATTCAAAACATGTAGATAGCGTCACGTTGTCCATAAATAAAAAACACGCATCTTGTCGATCTCACATTATTGGTGCGGGTCGGGGTCGCTCCTTATACATGTAGGATAAACATTTATGGCCTGTTAATCCTTCATGTATGGTAAGCAGTTATGGTAGTTCCAATGTACTTAAAGGCTTTTAAAAACTTTTTATCGCAGAATTTATTTTTTTCTTCGGGCGCATTTTTTTCTCTTTGCGTGAGTGTGTGGCTTTACGTGCCAAAGAAGGGAATCGTCGTAAGGAAACCACCATAATGTTCTCTAAAGACATGTCAAGTCTGCCAAGTCACACTTGGCAAGCGTGGCATGATTTGGCCTGTCATAGTGAAAAGAGGCCTGTGCCCTGTGCCCAGCAGTGTGTGGGTTTATATACAGAGCTGCTGCTAATAATGCGTATCATCATTAATAATGCGTATATTTATTATTCTACATTAAATCTCAAATTGTATGTTCTTGACAGCAAAAACATTTAACACGCCGTTCGTTTACAAATTACGTAGATCTTAATAACTTGAAAAATAAAAGCTTTTGTGGCACTAATTCCAGAGATTCTGACCCAGCTGAGGTCAGTTTTTTTGCGCTGGGTTCTTCTGTAGTGCTCCATTGTACCAACTTTTAATGGCCTGAATACAATTCGTGAATGAGCCCAAATGTTACTAGCATTTTGTATGAGTTTTTTGTCGGCGCCAGAATCAAGCTTTTTGGTAGGTAACAAAAGATATCGTCCTTTATACTATGGCCTATTACGTGAGTACTCATGATTTCTAAATATAACTGGTATGACGTGTTTGAATATCTTATGCCTCAGGTGTGAAATGTTTAAATGACGAGTAATGGGTAACAGGGGGTGCCATACGGAAATATCTAAAGGTAGAATTCCGTGCATCGCGATCGATCGCAGCCGCGCGCGGCCTACGACTGTCGTCGATCGCTCGCGACAATAGTCAAAGTATGAAAATGTATGGCACCGCTGCCGAGGTCCGCGACTGACGCGCGCGGCCGACGAAAGTCGTGAGCCGCGCGCGGCTGTGTCTTGAAATTAGTAGATGTTGTTCGTCAGTTCCCTCTAGACGAGTGTCTAGCGAAGTCAAAATCATGGTGGAAATGCTAATTGAGATCCTTGAAGAAGAAGAGGAGAATGACGAGCTGCTGTTGCTATATTATGAAACTAGAGTACCAATCGACCCTATCTTTAAAAGCAGAAATGAAAAAGGATACTAGCAAATATTGATTCAAATGCAATTATATTGTACCTAATGAAAAAAAATGTTGGAAGTTTGGAACGATAATACAAAATTGAATTGTTTTTATACAGAGTGTCACAAGACCCATCACCAAGCCGAAGTCTACTCTTTGTGGACATCATGCCAAGTCATACTAACCAAAAATAATACCTGGGAAACGTTTTATTTTTTTAAAGTTTTCTCATTTTTTAAACCGCAATTAAAAGCGCGCACGTGCAATGTTCGAAAAACCTACTTATCCATGGGCTTACAGGGCATCTAAAGAACATATTGGCGGGGTAAATGCATCGATTTTGTACCGAATTAGAAAAATTCCATACTAACTTAAGGCGAGGTTGCAGTACAGTGCGTAGCTCGACCTCACCCCCCGCAAAAACAAAAACACGGCGGTGGCGTCAGCGAGTGAGCGGGGGGAGGGGAGGGGGGGTTCGTGTGTGCGTGTGCCACAGCGCAGCGTAAAAAAACCGTAGATGAGTTATGCGAACTTCAAAAGTGGCACATTAACAACAGGCTAAATGTCTCATTTGGCTTTAGTCGCGTACGCGCTGCGGTCGGCAGCGCTCGTTCTTTTACTCGCGTGTGTGTACATTTGAAAATGCCGTCGTGTGTAATGAGATTTTGTACAAACTATAGTAGGAAAATGACGAAAAGTTATGGAATCACTTCTCATTCATGAGTATTACAATATTACAACGTTTTATTTACAATTTATAATAAATTCAGTATCACAAATAATAGTGTGAATAAAAAAATTGGCATTTAGCGAGTGTAAAAGAGAAGCAAAATTGTGCGTGTTCAAAGACTAAAAAACAAAGTATCCAGATGGGACATTCGTAATAATAAAATACTGATGTGTGTTTTTGTCAAGTAATAAAAGTGATTTGAGGCAGAATCAACACAATATATTATTATTATAGAAATACAAAATCATTGCCGTGTGGTTGACGGCATAGAATACAAGTGTCACCACCCCCTATCTTCCCGTGGGTGTCGTAAGAGCCGACTAAGGGATAACACGATGCAAATACCATCTTTGCGTAGAGACGGAAAACTGGACATCAAACCCTATACGGCTGCCTCGTTGGTCTCGCGGCATAAATGTGCGCGTGGGATCGGGAGGTCCCGGGTTCGATTCCTGGGTCGGGCGGTGTTATTGGGTTTTTCTTTCACGAAATTCTCAGTAGCAGCACGGAGTCTGGAAATGTGCCCGGTACGGCAATAGGCTCGCCCCTTATTACGTGGGACTAAAGTATATCTGGCGAAAAGTGGGTGTAGAAATACACCTCTGCCTACCCCTTCGGGGATAAAAGGCGTGACGTTATGAATGTATGTATGTATGTACAAAATCATACGTAAGTTACAAACATTGACGGATGATCAAAGTCCATTCACTTGTTCTTGTTTTTCTCCTTTTAGTATTAAACAACTAAGTAGATTGTACTGCACAGTTTTCGCTGCCGGCCCACCGTACCCCTGGCAGTACCCCTGGGGGTATGGTGGGTCTTTCAAAGCTTAACCGTACTCCCAGATAATATTGTTGTGTAATTATTAGTTTATTAATTTCAGTTTGCTAATTTCAAGTTCTACTATTTTGTGGGATCATTCCCAGTATATTAGTAGTATTGAACAATTCTATGATAGAACTGTCCTAATTCTATTAGCACAACTTGATGAGCAGAACAGAACTAATGGGATAAGTAACAGGAAATGTCCCAGTCTAGTCCTATGTATGTTTTTACAAGGGTATTCAATAGAACTACTGGGAATGATCCGTAGTGTCACGACATAGCGCTCATAAATCCGAATGAATATGTTTTGTAGACGTTCATTTGTTTAATGTGTAAAACAAATGAACGTCTACAAAACAAATGAACGCCTACATAACAAATGAACGTCTACAAAACAAATGACTTACAGAAAGTGATCAGCTATCGAGAGTGATTGCAGAAAACAGGTGCATGCGATTTTCAACCTAATTGACATTATTCAGAATTTATAATTTTATTACCCTAATATTACCAGAAAGCGTAAAACAAAAAAAAAGTTTGTCATGAATTGTCAATAAGGTCGAAAATCGCATGCACCTGTTTTTTGCAATCACTATCGATAGCTGATCACTTTCTGGTAGTCATTTGTTTTGTAGGCGTTCATTTGTTTTGTAGACGTTCATTCGTTTAACACATTTTTATACATACATAGTTATTCGGATATGTGAGCGCGATGTTGTGACACTACCCTTGTAAAACTTACATACAGGGTGTAACAAGACCCTTAACGAAAACTGAAATCCCATGTTGTACCAATGAGTACAAAAATTTTTTACTTCGGCACCATACCTGGGAAATTACTGGTTCAGGAGATATTGAGGCTCAAAGTTAGTATGGAGTTTTTCTAATTAGGTACAAAAGCGATGCATTTACTCCGGCAATATGTTCTTTAGATGCCCTATAACCTCATGGTTAAGTAGGTATTTCGAGCATTGCATGCGCGCGCTTTTAATTGCGGTTTCAAAAATGTGAAAACTCAAAAAAGAATCGTTTCCCAGGAATTATTTTTGATTAGAATGACTTGGTATGATGTCCACAACGAGTAGACTTCGGCTTGGTGATGGGTCTTGTGACACCCTGTAGAACTAGTGGTAAATTTCCTCTAACTGTTTTCCATTAGTTCTATTCTTCTCATCAAGTTTTGCTAATAGAACTAGTGGGAAAAAAAGTATCACTAGTTCTATCATAGAACTGTTCAATAGAACTAGTGGGAATGATCCGACAGCGCAAGGATGATGATGATGACGGGTCTTCAACAGTACCACAGATTATACCTATAACATACAAAGCATTATAACCATTAGCAGTAATACCTAAACGTTTTATTCTCTAATTTATCTCCTTGTTGCACTATATCATCGTACTAGCGCTTGTCTTCGCTTATCCAAAAATACAAAAACGTAAGTAGTAAGTCATTATCATACGAGAGATAACACTGTTCAGTTTAATGTCCACGTAGCTCGTCGGTATAACACTACGAGCATTTCAGCCAGGAGTACGGTTAAGCTTTAAAAGACCCACCATACCCCCAGGGGTATTGCCAGGGCTACGGTGGGTCCGCAGCGCACAGATTTTATATTAACGTACTGTTTTAGGTTTCCATTGAATGAAATGAGAAGAATAAAATATACTTTTTTAATAAATGTTATAAATAAATCACATCGACTTTTTATTTCCCTACCTTAAATGAATTAATCAACTTTACTTTGAGGCGAATTGAATTTACTCAAGACAGACATACTGATCATGATCATGTCGCATCTGAGTCAAATTATTCTTTGTGAAACGGTCAGCATGATGACACAATGCGCGTCGGTACAGAGAGTATAATTATGTTTATCTCTTTTTCGCGCTTGCGATTAGATGTGCTATCTCACTTACACTTCTTATCTAATTCTTAGTGTGTCGTTTTGACATATTTATATTAGTGTGCGTACTGTTACGATGCGACTTGAGAAAGCGTTTTTAAAAAACAGTTTTTAGATTTGAAGATGATTTATTTTGTCCTTGACAATTTAATACAATAATGGTGAGAATGATTTGGGACTACCGCGCACCGTGGAGGATAGGAACGGACTGATGGGGATTATGGTAGCGTCTATTACGATAACTAACAGGCATGCTGAGTAAGGGATTTAACTGTTAGGGATAGCAGGTTCAGTGGTTAGAGTGGCCTGTAACAGCCCGCCGTTTAAGACTAAACTTACACCCTAAGGTGAAGTTTATGTTAAGATGCGGAGCCGAGGGAGTTCTTCAGGAGTGGTAAGTTCAATTTCGGTAGGAGAATTAGGATTGGTGATATTGAGTGATTGAGAGGGAGGAGTGCAACGGTTTACATAGTAGCATTTATACAATTTATAGCATAAAATAGAAATACAAGCTAAAACAAAATAGGATATGAATGGGACATAGTAATGTCCATAAGTTTGGACGCTTGGTTGTTCAATGATCTTTTCAAATTTTTGTTTAAGTAAATCAAAATTTTCTTTATAATTAATTAAAGGTTGGAAACTTGTGTGTTTAATGTTTACTTCAGAATACTTAAGGTCTAGCAATTTTGGTATACTTATATTATTTAGTTTAATCGTATTGTAATCTAAATCTATATGTGTTAAATTTATTTTAATATTTTGTTTCGATGGTAACTGTGTGTTTTTACAGTAGCCAATACAGCCATCTGGAATATTAATTATACCTGTGCCATTTATATTTGTTTCGTAAACATGATCATTTGAACAATCAAATGTGAATTTTGTAATTTTTGACATAACAAATATATAATTACTATCGTACAGTTCTTGCCAGATTTCGATGTTACCTTTCACATATTTCGTTTCACATTCTTTGGGATACATAAACAGAGTTTTAGATACTATTTCGCTCTCACAAATAGGCTGAGCTACACTGGATAGAATATTTATCTTATCACAAATATAGTATTGGTTCATAGATTGACATTCTTTAGGGTTATTTACAAGACAATATTGATTCTTATCTCTAGAGAACCCTATGTGTGACGTAGTGGGAATAATAGTTATATAAGTATCATTATACTGTGGTATAGGTAAGGGTAATGTATTATACAAGTTAAATTCTAAAGGGTTAACTAATGGGATCTTAATTACAAAAATGATCTTATTCTCGGAATAGTATGAACTTATTCTAGACATTTGCATAAGTACATGGATGTTACTTATACTTAAGACAATAGGCAATTCCTTAGAGCTAGGCAATAAACGAAAATTAGCAACTAAATCGTTATACAGTTCTTCAGGAGAACATATAGCGGGATATAGTACATTATTTTTACTAAACATTAACCCATTACATATATCTTCTAACTTAAAAGATAAGGTAAGTATACTATTCTCTAACATGGTTATAATCTCCATTATTTTAACCTTAATAGTTAAATTTTCAGATATATTAGTCAAATTTACAAGATTATCCGATAAGAAGTTGATAGCGTTATTCAAGGACTTTTCATTTTCAACGAGTTGATTAATTGTTTCATTAAATGCAGTAAGCGTTGAAGTTGTTAATAATATATTTTCTTTCATATAAGTAGCTAATTGTTTTTGATTATTGTTAAGTTCTTGAATAGCGTTATTATATTGAATAGCGTCGTCCTCGTCCATTGTGCCAAAGAGATGTTTCATAACGGTACCGACGCCGCCAAACCATGAGGATCGTTTTACTCTCTGAGTGAGCAGGTGAGAAATGGCATTAAAGTCTCTAGTCATATCAGTATATCTGACTCGGAGTGGTTGAATAATTTGATTACATACTGAAGTATCGAATACATTACTTTGAATACATATATTGTCTATTGAATGTAGAATATCATTTATATTATTGAGGTGAGGGCTAATAAAAGATACATCTATGGGTACCACTACACTTAAATGTCCATTAATTATTTTCACGGAACCAATCGGGTCGAAATAGATTCCGGGACCATTCTCTACTGGACGTATTATATCCGGAAAGCTCTTAGCAATGGTACTGTAAAAGATTACAACTATTATATTATACAATACTTAAGTTTCTATAATTAAGACTAAACTGATCTAGGACCTATATGAGCTAATTTTAGCTCGTCAAAGTGGTGTTTTACATGTTTCTTATTTATTAATAGGGATGCATTATTGTTGCCATGCAATTTAACTATCTTGAACGGGCCTTTCCAAACGGGAGATAATGCTTTGCCCATTCTCAAGTGGTTTTTTAAATAAACATAGTCACCTATTCTGTAGTTGACGGGACGTGTCTGACTATCATAGTAGTTCTTAGATCTTTCTTTTGATCTCTGGATGTTCTCAATAGCCTTTTGCTGCGAATACTGTAATCGCTGTTGAAGTATTCTCACATACTCAGGGTAAGTTGCGTCAACATTATTCTCATAAATTGAATTAGGTATATATGGCTTTTTTCCAAAAACAAGCTCGTGGGGTGTAAAGTTTGTTGTGCAATGAATATTGGTATTGTAGGCTAACATAGCGGTATATACATATTTTGACCAGGATTCTGGGCTTTGATCAATGTATGACTTAAGATACTCCTTCAAAGTGGAGTGGCTTCTCTCTAAGGCACCTTGTGTCTGAGGATGGTAAGGAGTCGACCAAATTTGTTTTATTCTGAGGAAAGAGCATGTTTGTTTAAAGAGTTCGGCAGTAAAGTTGGTTCCTTGGTCTGATACTATATATTTAGGGATACCGAATACGGATATGAAATGTATAAGACATTCGCTGGTTTCTTCTGCTGTAGTGCTCCTAATAGGATACGCTGCTGAGTATTTCGTAAGGTCATCTTGTAATGTAAGGATGTATTTTAGCTTAGCACTACCAGACTCTGGTAATGGACCTACTATGTCAAGAAATACCTTTTCGAAGGCTGTGTTTGCGGTACTAGTGATCTGCATGGGAGCTCTATTCGTTTGACGAAGCGCTTTATTAGTTTGGCATAGTTGACACGATTTTACATAGTCCTGTATGTCTGATCGCATGCCCTTCCAGTAGTAGCGTTCGGCTATTCTACTATACATTCTAGTCGATCCTACATGACCAGCAACAGGTAAGTCGTGATTGTCTCTAAGAATTTGTTTGATTTCGCTTAGTGACGGGTATTGAATGTTATTATGGTAAATATGTATTTCTATGCCAGTGTTATTAAATAAATACAGAATAATATTATAGATTTTGGTGAAATAGTGCTTATCGAATGGATTTTTGAAATCAGTAATTGCTATAGATTTGACTTCGTCGCTATGGCAAACTATTAGTTCATTTCTAAGGTTTTTAAGGCTTTCAAATATATCTGAATAAGAGGTTGTATTGAAATGATTAATTTTTGTAAATAGGAAGTAATATTTTTTATTATGATCTTGGTGAATTAAGGACGAATAAAGGTTTCTATCGCGTGCAAGAAAGGTATCCTTGTCGGCAAGATTGGATATTATGTTTTCTACATAAGGGATGGACTCATCCATATCGACTGAGGTAGGTACAATGATATTCTGGCATGTAGTTTTGAGTAAGCTTTCGTTATGTTCTATGATCGCTACATTAGATTGAAAATTTTTGCTACTAATGACTTTAAGAAATTCAGTGTATGTTTCAGATCTAGCGTTTGGGCTGTCTATTGGATCGGCGAGAGGTTGCGGCTGAGGCTGATTCACTAAAGGTAAGTCATCATTTGAATTATTATTACTATTTGGACGCTCTGAGATTTCTAGGTCGTCGAGATTTATGTCTCTAAGGTCATCGGGTAATTCCACTAAGTCTTGAGGAGTAGGGGATAATGCTGGAATAGCATTTGGATCTAGGAGGTCGTCAAGATCACGCACATCATCATCCGAATCAGGAAATATAGGATTGTTATCATCAGCCCATGAAGGGCCTGGAACTGGTTGTGGAGCAATTGGATTTATAAGCTTAGTATCTTCATAAGGGTATCTAGAGAGAGCGTCAGCAGCATTGAATTTGCCCTTTCGGTACACTATCTCATACTCGTACTCTTCGAGTTTCAACCGCCATCTTTGTAGTTTGCTACCAGGGTCTTTATGATTGAAGAGCCATTTTAGGGGTCGATGGTCAGTGACAATTTGGAAGGTCCTGCCGTACAGGTACGGACGGAATGTTTTGCATCCAAACAATATAGCAAGCAATTCCTTTTCGGTGGTGTTATAGTTACACTCACTTTTATTTAAAGTGCGGGATGCATAGGCGATAGGTCTATCTTTACCCAATTCTCCCTGGGATAGTATCGCGCCTATGGCGTAATTGGAGGCATCAGTAGTTAGGGGTGCGCGCAGAAGATGGGGTGCGCGCAGAAGACCTCCACGTGTGCTCAGCGGCCGCTTGTCCCCTGCTTGCGGATACGTCCGGGGGGAAGAGCAGTCGCTGGGCCCGGTGCACCCTGGGTCACGGACAATAATCTCTTCGCGGGGGGTAGGGTAGAGGAGTATTATTGTCCGGAGCTAACTTCTGCAGGAGGGATCGCTCCTGCCCCGTCGATGTAGTCGATTAACGCGAGGACGCGACCACGCCCACTTAGGTGCAGGCACATCTAAGCGGGGTTATTTTGTCTTCTCATTTATTGAGGAGCAAACCTTTCGGCGGGTCCGCTGAATCGGGTTGGCCGAACAGCGGACGGAGGCATGTTTCAATGCCACCGTCGGGGGGCTTGGCTTAACCGCCCGGCCCCAGAGGAAGGACACCTCTAAGATAAAAAACCACCCAATCCCAAGTTTCGGAAGCGCGGCGAGGGGATGAATGGCCGTTGGGGGTTCGGTCGTTAGCGCTTCCACCTGCTGGTACCTGCCGCCCCCAGCAGTATGTAGGCTTACCCGGGTACTTAAGCCTCTGCCCGGGGTTGACCTGTTTTGCTTTATACTCGTGGGACCAAAATGGAGAACACTTTAAATAAAACTAAAAACGACGTAGTGGGTGAAAAAGTACCTCTGGTACTAATTGAGCGAATGGGCGTGCTGTCGGATACGGACAGCGCATCCAGTCTTATGAGCGTGGCGAGCGCGGAAAAACGGTAACGCAAACGCCCGAGGGAAGGTGGAGACTCAGGGTCGGACTCGGTCCTCAGCGACACAGCGGTGCCAGCACCCAAGATCGGTGCCAAAAAAGGAAGGAGAGGTAGGCCCGCTACTACCGGCAAATATGCCGGTATCGGCCTATCCAGGCGTGAGGCTGCGGCTGCAATGAAGGCCGCAGCAGTCGCCGAAAAGCTGGAGGAGGACGAGCGGCAGATTGCGGCTCTGACGAAAAGAGTGACGGAAGGGAGAGTCACTCGGCTGTCAAAGTCGTCGTCTGCCGTCTCTGATATAGAAGTTGAGGCAGAAGAGCTACCTGCCTCCGACCTGAACCAAAGAATGGCCGACGCGGTTGCAGCTATAAAAAGGGTTAGTAAGGTCTCGAAGGGCCTTAGCGGCTGCAGTCAGAAAGCGCTTAAAGAGGCCACGGCCTCCATTCTAGAAAGTGCTCAGGAGCTTTTGACCCGCACCACAACTGAAGAGACGGCGCTGCTGCGGGCCCAGAACGCAAAACTCGCAGCGCAAATGGCGGAGCTCCGCAAGGAGCACGAGGAGCTCAAGGCGGAGATGGTCAACTTCCGCCGCGAGCAACTCAGACGGGAGGTGGGCCTGCCGCCCGCAACGACGCAACCGCAACCGCAGTTGCCGTCACAGCTGTCGAAGCAGCAATCGTCACAGGAGTCACAGGAGACGGAGTTAATTAGCCTGATTCGTCAGGAGATGGCGAGTTTAAACGCGCGCTTTTCGGTGCTTGAGGGGAGGATTCTACGCCCCCCCCTAGCTGCAGACCAACGCAGCACAGCGGCGCCAACATATGCGGCCCAAGCTGCAGCACCCCGTGCTGCCCAACCGGCAGAAGCGGCTGCTGTCGCACAAGAGAGGACTGCTCGAACTGCCGCCTCGCAAAAGAAAACTGCGGGGCCTAAATCAAATAGGCAGTTAAAAGAAGAGGCTAAACTGGCCAAAAAGGCAGGTGCTACGGCTGCTCCGCTCACACAAACTGCTAGGCCAGAAACGCGCGAACCCGCCAATAGACCTGAGGCGGAGTGGGCGGTTGCGGGCGTCGCCAAAAAATCTAAAAAGGTGCGCCAGCGGGCCAAAAAGCGGGCCCAGAAGGAACAAGCGGCGGCCAAGCGCCAGACGGCGAGGCTCAGTACCCCCCGGTCAACAGCAGTGGTTCTCACCCTGCAGCCAGGGGCAGAGGAGCGGGGCCTCACATATGCCAGGATCCTGGCAAAAGCGAAAGCCGAGATTTCGCTGAGTGATCTCGGCATAACGGGCCTCCGGTGCAAAACAACTGCTACCGGCGGTCGCCTACTTGAGATATCGGGAACTACTAGTGGTCCCAAAGCAGACGCCCTCGCCGATAGACTCAGGGCGTCTCTAGGTCCGGATGATGTAAGAGTGTCCAGGCCAACCAAGTGCGCAGGTCTGCGCATTTCGGGCCTGGACGATTCCGTCACACAGGAAGAGGTCGCCGCTGCCATCTCCAAGGCCGGAGGATGCCCGCCGGATCAAGTCAAGGCGGGCACGATACGTCGGGGTGTCTCCGGTCTCGGGACAACCCTTGTCAGCTGTCCCGTAGCGGCAGCCAAAAAGATAAAAGACGAGAAACGGCTTCTAGTTGGATGGGTCTCGGCGCAGGTCGCGCTGCTAGCGCCCAAGCCCTATCGGTGTTATCGCTGTTTAGAAGGAGGACATGCGGGCGCACGGTGCACCGCTGAAGTAGACCGCAGCCAAATGTGCTTCCGCTGCGGTCAGCCCGGTCACAAGGCTGGCACTTGCACTGCCACGCCGCACTGCGTCATCTGTGCGGCATCTGGCAAACCAGCCGACCATCAAACTGGGTCAAAGGCCTGCGCCAGGCCCAAGAAGAACAATGCCAGGAGACAGCCGGCTCATCCACCGACTAGTATCACCGATACAACAAAAAAGGCAACCAGCGCCTCGCAGCCGGTTCACCCGCCGGTTGCGGCAGAACATCCGCCGAGGGCTGGGGAGGAGACAACGGCCATGGACACACAATAATGGCCCTAAGTCGTCTCCTCCAAGCCAACATAAACCATTGCGCCAGGGCTCAGGATCTCTTGCTCCAGAGCATGGCGCAGTGGTCGATCGATTTGGCAGCTGTCGCCGAGCCGTATTTTGTGCCACCCAGGGATGACTGGGTGTGCGACATGAACCGCTCGGTGGCACTGATTATAAGGTCTGGCGCCGATACCCTTCCCTTCGAGGCAGTCACCCGAGGGCGGGGCTATGTCGCGGCAATTTGGGGAAATGTTATGGTCGTGGGGGTGTATTTCGCCCCCAGTCTTTCTCTCGCCGACATGGAGGATGTCATCTTGGAGTTGGGCACGGTCGTCAGTCGTAGCCATCCTCGTCCCGTGGTCGTCCTGGGGGACTTCAATGCCAAATCTACGGCTTGGGGTTCCCCAGCTACGGATGCGCGGGGCGAGTTGGTGGAGGAATGGGCGGTCGAGCAGGGCCTGCTTCTCTTGAACCGGGGTGCCGTGCAGACGTGCGTGCGGCAGAGGGGTGGGTCTATAGTGGACCTGTCGTTCGCTAGCCCTGCCCTCGCGCGCACTGTCCAGGACTGGCACGTCCTGGAGGACGTGGAGACGCTGTCCGATCATCGATATATTCGACTTAGCGTCTCCACCCAGACCTCGGTTGGACCGGTCCAAGCGGCTCCTGTGGGCATTGGAGACGGCCCGCGCTGGGCGCTGAAGCGGCTGGACAGGGAGGCCCTCCTGGAGGCCTCTATCGTCAAGGCCTGGCTGGACTCCCCAGACAGGCCAACCAACATCGACGAGGAAGCGGAGTGGTTCCGGGAGAGCATGTCGCACATCTGCGACGCTGGCATGCCCCGAGTCCGGCCGTTACCATCCAGGCGTCAAGTGTACTGGTGGTCGCAGACGATTGCGCAGTTGCGCGTTGCTTGTGTGCACGTGCGACGCCGGTACGCAAGGTACCGAAGAAAACGCCGTCGCCCCTTTACAGCGGCGGCTGAGCAGGAAGAGGCGGAACTATATAACCGCTATAGAGAGGCGAAGAGTGCCCTCCAGTTGGCCATTGTCCGGGCAAAGGCCCAGGCCAACGAGGAGCTGCTGGAAACTTTGGACCGAGAGCCGTGGGGACGCCCCTACCTTATGGTACGGGGCAAGTTGCGCCAATGGGCTCCCCCATTGTCCCGTAGTCTCCAGCCACAGCTGCTGGAGGAGGTGGTGTGTGCGTTGTTTCCGTCGGGACCGGAGCACACACCACCGGCTATGGTTCCGCCTCGCAATGTGCCCGACGCGGAAGATGACATTGACGACGACGTGCCCGAAGTGACCCGGGTAGAGTTAAGAGTGGCGGTGGCTCGCATCAGGAACACCGCCCCAGGGCCCGACGGCATTCCAGGCCGTGCATGGGTCCTGGCCATGAGGGCTCTCGGGCCCCGACTAGCGGGGCTCTTAAGCGCATGTTTGGAGCGGGGCCAGTTTCCAAGCCGGTGGAAGACCGGCAAGCTGGTCCTGCTTAAGAAGGAGGGGCGCCCAGCAGACTCACCATCTGCGTACAGGCCAATCGTGTTGCTGGACGAGGTTTGTAAGATCTTTGAGCGAATCATCGCCAGTCGCCTCATCCAGCACATGACCAGGGTGGGGCCGGATTTGGCGGACAACCAATTTGGTTTCCGCCAGGGACGCTCCACGGTTGATGCGATCATGCGCGTCAAGGTCCTTGCGGAGGAGGCAGTCGCCCGGGGTGAGGTGGTCTTGGCGGTGTCGCTCGACATCGCCAACGCTTTCAACACCTTGCCCTGGAGTACCATCCGAGAGGCACTCCGGTACCACGGGGTGCCGCGCTACCTCCAACGCATTGTCGGGGCCTATTTGTCGGAAAGATCAGTGGTGTACCCGGGTCGAGAAGGATGGGGTCGGCGAGAGACGTCGTGTGGCGTTCCGCAGGGTTCGGTGTTGGGGCCGCTCCTGTGGAACGTAGGGTACGACTGGGCTCTGCGCGGTGCGCTTCTCCACGGCGTCGGCGTCATTTGTTACGCCGACGATACGCTAGTCACAGCGCGTGGGAAGTCGTACCGGCAGGCGGCCATACGCGCGACTGCTGGTGTCGCGCACGTCGTGGGTAGGATCCGGCGGCTGGGCTTAGAGGTGGCATTGCACAAGTCTGAGGCCCTGTGTTTTCATGGGCCGAGGATGAAGCCGCCTCCGGGGTCCTGCATCATAGTAGGAGGGGTCTCCATCGCTATTGGGTCGACGATGAGGTACCTTGGACTCGTTCTCTACAGTCGGTGGAACTTTGGGTCGCACTTTACGCGGCTGGCCCCCCGGTTGTTGGGCGCCGCTTCTGCGCTCTCGCGCTTGCTGCCCAACCTGGGAGGGGCCAACTCCCCCTGCCGGAGGCTCTACATGGGGGTCGTACGGTCGATGGCGCTATATGCCGCACCAGTGTGGGCGGACGCCCTGACGGCCCGCAATGTCGCCGCGCTGCGAAGGCCCCAGCGCGCGATGGCGGTCAGGATTATAAGGGGATACCGTACGATCTCCTTTGAGGCAGCGAGTCTACTAGCCGGATCCCCGCCCTGGGACCTCGACGCAAAGCTCCTCGCGTCGCTTTATTGGTGGCGCGCGGAGGCGGTCGAGCGGGGCGAGCGCCTGGTGCCACGACAGGTTGAGGCACGTAGGGCAGAGCTCCGCCAGGTCCTAGTGGCGGAGTGGCAGACGCGCTTAGCGCAACCCACGGCGGGGCATGCCGCTGTAGCGGCGGTAAGGCCCGTTCTAGAGGAGTGGCTCAATAGGAGCCACGGCGCCCTCAGCTTCCGGCTGACGCAGGTGCTTACCGGACACGGGTGTTTCGGGAAGTACCTGTGTCGTATAGGCCGGGAGCCGACGTCCCAGTGCCACCATTGTGATGATTGCCGCGACGATACGGCACTGCATACGCTGGCGGAGTGCCCAGCTTGGGCCGAGCAGCGCCGTGACTTAGTCGCGGCCGTAGGTGCTGCGGGAAATCTCTCGCTTCCGGCTGTTGTATCTACCATGGTCGGGAGCGAGTCAGGGTGGAGTACCGTCGCCACCTTTTGCGAGGCCGTGATGCTTGCAAAGGAGACGGCGGAAAGGGAGAGAGAGGCTGCCTCCTCTCTCCCCTCCCGCAGAAGACGCACTGGGCGTCGTAGAGTGGCCGACTTCCGGCCACCGTAGGGCGCGGCCTGCGGACGGCAGACTTGGGGCGTCTTGTCGTCTGATCAGCAGCAGGCCTCGAGGTGGCGGCGTCGTGTTCCGCGCGCGCCTCATAGTGGAGTCCTGCGGCCGGGGTGGTAGCCGCAGTGGGTGACGGGGCTCGCCTGACTATCTGGCGGGCCAATACCCGTCGGGGGGTAGCGACGAATGCTTAGGCGATACCCGCCCCTCCGACACACGGGTACATGAGGAACACGGGTTGGTTTTTAGTCAGTAAGAGTCTGACAGTCCCCTTCGCCCTTCCCCAAGGGCGGAGGGACTCCATGAGGATTTTCCAACCCGATACCAAAAAAAAAAAAAAAAAAGGCATCAGTAGTTAATATGAATGGTTTAGAGAAATCGGGGTAAATCAATAATGGTGCTGACGTCAGTCTGTGTTTTAGGGTATCGAATGCAAGTTGATGTTCGTGTTCCCATTTAAATGGAATATCTTTCTTGAGGAGATTAGTCAAAGGTTTGGCTATTTTAGAAAAATCATGGATGAATCTACGATAATACGAAACGAAGCCCAAAAATGATTTTATATCTTTCGGGGATTTTGGAGTAGGGAATTGGTGGACTGCCTTTATTTTATCTGGGTTTGGTTTGACTCCTTCGTCTGTGATGATATGTCCTAGGTAGGAGACTTCTTTGCGCAAGAATTCGCATTTGTCTGGTTGCAACTTCAAATTAAAACTACGGAGACGTTTAAAAACGTTAGAAAGGTTTTCGATGTTAGAGTCAAGGTCAAATCCATGGATCACAATGTCATCTAAGTAAACAAAGCATTGCATGCCTTGTAAGCCGGAGAGAGCCGAATTCATTAAACGTTGAAACGTAGAAGGGGCATTTTTTAAACCAAATGGCATACGAGTGAATTCATAATGGCCTTGAGGTACGGAGAATGCTGTTTTAGCGGCGTCTTCCGGTTTCATTTTAATTTGGTGAAAACCGGAAGCAAGATCTAAAGTACTAAAGTATTTACTTCTGCCAAGTTGATCTAGGATTTCGGATATGTTCGGGATGGGATATGAGTCGCCGATAGTTACATCGTTTAGCTTTCGGTAATCTATCACTACTCGCCACTTTCTTTCACCGGAAGCGTCTAATTTTTTAGGCACCACCCAGATGGGTGATGACCAGGGCGATACGGATGGTTTAATAATACCTTGGTTAAGCATTTTTTCAATTTGAGAGTTAACCTCTTTTTTATGACATTCTGGGAAACGGTATGATTTAACATGGATTGGGACTGAAGTAGAAGTTTTAATTTCATGTTGGATGGCATTCGTGTAAGTCAATTGGTCACCTGGGAGGTGGAAAATGTCTGAGAATTCGCTACAAAGATTTAGGAGTGCAGAACTCTCTTCGGTATTCAAATGTGATACGCGAATTTGATCAAGTACCTTTTTCGTGCGGGAATAGGAATCATCGCGGCCACACTGCATATTGTCAGTCTGAAAATTGCAGATTCGTCGAACTTCTTTGGGGTCGTAAGGTGTTATTTCTAATTTTAGGTCAGGGTTGAAAGATAAGGGATGTTCTGAAACATTTACTACGGAAATATTAATACGAGAATTGTTTTTTACTTTCACTACACAATTAGCTATAAGCAGGTTTTTTATAGGATTCTGGTCTAACATAAAGCCTTCATCGACTTCCGGATTCGAGACACTGCATTCTATTACAGTTTCGCATCTAGCAGGTATTACACAAACAGGTTCGTTGAAATGAAGTTTGAATGCTGAGTTATTCAGTAATAAGCATTGTTTGGGATAGTCAATATTACCGTTCATGGAATCAAAAATATCGCTGCCGATTATACCGTCATAGGGTAGATCAACGCCTTCGACGACGTGAAAATTATGTTTTAATGAACCGAATTCTATAGGGATGTGACCTAGTGTAGACTTAGTACCCGAGGAGTCAATGCCTTTAAATTTAATAATGGATTTAGTAATTTCAGGCATCTTTTCAATACAGGACTTTGATATAAGGCTGAATGATGCACCTGTGTCAACTAGTAAAGATAACGGCTTCGAGGATACAGAGGTAAGTATTTTTATATAAGGTAAGAACTTACGGGAAATATTTGTTGTGTAGTTATAGATTTTAGGATCTTGAATTGATTCCGAATTTATTTTATTTTCTACAATACTTTTATTTGAATGATTAATTTTATTTTTTTCAGGAAGGGGGCTCGAATGCGTAACTGATTGTTGACCCGAAAGGTTATTCTTCATGGTTAACGAAGATTTATTTCTATTCAAAGGATATAGTAAGGATTTAACATTAAAGTTGTCATGGCATGTCCTTGTTGCGGATGCCGTTGACCTTGGATTTGGTAAGTATTTATTAGAGTAATTATTTATTTTATCAACATTTCTAGGATATAGCAAGGATTTAGTACTAGAATAGTCATGGCATAGCCTTGTTACGGTTGCCATTGACCTTGGATTTGGTAAGTATTTATTATTTAAGGAATTAGAATTATTATTTTGGATATAGCAAGCAATGTCGGATTTTGGGATGCGGTGGCCCGACCGACACCAACGCGGGCCTCGATTTAGTTTAAAGGATCAGTATTAGTGTCAACAACGTCTTCTCCTTGATCCACGAAATTGGTTCGATTTTGAGTTTGATTGCTCTGTAAATTACCGAACCTTTTATTATTGTATTCCCGTTTACGGCAGTTTTCAATGACGTGACCAGGAAACTTGCAGTATCGGCAATAAAGTGGGTAAGCTCGCGGCTTCTTTTGGAAAGCGTTATTAGGTCTAAACTCCTGTGACTTACTTTCAGGTTTTGGAAATGACCTTGGTCGTGAAGGTCCTGAGTCGGCGTTAGGGTGTGATTTCCTGTTGACAAATTGCAGAATTTTTTCCTCTGAAACGGCTGCGTTAATCGCCTCATTCAGTGTTTTCGGGGATCGAACCCGAACATTGTTTGATATTCTTGGGTGTAGACCAAGGACAAAGGTGTGAAGGGCTACTTCCTCCATTGCACTAGTTTTGCCAGGAAGCTCTGATTTCTTGGAATTGCTTAGATTAATTTCAGTTAACAACTGGGATAAACATGTCTCTAAACGCAGGGAATATTGTGTAACCGTTTCTGTGTTCATTTGCCGACACTCTTGAAGGTCGGTTAGTAAATGTGAATAGCATTTTCGCTCGCCAAATTGAGTATTTAAAAAGTCTTTAAGTTGATCCCAATTATTAAAATCTTTAATGGAACATGCAGTTTCCGCTCGTCCTTGGAGTTGGCTTAAAATATACCTGAACAATATGGGTTTTTGGTTCGTAGAAGCAAGGTTGTATGCATTTGAACAGTTAGTTACAAAAGGTGTGAGTTTGTCTCTGGAACCGTCATAAGGTTTTATGAACTTAATTAAAACATTTAAATCAACAGAGTCAGATTGCACTGCAATAGGCTTCTTGAGTTCTTCCTGTGACATTGTAGTTTAATAATCAAAACAGGCTAAATAAAATCAAGGTTATAAGTATTGGCAGTATTCGTTACAATAGAATGGTAAGTAACAAAGAATAGTCAGACACGAATTCTACGAACTTACGCGAGCCTTATCGCTTTGTTATGACTGCGAGTGGACGGCGCTATTCTTATCTCGAATAAGTCGTCTAAATTACATCCGACGAATGAGTCGAAATTATAGTATCGGATATTAAGTTAGTTAGTCTAGTTTATTATAAAACGTATGTTTTGGATCACTGTAACACTGGAAATTGCACTGCACTGAATATGGTTTGCACTGGTAAGTATAAATGGTGAACAGTTACTCACATTGAAGTCAGGAACACACCCAGCAGGAACATATTATACAGCATCTTCTAGCAGTACTTCTCTCGTCTAGCAGGACGAGATATATAGGATAGCACTCTGGATACGAAGTTGGTTTGTATGTAAGAAGAACGCGAGTCACGTTCCGCGGTATAGTACTATTGTTTCCTTACTCGACTTTAACTCTCACAATCAGCTCGAATACACTTTACGAGTATGTCGCGGTTTTGATTTGGAAATGGTAAGTATGGATTTAGAATTATTATCACTTTTCTCACTGCACTGGAATGTAGCTTGTTTAACGGTACGGTTTTATGCACTCGGAGGATACCTGGGATTTTGTTATCCCTTTACGCTGCCACCAATGTTACGATGCGACTTGAGAAAGCGTTTTTAAAAAACAGTTTTTAGATTTGAAGATGATTTATTTTGTCCTTGACAATTTAATACAATAATGGTGAGAATGATTTGGGACTACCGCGCACCGTGGAGGATAGGAACGGACTGATGGGGATTATGGTAGCGTCTATTACGATAACTAACAGGCATGCTGAGTAAGGGATTTAACTGTTAGGGATAGCAGGTTCAGTGGTTAGAGTGGCCTGTAACAGTACGCTTTTCGCGATGCGTGCCACTCGTAAGCTCCGTCATGTTACCTTGTCAGTAACCTGTCTACGGTTTCTTACTAGTATGTCTATGGTTTGAACGATTGAGTTTGGAATACGAATTACTTTGTACTTTTGCGAAAACGTACATGCGGGGGTGGAGGGGGATTTTGCGGAGCAACGACGTACGTCCGCCCTCAATCACGCCTAGACAGGCACTGATGAACGGCCGGCGAGCGATATAATGCCAACATTTTGACTATTTTTTTTCTTGGAGAAAAATTATAACGAAATTACGAAATCTGTTTTTACCATTTATTTTAAAATAAAGAGCTGTTTCTATTGATAATACTTTCATATAAATTCATTATGGAATCTTTAAGCAGTACACGTTTAAAATTGTGATTTAGTGCCATGTTTGTCATTTTTTTTATCGAGCCAATCATTCCAAATCGTGTTTCTATCTTTACGATTTACTAGAAGATATGTTCAACTTTTATACTTTAATTTATTCATTAAAAATATCATAGTTCATGGGACTTTCAGACGTTCAAAAATCTTAAAAAGTACTGCAACCTCGCCTTTAGGCTTCAATATCTTCTGAACCAGTAATTTCCCTGGTATGGTGCCGAAGTAGAAAATGTTCGTAGTGATTGGTACAACATGGGATTTCAGTTTTCGTTAAGGGTCTTTTTACACCCTGTATAGTCGGAAAAACTTCCGAATTTTTTTTTCATTACTACTAATTTAAAGACACTGTCGCGCGCGGCTTACGACATTCGTCGGCCGCGCGCGTCAGTCGCGGGCCTCGGCAGCGGTGCCATACATTTTCATACTTTGACTATTGTCGCGAGCGATCGACGATAGTCGTAGGCCGCGCGCGGCTGCGATCGATCGCGATGCACGGAATTCTACCTTAAGGGTATGACGTCAAAAGGTAATTAATGGTGCGTGTTTATTTATTCCACCTTAATGCTTATGTTTGCCACAATTGAGGTCGCATATATCTGAAACTTAATATATGGATATAACGATAATACATACCAAACAAAGCATAAAGTTAAAATTCAATTTGACTGCACAGTTGGCGCAGTGGCTTAAGCGGCCGCCTCGCCACCGACACTGCGCGATTGTTGGGGGTTCGAGTCCCACACGAGACAACACTTTGTGTGATTCATAAATTGTTGTTTCGAGTCTGGGTTTTCATTGTGTCCGTTAGATGTATGTTTGTAAAGTCCCCCGCGACAAATAAAATTTAAAGAATAAACATTTATAATGAAAAATACTGTGAATTTATAGAGAACTAATTTTTATTTAATTACTCAGCTTTGTCTATGGGACATGTTATATACACACACCAATATACACACACCAATATTTCTTGATCGGGCAAGGTAAATAATATTTAAAGGTGTCTAGAAAGTTAAATTTCAATTTCTTTAGAAGCTTTTCTATTCGAAATATTTTACAAACGGATCTCTGAATAGGAAAGTTATAAAGCAAGCCCCAAAAGTTTTAAAGGGCCTTTTTAATACACGCATTTTATTATGCGGCACAACATGATAAACTAATAAAATACTTTCACTCTTTGTGAAAAAGAATAAAAGCCTATGTGAAAGTTATATCACAGTTTTGCAGGCGTTGTCGTCGCCACGCCGACATGAAAATTAACAATGTTGTCAAATTCCCCAATAACTTCTTATGCACCCGTAGTCTTGTGAACCACGTACCAAATAAAGTTTCAACAACTTCAAGTTTTCTTGTAAACTATTAGCTTATTTCTACTGAATTCTACAACGATGAGTAATAATTCAAAGTAAGGTTTATGATTTAAAACCTTAAGTGTCGGCAATTCCTGTAAGACACAATTAGTTTTAAAGAATAATCTTGTGAAAACTCACCTGAATTCTCCTTAGAATTCTTCGATATTTCATAGAAAATACACACATAGCAGACTGTTATTATCATCAGTGGTAAGAAATAAACAGCACACAAGCAGAACACATTGTAAGCTAATTCCTGGTGTTGGTTAGCGAATGCCTCAAACGACACACACTGCTGGAAATCTGGCACAGTTGGATGACTCATCACACGGAAGACAAGACTCTGAAACAATACAGATAAAGTTCAAAGTGTTTTAAATAAAGAGCATGAAGAAACGGAAATTGGACCAGAAAGTTAATAAACTTAAAGTTGATGTTTATGATTTTTGTTGAGTTCTCTTGCTTTACAATGTTGCAAGGTACCCTTTTAAACTGCAGATAAATCTTATCGGGTACTTGAATTGTTCAAATAAGTCAGTATCTTAGTACTATTGGATAAGTATTCAGTTCTTAGACCAAAACATAACGTGTTTTATACATAATGTTGTTGACCATTCAACAGCACAGAGAATCATAATCTATATTCGATATTATTCAATAAAATACTAAATAACATTTTAGATTTCTTCGATATTTTTAACTATTTTTATATTAGAAGTAAAAGCATAGGGTTTTTAATTTCTTGTTATTCTATCTAACTTGCCTCTTACTTATTCAGACATAAGATGAAAAACAATACGTAATCCATCCGTCGTTTATACAGCAGGCTTATACACTGTGGCTGTCACCGTTTCTTCTTTTGTGCCCTCGTCAAAGATGTCGATATGGCTGATATTGTAAATAAGAATTTGTATTAAACGCCTTTTTACAATGTAGGTATACGTACTGCCTTAGTGGCTCACCAGTATGTAAACGAATGCGGTTAATGAGGTCTTAGGTACGCCTTAAAACTAAAATTGATACGTAGAACGCACCATTGACATCGAAATCGCCTCCGCTGTCGCTCACCGCTGCTGTTCGTGAACGGGGCGTAAGAATGATAACCCTTTGTTCCAAGGTAATCTCCCTCCAGTCGTGTCAGATTGTCGTCCCATCGTTTTATGATTGTGAAGGTATAGGGGAAGCATTTGTGATTGCTCATACACCTGTAAATTACGATGTCGCCGGAGCATTTCGTAATCTTCGTTGAATCTGATCGACGCCGGTATTCGGGCTAGAGGACATTTGTGTACTTGTATGTGTATCTAACACACAGTAAGTTAATGGGCTAAATCTGCCAATGCATGCTTACTTCCTAGGTCTGTATAATAAAATCTTGTTTTTATTTGTCACTGGCCACGAGCATTTTGCTAAGAGTTTAATACTTACCTTTAATGAGTAAACATACCAAATTGTATGTTGGTAGTAACACTTTGTTACAATTAAATAATCTGTAATCTGTCTCAATGAGCTCTGTGTAACTCACTACATACCATAATTTTCTTAGAATATTTAAGAGTTCATTGAAACTGCTTTGAATGGATTACTGCCACCTAATTAGAATAAAACAATACCTACATCACAACGCTGTCTTAGAATTTTTCTTCAGAAAAAAATCGTCGAATTAATTACCGATTCAAAAGAAATGACAATAAACATGGCCCAGTAAACTCAAAGAAAATAACTATTTCCATAGTTACTTATACCTAAGTGTGTGTTAAGTTTTAGAAGGACCAAAAACGAAGTTTTCTATGTGTTTATGAGTCATATTGCGCGTGCGTGGATTTAGTCTAATGAATGAATTAATGATTCGAGATTAATGCCTCGTTATTTCCGGACTTCTCCAACAGCTTACACCAATCGTGGTTACAGGTAGACTTTTCGGTTTAATCAGATTAATCTATTTAGCTTAAGTAAAGAGTGGACGATTCCGTAAGTGGACATTCATTATTCATATGTCAAAAAAGACTATTTTCAGAAGTCAAAAAGGAACAGTTTTAAGTACAAATCCTTCCTCCACTAACAACAACAGACCACAAACAACAGACACAAAGTACATCTATATTTGATAAAACTATCAGATCTATAGTTTCAATCTTCAGAAACCTTTTCTTATTTACATCAAATTGATAGACGCACACTCATACCTACAACGAAAATAAATCTCATATAAAACATTTATAAAGTAATGAATCTGTTACATAATGTGAAACTAAGTTATGTTCAAGAAATTTCATACAGAAGTTTGGCAAATGCCACGAGTATTAATTGCTTCCTCTAAATAATGGCTGAATATCGTCCTTGCCGAATATTAAAATTTGTACTGCGGGATCGCTATTTGGGTTTTAGTAGTACGCAATTACTTTTACGCAAGACCTTAAGGACAAAGTAATATTACGGAGTTTCAGTGACATTTTTTGTAGATATTTGGCAGAATTGCTAAAAAAAATACGCTCCTTTGCGTTTCGCTATATGCGCACGGGCCCTAAATGTATTTATGAAAAGTTTTATACAAATCACCTTTTGTAAGTTACTTCAAGCGCCGCGAAAGCGACAATTTATTATTAGGTTTGGAAGGACGTTCTCAAGATTAAACTGTCGGTAGCAGAATTGAAAAGCAGAATATAGTTTCTTAGTTCTGGAAGCTTTATATTTAAACCTCCATCAAGTACAGATTTGGTGTCACTTTGACGCTTACGCCCAGGGACCGAACCTTTCCATGTAGTTTTATGTTCTGAATTCATGGCATTTTAATTTATTTTCAAAGCAGACCGGCCAAAGTTGGCTTGAAAAAGTAAATTACTCAAAGTTTTTGTTTTAATATATTGTAAATATTGATCGCTATCCAGTAGTATGAAATAAACACATAATAATAATGGATTTTAAAATACTTTCATTTGTTAATAAACGTGTAGGTACTTCAATGGACTATTTTAATGGTTGGTTTGTGTTGCCTTGTAAATAATCGGTGGAAAATATCGTTAAAAAGTGTTTAACAAAATCACATTCTAAAGCGATTGCTAAAACCAGTAGGTAGGTATGTTTTTATAATTTTTTTATTTAATATATTTTTCAGACTACAGTCATAATCACAATTAACGTAAAATAATGATATTATTTTTAATAATATCAAAATGGAAGTATGTTGGGTTATTATTTTCATACTCCAGTAACACTTGACTAACTTGTCAATTCTGTTACTACCGTCATTCGCTTTGGATTCGTTTTGTTTGATTGATCGTATTATGGATTTGAATTTGGGTTAGCTGCTCTTTTTCTACTAGTGCTTTCTAAAATGGACTTCGAATATTCTCCTCATGACGACCATGGCTTACCTGCGGTTCCAGTACCCACTTCGAACGATGACTTGCGCTTGAACATGGATTATCCAATCCCACTTCATGATCATAAATGAATACATTGCATTAATTTTGTGGTACCAATATGACACAGCGGAGAAGACATATTTTCAATCTCGTGGAAGTACGACAAGTAATACTACAATGGATTGCACCGCAAGTGGTATGTATTTGGCATTTCAACAACTTACATAATTGTTTATTAATCCAAATATTAAGTTGGTATTATAAATACATGCATTACGATTGTTTATTTTGGTTTGTCAACAGATCGAGGCTCATAGCCAGTACATATGTCATTCTCGTTGGACTGTGGCATTAAACATATCCCGTATGCCACAAATCGCAAACCAATCACAAGAAGCTGCAAGTTCTGATTCAGGTCGTCACAGGCAAATACCTATGTGTCAACTGACTTCGTACTAAACTTCAAAGAGTAATGTTTTCTACTTAGTTTAGGCTATTGAAAATTAATATTGTAATTCCAATTTAAAATTGTTCACGCCCAGGCCAAAGTCCCATACATTGTGGTCGGTCTCCTTTGTACCGAAATTGGCTTTTTTGTGTCGTGGAAGTCTTTGATAACTAACATAAAACATAATATACGATACTCGCAATTGTTTGCTTTGTTATTTTTTCGTGTGAGTGTGTGGCCAACTCTAGTGTCGGTGTTTTCAGACTGCCCAAAGACCTCCGATATGGGCTAACGATTCTTATCCTGAGACAAGAACCGGGACCGACAGCTTTACGTGCCCTCCGTAGCACGGTAGTGCTCAGATTTAAATGCCACACGCGGTCGCCCATCCAAGTGGCGACCTGTGATAGGGTTGCTCAACTTTGCTGATCTGTGACAAATGGCAAGCGCAAGTCGCGCATGAGCGCAAACTACATAAATTCACATTTCCGTGTGCTGTGATCAAACCTCAACTCTTATCTTGTGTGATTGGCCATATGGTTCTTTATGTTTCACTTTTTTTACTTTTATTATTCTATGCGTGTTGTAAGGCAATCTTATCAATCAATCATTACCTTTTTTGTAAATCATTTTACAAAATAGTACATAACAGTCAGGGGCGGCTTTCCCTATAGGCCGAGTAGGCCCGGGCCTAGGGCGGCAAACTGTAGGAGGTGGCAAAATTGGTCGCTTTTTTAAGTAGTTGCCTACGCGCCTACTTGTGGGTACTCAACAATGTTTTTTTATTTATTTAATTTTTCGTGCTTTACAGCACTTTCAGTCTTTCGTAGGCCTAGGGCAGCCAACGTACAAAATCCGCCCTCGCCCATTAATTTGTACTGTTTTGATATCAACCAAAGAACTAACGTATTTACTACCGACATTTAGATAGAGGCACTTATAAAAAATGTACCTATTAAAAACTTAATAAAAATAATTGACGACGGTTGGCGCAGCGGGAGTGTAAGCGACTGCCACGCCGAAGGTGGCGGGTTCGATTCCCGCTCAAGTCAAACATTTGTGTGCGTGAACATGGATGTTTGTCTTGGTCTGGGTGTTTCTATGTATAATATTTTATTTTATTTTATTTATTTTATTTATTTAAGGACAGCCAACAAAGCATACACACAAACATAGAAATGACACAAACAAACGGGTACATGAGATAGTGCTGCCTTAATTATAGGCTGCCACGACATGCGTTAGATACTAAATCAATCAAGATATATATAACTTATATAAGACTTAGAAAGAAAATATAAAACACAAATACATGAACTTGCCCATAAAAGGCGTAATAAAGTCACAGATTTATTTACTAAGAGCGCAGCAGACCTTTACCTGCATGCTTTTGTTCAAAATAGATTTGAATCTGAAAAGGCTGTAAGACATATCAATGTCAACACCTGGTGAGCGCGACAGGCGACTATACTGGACTTGCAATCTGTTAATGGTTGAGAAGTGTCCTAAATTAGTTTTAGAGGTCTTAGCGCTAAAAGGTTGATATCTCGAGGGCCGAGCCAACTTGTAAGGCACATTAATATTTATTCTATTGAGCAAATTAGAACAATCAATATGACCATTAATAATCTTGTATAGAAAGATGTGATCCAGGATCAGTCGACGATCTTCTAAAGTTGTTAGCTTAAAATATTTTAATCGAGCGTCATAGGAAGGTAATTTCTTAGCCATGTTACACTGATATGACAAATGCCACATGAATCTTTTTTGTACCGATTCTAAACGACGTTTGTGTATATCGTAGCAGGGAGTCCAAATTGTACTACAATATTCTAAACCAGATCTCACGAGAGAATTAAAAATCGAAATTTTGCTTGAGGCATTTTTGAACTCCCTACTGTTACGCAACACAAATCCTAATAGTTTGAATCCCTTGGTGACTATCTTATCGATGTGATTGTGGAATCGTAGCTTATTGTCGATGTGGATTCCGAGGTCGCGGATGACCTCTTTTTCCACAACTATATGGTTGTCAATTGTGTAGCTTTTAAAGTAAGGTCCTTTCTTTTTCGAAAAATGAATGTGATAACACTTGTCAACGTTAAGCATCATCTTGTTATCTGAACACCACTGATTAAAGCGATCAAGGTCCTCCTGCAATCTGTGCATATCACAATCATTGTCAACGCGTTTTATAATCTTAAGATCATCAGCATATAAATAGATGTGAGAATGAATGAAGCAGGACTCCACGTCATTGATGAAAATGTTGAAGAAAAGTGGCCCTAAATGTGATCCCTGGGGAACTCCTGACGGGGTACCGTAAGAGCTAGATGTGAACCCATTAACTACCACCCGCGAAAATCGATTATTAAGATAAGACTGGCACCACTGCAGCAAACTACCTGCAATACCACTATTATAAAATTTGCTAATTAATATTGCGTGATCCACTCTGTCAAATGCGCGGCTAAAATCGGTATAAATGACGTCCACAGGTGTTCCACGGTCTACAGCGTCCACCACATCCGATACAAAACAAGCAAGATTCGTGCCTGTGGATCGAGCTTTGATGAAACCATGTTGCTCTGGCATCAGTATATGTTTTACATGCCATGCAATAAGAGGGTAAATTATTGACTCGAAAACCTTGCTGAACACGGACAATATAGACACGGGTCTATAATTATTCGCAGCAGACTTATCACTAGACTTAAATATTGGTATGACTAATGATTCTTTCCATGCCTTGGGAAAGCAGCCTGAACGCAAGGATGTATTAAAAATCATAGAGAGGGGCTCTCCCAAGACCTCGCAACATTTAACAGCAAACACTGAAGGCAGTCCATCGGGGCCAGGTCCTTTACGAGGGTCAAGTCTTTTTAAAGCACTGACAACAGACTCCCTTGAGAATTTCGGTTGATGTAATGCATGTGTGTCCTGATTTCTTATAGATGTGGTGTTATACGTATGAGATGTTGTGTTACCGAGGCCAGAATCAAAGACTGAGGAAAAACATGAAGCAAAAAGGTTACAAATATCTGGACCCCGATCAGCCTGTTTATCGTTATAGTATATGGTTGACGGATACGTGCTTTTACCATCTCTCTTTTGCTTTAAAAATGACCAAAACAATTTAGGATTAGAAGTAATGGACGATTCTATAGAATTTATATATTTTTTGTAAGCAAACTGTGTTAATTTATGAGCCCTTTCTTTGAGCAACTTATACGATATGTTGTCCAGCGGATTCTTGTATTTATGTATCTTGTAATATGTATGTATTTACAAAAAAGAAGTATATATGTATGTTCATCCATTATCTAGTACCCATAGTACAAGCTCTGCTTAATTTGGGACTAGATGGTGTTGTGTGAATGTGGTAGAAAAAAAAATGCTTCTATTTACGTCATACGTATAAATTTTATTCATGAAATGTAGCTCAATTAGTGGATATCAAATTATGTTCAGAAATAAGTTGGAGACTGTTACAATTAGGTATAATATTAAACTTATTAAGTAAGTTGGTAACAGATGGCTTCACATCTTCGAAAATTGGGAAAAGGTCAACCAAACTTCTAGTAGCAACAACTGTTCTTCCGACAGCGTAATTGAGGGTGAATCGATTGTCGTTTGCCGCTTCATAGGACAAAGTACCCATGAGCAGGAACAGAACTGTGCTGTTACATGGTAAAATATTCGTGCAGCGGTACATTACCATGTCGTTACTTCGAATTTTTATGCAATGAAAAGTAAAATAGGTTTTTTGAATTGCGTAAGTTTATAGACAAAGGTATTATATTATAGTAGTCATCGTCCTTGGGTTATTAGGTTCACGGTATAGCTGGTGAAAATGGCATAAGGAGCTCTCCAAGGCAAGCGATAGGCACAACGATATTTCATGGTTTAAACCAGTTTATTCTAGAATATAAAAGATCTCTATAAAGAGAGACAGTTCTCTAGAGAACTGACTCTCTTTAACTACTGTCTTAGATCATCATAACAGCCAATACCGACTGCGGCACGTATTTTATAGGACAAGCAATAATTAACGATTTGACTTACAATTCACCATGTCAACTATTTTGGAGACAGACAGAGAGAAGGAGGATTTTATATTCTATAAAATATTTGAAAACGTTGAGAAACCGATGGATGGATTCTGTGAATCACTCCAGAGTTTATTTTTATGAACGATATTATGTTCAACTTGGAACTTTTACGTATCAATCAAAACCTCTCAACGGTTTTCACTTATATTGTTTCGATAGGATTATAATATGTTTCTTCCTTTAATCATTGCGATGATTTCCATACGAATTCTAAAGAAAATTATTTTGATTAGGTCTCACGTATCGTGTCTCGCTATTAAATTCTGTTTTATTTTATTTAACTTTTGTCCAACCTATAATTTGTGTTCAGAAGTTGCCCTAGGCAGGTGGGAAATTGTTGCAGAAGGCAGTGGAAACTAAATTACATAATCCACTTGACCAGGGCAACGCAATAAATCTGACATATATTTGACTGAGTTTCTCAGCTCATCAAATACATTATACAGTTACCTAGATCTTCACTGGTGTCGGGCCTGGAGCTAGCTAGATAAACACACAACTAAATTGGCCAAAATAGAGAGTGTTATATCTAGGTATGAAGATGTCTTCAAGGTACGCTGCACGAGTTGCGATTTCACTATTTTTCACAAAATGTCAAATAGTTCAATACAATATCACGCATTTATCAAGGGCTCACTGAGCGGTGCCGGGCAAATCAAATAGCGGCAATTTACAAGGTTTTTACAAAATTTACTTTAATTATACAATTTCAACGAGTGGCAAAATGGTGTGTTCAATCAAGTTTTTTCCGGAAGGCAACTTGTCAATGTGACCAGTGTCAAAAAATAATTACCAAAGATAACAAATGTTACACACTGATATTCTCGTCCTATTCATAGAAATAAACTATTTCAGACAGTTTGCTCATTATGTGTTTTTCATAAACTTTTGTTTATGAAAAACTGAAAAGGAAAGTAACTGTTCACGATGAACAAAAGAAAATGCAGATAGGCTGGACTAATGTTCCTTTAATCCAGTTTTAGGTGGATACAGTATATTTCGGTGGATGGTTCTGTTAGGTATCGTGGTTGAAATGGTTGTGAGTGGAGGTGTGTGTATGACGTATATGTGACGTGTTCGTGTAAGGTGAAGTATGATTGGTGGAGTGTTTGGCTCGATATAAAGTAAATTAATTTGCGCCTTGCAGGAACGCGTTACGGTCGACAATCGGGCTAATCGGCGTCGACAGTAACTGAACAAGTATCAACAGAAGGTAAATACAATAAATATATGTTCGGGGTGCCTTTGAACTTCGCTAAAAGGAAAAGTAGATACTGAGTTTTCTTTCGCTATAGTAATATGAGACGCAGTGTTCATTTATAATAGTGGTAAGAAACAATTTGCCGAGTGGTAAATACTGAGCCTGTCCGTGTAGTAAAGGATAAAGAATACAAGTGTCACTACCCCATTTCATTCCGTGGGTGTCGTAAAAGGTAACAAAGAAAATTGCAAAAAGCGAATAATATCTTTGCGAGGAGATGGAAAACTTGAAACTAAACCCTGTACCAACCCGTCTGGCCAGCGCGGTATAGAAGCCTAAGTAAGCACCCAATGAGCGCATCAAGAAATAAAAGGCCCCCAGTTCCCGGTAGTCCCGATGTCAGCAACTACGGTTGTGGTAGCGGTAACAGCTGGGCAGGGAGTACTAAGAATCTCCGGGCGACGGCAAACGGTTACCACAAGAAACTGACACTGGCTACGTACAATGGACGCTCTATACGGCTGGACCAACATATCACCTAACTCGAAGTGGAACTAGGTCGTGTATATCGATAAACTGGCATAGTATTGAGGTTATCTGAAGTCTGAAGATAGAGGGAGAACACGATAACCCTTGAGTCAGGCAACCTGTTCTACTTTCGAAAAGGCGTTCAGCCCTCTTAGAGCGGTGTCGGTTTCCTCGTTAACAAATCCGTCGCTAACAACGTTGTAGAGGTTAGCATCGTGTCGACACAGGTAGTGTACCTCATAGGCAGGTACTCCCTGAAGGTGGTACAGTTGTATGCGCTGACCTCGACATACTGCCATGACAGATTCGAAATAGAAATAGAAATCATTTATTTGCATTAATAAGGAACAGAAAATTCTTAATGACATAAATTATCACCTCTTATTCTGCCTATAATTTAGGTGTGCAAATATAAAAACATAAATCATGCACAGCTTACAATTGGGATAGCATAAAACACATAATTAACCTTAAACAATAACATAGTTTTTTTTTTTTTTTCAACAGACATTCCCTGCTCCCCCCCGTGGGATCTCCACCTTGTCGTGGTGGGGGGGGCTCAGTAACCGTGGATTGGTTACCCGCGGTGAAGCTAAGAGGGATCCAGGAGGGGACGCTCCGCGTGGGCTTGACGGGGCCTGCGCAGGATGCGTCCAACGGTGCGGGTGTGGGGGACAGTTTTGTCTGTCCCTCGCAGTCGGGCGTGGTCGCGGGAGGAGAGGCGTGTCGGTGTTGCGTTGCCGTGCGCCCTATCTCCCGCGACCAAATGGTGGCGCACCATTCGATGCGTCGCGGTGGGGCCGCAGAGGAAGAGGAAATGCGGTGTTGCGTTGCCGTCCTCCCTATCCTCTGCGGCCGCTTGGCGTTTTGGCGGCGGAGCCCAACACCATCATCCGCCGCCAAGGGGGTTTTGTTCGGGGCCCGCCGGACCATCTGGTGGGCCAATACCCGTCGGGGGGTTGCGATGTATGCTTGGGCGAAACCCAACCCTCCGACACACGGGTACATGAGGCACACGGGTTGGTTTTTAGTCAGTAAGAGTCTGACAGTCCCCTTCGCCCATCCCCCAGGGCGGAGGAACTCCATGAGGATTTCCCAACCCGAAACCAAAAAAAAAAAAAAGACATTCCCTGCTGAAGACATACTTTTTACAACTTGTAATCTAAATATTCGAGTACACTATAGAAACATTTATCTAATAATATATTGATTAATGCATGCTTAAATTTTTAAAATGGTAGTGTTTTTATAGTGCTCGGGATTTTATTAAACAATTTAATACTCGTGATATAGCTGTTGTTGGAAGTAAGTGTGAGATGCGTCCTAGGTCGATGTAACTTATTAGCATTAATAGATCGCGGAGCATAGCAGCTTTCTGGTTGTTGAAAAAGTCTTTTGTATTTATACACAAAGATACAAGATTCCAAAATGTACATAGACGGTAGAGTTAATATCTTATGTTTTCTAAAGAAAAGACGACACGAATCTGTTTGTTTCAAGCCAAATATAGCTTTTATACACCTTTTTTGCATTACAAAAGCTCGATCTACTTCCACACAACGACCCCATATAATGATTCCATATCGAAGAATGGATGATACGTAGCTATGGTATGCTGTAATTGCAGCATTTATTGATACTTCGCAACTAATACATCTTAAAGGGTATACAAAACTATTTAATTTACTACTAATAATATTAATATGATTTTTCCAAGAACATAATTTATCTAGCGAAGCCATGTATCAGGATGTTGTTAAGGCTCTATATGATACCACCAAGACACACTACATTGTTGTTATGGATGACTTTAATGCCAAAGTTGGAGTGCAAGAACGCGGCAAAACGAAAATCGGATCCTATAGCGTGGGGCGTCGAAATCACATAGGGCAAATGCTGGTCAACTTTCTGGAGTCACAGAGGCTCTTCTTAATGCAACCTTTCTTCAGGAGAAGCCTCATAGAAAGTGGATATGGCGAAGCCCCAATACTGTGACAAGGAACGAGATAGACTTCATCATCTCTGACCGGAAGTATATATTTAAAGACGTCTCAGTAATCAACAGGTTTAATACCGGTAGCACTCACCGACTTGTCCAAGCACTCTAAATATAGACTTCAGAGTTTCAGAGCCGAGCGCATCAGCTATTAGTAGGATGCAAAAAGTTTCTACTGGAGCTTCAAAATCTTTCGAACTGCTGGAAACCCAGGGCATTGTTGACGAGAAAACCCAAGTCGTGGTCAAAACGCTACAATATGTGTCTCGAAGGATGTTTCCCGGAAAATGCGTTAGCAAGGAGAATAAACTATTGCTCGAGACTCTCGAACTAAAGAGGCAAAGAAGGGAAATGTCATATGCGCAGACGTCTTCGACGGACGGAAGAAACCTAAACCGGAAGATCCAGAAGCTGGTGCGAAGTGACCTTCGATGTTTCAACACCCGCGCCATTACGGCTGTGACTGAACAGAATCGAGGCACCAAAGTCTTCAATCGCCAGCTTGGTAGAAGTCTGTCGAAAGTCAATACTGCGGATGGTGAAACTGTAACCTCCAAGTTCAAGATTCTCGCTGAAATTGAGAGTTGCTACAAAGACTTGTACGCATCACAGATGCCTAATATCACGAGACAGAGCGATGATGACCACAGAGCCCAACTCACGCGCCATTACACGGAGGACATCCCTGATGTCAACCAAGGCGAGATAAGAGTGGCTCTCGAGCAGCTAAAGAACAACAAGTCTCCAGGGGATGACGGAATCACTACAGAGCTCTTAAAACCAGGCGGGACAGAAGTTCTGAAGGCTGGCGAGCCTCTTTAATTCAGTTATCCACTAAGGTCTAACACCTCAGACGTGGAGCGAGAGTGCGGTGGTTCTGTTTTTCAAAAATGGTGACAAAACTTTGTTAAAAAACTATAGACCCATTTCACTCTTGAGCCACGTCTACAATTTATTCTAGAGACTCCTAACAAACCACCCCGCCAGAAAACTCGACGGTTTCCAGCCACAGGAAGAATCAGGGTTTCGAAAGGCTACAACACTGTAGACCACATTCATACTGTTTGGCAGATCATACAAAAGACCAATGAGTTCAATCAGCCGCTGTTTATGGCTTTCGTGGACTACGAGAAAGCCTTCGAATCTATCGAAACCTGGGGGGTTCTAGATGCTCGGCAGCGGCGTCGCATCGATTGGCGCTACATTGAGGTTGACACCGCCACTATGACTGTCCAGCTCCAGGACCATGAAACCAGCCCCATCGAGTTGCGATGAGGCAGGGGGATTTATTATCCCCTAAGCTACAAACTCACTCGAAGACGTCTTTGAGACGCTGGACTGGACTGGACGGGGCATAAACATTAATGGCGAGTACAAAATCCACCTTCGGTTTGCCGATGATATCGTCATCGTGGCAGAAAGCCTGGAAGAGCTGAGCGAGATACTACACAGTCTAAGGTCTCGGCATGAACTTGGATAAAACCAAGATTATGTTCAACGAAAACATTGTACCGGGACCGGTTTATGTCGACGGATTGATGCTTGAAATTGTTCAAGAGTATGTCTACCTGGGGCAAGTAGTTCAGCTTGGTAGAAACAACTGCGAGAAAGAAATTGACCGCAGGAGTCACTTGGGTTGGGCAGCGTTTGGCAAGCTACGTCGAGTTTTCTCTTCGCCCCTACCGCAATGCCTGAAGACCAAAGTCTACAACCAATGCGACCTACCTGTTATGATGTACGTTGCTGAGACGTGGACACTCACAGTGGGACTAGTGCACAAACTAAAAGTCACGCAGAGAGCTATGGAACGGGCTATGCTTGGAGTCTCTTTGAAGAATAAAATCCGAAATGAAGTTATCCAACAAATAATCAAAATTACCGACATAACTCAAAGAATCAGTAAGCTCAAGTGGTAGTGGGCTGGCCATATCTGTAGAAAGACTGATGGCCGGTGGAGCAAGCGTGTCCTAGAGTGGAGACCACGACTCGGTAAGAGTAAGGTAGAGCGGCCCCCGGCTAGGTGGACCGACAACCTGAAAGAAGTGGCTGGGACAGACTGGATGCGGAAGGCTGAGGGCCGTGTACTGCGGCGCGTGTTAGGAGAGGCCTATGTCCAGCAGTGGACTGCGATAGGCTGATTGAGATTGAGAAATACTGAGCCTCTGAAAAAGTTTATAGCTAAAGATAAGTCTCAAAATTGCTGATCTCAGGAACAAAACCAGGAGAGTTGGAAAACAAATACATATCTTATCAAACAAATCTTGCGTATACTGTAGTAGGTATAGTAACAAATAATATACACTCTAAGTCAGCATTGCCCAAACTATGGGTCACCACCACTGGTGGGTCGCGAGCGAATATTGAATGGGTCCTGTAATGTAACTCAACGCCGACTGACCGAGGTTTTCCTCCCCTTTACGCCTTTATCATCCCATTTATGCCTGCTATGCTTTTTGTCAAAAAGCAGCTAAGAAGTGTGTCTCAATGTTGGAATTTCTGTATGATAGGTCGGAGCTCAGACACTCTTTTGGTAACCACGGCTCTAAGTAATACATAATAATAATTTCATTAAATTACATAGTAGAAAACACATTTTTTTTAATTTGTTGTAGTAGCTTTGGCCAATCAAACTTGACCGACATCTGTTAGACTTGTTCGTTATTGTAGGGCCTTTTCTTCAAGAGTATAATACTCGAGTTTTCTTTTTGTGAAGTAGTTTTATGAGTGAAGTGATGTCAGTCTTCCGTGTTCAATTTAGAAATTGTTATTACTGTCGTAAACCCACTGGAAACATCCATGAAGTACCCTTATATTATTACTAGCTATTGACCGCATTTTTCCGGAGCGTACTTCAAAACCAGCGGAATTTCAAACTTAGAAGCCCTAGTTTACCTATAAGGGGTCGAACTTTAACTAATAAAGTGGTCCAATTCTTATGTTTCTAGCTATACAGTCATTTTGACTATGATTATATGTTAGTCAAGACATGATATTATTTATATAGGTAACATGTTAATGATTATGATAAAGCAAATAGATTGTACAATATAAGATAATAATCAATACAGAAGATACTAATGGGTAACCATTCTATTATATAAATAATGTATAAGTCTGTAATTACGAAGAAAGTATACAAAAATATCCTATCCATTTATCTGGTCTTAAAATATCATTAACCTTTGGGATCACCAAATACGATAGTTATTTAATGGAAACAGAAAACCACTCGACTGAGTATACTGCAACATACTGATGCAAAAAGTAAATGCACTCATTTTTATATTTTAGATTTCTGTTCGAAATATATTTCCGTAACAGTTCGACAAAGTTAAGCAACGCTCGCCTAGGTCACTACATGGATGGGTGACCGCATGCAGCATTTACATAAGAGATTGCCGTGCTTCGGTAGGTACGTAAACCTGCCAGTCCCGATACATGCCTCAGTACAAGAATCTTTAGACCATGTCGGAAGCCTTCGGACGGTATAACCTAAAACATTGACACCTGACCAGACTTGACCACATACTCACAAGTAAAAGAAAATAAAAAAATTACGAGTAGGGGGTATTTTTTCAGATTGGGTAAAAGTGGATCACGGGGTATAGTGAACTATTCACTATAACTCAGTATGAGACACAATTAAACGTGTTCTGAACGCTAGTCTGTCCTTCTCCCTAACGTACTAATCGTCAATGGTGGCAAAGCTATAAGTCTCGCTGCTACACTGCCCTCAATAGGTAATTAGCGAAAGTAATTTCACGTGGTTTTATCATCAGCCCTTTATACTGTCCCTTTGCTCAAAGTAACGTAAGTCACTGCCTAAGTGCGTATAAAATTGTTAATCATCGCTTGCTTATCGGTGAAGAAAAACATCGTGAGGAAACCTGCATGTCTGAGATTTTTCCATAATGTTCTCGAAAAACACACATGTCTTCTGAAGTCTGCCAACCCGCACTTGGCCAGCGTTGTGGACTATAGCCTTACCCTTCTCATAGCGAGAAGAGGCCCGTGCCCAGCAATGGGACAGTTTAAGTATATACAGGGACGATAAAAATTAGGTATATTGTATTTATGACATTATTTTCATTGGCAGGTAAAAACAAAGTATGCAAACAATTTTCTACTCTTTTCACGTGTATTGATTGCTATCTAGTTAAAGATTATCCCTTCTACGATCAGTTTAACCACGCTCCAATAAGTTCCGTTTAAGGCGAGGACATATGTGAATTGGGCGTCATTAGGGGTAAATTAACACCGTTTTTCTACGTAATAGTATTAGAAAAAAATCCAAAAAAATATGTCTTAATTTACATCATATAAAGCATTTTCTCTTCGGTACCAAATCCTAAAAAAAGGATTTTAAATATCTGAATAAAATATGCAAAGTGAGGTTACTTTGCATATTTTATTATATATATAATAATAATAATAAAATTTATTAATTTTCATACATCACAAAAATATACATAAAGTTCTTAAAAGGTAATTTAGGTAGAATAATGAGGTGCCTGTACTAGGGTAAACCTGTGCCACAGGCATTAAAGGCACTTACAGTAAGTGATTTTGGTCTGAGTTATGAAGTAATTACAATATTTATCATCAACATATTAAACGTAATGTTTCTAAATAAAAATATGCCTACTTAGAATTATTTTAAAACTAATATGAAATGTATAATTATTTGACCACAGTCAGCAGTTCTTCGGTCTGATCATATTTCAATGTTTGTAAATACTGATAGACGCGTTGTTTCGATCTTACATAACTTAGGTCATAAATAGATGTTTCTTTGTTTATTTTGTTATAAAGATAGGGACCCAGAAATGAAAAGAATCTATTAGTAAAGACAAATCTTGATTCAGAGCTTGAACTACAGACAATATCTTTCCGTCTCTTGGTGTTAGTAAGGTCGGCATTGTACGTAAGCGCAGTATGCTGTTTTAGTACAATGTACAATATAAACAGTTGACGAACCGTTAGCACTTTGCATGATTCATATAGAAGGCTTGTAGAGAATCGGTAAGGTCGGCGGGTGGCCACTTTAAGCAGGGCTCTTTGCGCTCGCTCTATAGAGAGCATTAAAGATTTTCCTATACCTCCCCAAGAGGTTATGCAGTATTGGATTATGGACTGACACAATGCCTTGTACATCTGTATAACGAGGTTATGATCTAAAATAAAGCGAAGTTTTTTAAATACAAATAATAATTTTCGTAGCCTAGATGTTAAAGCGGCGATATGTTGTTTATAGGAAAGGGTTTCGTCCAATATAACCCCTAAATACTTAATATTAGTAGTGCTACTAATTTCCGGACAGGTGCAAATGTTGTTTGACTTAAGATAACAGTTATGTGCATATAAGTGAAAAGAATTGTTATGTGCTTGGGGGTTACGCATACAAAATTGAATGAATTTAGTCTTATCAGTATTTAAGGTTAGTAGATTATGTTTAAGCCAGTTATTTACTACGTTAAACCCTTGTTGTGCATACTTCTGAGCTTCCGTAATGGTGTTTGCTGAGAAAATAAGCGCAGTGTCGTCAGCATATGTAACAATAGTGCCATGATGTAGGTTTAGGTTACAGAGATCATTTATGTACACTAGAAAGAGTGTTCCACCGAGCACACTTCCCTGAGGAATGCCGAATTGGGGTAATAATAATTCGGAACTGATTACGTTGTCTATTTTGACACATTGATACCTATCCCGTAAGTAGTCTTTAAACAGTTTTATCTGTGTGCCTCTTATTCCTAAGGCCTCCAATTTCTTAAGAAGCAGTGGGATTGATACAGTGTCAAATGCTTTTGCCAGATCTAGAAAGACGCCAATCACATGTTGACTTTGCCCAAGTTCCTCGGAAATATAATTAGTCAAGGTGTGTACTGCATCTGCTGCAGATAACTTTGATCTGAAGCCGAATTGCTTGTGGGAGAAGAAGGAGTTATTTTCAAGATATGAAACTAATCTATTGTTTATAATTTTCTCAAGTACTTTAGATATCGAAGGTAGTAGTGAGATTGGCCTGTAATTAGTTACCAGATCCTTTTGCCCTGATTTGTGTATGGGAATTACTACTGCCTTTTTGAGGCATTTGGGGAAGATTCCTTCTGACAGGCAAATTCGGAAAATGTGAGTTAATGGAGGTATCAGTATGTGCCTAAAGGTTTTCAGTATTGCCGTGCTAATACCGTCCCACCCTGCTGCTGAGCTGTGTCTTAGTGATAGGATAATTCGTTCTACTTCAAATTCATCCGGTTCTAGTAAAACAAAAGACTTGCCAGTACTATTATATGTCAGAACGGTTGAAATAGCATTTTTTGGATGATTGTTACATGTTCTTTGAATTTGTTCAGCTAATTTTACACCAAAGTTAGCAAAAAAGCTATTGACGTTATCAGCGGATGAAAGCGGGGTACGATCTGTATATAATAAACTTGTATCGCACTTATTTTATTTCGACGTATATGTTACAGACTTAACGTACTGCCACAATCGCTTAGTGTTATTGCCGGCTTCTGATATTTGAGATTTGTCATACTCGATTTTTGTTATTCTTAGGATTCCATTGCAGAAGTTTCTATAACGCTTATAGACTGTTTGTAAGGTTAAATTATTTGGATTTTGCTTAGCTCTTTTATGTAGTCTATCACGGTGCCGAATGCACTTAATAAGGCCAGGAGTGATCTAAGGTTTAATATTATAATTTTTGTTACTCAAATTAATTACATTGATGTTTTTAAAAATAGCTGTTTGTAAGTTGTTAATAACATAAGACATAGAAGTGGTAGCATCAGCAGAATTGTAAACTGGGCCAAAGTCAATATTGCATAAATCACGTTCTAGGTTAGTCATATTAAGTTTTGACCTTTGCTGCGGACGCGAACGATGCTTAGAATGCATTAATTCAAGCGTAAACAAAATCGCGCAATGGTCTGTTATTGTTGAGTTAGTAACAAGTGTTAAACACGGAAGCTTAGTTTTGAGCATGACGTGATCTAAGCATGACCCACTTTGATGTGTTGGAAATGTGTGAGAAGGCAAAATTCCATGATATGCACAAAGGTTCAGATAATCTTGGGTTCCAGCATCATTATTTTCAGAATTAATATTAATATTTAGGTCGCCAATTATAATAATGTTAGGAAAGGAAGAAAGACCCTGTAAAATGTTATCTAATGAGTTATTAAATACTTCTAAATTTCTAAAGGCAGGAGACCTATAAATAGCTATTATTGCTATCTCCGAACCGATTTTAATAATAAGACAATTACCTTCTTGGATAGTTGGCTCTTCGACAGTAAGGTGTAAAGCTATTTTTGTGTATACCACTATGCCATCGTTCTGGTTTAAAGATAACTTTGTGTAGAAACTATTGTACCCTGGTAATGTCGGTATGTTCTTATTTCTGTTTGAAAGCTAGCTTTCCGTGAGGACAATTATATCACACTCGGTATCAAGCCTTTGTAAGAAAACGCCTAGACTATCTATGTTTTTATATATACTGCGGATGTTTTGAGTTAGTATGGATAGTGGGTTGTTGAAATCGGAAAGATAATGTCTACAATTTTCAGTATCGCTTATTTTAGACATGTAAACTAAACTATCATCTAGATCTTTAGTTAAGTGATTAGCCATATATTATAACGAAACTAAAAATAAACTTATAGACGCTTACAAGCTAGCTCAAGACTAATATGATAATAGGCGACGCTCTTAGGCGCCCTCATTATAATCTACGGAATTGATATACCTCGATTCTGCAATTTTCTTCGCTGGGCATTCGAGGTCACCAGTTTTGTGGTTACTTGGTTTTTTAAAACGCAAGCATGTTGCACATTTCGGCGTCTCGTCTTTCTTGTTACATTCCTTTGTTTCATGTCCTAGTTCACCGCAATATCCACACGTCTGATTGGTCTCGCGGCAAGTCTTCGCCGCATGTCCGTATTGTTGGCATTTGAAGCACCTGGTCACAAGGGTAAAGTCGCGAACGGGGCAGGACGTCCAGTTGATAAAGACTCTAGCCTGGTTAATGAGGACTTTCCTAATGTTGGCAGGTACTTCTATAATAAAGTTACATGTTGGTGCATCTTTTTTACCGGATTTGTGGCTCAACTTAATGCTAGACAAGAAGGACTCACGTGACAAATTAGGTATCTTATCGGTCAGGTTCTGTTCGTAAATGCAGTCATAGACATCTTGGTCACGAAGGGCCGTAGGTACACCAACAACTGTTATCCTAGGTCTTCTTTTGTGGGGGTCTTCTACCTTCAATCCCGAACTACTCAATTGTGTTGAACGCCGAAGTTTTTCAATGTCATCCTTTGACTCGGTGCTGATAATAATACCTCCGTTCCTGGTCTTCCGCAATCCCCTCACGTGCAGTTTCATTTGCTCTGGACATATTATCTTTTGGACGAGTGTTTTGGTGTCGTCGCTAGATTTTTCCTTGTCGTTAGGATATATTGCGATCGAACTTAGATTAGAAGGTCGCAGGTGACTTAATTTATTGGTCTTAACAATATCGGCAAAGGAAATATTTTGGGCTGCAGGTTTCGAGCAAGTTTCTTGTATAGTCTCCGTAATAGACTTTTTAAAGTCATCAAGACGTACGGCTAGGTCTTCTCTCTCTTTTCTTGCGTCTAGTGATGTTTTAATCATGATAGCCTTTTCTTTTAATGACTGATAATGCACAGCCATCTGGGAAACACCCTTACCAACCTTTCGCGCCAGAGCATTGATATTTAATTTTTGCTCTGTGTTCAGCTTACCGTCAGCGGCAATCTGGCACACATCATTTAGGGCTACTTCTACGGTAGACATCCAAAAATTGATGTCGGTAGAGGTGAGGACCTGTAGCTTTTCCTCGGCGGCATGTTCTTGTGGCTGAGGAGTGCTTGGAGGACTGCGACACGTCTTTGTGCTTCGGTTAAAAGGGCTATTTTCAATGTTAGCCATATTTGATGTCGCTCACTTGTGATTCATAGTTTTTTTGCACACTTCACATAAATTTACAACTGTTCTAGGTCACGTATTTGATAAATGTAATTATTTAAACATGTAGATAAAAATATTGCAAGTTAGACACGTCTACTCCGTCTGAACTGCGAATATGTATGATCTATATATATTGTTTTTGTAGTTATTACCTTTTTTCTCCTAATGTATCAATCATAAGATTGTTTAAATTGAATCAGCCTCTTATATATTAGAGCACCAAGGGAACCTTCAGCTTATTTTTGCAAATAACTTTACTTTTTATTTTCTAAGGATTTTTTACGTCACCGATACTCGCAAATCGCGCGTGGACAACTAACCAGTAGTACGAGCAAGGTCAACGGCGTATATCCACCTCTTAAATTACATTTCACAAGGTTTGTTCCTTATTATATCTTCTGTTAAAAATATTTTATAGACTCACGCTTTTATGCCCTAAGAGGTAGCCAGAGGTGTAATATTACACCCACTTTTCGCCATGCTATGAATGTGTAAGTCCTACGTAATAAAGGGCGAGCCTATTGCCGTTGCCGGGCACTTTCACAACCGAGCGGTTTTCACCAAGAGATAGTATGAGATTTGGTTTAAGGAAAGTTTTTGTGTATATTTTATGTGGGTGAAATCTAGTTAGGTACTTATAAAAGCTCAAGAGCTTATTATTTGACAAAATCTGAGTAATAATAACCAGGTACTTAGTTACGCCTCACTAGTTTCAGCAAGAATGGACCTATTCAAGCGGAGAATTACTTACCTCTTACAATATATCTGAAGGATCTATTTTACTCATCTGCTGTACCATAAAAGTAAGTACGTAATACATGGTAAATGTGTACGTAGTGTTTAGGTACATTATATCTATGTACCTATGCTGTATATGTCATTAATGCATATGACTTTTCGTAACCGGGTTACTGCAGTCTTACACATCAGTTGAGAATTGCCAACCGTTAAAAAATGCGGGGAAATGGTGACTCTCACCGACAACTTCTCCCAGATCCCTTTTGGCATTTGAATCTCCCTCACCTTCCCCAATATGAAAGTAAGGGGAAAAGCCGTTGTCGGCATTTGGCGCTCTTTATCACTGAACTAAACATATCAGTAAGTTCTAATACTCCTTTACATTAATCTCTTAAAATAGTGCTATTATTTATACTTAAGTTGTTGAGCGCAACTCATCATATCATATCAGCCGAAAGACGTCCACTGCTGGACATAGGCCTCCCCCAAGGCACTCCACACAGACCGATCCTGAGCCAACCGCATCCATCCGCTGCCCGCGACCCCAACGAGATCGTCCGTCCACCTTACAGGAGGCCTACCTCTGCTACGACGTCCTGTGCGTGGCCGCCACTCCAGGACCTTCCCAGAGCGTAACTGCTGTTACTAAAATCAGCACCATGATCCTAAGTCTAATTCGGTTGCATCCTAGACTTTTGTTTTGGACCCGAGGACTTTTTTCTATTATTTATATTACTATTTTTATTCAAGCCAGATTTGACAGTTATAAGTTTCTCTACAGAGCGACTGTCGTCTGACCACCGCTACCGAAAGAGATAGTAATATCGCATTTCTTAAACTAGTGTTATATTCAGCGGCACTGACTCCTTACTTGTTCGAACCTGTTACCGAGTGGCAGTTAGTTGGCAACTCCACTAGGCTATTGCTTGTCAACTATGGCTATTCAAGTATACATTATAATTGTAGAGAGAACAGTGTAGAGTGCTGTCACCGTGAATGATATTATGAATACAATTTTACGTTCAATACTGGCACCAACCAAGCGAGAACAAAGTGTCAAGACGTGCATATTTCCTGTTCCTGTTATTCTCCTCTTTGTAAAACATTTTAGTATTCAGTTATGTCTCTTCATAAATCATCAGTTTTTGCAGAGACGCGCAAAGGTTATTTAGGAGCTTTAAAAATATTCATTGAGCAAAATATTTAATTAAGTGGCATGGCAATCCTGCCACCAAAGTCAAATGGTTCTCAAAATTAATATTGCTTGGAAATTAATACTACGGAAAAGCTAGGCTCACGAGATCCGAGTGCTTGTAATTTATTCCGGGAAATTTATAAATGGTTGATCGAAGTTTCAAGTTAACAGATGGCTGGTTTATTCTTTGGTTAGATCATTATGATTCACGTGCATTTCTATAGAGCGTGGCGCATTGCCATGCTGTTTCTCTGAGCCTTTGCGCATGTTACCTGATGACATTGATGAGGAGGCATTCTATTATTTTCTATTATACTATTTTTCTTATTGGAAGGAATGAATACAATTATATATTTATTTATAATTAGATTAAATAAATGATAACCTTATAATTGAGGACAGTTTTTTTCTCCTTTGCATTTTTAGGTGACGATATGGAATAAAATCAATAACAATAAATGAAATTGATAAAGTTTGAATCAAATATAAAATTTGTTACTTGTTGGCAATCAAAACTAAATATGCATACTTTGCGAAATGCACCTATAAATATATTTAATATTCGACTTTAGTAATCTTGGAGACACTCTATAATTTCGAAGAACTGCTGGTTGTTTGTGTCTATATTAGAAGTTTCTTAATTATTTATATTTTCTCAAACATAATTATTACGATGTGATTTATTAAATGACTTTTAGCTTCAAATGTCTCTTGGCGTCGAAAATGGTAATTATATAAATTAGTTTGAAAAATATATTTGGTTTTTCCATGTTCTGAAAACTGCAAGGACAAGCCAGATCCTTGCAATTTTCAGAACATTGAAAGACGCGTTTCCTTTAATGAGACATTTCCTTCATTCTTGATTCATAATATCAGCCGAAAGACGTCCACTGCTGGACATAGGCCTCCCCCAAGGCACTCCACACAGACCGGTCCTGAGCCACCCGCATCCATCCGCAGCCCGCGACCCCAACAAGATCGTCCGTCCACCTTGCGGGAGGCCCACCTCTGCTACGACATTCTTGATTCATCATCATCAGCCTTTAACAGTCCACTGCTGGACTAGGCCTCTCCTTTGAAAGGAGGAATTAGCCTACTATACCACGCTGGCCAAACGGGTTGGTATAGGGTTTGTATCAAGTTTTCCTTCTCTTACAGTGCTGTTCTCTGCATAATATGGTCCCTCTGTCGGCTCTTACGACACCCATGGGATGATATGGGGTGGTGACAATCCGTATTCTTAATCCGTCACCACACGGACTTCTTGATTACCTATGATTAATTCATAATTACACTTAAGTACATAAATTAGCTCTTTACCTATAGGTATACCTGCACTTAAGAAATTGCATGAAAGAACATCTAATAACAGAACAAACTAATTTAAAGTTGAGCAACAATTACATGTTTACAACAAACTATATATATTCATGTAAAAAACCTACTTTAAAGCAGTTTTTAAGGCAATCTGTTAATGCCATCTACGGTAACGTTTTGGCTCTAACAAGTATTTTCCATACTTACATTAATAAGTTTGGTCGTAATGGGTCAAGCATTATTCATATTTTTCTATCTCTATTTATCTTTCTGTCTTGAATCCTTTGTCGAAATAGCAACTAATACGTGTTTTCTTTTCATTTAGTTCTTCAATCATTAATTTTGTAAACTAGTATTGATTATTGGAGAATCAAATAAAAAAAAACATTAACATAATAAAATAAGCGTATCCTAATATATAAAGCTGAAGAGTTTATTTGTTTGTTTGTTTGGTTGAACGCGCTAATCTCAGAAATTACTGGACCGATTTCAAAAATTCTTTCAGTGTTAGATAGCCTATTTATCGAGGAAGGCTATAAGCTATATAACATCACGCTATGAGCCACGGGATCGGAGCAGTTGCCTTAAATAACGCTGGTGTAACCACGGGCTTATCTATATAAACTAAGATATGAACGAGTGCTTGTTTCTTTATCTTCCTTTTGTGTTTTTACATATTACAAAGGATGTTAATTTGCCTCATAAAGCCAAACAATAATAGGCAAAGTATTTTAATATCGTTTCTTCAAAAGTGAAGGTATTCTCTTTTGAAGAAAAGATAATATAATATTGTACCATATTACCACAACACCATACAGTCCCAAGCTTATCTTATTATCTACTTATTTTTATTTATACAACTAAACTAAGCAGAAGCTTGTACTATGGATACTAGACAATGTATAGACATACATTCCTATATACGTTTTTTGTAAATACATACATATTATATAGACAAACAACCAGACTAAGACAAACATCCATGTCCATGCACAAAAATGTTTGACTTGAGCGGGCATCGAACGCAACCGCGACCTTCAGCGCACCAGTCGCTTACACTCCCGCGGCGCCAACCAGTCGTCAGTTATTTAAATACTTGTGAAGATGTCCGGGGAAAAGTCGACCCTATTTACGCTGTAACGCTGTTTGGACATTGACGGATTCGCATGCAGCTACGAACCATTTGTGAAACAATTGCGGAAACGAAACATGCGCGGAACGAAAACCTGTAAAAACGAAAATCTATGCGTCCAACTGCGTAATGTCGGAATAATTCCCAATTTAATTAAGCACATTTTTCCGGCTTGCATTATACGAAAATCTGCGCGTCTTGACAGAACATGCGGCGACGTATTGCGTTGCGAAACGTCTGCGTCTGTGTAACGACGCTTTCGCAGTTATCTGCGAAACAGTAGCGAAAAGGATGCAACTAATTAATCTCGCTATGAGAGTGAGGCATACCATATACATATACGAAACCTTTCCATACAATTAACAGATTTTTCTTAGTTTCGTAGCCGCATGCGAATGCGTGGTGGACCAGCAGCAATATTGTGTAAGTAAGTTATACTATGGCTCTCCATACCATGCTATGCTCGGCGTTTGCGAGATCGAATCAGCAATGAGGAGATCCGCAGGAGAACCAAAGTAACCGACATAGCTCTCCGAATAGCCAGGCTGAAGTGGCAATGGGTAGGGCACATGGCGCGAAGAACCAATGGCCGTTGGGGCAGACGGGTTCTGCCCCATGGTGATGGTGCTAGTTCTGATATAAAACCAAATGATGTAGAAAATTATTCCATTGGGTAGAAATGATCGCATTATGATGAATGTTTTTTTAAACCTACCCCTGTAAATATGTACATTTTGACTTTAAAAAATAAAACATCTGCCAAAGACATCTGTAATTTTTTATATTAATTGAAAATAACGAATAAAAAATAGTTAACACATCAAAAGTCGTCTAAAGATACATTTTTTAACTTATATATTTGCATATAATAAATCGCTTAAATATTTTTGATCCCATAAAAATGGCAAGAAATTTAAAAATATTTTATCCAGTTGTATTAAATTTCACGAGACTTGGAAGAGCACTTGAAGTTAATGAGTGGATAAAAATATAATGGCGAGTTGTCAAACGCAGAAGATGAAATATCACAGCTTGATTAAGTTTTGCTGACCAATGTTTCTAAGTTGGGACATATTCATTACCAGATTCCGTCCACCGCTCCGCTCGCGTCGTTGTCGTCGAAAAGCTGTTAATGTGTTATTCTAATGGATCTCGCTGCTTAAATTTCATCAAAATTGGTTTATGTGTTCTTGCGTGTAGTCCACGGAGCATTGCTCGGTGCTATAAGTCTATAGTCTGTGGATATAGGATGTCATATGAATATTTTTTGCACTACTACTATTTGTAGTAGTACAATATAATGTTCATCACCAATGTAGTGCTATTTTATTCATGATCAAATAGACTAAAGCCAAAAATTTAACTCACAAGATCTTTTACTTATCGTGTCTGCCTCCGTGGTTTTGCACCGAGTGTACTTATGCAGAAAATTTTATTTAGAACGTTTAAAATATTATTAATTACAGCACCTTGTAACATTCGCACCCTTGACTCCAGCATACGTAAAATCAGGATGTGAAGCAAAATACTTTATCCGACTGTACTTTGACAAAACCACACTCGGCCATTGTTCTTAGTAAATCTTCTTATCAAGATGGCACTAAGCAAAGCACTAACGAAATATAAATAAAACCAAATTTTCTCTCAAGCTCAATGACTATGAACATCGACATGAAACAAGCCAAGAGACGTCTTGTTTTTAATTCGACGCGATGTGTTTCACAAGAATTTTGAATTTTAATGCTGTGAAACACGACGTAAACAGGAAAATAATGGTTTGGCTCTGTCAATGTCAGGAACGGAAAGCATCAGAAAAAAAATATAAAAAATTAGTTGCGTATATCCTATTCACGCCTAGCCCATACATACCACGCCTCGACGGTTTAATCGTCGGTGTCTATCGATTCGTTGTCTATGTGAACTCCTTGAGACTAGGATGATGTATCCCTTGAGAAAAATACCTGTAATATATAGTCTAAGGAACATACAAACATCGCGAAGTAAAACAAAGAGGCTGATTTTCATAATTTGACAAATACCGGCACAGTATTTTGAACGAAATCCAGTTTGAATTCATTTTGAATTGACCTACAATTGGTATTCTGCTACACTTATGACCAGTTTCACCGCTATTTAATAACGTCCTGTTAAAATAATATTTTCATAATTTGTGTACGCATATAAATTTCATTCCAGTTTTGAATTTAACTGGAAGATATGGCTTATCCATGGGTGGTGAAGCCCTAATGTAATTATCGTCTCAATTTGCACTTATTGTTCGACGTTGACACATAATGTTACCAATTTATTTGATTTACGATATAGTTGCGATATTATTGAAATATCAGTTAAGTTAGTTTTGGAGAATAGATTCCGTTAATCAATTGTAACTTCATTTGGAACAAATTAAATTACGAGACTTGGCCGTCAACTTATACTTAAATGAGTACGGTAATTTTCTTAGCACTTCAGCAGACGTTTGTTTAGATAAAAAATATTTACCAAGAAAACTTAAAGCCAAAAGTCTGTTTTTATGTAAAATACGTACATTTTGCTGTCGCAAAAACATTACAAACAAAGTAGCTTTTAGATTGCCTGAGGTTATAGTTTAAGAGCTTTTGCGTAATTCTAAGACTAAATATTTTCTTTTTAGAGTAAATATTAAGTTGACAAATACATGTCAGTAGTTTTGCGAGAAAAGTTTATAAACAAAATGTTTTCTATGAATGGCCTTTAGTAAGCCGTTAGGCTTTCAGTTACGTAGTAATTCTGCGAATAACGTTATCTTTTTGCTTTCTATGTATATTTATAAAATGAATTTCCCTGTTCTTTATGAACGATATCAGCTGAAAAACTATCGAACGGTTTTTTGTATGGTCTTCATCAATGTGTGATTCCTGAGGAAGGTACAAGTATATAAATCAAGCGGGTGGAGTCGCGGGTGAAGTCAAGTTATTAATAACCTTTACCTTTCCAATAACTTAAGTATTTTATTATATAAATTTTATAATGGCGACATTATAAAATTTTATAACAGGTTTTTAACGGGGGCGACAGACCAAGAAAATATACTGTGCGTCGTGTTAGGATTGAATGGACTCTCTAACATTGGTGTTCAGGGTACGCCTAGCGTTTGTACTACAGAGTGAACGCCGAGTCGCACGCCCAATGTGAGCGAGGCCTAGTAAGAACGGACTGTAGCGCTCAGTGTTCTGGATTCGATCCTAACACTAGACAATACTTTGTGTGACCCATAGATTGTTAACGCTCTTTCAAGCTTTTGTGGTATTCGTGTCCGTTGTTTGAATTTTTGTGACGTTCGTAGCCTTTTAACCCGTTTGTTTTCCGACGCGAGATACAATAAAAAATCAATTGTTTGAATCATATTTGATACAGGGGACAGTGAAACTGTTAAAATACAAAGATACAATTTATTTTTCCATGAAACTAAATGCCAATTAAGACTGTTGATACACATCGACGAATCCCTAAGAGACATTCTTTTCCACGTTTGTAGTGTGCACGATACATCTTTATTGTTACCGATATTTGATATTGAAATATATCTACAGTTAAGATAATATTCTGGTATGAAGTCAATTAAAAACTATCCTAGTAAGAGATACTAGGTAACGTATTCCATTAAACTGATAAGAAAAAAGTACGTTTATGTACTTTAAGTGCCAATAACCTAGGTTACTCAGACAGTTCTTAACGTGACCTAAATAATAATATCATATAGAAAGCGTTGGTAACATAAAAAGCAATTTGCTTATGATAATTTGTGTGAAGTCAGGGGAAATAAAAACGAAAAGTATTAATTTTTACCTAAATTCAAAAAGGTTCTCTTTCTGCGGTATTTTTTATCTGTGTTATCTCAGAATATTCTTCCAGGTGAATCGATCTTATTTTTTTTAATGCACCAGCATCCTCTTGTAGTCAAATAAGGATGCCCACAAATTCTACCACTTTATGGGATCATGCCACAACCAGCCACTACAAATTAATATTCAATATATGTTTTCAAAAATCGTATCTTAATTTTTCGTAGTAAACTACAAGGAACCCTTAAAGTTTAGCTGTGGCAGTCCGTCTGTTTGTAAAGAGTTGAAATTGACCTAAGCCTTCTGCCATATAAGCCAGAAGTTTTTAATAAATCTTAGACCTATGTCTCTCGAGATGGAGCACAGATTCTAAGAAGCCTCTACACACTCCTGACTACTGATAGTATAATATAGAATTTAAGAATTTATGGCTGATTAAAGAATCAATATTCTTATAAATAACAATAGATTAGGAATAAAAACCTATATTGGTCAATGCCATACCTATTTATATGTGCAGCAATTCAAAATATTATTTACATTTGACAGAAAAGAGCACAAGTGATAATAATATATAGGTACATATCTCGTAATAAGTACATATACCTGAAGCGACAAGGCAGTAATATTCAATATCTAGCTAATTATTGGCACAGTCAAATAATCCATACAGTCGTTCGACGAACGCGTCTAGACGGGTCAATCGTGCGGGGGCCAAGAGGTGAGACGCGGGAAGAGCGGTACCTAGTTACGTATATCGCCTTAGTTCCTAACTAGGTACATGTTTTTGGGGGCTGGCACGTGCTTGTTTTTTGTTCGTTACTTATTTATTCGCTTATGAATATTAATTAAGATGGTGCATACGACTTGTGCTGTGAGACATTGAAATTCTTTATGCTGTTTAAAGATTTAAATAAATAGGGATTTAAAATATCTGCGATTTCATCAATTTACTTATACCAAAAAAGAAAATTTCATTAATTATAATTATTTATATTATTTTGAAATGTATGTACCTATAACCACTTAAAATAATGTGCACATTCCTACTAATCTACTAACTTTTTACAATATCTCATGTCTGGCCAAATCACAGAATAAAGTAGCAATTATTGTACGTAAACAACATGGCAGACGTAAGAAAATATGCGTTGTAAGGTAATATTCGATTCTGGTGTGATTTTAATTTCATTCAATAAGAACTTAGTGCCTTCGCATTAGGTATGTACCTATCACATATTATTATGTATCTTGGTAACGGCGCATCCTAGCTCAAAAATTACCATATTTTTGGCCCACTTTTAGAAACCCCACACATGTTCTCTGTAATCTCATAGCCTGGTCACCCATCCATAAAATTACCGTGATGTCTATTGCTTTACTTTAACGTAGTTTGCACGAAAAAAATCTGCAAAATACTTCATATCGATAACATAGGCTCTGCAAGCTGATCCTAAGGTTACCCATCCATTAAACCACCGCTATGTCAATCGCTTTATTTTAACTTGGTTTGTACGAAAAATACTTTATATTCTTAACCGCCTCCCACGACACCTGCGGGATGAAATAGGTGCTGACTGACACTTTGTATGCAAATCTGTCGCCGCACGAAAAATGCAACGTTTTTTATAATAATTATTTATCGTTAATTATTGTAATATAATAAACTAGCTGTTTCCCACGGTTTCACCCGCGTCTTGAAGGAACTTCTTCGCTGTTAATTTTTAGCCTAAGTTACTCCTTGGTACATCAGGCCAGTGAGGGTCCCGTCAAAATAGGTCCAGCCGTTCCAGAGATTAGCGAGAACAAACAGACGGACAGACAAAAATTGTAAAAAACGTCATTTCAGTGTATGTACCGTGTATACATCCATATGCATTTAGTAAAAAGCGGTTATTTTAATATTACAAACAGACACTCCAATTTTATTTATATGTATAGATAAGTGATTTACACTATATTATTAATGTAGCGTAGCAATTGTAATATTTTTCTAAAATAAATAGACTGCCTCGTTGGTCTCGCGGCATAAATGTGCGCGTGGGATCGGGAGGTCCCGGGTTCGATTCCTGGGTCGGGCAGTGTTATTGGGTTTGTCTGTCACGAAATTCTCAGTAGCAGCACGGAGTCTGGAAACGTGCCCGGTACGGCAATAGGCTCGCCCCTTATTACGTGGGACTAAAGTATATCTGGCGAAAAGTGGATGCAGAAATACACCTCTGACTACCCCTTCGGGGATGAAAGGCGTGACGATATGTATGTATGTATGTAAATAGACGGTGTTTGAATAAGTAGTGGTATACTTAACAGTAATATATTAATGTGTAGCTTATTATGTCTTTAAAGTTGCTTATTGCTTTTGAGAGAGATCAATAGTGCGACTGGATTTTGATATTAACATTGTTATATAGATTACTTTACTTGAACAACAAAATATGTTATTCAAGCTTGGTTGATGTTAATTAATCTGTAAATTCATATATTACTAGAAATGTACGTTCGGCTTTATATTAGTAGATGAAACATAAATTGTCGTAGGTAAGTGTATTTCTCGCACAAGGTGTAGCTATTAGGTATATTTGGCATAGTCAGGAATAACATAATGCTATGATTTACGCGCAATATGCTGAATATCTACTTGAACTATGTTTATTTATTTTAGATTTTCACCAATTACAGTATAGTTACAAGACTAAAAATATTTAAGATATTATATACTTTAATAAATAAGTTGATTATTTAATTAATTTTATGAGTATATACGTATTTTTCTAATCCACTGAGCTAACGTAATGAGAATAGCCCCCGGCCCTTACCACTGAATTCTCAAAATCTATGCTTATTTTATAGGCATCCTGTATAGAGAGCTAGACTTTAAAACATAGCTTTTATTTTGGATTGCCAGGTCAGATAATATAAACACTAATGTTCTGTTTAATCTATTTATGCTAGAAAACAGATTTTAGTCTTAGATGCAACCGGAATAAAATTACGACGATGATGGTGAATGGAGAAGTAAAAGACTTTGAACTACTTTATGCAAAGACATCATGTTATGTTTTTATGACTTAAGCCGTAGAGACTTTACTGAAAAATTATCGATTTAATACATAACAAACCTAAAGTAATAAAACTAAACCTAAGAACATCTGTTTATTCTGTTTAGCAAGAACAGGTATTTTGAATAAACTAGTAGCGTTCCGTACATTAGCTAATTGTTATTTACCCTTGTTAGTTTTATGTATTAGAAAGAAAGGAAGAGATAAAATATATTTTAACTGTTATTTTACTACATCTTCATATATTATACAAAAAAGTGGACGCCCAACATTTATCTAACAATGTGGTTTACTTCAAGTGTAAGTTTTAAGAATTATGTGATCTGCACATTTATATAAAAATAGTTTTAAAACTTAAACCCGACTACGTCAAAATGGAGTCGAAAAATAACGAAACAAGAAAATAGCTCATTCAGATACAAATCCAGAAAAGTAAAAGTACAGAAATGCTTAAGCTAGAGCCGTAGTCGCACCTATTTTATACTAGGGTACATGTAGTTACCCTAAGACTATAGTTCTTGTTTGTTAAATCTGTGTAGTTACCTGCCATGTTTGTTTAATGCCGGTGAGTGTTCCGTGCACCCACAATAGGTATACAATAGGTGCGACCACAGCTATAGCTTGAGAATTTCTGTACTTATACTTTTCTGGATTTGTATCTGAATGAGCTATTTTCTTGTTTCGTTCTTTTTCGACTCCATTTTGACGTAGTCGGGTTTAAGTTTTAAAACTATTTTTATTTAATCCTTTTTCGTATCCTAAAGGGGCATATAAACAATCTCACCGTGCAATATTTACCTACATTGTCATATTGTTTTATAAGAAAATAGAAAGAAAAATAGGTAACGCAAAGCGTCTGAACCGCTTGAATTGTAAGTACAACCGCGTTTTAAAGTTATATTTTGACTGAAACAGCATAATATATGTACATTTTTGTAATGTGCTTACCAATACCTTTCTTTTGATACCAAACACATAGTGATAATCGCAGTTAATTTTTTTTTTATGTACGAATCTCAGTTATTTATTCCGTAATAGAAAATGTTGATTAAATTTATATAGCCTTTGTCACCCGGGCTATTATTACAAATCTATTGATACCTCATTTATTAAAATCGGTTCAGTAATTTAGGTGCTACGGTGGAACATACAAACATATATACATAGACTGCCAAAAACATAACCCTTCCTTTTGGCTTCGCCGTAGTCGGGTAAAAACTACGCTACCGCGAGTTTACGAAACTGAATACATTTTCGAGCAATGATGCATTACAATCATTTTATTTCTATTATTTCGAATCTCTTAATCAAAGATCATAATTATATATCAGTGGTCATTAACACAAGCTCAAGGCTATGGCCAGGGCTCTTAGTAAATATTATTATAGCTTATCCAGTGCCTCAGAGAACATTTTAAGCCATCGTGCCTCAGCTCACAAATTAAATCATTTCCATTTTTATCGACTATATTGCGCCGTGAAGCGCAGATTGTGTACACACTATCCCCGATACATATCATCAATTTCAGCGTATTATTTTCGCACACGCCTCAGTGTATAATATAAACATCATTTCCTAGCGTTATCTCAGTTGCATCTAAAACTTTTCCCTGGAGTCTGAGATCCGCGCGCGTTTCTTACTAGATTTAACAGAATATAAGCTTTTATTTGCTTTTATAACAATTACTTCTTAATTTGAACAGTAGACAACCTTACCAATTTCAAGTCTTGTTTAAATTATATTAATTAAGCTATTAATCACTACATACGACAGAAATTTCAAAATTGTCCTGTGAATTATTTATTGACAAAGTTGAAGAATAAAATAAAATTGTTTGAAACATTCCAAAACCTTACCTGTGGTAGACTGCAGAGGAGAGCGATAAACCACGCCATGTATAGCATCGTCTTGCTTCTCTTTCTCGCTATCGCCAATCTTAAGGGATAGAGGATGGCGAAGAATCTGTAAACAAAAAATATATATGTATTAAATTTGGGTGGATCAAGAGCGTAGTACATTTTCTGTTTCTTTTTAAATATGTTCATTTGCGTTTGGTAGAAAACTAATTATAATATAATATGGTCAGAAAATTACAGTTGCTTAAGGCGCTGTTATACCTCAGCCATAACGGTACATATTACAAACTAGCAAAAAATAGAGCTTAAAGTCAAAAGTCTGAACAAAAGACTTTTAAAAGAATTTTTCATGTATGTAAAATAGAATCACGGTAAAAAAAACACAAAATCGAGACAAAAAATAATCTTTCGTCTCACTGTTTGTAATATTTTGATAGTAAGCTGTCATATTTTATTTTAATTACCCTATTTATTTTCATATTATACGTCTATATTTTGTAAAATTAAATAAAATCTGCCAAACGTCTATGATTTTGACGATCGGTAGATCCCATCAATATCAAACGCTTCAGCAATTTAAACCTTATTAGCATAAGCGGTGTACTGAGTGTCAGTTGCTAGTTTACGCCCCGCCCAGACCTCATCATTCGGCTATGAGCCCTGTGAGAGATAGGTCACGTCGCTTGCGTCTCCGCTGCACGAAATTTTACGTAAACCTGTTTGTTATTATAATATGCCAAATTGAGTTCGTAATTTCATGTTTTATGTTATAGACTGAATACTTTGAATCAAATAGGCTTTTCATGTAACTATGGGCACATATAATTAGGACCTAAGTTTATACTCTTGTTGCGTTTAATGTGTTATTGTTTCTGTGCTTATAAATATATAGTTAGAAGAATAAAATATGGACAATTAGAGAAATGAAGTTCTACGAAGGATTTGTACAAGAAAGCGTCGTAATAAAATAGAAATTCATCCATGGTCAAGTAATTATGAAATATGTAACATTTTTACACAAATTATTTTCATAAGAGTCTTTTATGACTAACTATGTTCTAGATTATCGATTATGCATAATATAATTATATAAATTATTCTCACAATACATAGCTGTCACAGTTTTAAATTTTTGAAAGAGTAATAACATAAAATCGAATCATTTTATGTACCTATATTCCAAATTCATTAGCTTGTCAGAGCGCCTGGAGCGCTAAGATGCCGCCACGGCGAACCATAATGATGACAGCGCTAATATGGCGCTCCGCAATCCGCACACAAGCGGTAATGAATGTTGTATTATTGTGTTGAGAACATAAACCTATTTAGGTACATCGGGTAAAACTTTGATTATTCATAAACTATTAGGTATGTCTCAGTACATCTAATATCTTTTTAATTTCTAAAACCAATCATTTATAAGTAAGAAGGTGACTTCTCTGTTTGCTATAACACATGATATAGTATTTTTTTAATAATAAAGTACGTAACTAATTATCTTTATTGTAATTACAGTGAAGTTAAAGATAACAGTTCTGCAACGTCTTACACACATTTGACTGCAGTAATTCCTAACACGATCTGTTCAAGAGCTAGCCCAGAAATGCCAAACAATTTTTTTAACAAATTTGACTCAAATTCCGTAGTGATAAGCAAAAATTACAAGAGGGATAGCAGTGACTGGTACAAATTGCGTAAGAATATGTTGACAGATTGAAATTTTGGTATAGTGGTAAAAAGAAGAGATAACAGCAGTAAAGCCAACTTAGTAAAAAATATTTTGTACAAATAAAATATTTGCAAAACTTAGTAAAAAATATTTTAAAATGAACAACTGGCTTTGCAACAACTGGCGAAGCAAGAAAATGTAACAATCGAGCCTTGTGGATTATCCGTTTATTGGTGCCACGCCAGATGGATTAATAGGTCCAAACACAATTGTGGAAATTTAATGTTCTATAGTTGCCTATAAGAATGGCCTGGAGAATAGTATAAGAGAAAATAAAATACAAATATGGAAACATGATAAAAAAGTGAACTGACTAGTCTAAACAATATTGTAATTGTTATTATCAAATTCAGGGGCAACGCCACGTTACACGCAAACAAAAGTGTTTATTTGCTGTGTGGAGTGGCGAAAGTATACCACTAAAAATAGAAATTATAGAAAGAGATGATGTTTTCTGGGAGAAGAAAAGCTTGTGGCGATTTATATGAATTAGCAGTTGCCTGAAATTGTTGATTCTCGTCAAGCTCAAGGGATGGCATTGCGAGATCACGGAGAGGAAAATGTTTCATCAGTGCTTGAAATTTCTACAATACCAAGCCGTAAAAGGAAAGTAAATGAAACAGTGCCTCGTGAACAACAGCAAATAATAAGTATTGAAGCCTTATTACCTCACAGACTGCCTTTAACATTCGATGAGAATAAAGAAAACCTGCCGGGTTGTAGCAGACAGCTAACTTTTGATGAGCTGTAAACTCTGTATTTCGTTAAAAAATGATACATGAATATAAATAAATATCTTTTAATATTTATTTTCTTTGAAACAACACATATTTGAAGCGAAAGAAAACTTTTATATTTTCCATACAAACATGTATGAGGAGAGCTAACGAAAAAGCAGTAAGTAACTCAAATTCTAATTCTATAATTTTCTAAGCGACATAGCAGTATCTCATGAATAAGGTATATCCACATATATTTTTGATGTTTATCTACTTTGAAAAATAATAATGGGTTGGGTTTCGAAACGAGTCGCCTAAATTTGAGGGTATTGGTAGTGTAGGGGGCTTAAAGGAGTTCGTTTTAATCCCCTAAAAGTAATTTTGGCTGCCGGAGTTGCGTCTAAATATTTTTAAACAATTTCCAAAATTTTATAAATACTTCGGCAATTATGCAAAACGGAACGTAGTTTTTATACTTTAGTACAGTTTTACAAATGTCATTTTTAGATTTTATGTGAAAAACGTGAAACGAAACGCAAAACTGCCATCTTGGAATGATCATATTGACAACTAATGTCAAATTTGTGCGTCATTGCTTTCGAGTGCCAAGGGTTAGGTGCGACTGTAATAAGTAACTAAATAGATTATGTTAGGTTCTCTTTTGACCCTTAATCCGAAAATAGGAGCCCTTCGCAGGGCCCCGTCAACCTTAGTTTATTAAACTAGTGTGATGAATGTGGAAGTTGGCAGTGCCATACACACCGATGTTTAGAGATTTTTTTTTCAGAGGAAACCAAGTATTTCCGTCAAGTGAAAATGATGAGGGGGGTTTCAAAACCTCCCCTCTTCCCTCTCCAATCACTCACAACCCCTAAAAACGGCGACGTATTTCGAAAGCTTTACCATAATAATTATACTTATAATAACAATAAACATCCATAAATAAATAAAAGAAATCAACTTTTACTAAACTTCAATTATCTCGTAACTCATTTTAGTTGAGATACGGCTTTTGCGCTTAGTAGAACAGTATTGTGTTTTTTAGGGTACCTTAGCCAAAAATTGTAAAAACGGAACCCATATAGATTCGCAATGTCTGTCTGTCTGTCCGCCCGTATGTCACAGCCAATTTATTGCAAAACAGATTTGAAAACTGGCAGGAATGGACTTAGATGCAGGTATTCTATGAACTGCTTCACTATTTTTATACAAAAACAAACATAATAATGGCCTTTCCATACATGGAACTGACTTAATTATTTTTATTATCTTACGGCACGTAGGTATTTACCTACTTTCGTCAACTATTAATACCTATAACGTAATGTAAATCAGTTTTGCTCATGGCTGCACTGAGAACAAAAATTGCGCTATGCCTATATTGTACAAACAGATTGATGTATGTAATATAAATTTTGATATCAGTATCTCAATTCAATATGCTAAAACGTTTTGCTTGCGATTTTGAAATATTGGAATACGGATGTCGCCAGAATACGGCCGCACGCGACGAGAATGAAGGGGGGCGCCCCGCAGTAGACGGAGCTAAGCTCCCTTCACCTCCCCTGCTTCACCCCCTCATTTACCAAAACAGTCACTTAGGACAGCGCCTTAAAATGTATAATGACTTTGACGACACTTTTTGCCTGCGTTTTAGTTACAGCAAACAAAAACGTCACAACACGAATACCATTATCAAAAATATTTTTAGATGCAGAAATTATTTTTGGGCTTAAAAAGAAGGATACATATCATAAATATCGGTAGTACTTCTTGGCTGCGTTAAATGATTAACGGATGTTTATATTTCTCGTAATCATACTTGGATTCTGTAGTGTACAGATAAACTGTATTTAGCATATTGTTATCAGATTATTTTGATAAAACTAGAAAAAGATATAAAAGGAATCAAATAAGCTTTGTCTCATTTTGTTTCACTAAGATGGTATGTCGAGAAGACCGCCTCAAAAACTGACATATTTCAACGTTTATAAAATTCTATGCACTTCAAATAAATTATTATTTATTTTTTAAAACATAATCTTGGATTGCCGCGTATTGAGCTAAGCAGTTTAAAAATCTCTTCTTAAACTGATTAGAATCAATCATCATTATCATCATCGTCCTAGCGTTATCCCAGTTGCATCCAAGACTACTCGCCTTGGAGCCCGGGGTCCCGCTTACTAGTCTAACCAGCAGGCCGATTCAGAATGTCACGACAAGTAAAAAAGGTCACGATATGTCAAATTATTGTCCTCGTCTTTTAGCCGCCTATCAGAGATATTTTGAACAAATATTCATTGAATTCGGTTTATTTATTAATTTACTTCATACTGGATGCATAAAATTGATATGAAATGCGATTATTTTGACAAAAAAAGAGGTAGCCCGTTTGACAATTAACGGAATCGAATGTCAAATGAGATATCGAAAGATTCTGAATCGCTCCCCCTATTTGACAGAATAGCTTAGAGAATTTGAAAGAGAATTTGAACCAATGTAGATACCTAATTGAAAATCCCTTTTCTTGCTTTTTGTCAAATAAATTCCCCCATAAATGCTTTTGTAAAGAAATTATTGGTATTTAGTGTTTCATGATTAAGGCATAGAGGCTATTGTCTTGCTTCAGTTTGTTGAGTATCGTTCCAAGGTGTTGAAAATTTACTAAACTTAGTTGAGTTTCAAAACGGATTTCGCAGAAGCAGTGGATTAGTTAGAATTAAGGTTTTACTATAGTTTCTTTCACAGAACTTGGGATAAATATAAAGTAGGACAAATCATTCCTTGTCCCTACTAAATTAAAATATTTCTTGACTCACTGAAACTTTCCAGTGTACATTTATTTTTTAAGTAAATAGACAATTAATACACTCATAATACACTTCAATGACGGTAGTTATATAAAAATAGGTTTCATACAATTTCAATTGGAGTGAAAACTGAATAATACAGCCAACAATTCTCACTGTTGAAATGAAGTGAAATATTTTATTTGTAGAAAATTTGGTACAAGTTCAGTTGTTACAGGAATATACAGAGGTTCTTTACAAATTTTTTTTAGGCTTACTGTTATATTACACATTTCGCCATGTCATTAATTATAAGTCCCACGTAATAGAGGGCGAGTCTATTACCGGTACTTATATCGCTGTTACCGGGTACTCTGCCAGATACTTGATTTTGTGAATCAAATCCGGGATCTTGACCAGCGGACGCATACGCTATGCACTGGACGAAGGAAGCAGAATATAGTTTCATCACATTTTACCTTTTAGGCGTCAAAATATATGAAATTTAAATCGGTACAGTTTCAAGAGTAAATCGATGGTAATAAACTCTAGTATGTTTGTTTTTTTTTATTAAAAGGCAACTCCCGCATTAGGACTAAATCCTGTGTCACGGGACTTTGGGACTTTCGGACTTTACAAACATACAACTAACGGACAGAATGAACACGCAGACGAACACTCAGACTCGAAACAACAATTTGTGGATCACAAAAAGTGTTGTCTCATGTGGGATCGAACCCACAGCACTCGGCGCAGTGTCAAGCGGCGAGGCGGCCGCTTAAACCGCTACGCCAACCGTGCAGTCAGTGTTTACACCGAGCTAAGCTGTTTGTTCCCAAGTACATCCTGTTGCACTTTGAGTGATTAATTAATGTTCTGCAGTTAGCTACACCCATCAGTAAACAACTAGATGGAGGGCAAGGTGTGTTGCACTTTCATTAGAGCTCTAATATTGGTAGCACGCAACATCTATACATCTATGATCTATACTAATATTATAAAGTTTCTATATAAGATTATAAAGCTGAAGAGTTTGTTTGTTTGGTTGAACGCACTAATCTCATAAGCTACTGGTTCATTTTGAATAATGGTTTTTGTGGTGGATAGCCCATTTATCTAGTAAGGCTATAGGTTCTATAACATTACGCTATAAGTGATGCCGACTGAAGTGCCGAAGTGGGCACCGACTCCAAAAATTGTTGCTCCAAAACCAATTATTTTTTGTTTTTTAGTTCCTTAGTGATTTTGAAGTCGGTTTCTTTTCATTTAAAAGTAATTTTTATTTGTTGCTTTTTAGTGGTATATTAATAAAAATTGTAAAAGGTGGTAATTAGGTACATAGGATAGTGTAGGTGGTAGATGATGGGGAGGCCTTCTTTACGTGCTTCAATTCTGAAATATAGAACTGTACCTTTCTGGCAATTGGAAGTATTTTTTTCGTTATCAACTAACTAGCCTAAACACGTTCGTTTGAGTTGCATCATCAGATCCCGGAAATCATCCAATACCAAAGTGTTTGCCAAGACAAAACAAACGAGCCTAAACACGATGAGTTTGCGTTATTGTATTACAAAGTTCCCATGGCCACCTTCCTGCTCTATTATCAGAGTTTGGTAAACATTCAGCACTAAAGTCCATGTAAAGACAAATCCAACGAGCCCAAACTCAATGGGATTGCGTCTTTGTATTACAAAGTTCCCATGGCCACCTTCCTGCTCCATCATCAGACCCTGGTAAACATTCAGTACCAAACTCCATGTAAAGAGCAATCAAACGACCCTAAACTCGATGAGATTGGCTTACCTTCCAGCTCTATCATCAGACCATGAAAATCATCCAGCATCAAAGTCTATGTAAAGACGACTCAAACGAGCCCAAACTCGATGGGATTGCGTAATTGCATAACAAATAACCCATGGCTACCTTCCTGCTCTAGCATCAGAGTTCGGTAAACATTCAGCACTGAAGTCCATGTAAAGACGAATCAAACGAGCCAAAACTCAATGGGATTGCGTCATTGTATTACAAAGATCCCATGGCCACCTTTCTGCTCCATCATCAGACCCTGCAAAACATCCAGTACCAAAGTACATGTAAAGACGAATCAAACGACCCTAAGCTCGATGAGATTGGGTTATTTTATCACAAAAATCTCATGGTTACCTTCCAACTCTATCATCAGAACATGAAAATCATCCAGCATCAAAGTCTATGTAAAGACGTCTCAAACGAGCCCAAACTTGACGGCATTGGGTTGTTATCGTCAAATCGATTCAAGTGTGCTTATAAAATTTGAAGAGTTCCTTCGATCTTTGCAGGACTCCATGATCATATCCTGACCTGATGATCATGGGACCTACTAGAAAGTATACTCTTTCAATCAAAATAAGAATTTTCGAAATCGGTCTAGGCGTCTTAGAGAAATCGGGAAACATACATAAAAAAAAGATTCTGATGAATTGATAACCTCCTCCTTTTTTTGAAGTCGGTTAAAAAGTGGATTTATTCATACCTATATTCAATTTGATCATTCACACATCTATTACTAAAGAATCAGTTTAAGTCCCGTCAGAATGTTAATTGGTCTCAATATAAACGCAAGCTTGAAGTTTATTTCACTAATTCTGTACAATCATCATCATCCCTGTATTTATACTGTCCGCTGTTGCCGTGCACGGGTCTCTTTTCAGACCACCACGCTGGCCAAGTGCGGGTTAGCGGACAAACAAACTAGGTACATACCGTTAAGTAAATATTATATTTATATGTGTATGTCAGCGGGTTGCTTGATTTTTGGCCGGTATCAACACTTCACAGTTTGCTAAAAGTTCACACCAAATCAAATTAAGAAAACTGACTATAATTATTTTGGATTACTGAACACGAAACGAGTGACAGTTTCAAGGTACTTGTTGTCCGCCTGGAGTTTCCAAGAGAAGTGATAGTTATTTTGCTCCGTTGAACGTCAACCGTCACCCCCGTCTTCAACTGTAGCGAACGTCACACTATACCCTGTCGAAGCGCGCTATCTTCACACTTCCGTTTCGTAGTCAGCTGACGTCCCGTACTCATGACCATTCCGATATGTATATTATTTTTATGATAGAATAGAGTCGTGTTCTTACGTACAGAAACACTAACAGACTAATAAAGTAAATTTCTATTTCTATGAATATTCCAGACTCGAGGAAACTGAGTATAATCAGACTGAACTTGCACTTCCAAGTGCTGAAGTTGGGTTTACTAATGTTTGCCATAATTTAAAATGCCATAATTTCATATGCCATACTGATATTTGCCATAATTTCATTAGAAATAACGCTTCAGTTGTCATAATCGTGAAATGACATAAAATGACTTTCACTAATTCCATTGGTCATAATCGATCAAGTGTCATAATAATTTAAATCCATAAATGTATTTCCTATAATTTTCGTTTTCAATAATCTAAGAAGAAAATAGATAATAAAGTGAAGTTCTATAACTTCAGTTTATTAAACTAGTGTGAAGAATGTGGACTAAGTTGACGGAGCCCTACTTCGCAGGGCTCCTATTTTTGGGTTAAGGGTCAAAAGAGAACCCTAACCTAACCTAACCTATCCGAGTCGGATTTCACTGAGTCGGGGTGTTAACGATAATTAATTCAACTTCAGTTTATTAAACTAGTGTGAAGAATGTGGACTAAGTTGACGGAGCCCTGCTTCGCAGGGCTCCTATTTTTGGGTTAAGGGTCAAAAGAGAACCCTAACCTAACCTATCCGAGTCGGATTGCACTGAGTCGGGGTGTTAACGATAATTAATTCAACTTCAGTTTATTAAACTAGTGTGAAGAATGTGGACTAAGTTGACGGAGCCCTGCTTCGCAGGGCTCCTATTTTTGGGTTAAGGGTCAAAAGAGAACCCTAACCTAACCTATCCGAGTCGGATTGCACTGAATCGGGGTGTTAACGATAATTAATTTCGACCTAACAATATTATGTATAATTTTCATTACCTATTATGATTATGTCAAGAGTCGATTAAGAGATGTGTTACTTATGGAAACTAATTATTATGATATATGTTGTTATAGAAAGTCATTTTATGGCAAATAAAAGTTATCACTGTTGAGTTATTAAGGCAAACGTTATTGTATAAATGATAATAGTGTAAATAAATATTATGATCGGGGATGATTATGGCAAACAATATTAGTGCAAATGAATTTATGGAAAACGAGAGAATACCCTGAAGTTGAACACCTATGTATATTTGAAAATGCAGGGATGGCTCTAAGTTTATTACAAAGTGCGGTGTTTTCACCGCCAATAAGAAATAAAAAATACATGCTCTTATAATAATTGAAAGTTCGTTAAGGCAATACTGATGCTAGGCTAAAATCGATACTTGCACGCAGGAAGAACTGATGACTGCTTCCGACCATGCACTCAGTGTGGCTGCTTTCTGGGCCTCAAAAATGTAAGTGTTTGCCAGCGATACGCTAAGAAGAAGAAAGTCGATACTTAATTTAAATAAGAGTTTTAATGTTCCTTAAACGTCATGTTTACAGTAACGAATATATACAATGGATTATTTTACTGTTATACTATTCCAAATGTGAAAGTTTTTGAGAATATATGAATAGTTGTTATTGGAATGAACGCACATTGATGAAACTTTGCAGAAATACAGTTTATTTATTAAAATAGCACTCACTGGACTTACTTTTGATCCCTCTCAGCGATCCCCAAAAAATAGAGCTTTATGAGATACTAGGTTACAAAGTAACTTATATCACTCTCAAGCCTTTATTCAAGTATCGCATACACTTCGCAGTGTTGCGACGAGGAAGAACAAACTTTCGTTTTTCTGTTAATAGTAAGGATGTGATAAGATAATATGCTCGGTAATTTCTTTTTCAGCAAACAGGTGAACTTGAAAAGTCGTTCTGCCGTATGCTAAAGATATTAGTCAAGTCACCTTTACTTGTAATGAGTTTATTTCTACGCTAGTATACAGAGCAAGGTTAATGGGAGTTGTAGTGAGTCGCTTTGCTTTGCTTTTATTGATAGATTTTTCTTTTTTCGTATTATGTTATAACCATCTCTGAGGCCATCGGGCAGTATACAGAATAACCGTACAAGGTCGAAGCTTATAATTTCTGTCGCAAGACAAAACAGGAAGCGATGGCTGTTCTCCGAAGCAACTGATATGATGTGAAAGTTGCAAGAAGCGATCACCGACCTAAGTAATGACCTCTGCAATCGTTGCTTAACTTAGCTGGTACTTTAGCAAGGACTGCACACTTTACACAACTGCTAGTTAGCGACGTCTGATTCAATCGTGACTTGTCTGTGACGCAATCAAAGAAAGTTTAACGGAAGCGACCAATATCTTGTCCATGAACCTACAAGAATCCTGCATAAAATAATTCTTCATTACTTACTTTACCTTTAAATTTATAAAATAACACACACAACATATACCTCTCTCTATATTTATAAAATAAAACATACTGTATTGAATGCCTTACCTACATACATAAACGTTTGAAGACGTCTTATAAAATAATAGCGAGCCACGTGAGATCTTATCAAAAGTTTCCTTTGTTATTATTTTCTTTAGAACGAGTATTTGATTCAGTCTATGCAGTGAATTGAAAATGAAAACATATTATAATACAAGTTCAGTAAAGTCAAAATCGACTGAGCTTGGGGTTAAAAATAATTGTGTTAAACATGTACACATTTACAGATGAAATATATACTTATAAATAAAATAGGGTTTATGTCTGTGTTTTTAAAATTTTTTATGTGTAGTTTTTTTTTATTTTTTTTTTATGTGTAGTTCTGGCGAAAAGTGGCCGTTTAATATGCCTCTGCCTACCCCTTCGGGGAAACAGGCGTGAGTCTATGTATGTATGTATGTATATGTTATGTGTAGTTACTTACACATTACAAACATACATAAACAACCTTTTCAAATATTTTTGTCCTTCTGTTTATCCGGGTTAATCTCTGTAATGGCTGAACCGATTTGAATGAGCAAATAACGCGGTTGAAACCGCGGGCAACAGCTGTACAATAAAATAGCAATATCAAAATAAAACCAACTGTTATTTGTGTTGACGACAGTTAAAAAAATTATCATACTTTGTTGAGTATGTTTGAGTGGATGTCACAGATTAAACATAAAATGTTTCATTTATTTAAACTTTGAAGTGAAAAAAACACAGAATCCATTGAGCGGTTTATTTACATTTTCAAATAATTTAACCATACCTTTTTAGTGAATCCCGCGTCAATAATGCTGACAGGTAAATCTATACTAATATAATAAAGCTGAAGAGTTTGTTTGTTTGGTTGAACGCGCTAATCTTGGGAACAAATGGTTTAATTTGAATAATTATTTTTGTGTCAGATGTCGAGGTAAGCTATAACATCACGCTATGAACCACTGTTGCAGAGCAGCTAACGCTGGTGCAATCAAGGGCTGAATTAAGTAGTTTAAAATAGAAGTGTTAGTACACGTGTAAGATTTATTTTGCTCTATATAAATAATGTGATAGATTAATGAGAAACTTAATCCTATAATTATCTATGAGGGTTTTCATCAGATAACTTACATGTAAAAATTGGTTTTGTATCTACAAGCAAGCTAATCTCATAATATCTAAAAGGGACAATCCTGCAAATAATATGCCATACAAAATAAATCTCCTCATTAAATTTGATACTTTCTCCTATGGCCTGTATGCTAGATAACGCCGACTAAATAGTATATATACTCCTTAATAAAAAAAAATCAAATATAAAATCATCCGTTTGTGCAAAATACATAAATTATTTACATATTCAGTGAAATGTACGTAATTAATAGATGACGGGAAACACACCTCTTGTCACGTACGATCTAATGATAACGAGGCGAAGAGTGGGTGTTCTACTTACCTTCGTTTAATCAATCGTTGATATGAGAACGTTAATATATCCACCAAAAATTAGGTCACCAATATTCATAAGCTCCTGTCATTAATTGGTACGGTTAAAAGACCTTGACAAGTATCTCTCGCGGTATTATGACTAAACTTCATGGGCCTTATTACACAACATGGTTTAAATATAAAACCAGGTTTAGGTATCGATGGAGAATTTTTAATAGACTTTTTGACGAAAGTAGTTATTTATTTTAATTTGACATTTGTTAGAACGAATTTTAGTGGCAATAGTTTTACAAAAAAGTGTTAATTGTGCACGTATGATCAATTTTACGCGATAAAACTTAGGAGTAAACCTCGATTTATTTTTAGTCCATGTTTTGTAATAAGGTGGTATGTGCCCAATTAGAAAACAAGCTTTATACATAATACCAGGTTTAGTCTTTGATTGTCAATTTATAAAAAGTCTTTTTAAAGAAGGAAATTATTTATCTGAACACCAAAATTATTCCAACGAATTTTAGTGCAAAATAATTTACCAAAAATGTGTCTATAGTCTATTTAAAATCATTTTTAAACAAGTGAGCTCATGTCTTTTTAGCCTGAGACCTGACTTAAGAAGATTTTCCTCTACAGTCATAAATAAGAGATGTTGTTACTCAAAAATATTATGATAAAAGCTTGAGTACCCTACCCAAAAATATACCTTTGTGGAAGAATTACCGTGACCTAAAGAAACGAGTACAATGACCATTTATTTTTCAGTCACCTCAAGCACAATAGAATAAAGAGCTAGCCGAGCTAGGTGAGACAATTACTGAAACAAACACAAAGAATCTCTACCTTAAACAAGTTTCTAAAGCTTTAACTGTTAAAATTGAAACTATCCAACCAACTGATGATCAGTGAAGTTTCAAAATAGAAAATGAACGAACCCGGGGGCACCATTAAGTGTTATTGTTTTAAGAGTGCCTCGGTATTTTTTTAAGATAATCTAAGACACTTACTGAAGAAGGCCATTAATCAATTTAGACACTAATATACGGTATAAAAGAGGTAATGTATTTTTGATGCTCTCATCAAATCCGCATTATAAAAAAAGTGGGGTGGTATGGACCCCCTGCTGTTACCAGATTTATGCACCGTATTAATATTTATAAGTAAACAAATATTATGCTTTAACAAGTATTTCGTCAGTTAAATTATCGAGGAAATGACTACAACGTGCCTTAGGAAAGCTTAGTAACGGTAAACCAGACCGTCTAACTGTATCTTATGCATCTTATAAAATGAAGCGTTCGTGACCGTCTGTCTGTATGAACGCAATAAATTCAAGAACTACCGAATATATTTTTGTACAGTTTACATCAATATATTCTTGAGGAAGGTTTATAATGTATATACAGTCGAACAACTTCCCGATACATAGGCATATATAGGCAGCGATAGCCGAGTGGATATACCAACAGACTGCCATGCAGAGGGTATCGGGTTCGAATCCACGGCGCGCACCAATGACTTTTCGGAGTTATGTGCGTATTGAATTGTTAATTATCGCTTGTCCCGTGCCTCGGAGAGCACGTTAAGCCGTCGGTCCCGGTTGTCATGAAGATCTTTGACAGTCGTTACAGGGCGTCAGTACCTTCTAAATAAACTGACACTAGTCTAAACCATGGAATATCGCTATCCCTTCGGGTTGCGGAGGTCAGACAGGCAGTCGCTCTGTGGAAAAGCTAATATTCAGCCAAATCCGGTTAGACTAGGAAGCGGACCCTAGATTGAAACTGGGATAACGCTAAGAGAAAGAAGAAGTCGAACAACTTCCCATCACCCGAGAATTGCTCAGCAAGACATCGGTCGCTTCCAACGCTACTTTACACACACATTGACACTCGTATACAAAACCAGTTTCGAATGTGCCTCGACGCTATGTGCGAACCAAGTGATTTTTTTCAAACTGGTCCACCGCCGTCTTGTTCCATTGTACGTGGGCGGAGCCGCGAGTGAAGTCTAGTGAATAACGATTCTGAGTTTCAGATATATTGTAAGTAATCTTTTTTTTTATGTTAATAGGCGGCAAACGAGCAGACGGATTGCCTTGCCCCCCTGCCGGTAAGCAATTACCGCCGCCCATGGACATAAGCAACACCACAGGAGCCACAAGTGCGTTGCCGCCCCCTGGAGTTGGGAATGGGGATAGGATGAGGAGTGGGATGAGGGAGATCTCACAAGCCAGCGCGCCTCCTATAAATATGTTTATAGAATAGTGGCTACATTATTTTGACATGATCTGGTTGATTTGAAGCGCTGATACTATTTGTAGCGGCCTGCAACGTAACAGGATTGTTTTGCTGAGGTGACAAAGTAGGCTGCACTGTTACGTGGCGTCGCCAAGCTGACACAGTCAGTTTACCTCTGCCGTTCCATCGTAACGTGTCATACTGTACTATATATATGTATTCAAAATTGTAATTGTCGAGACAATATATTAATATTCGTTTACTGAAGTTCCTTGAGTTTTACTGAAGAAGTCCTTAACAACCTTCTGAGGAGTCAGTGGATTGTGGCGCAATAGAAAACACCCACCCAACTAGCGCCAAAGTGGTGACCTCCGTTTGGACATTAAAAGGACATTTGCGTATATTTGAAGGCTTTCGTAATTCAGCATCATGATACCAGTAACGACGACCATCGCAGGAAGATGTGTGGTGACTGAGACGGCAGGAGGTAAACCGGTTGTCACCACAGTACCAGTCACCACGATGCCCGACCATCTAGCTGCTATTACAGTAACATCGCGAATCCCGGAATTTTGGACGAACATGCCGAGACTTTGGTTCAGTCAATTTGAGAGTATTATGGCTCAACAGAAGCAAGGCGACGAGACAAAGTACAACATGGTAGTATCGAAGTTGAACATGGACGTTTTGCAACAAGTAAGCGACATCCTTCGTGATCCTCCGACTACCGAGAAGTATTCGGCCTTGAAAGAGCGATTGATAGATGTTTATGAAGAATCGGCTGAACAACAATTTCGTAAATTAGTGAGTGAGATCGAATTAGGAACCTAAAAGCCATCCCAATTGCTACGGCGAATGACTGATCTAGGGAGAAACTCAGAGATATCCGGACAAGCACTTTGCAATTTGTGGCTAGGAAAGTTGCCAGCAGCCGTCAGAGCAGGCTTAGCGGTAACCCAAGAGACAGACATACAGAAACTGTCGAAAATCGCAGACAAAATCGTGGAAAATTTGAACGCAGATAACGTCGCAGTAGTACATTCGGAGAGCATGCAGTTACCGTCGGCACCTTCGGGAAGCAGTCAAGTATTCGCGGTTGGAGACCTGTTGACGCAGATAAACGAGCTGTCATTGGAAGTAGCGTCGTTAAAGAACGAAGTCCAAGAGCACAGAAGGAACAGTTTTCGAGGACGCGGACAGTGGAATGGACGAGGACGAGCATATGGACGTTCCAGATCGAGATCGAGACCAAGAGGCACGCCGATGAAGACCCCAGATGACCCCAATTGGCTTTGCAGACATCATTTCAAGTACGGCAGTCGCGCGCGTACCTGCGAGAAACCCTGCGCCTCGATTGAGAAGACGGAAAACTAGCTGCGGTACGTTCTGTGGCGGAAGAACACGTACCGGCAGTCAATAACCGCCTTTGCGTTACGGACTATCAAAACAAGATTCGATTTTTGGTAGATACAGGTGCGAAAATTTCGGTCATTCCAGCAAAGTACAGAGAAAAGTGCAATGGTGAGTGTTCAAAATATAAATTATTGGCACCCAACGGTAGTGAAATTAAAACATACGGTACCTATTAGATCACTTGTGCTAAATTTAAACTTAAAACGTGCGTTTTGTTGGACCTTCGTTGTCGCGAATGTTACACAGCCTATATTAGGAGCAGATTTTTTGAGACATTATAAATTGTTAGTAGATTTAAGCTCTAGAAGATTAATTGACCAAGTTACGAATTTGAACATCCTTGCTTCAGTGGTACAATATGATCAGGCATCTATCAATACAATTAGTAATAATCACCCTTACTATGATTTGTTATTGAAATATTCAGATATAATAAAGCCCGTTCTATTTATAGATTCGCCGTCGGACGCAGTTTTACATTACATTGAGACGACCGGTCCGCCTGTGTATGCGCGCTCTATACCGCTACCGCCGGACAGGTATCATAAAGTTAAGGCAGAATTCGCGTTGATGCAAGAGCTTGGTATATGTAGACCTTCAAAAGGAGCTTGGGCTAGTCCGTTACACGTAGTTCCGAAAAAAGACGGCCAGTTAAGACCTTGTGGTGATTATCGTCAGTTAAATAGTATTACAACGCCAGATAGATATCCGATTCCGCGGTTACAAGATTTTACTTACATTTGCGCCAGAAAGAAAATTTTTACTCGTTTAGATATTAATAGAGCTTATCATTGCATACCAATCTCACCCCAAGATGTAAAGAAAACAGCTATTATAACACCTTTTGGTTTATTTGAATTTTTAAGAATGCCGTTTGGTTTGCGTAATGCCCCCAAACATTTCAGAGGTTTATGAATAATAACGTATCACAGGGTTTAGAACAATGCGTAGAAAATAGTTTGAAAAATGATAATAATAATAATTTAGAACCATTTTATTTCTGTTATTTAGATGACGTCATAATCGCAAGTGAGGATACCAATGTCCATAGAAAACACTTACAGGCAGTTTTTGAAAGATTCAATAAATTCGGTATCACTATAAATGTAAGTAAATGTATTTTTGGCGCATCCAAAATCTATTTTTTAGGATATAAAGTATCTTCTGAAGGTATTCTACCTAACTACTTTTAAACTACCACGATTTGTACACATATTAAAAATTATGTAACGGGTCTGAATCGTGTTAATAAACGAAAAGAAAGATGAAATACCTTTCTATTTGTCGCGACGCTTCGGCATGGGTTAGGTACACCAGCCGTGGTCACGGGATGACTGATGTTCGTCAGCGCTGCCTCCGAGAGGTGCGGGTTTTGGAATCTACCCTCACTTGGTCTTCACAATTATTATTAACTTTTATATGTTCGGAACTGTCGGTTCTTCGACACACAACACTAATGGTATCTTCACACTGGCGCGTAATATCACCTCGTCGGTGTCTACATTTGCTGATGACAGGATTCCAAGATGTAGATAAACGGTAACCATCCTCCCGGTTGAAATTTGCGTGCTTTTTGATTTCAACCGCTTCCCGTGCTATTCTTGAAAAATAGTGACGGTCTGTGGAGAGAACCTGGGGCCGATGTAGCTCAATCCAGTGATTGGATCCTGACTCCAACAAATGCTCAGCTATGGCCGACTTGGTGGTTTGTCGCTTTTTGACGGCCGTGATGTGTTCCTTAACTCGTTCGGCGATGGTCCTTTTTGTTTGCCCGATGTAGGAACTACCACAGCTGCAATCTACCTTGTACACGCCTGGTGTTTGAAAAGGGATGACATCCTTTGGAGTACGCAGGTAATTTGCTACTTTGGAGTACGGACTATATACAGTCTTAATGGAGTTTTTCTGTAGTACTGTTCCAACTTTATCCGTTACTCCTTTTATGTAGGGCATGAACGCTGGCGCTCTGTTCACTTCAGTCAGTCTCGACCTTTTCCTTGAACCTCGCATATTGTGTTTGTAACCGTTTTGCTTGAGTACCTCCCGAACATGTGTGAGCTCACTATCTAAGTGTTCGGGGTCGCAAATGTCATATGCTCTGTTTGTCAATGAAGCAATAACGGATTGCAAATGTCGCGGGTGATGATGTGAATTTGCGTGTACCTGTCAGTGTATGTGGGCTTCCTGTAATCTACCTCTTGAGGACAAAATACAAGCTATAATTGATTACAAAAAACCAGAAACAATAGAATAGTTACGTCGTTTCTTAGGAATGGTTAACTTTTACAGAGCACATTTACCGCAAGCGGTCGAATATCAAAAAGAGTTAAATAAATATTTGCACAATGCCAAAAGGAAAGATAAGACGAAAATAATTTGGACCGTATCAGCCGACAAAGCGTTTTTGAAATGTAAAGAAAGTTTACAAAATAGTGTTATGTTATGGCATCCGGTAATAGATATTCCGTTGGCCTTGATGGCAGATGCATCCAATTCTAGTGTTGGTGGAGTGTTGCAGCAAGAAATAAATGGTCAGTGGAAACCATTAGTTTATTTCTTGAGATAATTAACTGAAGCTCAACAAAAATATTCCACTAATGATCGCGAACTTTTAGCAATTTATTTGGCTATGCAGTATTTCCGTAAAATGTTTGAAGGTAGAAAATTAGTAATATACACCGATCATAAACCGTTAACATTTGCATTTTCTAGGGAAAAAAGCGAAAAAGAGACCCCGCGCCGAACCCGTCAGTTAGCGTACATCAGTGAGTTTACGACGGATATTAGGCATGTTCCAGGCGATAAGAACATTGTTGCGGACGCGTTATCACGTATTGAGACTATTGACTGTCCTTCTTATATAAATTACAGTGAGCTAGCGAGAGATCAAAAATTAGATACTGAGTTATGTGATAGAATTAGTCAGGCAAAAGATACACCGCAATTTAAAGAAATATTTTTACCAAACGAGAAAGAATCAGTTATTTGTGATATGTCAACGAAAACAGCTCGCCCTTATCTTCCAGAAAAGTATCGTAAATTAGTTTTTGATAGTTTACATAATTTAAGTCACCCTGGTATTAGAGCAACAAAGAAATTAATTAAGGATAGATGTTATTGGCCTTCAATGAACGCACAAATTTCAAAATGGGCTAAGACATGTATCAGTTGTCAAAAAGCTAAAGTGCAGCGTCATACGATGTCAGAATTAGGAAAATTTACGCCTAGTGCTCGTTTTGGACATATACATATAGATTTAGTAGGACCGCTGCCTACCAAGTCAGAGGGGCATAGGTACTTACTAACTATTGTAGATAGAAGTACAGGCTGGCCTGATGCATATCTATTGAAAGAGATAACGTCAAAAATGGTTGCGCAAGTTCTGTTTTAGAATTGGATAGCTCGTTTTGGATGTCCGGTACGGCTGACAAGCGACCAGGGCAGACAGTTTGAAAGCGATTTATTTTTACAGCTTACAAAATTATTAGGTATAGATAAAATTAGGACTACAGCATTTCATGCCCAAAGTAACGGTATGGTAGCAAGATGGCACCGTTCATTAAAAGTTGTGTTAAGAGCTAAATTAAATAATAATTCGAATTGGCTACGAGAATTACCCATGATTTTGCTGGCGTTGCGATCTGTTCCACGAAGTCACGGTAATAATATCTAACAGTATTGTAACTCCATACAAACGCACGAAATTCGAGTTATACCTACGCGCCTCGAGCAGAGTACCCATTAGACTGGGCGGACTGTGCCTACAGTACCCGCAGCCGCTATCGTGCCGCAGCTCGCATGCGGCGCGTCTGGTAGGTATATAACTCACGAAGACGGCCGAGTTACAATACTGTTAGATTATATTACCGTGACGAAGTGATACGAACGTAAGCGCAGCAGAATTTATTGACGTATGGTCTAAAGTTAAAACTGCCTGGCGATTTTTATGATAATAATCACTGTAATATTAAGTACAATAACGAGTACGTTGAACAATTGAGAAATGTTATTAGGAACCTAAGACCGCGTAATGTAGCGCAAAGAGATTCGCGTACAATAGTTTTCCACCCTGATTTAAGTAGTTGCGAGTATGTATTTATAAGGGATGACGTAGTAAGATGAACGCTTCAACCTCCTTATGTAGGCCCGTATAAGGTCATAAAGAGGGGAAGTAAATCGTTCATGATTGATATTTGTGGAAATGTTAAATTAGCTTCGATTGATAGATTAAAGCCCGCTTATTTGTTGAATATTCCCTCAGAACAAGGATTTTCAGATGAGTATTGCGATATTAATTGTAAGGATATACAAAATGATCAACAAGAAAAATGTGAGAATAGCGATAAGCGTGTCACTTATACCACACGCAGTGGCCGCGTATCTAAGTTGCCTGTTAGATTTTTGTTGGATTAGCATTTATTATTGTGAAATTGTTTTTAAAAGGTCAGATTGGCTAATTAGAAGCATTCTTGGTACAAATTTTAACCAGTTAACAGAGTTAGTTTTACATAGTAATTATGGGTAAATCTTACAGTAAAGAACAAGACATTATTTTAGCCCAAAACGGAGCAAATAATGCTAGAAACAGTGATTCCGAAATACAAAAGCATTTTGAGTTTTTTGGATCTATCTTGTTGACCATTTTGGTGTTGTTATGTTTACTTATGGTGTATTTCTGTGTAACCAAATGTAAGAAACGGTCACGTAAGTGGATCCGTAGTGAAATGGTTTTGGCATCGATACCCTCGTTAAGTGGTTTGCAACATGTGCAAACACAGCAGTCAGCGCAGCATGGTAGTGGCCCACAACAGGCACAACCACAAGTTGTATATGCGTAGTGCAAGATGTGTTTATTAAATTCTTTATGTCTATCCCACTGCTGGGCAACAGGTATTCCACTGCTGGGCAAAAGCTACTCTTGGCTCAATTTTAAAACTACGTGAACTAAATTGTTATTGATTGTGTATTTCTTATATTTTGTATGTGTAAAGCTGATGTTCAGTGCGTATACAGTCCTCCAGTGGACACTATCATCGTTAGGTAGCAGTTTCGATCCCAAGGCACCAGCCGTAGGGCTATTTGTACTGTATACGAATTGAAATAAGTTTCCGTATTGTTACTTTTGTAGTAAAGGCAAGACTTAGAAAATAATATTGTATTTGATTGTGGAATAATTTTTGATTCGTTATAAAATATTGTAAACAATACTTAGAAGTTGATATCATGCTTGTTATATTTTATTCACATCCGTTCAAACCGTAACTCTAGAAGTTGTTTTGATGAATTGCATTTTAGCTAGTGTGAATGTTATGATTTCATCATTGTTCTTTGTTCGATTTAATAGGGTAGTTTCCAGGGTCAAAATAATTACATTTGTAGCGCGCAATATAGGGTTACAGGGGCAACAACGTGCGCGTCCGCAGGGTTGAATCGAGACCGTTACCGCGCCGCCCGCGCCTCTTCGCGAGCGGCGTCCGTCGCGTCCTTGTATGTCGCGTCCGCCAGACGCCCGATCATGCTACCGCGAGATGCAACGCGTATAAGTTTGTCCCGTCTCAGCAACTCCCGCTCTTTCTGTCTGTGTCCTTATGTACTTGTCTAACCATTATAAGAACCGCAACTGTTTTGTGTACTAATAACTGTAAAGTGTACTAATAACTGTGTTTTCAAGAATAAACTGTATTTGATTGTGCGCGTATCCAGTGACTATTATTTCAGCCACGACCACGCCCTGTTATAGTGACGCCCAACTAGCGGCCATTGTTAGATACCTAACATTGGAACCCAGTGAATTCACACAGTTTAAGCACATTCGAGTCAGTGATCATGCCACGAACGACGCGAGCAACCCAGGCGGCGACAGCGGCGGCGGAATCATTCGACCGCAAACCCGGGGAAGAGAGCGACGCCTACTCCGAAGATGATTACGACGCAGTGGTGGAGCCGCGCACCGGCAATGGTGCCGCTGCCACCCATGTACGCCTCGCGACCGACGCGGTGGAGGAGCCGCACGCCCATGGGGGCGCCACTTCCGTCGACACGCTCAGCGGGGCCAACACCGGAGCACCCGCCGCAGCGCTGAATACGGAAAGGCTCTTCACCTTCTTCTTATGATGGAGTCTTTCGCCCGCACACTGGCGGAGACCAACCGCACGTTCTTAGAAACCCTTCGATCTCTACATCATCATAGCAACCAGTGGAACCCAGTCGCGTCAACACCGGCGGCATCGCCCAGGGCGAACGCATCCGCGGCATCTGGCGGTAACTTCGCGAAGTGCAACGCGAGATTCGACGGAAAGTCACGTGAAGCCGAGGCATTGGAAGCATTTATCGATGCAATAGTAGTATTCAAGGAGTGCGCCGACGTGACCGACGAGCACGCGCTACGCGGCCTCTCCATGCTGCTAACGGACGACGCAGCGGTGTGGTGGCGCGGCGCGCGAGCCGGCGTCGCCACGTGGCCGGACGCTCTGGCGCGCCTGCGCGCTGCTTACGGCGTACAACCAGTGTTGCCAGGGCCTCAAGTCGTAAGTTAAATTTCGATTCTGGAAATGTTACATTTTAGCGACAAAAGTTACATTTTTTTATTTACGTGTTTTTGAGGTCGAAGACGATTTTTATTGATGTCAGCAAAATGGCGAAATATAAAGGAATGAATCTATGGTCTCATAATGTAACTAGGTAATCTTAGGATAAAACAGATTCTAGAATCATTTTTGTTCGCAGCGTTATTTTATTTTCACTGTTATTGCTCTCTAGCCTAACTCGTAACTTAGTGTATTAAGTAGTTTGAACCAAAACTACGGGGTAGTATATCTGTTATGTATAATCTGAACTAATACTAATATTCGATACGTATAGAATCCTCTTAATGTACTTGTTCTACAAAATGTTCGCGTACACGCTCAAGCAAAATCAAGTTTTAACATAGTGGAAAAGAAGAAGAAGTAAATCAGGATGCGTTTAATTTTGTCATGCAGCTTTGCATTCAGAGTCATCTCAGATATGAAGAGAAATACTTTTCCTTGGACGCGCTAATTTTAAATGACTTCGATTTTGATGCGTTGAACTGAAATGCGTTAGTAAAATGTTTGTAATAAAAGTCTAGTATTACAAGTCTCATTGTTCTCAAAAGTTACGAAAACTGCCTTAAATATGAAAATTACTTACATGTTACGCGAAGGGGTCAAAAGTTACGAAAAATGTAAGAAATGTAACCTTCTGGCAACACTGCGTACAACAGCCCGCCTACAGAATACTGCGACAGGTATTCGCGAGTGAACATAGTGAGAGTGAACGCGCCGAAAAGTGTTTATATCAAAGGTGCGATCTTTGTTAGTAAGATTGCCATATATTGTGCCGAGTGTTATGCAAGTCAATATTGTGTATGGCCTGTTACATCGCCGAATACGTAAACGTTTACCTAGAGAATCTGTCAACGATATTGATAATTTGTTAGAAAGATGGAGACTCGCGGAAGATTCTATTTCAGAATTAAAACACTCGATCGTTCCCGCGAAAAAGTCGCATAATACCTACTTACCTACTACGGTGCCCGACCGCAATGTTACTACGAGTCCGAGCGCAGCCACAAGTCCCATTCTCACCTCTAACTCGAACGAAAACTCGAAACGTGTTCGCATTAGATGTTCGTTTTGCAAAGCGTTCGGCCATACGACTAGTGAATGTCGCAAAGCTAATAAAACAGACAGCGATAGTTATAATAATAGTAGTACTAATCAGATCCGGTGTTACGGTTGCGGCCAACAGGGGGTTGTTAGGTCAAAGTGTGTTACTTGCTCGAACAAACCCGGGCCCGCTAAACCATCTGACTTCAATGTCGTAAAAGGCGACTTTTTCGCTACAACTACGCCACACCCGCTAGTCTCTGTAGGTATAGCAGGCAAGGAACGGGTAGCAATAGTCGATACCGGCGCCACGCATAGCGTGGCCAGCTCTTCGTTATATTTGTTATTACTGAATAGTGGTGTACATTTCCAAGACGCGGAACGGTATATTGGGCTCGCCGACGGCTCGTGTCACAGAAAAGTAGTCAGGGTTGCGACAGTACCTGTCACCCTAGGTAGTCGAAGAGTCAACACAAACTTTATGGTATTTCCTGGGGACGATACTAGAACACTTTTAGGCCGCGACTTCATCGCCAACGCGGGTATTGTCCTAGATATAGCCCAGGAGACATGGCATTTTTCAGATAGTCCAGGAGACCGGTTCCCGTTTGTGCATACTTATGTACTGAACAGCGCGACCGCGACACACACAGGTACCTGCGATGTATCGCTGCGCCGCGATGAGGGTACGAGCTTGTCATCGGAGCACAGGGCCGCACTCAACGCGTTCTTACAAGACAGAGTCGCTCAGTTTGCATCAGAAGGACCTCCTACAGATTTCGCCGTTCACAAGATTAAGGTAAGTGACACACAGGAGCCTCTGGCCTCTCCTCCGTATAGACTATCCCCGCCTAAGAGTCATCGATTCAGATGTGATCGAGGAGTGCGAGTCACCTTGGGCATCAAACGTTGTTCTCGTCAAGAAGAAGGATGGCGGTTATAGGCTGTGCATCGACTATCGTAAACTCAATGCGGTCACTGAGCCTGACCGATATCCACTCCCAAAGATTGAGGACATCCTTCATGACGCAAAAACTGCAAAATACATGACTACTCTTGATCTCCGAGCTGGTTACGTCCAAGTCAACATGGACTCAGGTGATAGAGACAAGACGGCATTCACGACTCCGCTTGGTACATACAGGTTTAAACGCATGCCAATGAGTTTACGCAACTCGGGTGCTACGTTCCAGAGGTTAATAGATAGATTTAAGTCAAACTTGCCAGGTACCACGCTTCTAGCGTATTTAGATGACTTATTGTTGCTGTCTGATCAGTCCTTCGAGAAGCACCTCGCCGATCTCACCTCCGTGTTCGATAGACTCGCCTTATTCAACCTCCGGGTGAATCGAGAGAAAAATCATTTCGCCAGGTGGCATACGTGTCGATCCGGAGAAGACCGCAGCAATCGCAGATATGCCTACGCCCCGCAACGTTAAACATTTGAAGTGTTTCCTGCAGACCTCTAGCTGGTTCAGGCGCTTTATCCCTAATTATGCAGAGGTCGCTAAACCCATGACGGCGCTACTTAAAAAGGCAAGCGTGTGGCGATGGGATCCAGAGCAACAGGCTGCTTTCGAACAAATCAAACGGCTGCTGGTGACGGCGCCGATCCTACGTCAGGCTGACGCGACGTTAACTTTCGTCCTCAGAACTGACAGCAGTGGGTATGCTCTCGGGGTGGTTCTCCTCCAGGGGGAGGGAACCGACGAGCGTCCGATTGAATACGCCAGCCGGCTCTTGACAGCTGCTGAGAGGAACTACAGTACGACCGAGCGAGAGGCTCTAGCCGTCGTCTGGGCGGTATCCAAATTCAAATATTGATGGGGCCGAAGTTGTGATCCGGTCAGACCATCAACCGCTTAGATGGTTGATGAGTATGAAGTCCCCGAGCGGCCGTTTTGCGAGGTGGGCCCTGAGCCTTCAGGAATTTAACCTGAAGATAGAGTACACTCCAGGTAAGGCAAATGTAATAGCCGACACGCTCTCACGACCGGCATGTACCGAAGACGCTGACTGTGATTTGTGCAGTGCTGTAGCCGACACGCCCTCCCGCAGTCTAAAAGATTTGCGTGAGAACCAGCTGAAAGACCCGGAGGTAAGTAAGATTGTCGAAGCCTTAAAATCCGACGACCCCTTTAGGGAGAGGGTGTGGGCCGATAAAGGTTACGAGCTCACTGAAGGGATACTTTACAGATATTGTCCCGAAAACGAGGAGCATGATGACGCCAGTCTGGTGGTCCCAGAGCACGAACGCCCCAAGGTTTTGGCTGAATACCATGACGCACCCACGGCCGGTCACATGGTCGCAGAACGTACGCTGCAACGCTTAGTCGGTAAGTATTACTGGCCTGGAATGCGTTCATACGTCACGCAGTACGTCAAAAATTGTGTACCTTGCCAACGTTACAAGGCGGACAATAGGAAACCGGCCGGATTGCTGCAAACTCCCGCTTCAGCACGTCGATTTGAGGTATTAGCTGTTGACTTGTTCGGTCCGTTACCTGAGACAGGGAGAGGGTACAAGTGGATCCTGATAGTTGAGGATACTTGCATGCGCTGGGTGGAGCTCTTCCCCCTCGCTGCAGCCACCAGTGAGGAATGTGCCAAAATATTAGTATCGGAGATTTACTTAGGGTTTGGAGTCCCTAGGCGCCTTGTTAGTGACAACGGGGTGCAGTTCATCAGCGAAGTGATGCAGCAGACTTGTCACGTCGCGTCGCGTCCGTCGCGTCCTTGTATGTCGCGTCCGCCAGACGCCCGATCACGCTACCGCGAGACGCAACGCGTATAAGTTTGTCCCGTCTCGGCAACTCCCGCTCTTTCTGTCTGTGTCCTTATGTACTTGTCTAACCATTATAAGAACCGCAACTGTTTTGTGTACTAATAACTGTAAAGTGTACTAATAACTGTGTTTTCAAGAATAAACTGTATTTGATTGTGCGCGTATCCAGTGACTATTATTTCAGCCACGACCACGCCCTTTTATACATAAAATTTAGCCCATTGAAGTTACGTGTGACGTGACCTACTGCGAAAAAATGCAGCTCGGCGTGACGTTATACGTAACTTTAATGAGCTATATCTTGGTCATTATTGGTTTAATTTACAAATAAAAAAAAAAGTATCGCTTATTTTTTAATAATCTAAAGGACGGACTTATAATTTTTTTTTCGTCAACTAGCCTATTCCTGCGTCATACATAAGCTAGCAACATCATGTCTTTGTTTAAATAAGCTGATTATATTAAGTTACATTCTGTGTATTCTTTTTGCTATGTCAGATTTTATAAAGGTGACTACACACTGGGTACTGTGGTTATTCTGATTATATGAAATAATGTATCGTATACAATTATGTTTTGTATGTAATATTTTTGGATGTGTTTCTTTTTTTGAAAAAAAGGGGAGGACCACTGTAGCGGCCCGCAACGTAACAGGATCGTTTTGCTGAGGTGACAAAGTAGGCTGCCCTGTTACGTTGCGTCGCCAAGCCGACACAGTCAGTTTACCTCTGCCGTTCTATCGTAACGTGTCGTACTGTAATATATATATATATATATATGTATTCAACATTGTAATTGTCGAGACAATATATTAATATTCGTTTACTGAAGTTCCTTGAGTTTTACTGAAGAAGTCCTTAACAACCTTCTGAGGAGTCAGTGGATTGTGGCGCAATAGAGAACACCCACCCAAATATCGCCAAACTATTTATACATTTTATAAAAGAAGTAAAAAGTTTCCATTCGATCCAATATTTAAGCTAGCGATATACACTTATCATAGGTTTAGTTGGTAATATGGCTATTGTAAAAACATTTGTAGGCTGGACGCTTTAACAATAATTAAAAAAATCAGAGGAGATGGAATACATAAATCTTCGTCATTAATCATTTAGTACAAAGCTAATTCATTGAAAGGCAAGAATATGACTACCTATACATTTATTTCATTCTAATATCCGAAACGAATGCGTGTGTACTAAATAGTGTAATCACAAAAAAGTTTTCACAGTAAATTAAGGTGACTTTTTTACGAGTCGTTACGAGTTAAGCGACCCTTTCCTAGGGCCTTTCTAACTGAAGGCTGACGTCTAATAAATTGAAGACCGAAACAGACTCGATTGACTGTTTGCCTATTAAGTAATAATAGACATTTTTATTATTTTTGATACGGTTTTTTGTAAAGTACTTTATTTCGTAGCGTTGGCTTTTTGCGGACCAGTTTTGATTTAAAGGTTTTGCACAGACACAGAATATTAGTTTTTCCACAGACCGACTTCTATATTTTTTCATTTCTATAATTGTAGAAATTAATTATTTATCTTATACTAATATAATATAAAGTTGAAGAGTTTGTTTGTTAGTTTGTTTGGTTGAACGCGCTAATCCCAGGAACTACTAGACCGATTTCAAAAATTCTTTCAGTGTTAGATAGCCCATTTATCGGCTATAGGCTATATAACATCACGCTATGAGTCACGGGAGCGGATAGTAGTAGCCTTAAATAACGCGGGTGTAAACGCGGGCTAATCTAGTTTATTAGGTATAATATCACACAGCATTATGGCAAATTATGATTTTATTGATGGCTCTAATAAGTAATTTTCTCATTTGCTTAGGTATATAAAACAGATCATCTTTAAAGCTAACTATGATTGTAAACCATTACAGAAAAAATATTTGCAAGTTGGTTATGAGTATACAATGTAATGACGAAATCATACTGTCTTCATTGTAGCGTAGAAACTCGTCAACAAACTGAACAACTGAACGCTTTCTTTAGGGTGTGTATTGATAGTCGTCTCTCAATCAATCAATCACCTTTTGCCTTTTTGTACATTCTAGATAACTTATTTCCTTAGGGATATTTTACAAACATATATCACAAATACAATCACTCAGACCCATACCCATAAAACACTTTAGATTATACAATTATTTCAACACCAAATACGTACAAACGTATTATATAATCTACTAGACGTCGCCAGCGGCTTTGGCCGCGTCAATTATACATTTAAACCTTCCTCTTCTATCCATAAAAAACCGCATTAAAATCCGTTGCGTAGTTTTTAAAATTAAAGCAAACATAGGGACAGACAGACAGTAGACAGACTTTGTTTTATATTTTATACTATGTAGTGACGGTGCAACTAAGAAACTAAAAAAGTAAAGTTTTACAGGAGCACGTCTGAAAGACTGCCTAAATTGTTCAAATTCAAAAATCCTTTATTCATTTGGGTCACAATGTGACGCTTATGAACGTCAAAATAATAAATTTATAAAATAATTACTTATACTCAAATTTAAAACAATAATAATGTATGCTTCTACATTTACATTTACTGCCACGTTCGCAAAGCAATAGACAGAACCATGAGAAAGAACGGGCAATAAAACTCACGGTCACTCTTTTTCATCGCCAGGTTTTGCATAATACACAATTTACATTTTGTAAGGTGCTGCAACTGTTACACCTTCTATATCACTTGTATATATTTACTGTACATAATACACTCAACATAATATACTCAAGCATAATACTTTTGGTTAACCTCCTCAGAATAGACATGGTGAAACAGGAGCATCCACTTACATTATATATACCTAATAATGCAGGCAATCCGCGAAGGTGATCAGAACCATGATGGAAATTATGCAGTTAAATATTAAAATCTAATACCAGCCCGCAAGACCGTCATCGACCAGTCATCGCAAGTAGCACCCGTTCACGAGTATGACGCATGTGCCAGCCATCATCCCTCTCGCCATATTAGAGGGACAGGGATGACCCGACACACGACGCCACCACAAGAAATTACATTTTAGTGAGCATGACGACAACGGTATACGAACCAGCAGTAAGAAACAATCTATTGGTATACTGATCATGACCGCCAATAACCTCCATTTTCCAGATCGTTATTATTAACATAAGTTAGTGGAACGCGTGAAGGAATGCAAATGTAGAAAGAATTTTGTGAAGGTGACAAGTGAACAATGATATGATCAGGGATAAATAATGTTAAACTACATTCAACAAATCATAAAAATATCCAAATCCTGCAAAAATCATGTGTTCACGAGGCACCTCCACTTCACATGTAAATAAATTAATCGTGAGTTAAACAAGCCTAAGCCTATCCACACGGTGTCTTATCATTTAAAAATTCCTTAATAGTGTAATAACCCCTTTGTAAAAGAAAGTTCCTTATTGTCCGTTTGTATTTGTGCATGGGTAAATTCATTATTTCAAGAGGCAATTTGTTGAAAAATCGTATACCAGTCCCCGCAAATGAGTTCTGAACTTTATGTAGACGGTAGTTAGTTCCCACCAGTTTATGCTTATTCCTTGTGTTCAGTTTGTGCAAATCACTATTTTTGCGGTATAGAATTAAGTTTTTCTTAATGTACATTAAGTTAGCATATATATATTGCGATGCAACTGTCAATATATCTACTTCTTTAAATTTATCACGCAAAGAATCTCTAGCACCTAACTTATAAATTGCACGTATGGCCCTTTTTTGAATGACAAAAATAGTCTGTATATCAGCAGCTGTACCCCATAACATTATTCCGTAAGACATTACGCTGTGAAAATAACTAAAGTAAACTAGTCTAGCAGTATCTATATCTGTGAATTCCCTAACTTTTCTAACTGCAAACGCTGCAGAACTAAGTTTTACTGTGAGACAGGATATTTCGACGCCCCACTGAAGCTTACTATCTAAAGTTACACCTAAGAATACGGTTGATTCGACTAGTTGAATTGTTTCCTTATTTAAAATTATATTAGTAGGAACACTTTTGACATAAGGCAAAGAGAATTTAACACATTTGGTTTTGCTTGAGTTGAGTACCAAATTATTTGTCGAAAACCAATCTAATACTTGTGCAAGAGTGTTATTGACGGTATCAAAGTTACTTAAATTACGATCAACTTTAAAAATTAGTGACGTATCGTCAGCAAACAAAACAATATCACATAAATTTTGTACAAAGAACGGCGAATCATTAATATATATTAAAAAAAGAAATGGACCGAGAATAGAGCCCTGTGGAACGCCCATTCCTACTGGCAAACCTAGAGACCTACTCCCATTAACATCTACATACTGAATTCTATCACTAAGGTAGCTGGCAACAAGATTGAGTGCGGTATCTCTAATACCATAAAGTTTCAATTTAAGTAAAAGTGTATTATGTTCCACACAGTCAAAGGCCTTTGATAGGTCACAAAAAACACCAATGGCATCCTTCGAGTTTTCCCAAGCATTAAAAATATGCTTTAACAAAGTTACACCGGCATCAACGGTGGAGCGACCCTTAGTAAAGCCATACTGTTCACTGTGAAATAAATTATTTGTGTGAAAGTGGCTCTCTAGTTGATGCAAACTAAACTTTTCAAAAATTTTACTAATAGCAGGCAAGATAGAAACTGGCCGAAAATTACTAGGGTCGCTCTTTGATCCCTTTTTGAATAATGGTATTACTTTACTGTGTTTCATTAGATCAGGAAATACTCCTGTATCTACGCATCTGTTGAATATTGCAGCTAAATATGGAGCTAAGCTAGAAATAATTTGTCGCACAAGTTTAACAGAAATGCCCCATAAGTCAACAGATTTTTTATTATTGAGCGTCTTGAATACCTTCAGTATGTCATTGGTGTCAATATATTTAAAATTAAAAAGCACATCACACTCATTCACATTGCCCCTTAACCAACATTTCTGCTTTGCTTGGACATGAATCTAGACAGCTGGTTGTGTTCACTGGTATGTTTATGAAGAAATTGTTAAATGTCTGAGCATCATCAGTTTTCCTAGTAATAATTTCACCATTAATTTTTAATTCATAATTGTTATCTACCAATTTAGCTCGACCTGTCTCATTGTTAATAATACTCCAAGTAGTTTTAATTTTGTTCTTGGATTCTTTGATTTTATTGCTTAAATATAAGGATTTGGCTAAAGCACATGTCCTCTTAAAAACCTTTGAATAATTTCTAACATATTGAATAAATTCAGGATTAAAATTGTATTTCTTCATACCATATAGATCATACAACCTAACTCTACTTTTGTATATACCTACTGTTGCCCAATCACAAAAATTTACTTTAATGCTCCTTGCAAACGTCTTCAGTTTAAAATTTTTATTGTACTCATCATTAACAATTTTAAATAAGCATTTATATAATTCATCAGGATCATCAACGGTTAAGTCAATACTGGCGATCTTGGCAGCAACATCATTACTAAAGTGTTTGAGGCGAGCAGAGGTCATTGGCCTACATGTGATTTCTTGTACTTTAGGGGTTGTATTAGTTGGAATTACAACCTTTTGCCCGCAGTGATCCGATGTCAAGTCAGTTAAAACAGCCTTACTTAAATAAAGACAATTGCAAAAAACATTATCTAAGCATGTAGACGAATGTGAGGTTATTCTGGTTGGTTCAGAGAACAAAACATTTAAATTAAATGTCCTAAATAAGCTAACTAACCTAGTACAAATTGGTGACTTTTCTAACAAATTGACATTAAAATCGCCGCATACGATTATAGACTTCCTACTAGAAATTATGTGTTTTAAGACATCCTCTATAATGCTTTCAAACTGAGTAAAGTCGCTTTGTGGTGGTCGATACACACACACTATAATATGTTGTTCAAGCTCAACACAAGAAATCTCAGCAGTGCGCTCGATAGAAAGTTTAGCTATATCCTTACGTTCTTTACATTTCAAACTATTACATACATATAGTAGAGAGCCACCACGAATAGCCTTCTTTCTTACGAATGCACTTATAACTGAGTAATGTTGATTGTTAAATATTAATTGGTCACCTCGCAACCAATGTTCTGTAATACATAAGATATCAATCTTATGTTTATTTAAAAATAAATCTATTTCTAATTCTTTGCCAGATAGGCCTTGTATGTTTTGATGAACTAAGTTTAAAACACATGAATGCCTATCTGTTGTCTCATCTAATAGTTTAAACTAATAGATGTGTCAATACTACTATTGGTATAACTATTATCTACCAAATTCCTAAGTATTCTGGTAGTACTCCTGTTAGTATATAAATTAAATGCTAATAATTTATCAAGTTGTCGCCTATGTACATAAGAAAGATACATAGTATCTTTTGTTAAAAAGAAATTACTAATAAAAATATTAGTGTCAAAAAATAAAATACTGTCACTATGACATGTCCTATTGTACAATAATAGATTTAATTTGCCTATCTGCCTGTTTTGGTCATCTGTGAGAGCATATGAATAAGGCAATGCACAAATAATAAAGCTACATCCTATTTTTGTGCTAACATCTATCATTAAGGCGCTGTCCTAAGCGACTGTTTTGGTAAATGAGGGGGTGAAGCAGGGGAGGTGAAGGGAGCTTAGCTCCGTCTACTGCGGGGCGCCCCCCTTCATTCCCGTCGCGTGCGGCCGTATTCTGGCGACATCCGTATTCCAATATTTCAAAATCGCAAGCAAAACGTTTTAGCATATTGAATTGAGATACTGATATTAAAATTTATATTACATACATCAATCTGTTTGTACAATATAGGCATAGCGCAAATTTTGTTCTCAGTGCAGCCATGAGCAAAACTGGTTTACATTAGACGTTATAGGTATTAAATGTTGACGAAAGTAGGTAAATACCTACGTGCCGTAAGATGATAAAAATAATTAAGTCAGTTCCATGTATGGAGAGGCCATTATTATGTTTTTTTTGTTTTTGTATAAAAATAGTGAAGCAGTTCATAGAATACCTACATCTAATTTTCAGCCAGTTTTCAAATCTGTTTTGCAATAAATTGGCTGTGACATACGGGCGGACAGACAGACAGACATTGCGAATCTATAAGGGTTCCGTTTTTACAATTTTTGGCTACGGTACCCTAAAAAACACAATATTGCTCTACTAAGCGCAAAAGCCGTATCTCAACTAAAGCGAGTTACGAGATAATTGAAGTTTAGTAAAAGTTGATTTCTTTTATTTATTTATGGATGTTTATTGTTATTATAGGTATAATTATTATGGCAAAGGTTTCGAAATACGTCGCCGTTTTTAGGGGTTGTGAGTGATTGGAGAGGGAGCAGGGGAGGTCTTGAAACCCCCTCACCATTTTCACTTGCCGGAAATAATTGGTTCCCTCTGAAAAAAAAATCTCCAAACATCGGTATGTATAGCACTGCCAACTTCCACATTCATCACACTAGTTTAATAAACTAAGGTTGTCGGAGCCCTGCGAAGGGTTCCTATTTTCGGATGAAGGGTCAAAAGAAAACCTAACATAACCTATTTATTTACTTACTAGAGGACGCCAGCAGCTACGCCTGCATTAGTTTTTAAATTTACCCGTTTTGGCCGATCCCGTGGGAATTTCGGGAAATCCCTTCTTAGTGCACCCCTACGATCCCCAAGGAACATACATGACAAATTTCAGGTTCCTGCGCCCAATAGTTTTGGCTGTAGCGTGTCTGTCAGTCAGTCAGTAACGCAAGGATTTTATATATTAAGATTACAGTCGCACCTAACCCAAGGCACTCGAAAGCAATGACGCACAAATTTGACATTAGCTGTCAATATGATCATTCCAAGATGGCAGTTTTCAAAAGTCAAAAAGTCAAAAGTCAAAAATCATTTATTCATCTAGGTCACAACGTGACGCTTATGAACGTCAAATTTTTAAAGTAAATTAATAATGCTTCTACATTTACATTTACTGCCCATTCGCAAAGCAATAGGTAGAACCACGAGAAAGAACGGGCAATAAAACTCGTGGCCACTCTTTTTAATCGCCAGTGTTATGGTACATATTTTGTTTTTGTAAGGAGCTGCAACTGTTTCACATTGTAATTAATTACTTGTAAATAGTAAATAAGAACATACATATTATATACAAAATATGTAGTTATTAAATTAAGTGCTGTAGTAGTCTTCAAATGTGAATCTTGTGTAACAGGAGCATCCACTTACGCTTTGTAATGTAGGCAACTCGCGATCATGTTCAGAACTATGGTGGAAAAGTATGTTACAGAAAGTGACGGTATATGAATACACGAAAATTACAAAAACGTTAGTATCCAGCCCATGATAACGAGTTACCTTCATCTAACACTGTAGCAAATTTTAATAAAATTTGTGGAACAACAATGAAAATGTAAATGTAGTAAGTTGAATGACCTAATAATGCATGAATATTAAATTAATAGAACTAGAGATTTTATATAAAAAAAAACTGAAAAGTAAGGTATCTATATAAATTAAAAAAATCAAGAGTTGGCTAGTGTAAGTGACCACCTATCCTTATCACTGAAATAATCATTAATGGTATAATAACCTTTCCTAATAAGACAGTCTTTTATTTTACTTTTGAACGTACTAAATGGCAATTCTAAAAGACTAATTGGTATTTTATTGTATATACGAATACCTAGCCCTACAAAAGAATTATTAACTTTATGTAAACGATGATAAGGTGCATATAACTTATGCCTGTTTCGAGTATTTATGTTATGTACATCACTTTTTGTAGTAAATAAACCTATATTTTGCCTAATATACAATATATTAGCAAATAAAAATTGCGAGGCTACTGTAAGAATCCCTATAGACTTAAAGCGTTCCCTAAGAGTATCTTTTGCCCCTAACATGTATATTGCTCGTACCGCTCGTTTCTGTAGAACGAAGATATTCTGAATATCCGCAGCTTTGCCCCATAACAAAATACCGTAGGACATGACACTATGAAAATAGCTAAAATAAACTAGACGAGCTGTGTCAACATCAGTAAGTTGTCTAACTTTTTTGACAGCATACGCAGCAGAACTGAGCTTACCTGCAAGACATGCTATATGTGCACCCCATTGTAACTTATTATCTAGTGTAATGCCTAGAAACACTGTCGAGTCAACTGTGTCAAGTTCCTCCCTATCTAGCCTTATACGAGGGTCAAACTGAAAGTTCTTAGAAAATCAAAAACTGATTACATTAGCCAGTTATTAGTTTTATTATATCTTTTCAAAATATTGTCCATTGACGTCAATACACCGCTGCATGCGATGGAACCACTGGGAAAAGCACTTTGCCCACTCTTCCTTAGGGGTCTCTTCAATGGCATCGCGATACGCAGCCACCGCTTCTTCAGCATTCATAAACCGCTTTCCTTTAAGTTTTTCTTTAATTTTTGGAAATAAATAAAAATCACAAGGCGCGAGGTCGGGGCTATACGGCGGGTGACCCAGTAATTCAACGTTTGATATCGCCAAATAGTCGATCGTTCGCTTGGCGGTGTGCGACGAGGCGTTGTCGTGGTGAAGGAGGATCCTACTGCGAGGTCGTTTGTCTCGTACTTTTTCCAAGACAAGTGGCAAACAATTGGTAGTGTACCATTCTGCAGAAACTGTTTTTTGATCCTCTAACACAATTGTTGCGAAATGACCTATCCTTCCAAAGAACGAGGCCACCATTTTTTTCCAGCACTTCGATCTCTCTTCACTTTAGTTGGCAACTCCTCGAAAGGAAACACCCACTGAGCAGATTGTCTTTTGGTTTCAGGATCATAACAGTAAATCCAGCTTTCGTCACCTGTTAGTATGTCGAACACAGCATTTGAGTCACCTCCGTTAAATCTTTCAATCATTTTACGGCACCAATCCACACGATGGAGTTTTTGAGCCTTAGTCAAATTATGAGGTATCCACCGGGCGCAAAGCTTCCTGACCGCTAAATGTTCGTGGAGGATTTTGTGCACTTGACTCATACCGATGCCTAAGCTTGTCCGAATCTGCTGATAGGTCACTCTTTTGTCAGTCTCTATCATACGCCGCACAACACAGATGTTATTTTCAGTCGTCACCGTAGAAGGCCGTCCCTCACGTACATCATCAGTGAGATTAGTGCGACCACGTTTAAACTCATTAAACCAGTTGTAAACAGTCGCACGAGATGGGGCTTCATCGTGAAAGGCCAATCGTAGTCTATCATAACTTTCTTGTTGACTTAAATGACATCGAAAGTCATAAAAAATCATTGCACGAAAATTTTCTCGTGTTAAATTCATGTTGACGTGACACAGACAATTTTCAATTTGCCGCCAAATCGTAAAACAAATGACAAATGAATGAAATATATACTCAGTAATATTGGCAAAGAGTTCTATTTTCAAATTTTAGAATATTTTTTTTATTATATTGTTTATAAGTGGCCAGTTCTAAGAACTTTCAGTTTGACCCTCGTATTAGGTCCCAGTTGTCTAACGTTAGGCAAAGCAAATTTAACGCATTTAGTCTTTTTAGAATTAAGCACTAGGTTGTTTGCTGTAAACCATTGTGTAACCTGTATAAGTGCATTATTTACATCATCAAATTGATTCCTATTCCTATCTACTTTAAAAATAAGTGACGTATCATCTGCAAAAAGTACGACATCACAGATATTTTTTAAATAAAAAGGTAAGTCATTAATATATACAAGGAATAGAAAAGGACCTAAAATAGAGCCTTGTGGAACGCCTAACTGTATAGGTAATTTCGAGGATGTAGTCCCATTTACATCGACGCACTGAAATCTTTGCCGCAGGTACGACTCGACAACACAAAGTGCGGTTTCCTCTACGCCGTAGTGGCGGAGCTTACGCAATAGTGTGTCGTGATGAACGCAATCAAATGCTTTTGAGAGGTCACAGAATACTCCGATAGCATTTTTAGATGACTCCCAAGCATTATAAACGTGTTTTATGAGAGCAACACCCGCATCAGTAGTGGATCTACCTTTAGTAAATCCGTATTGATCTTTATGAAGCAGACTATTTAAATTAAAGTGTCTTAGTAGCTGCTTCAATAAAATCTTTTCAAATATTTTACTAAATGCCGGCAAGATAGAGATGGGCCTGAAGTTATTTACGTCATTTTTACTGCCAGATTTGAATAAAGGTATGATTTTACTTAATTTCATCAAATCCGGAAATACGCCTAAGTCAAAACATTGGTTAAAAATTATAGAGAGGTAAGGCGCAACAGTCTCAACTATAGTACCTAAAATTTTAATTGAAATGCCCCAAAAGTCACCGGTATTTTTAATATTAATTGAATTATATGCGATCAATATATCTCGCGGGGTAACGTGCTCGAATCTAAACACGCTCTTGCATTCAGGTACACTGCTAAGCAAAAAATTTCCAGCGTCTAAGGATGATGATTGTAAAGAGCTAGTAGTTGTTAAAGGTATGCTCGCAAAGAAACTATTGAACATATGCGCTACTTGAGTTTGATTGGTGACTAATAAATTGTTTTCTTTTAGTTCAAATTGGTTTTCCCGTGGTCGTGCTCTTCCTGTTTCATTATTTATAATTCTCCAAGTTTCTTTAATTACATTTGTTGAATGCTTAATTTTGCTACTAATAAATTTAGATTTTGCCATAACACAAACTTGTTTAAAAATTTTTGAGTAGTTTTTTACATAATTTAGAAAAGGTGTGTCAAATCTATGTTGTTTCATACCATATAATTCAAACAATTTGGCTCTACTTCTGTATATACCTATAGTGGCCCACTGGTTAAAAGATCCGGTAGTACCCTTTAATGTGACAGTTTTACTCTTGAAAGTAACTTGAAACTCATTATTTACTATTCCAAAAAGTGAATTATAAATTGTATTTGGATTTTCTGAGTTCAAAATTGAGGGATTGAGTTTAGCGATAATATTGTTTTTAAAACGTATAAGACGATTGGTAGTTTGAGGCCTACATTCTACTGTATGTGATTTATCATATGTTGTACATGAAAAACTAGCTATCTGGCCACGGTGATCAGAAGGAAGAGAACTAATAACTACTGGGTTTTTAGCAACACAAGAACTAAATATGTTATCCAAACAAGTAGAAGATGTTTCAGAGACTCTAGTAGGTTCACAGAATAAATTACTTAAATTAAATGACTTAAAAAGATTCAGAAATCTAGTACACTGTGAAGAATTCTCTAAAATATTAATATTAAAATCACCACATACTATAATATTCTTATGACTACCTATAATTTTATTAAGAGCATCTTCCATAACAGTCTCAAATAGATTATAATCACCAGAAGGGGGTCGATATACACAAATTATAATATATAAGTCTAGTTCCACACAGGACAACTCAATAGTGCGCTCAATAGATAAATTTACAATATCCTTACGTTCTTTGCATTTTAATAAATTTGAAGTCATTATGAGAGAACCGCCTCTAATAGCCTGCTTTCTTATATACGAACTCTGCACTGTGTAATATTCATTTATAACAATAACCTCATGGATGCTTAACCAATGTTCAGTTAAGCACAAAACCTTAACGTCATATTTTTCTAGAAATAAACTTAACTCTAACTCTTTGCCAGATAGGCCCTGCATGTTTTGATGTACTATATTCAAATACTGCAGCCTAACTGTTGTCCTATCTTGGAGTTTAAATCACAAGATGTGTCAACAAAAACGTTGTTAGTACATGTACTAACCCTATCAAATAAATTGTCAACACAAGGCTCACTGCCTTGCTGTAAATTGTATGCTAATAACTTAGCAATTTGTCGCTTAATATAAAATGGCAGATACATTGTATCTTTAGTTAAAATAAATTTACTAATAAATTTATTAGCGTCAAAAAACAATATTGCGTCACTATGACGACAAGTTATGTTATACAATAACATGTTTAATGAGTGTATATGCATATTTTGTTTGTGTGTTAAGTTGTTTGAGTAAGGTAAAGCACCTAAAATAAATTTACAACTAAATTTAGAATTAAGTTCTATCAACAATTCAACACATTCTATGATATCCTGTCTCTTTACAGTTAAACTGTTACCAAACAATAATATTGCAGTACTACTCTCATCTAAGGGGTGTAACTTAATCTGATTAACTAAACTACAGTAACTATCCCCTGGCCTACAATAATTTATAACACACTGATTTGTATATTCACTGAGAAGACTACCAAAATTGTGACCTAGCCTATCAGAAAAAATAAAAGTTTTATTAATAGATGTTGGAAGCCTAGATTTATTTAAATTTGATTGTAATGAGTGTGAGTTTTGTGGATTGTTAGAAAAATTCTCAGGTAGTACGGTACTCAATGACTCTGCTGGTACAAGAGCATGAGTACAAGAACACGAGAGCTTATTGGTCAGAGACTCATACATTTCTGCATTACACCTCACCAAGTCTACGAGCTCACCTGCCTCCACTATACGCTTGCTCAGTTCTTGTTGAGAAGCTTGGTATTTGTTGAAGATCTCACTTAAGGTTCTTTCCCTAAGTAATATCTCTTCCCTTAAGCGATGAGTTTCCATATCATACACTGATCTGCTATGTTCCAAATTTCTAGAGTACTCAGAAAGTTGATTAACTAAGTTTATGCGCTCCTTTCTAAGATTAAAATTAACTCTGTGCACATTATATTTCCTAATAGATTTATGATATTTTTTTATTAATTTAGTAATTTTAATGTAACGTTTAAGTTTATTACGACTAGAAAAGCTGGGTCTCATAATAATGGTATCCTCCCTGGTCAGATCTATTGTCACTACTGGCTCCCTAATGCACACATGATCAGGCTCACTACTAACCAACTCATGATATAGGCTACAGGTATTCGCAATCTGTTGACTGTGTTTATTTATTTCTATGTTGGAGATGGTTTTATGAGCTTCACTCAATTCACGTTCCAGTTCAGCAACACGTCTCAGAGCTTCTTCATGAGTGTCCATGCACTGTTGGAAGTTGGACACCGTCAGTCGAAGTTGTTCATGTTGCTCAAGTATTTCAAGATGGTGTGTGTGCATTTCAGCCAGCTGTGCCTTGAGTTCAGTGTTCTTGTCTACTATTTTCTTTACTTCTTCTTCGCTGTCCTCTCTTTCCTGTAGCAGCTGGTTACACAGGCTTTTGGAGGATTCCAATTCCTTGAGTGTGGACTGTAATTTGTCCTCCAGAACTGCCATTCTGCGGGTCATCATTTGAACAGACCCACCCCGTAAGCACCTGAAATATAAGGAAGAGTGAGTAAAGTCAGCAGAGAGAAACTAAGAAATGGGTGGATAGAAAGTTGAGAAGGAAATAATGTAGGTAGATTATAAAAAAAATAACAGAAAAGTAAATTAAATAAATTTGGGAACAGCTTGTTTTAAATCTAGCTATTGGGGAATATGAAAGTAATGAATAGGTACAAAAAGTTATATGTTTGATATATATTATTTTATAAAACAATAAAATACAATTGGAATGTAGGTAGGTACTTCTATAAATTGACCTGTGTAACACTATTGTACTCCTTAGATTAATATACTTATTTTATAATAAATAATTATGTTTTGTGTATAGTGTGTCATGTACTATATGGTGTCTGAGGCAAATGTTTTTCGTCATCGATTTTGCTTCCACAAATTGTCAAGCAAAAGGAGACATAAACGGTGCCGCTGTGTATTGTAAATGACGTCGCTCACGTGCAGTGAGCAGTGTTTATGAAATGTATAGTGTATATTAGTTAGTATTATATGAATAAAACGATACAGGGATAAGTAAATAATTATGAAAACAATACTCCCCGGGTTTCCAGTTGATTTTGAATCTTGTTTAAGTTGTATCAGTTGTCCGTTACTTTGACAGTTGGTCCGCCACAAGTTTTCCAGTGAGGTTTAGTCACTAGTCCTTTGATATTATGTTACACAAACAATTATTGCTAAGGTTTATGGGTATACACTTTAATTTAGAGATACAATTAATGAGGAAAACAAAATAAAACTATTTTTATCAATTAAATTATTATACACGTAGCGAAATGACAGCTGTTCGCTAGTCCTTCCGCTTCTGTGTCCTTCGCTTTTGTGTTTCGTTTCACGTTTTTCACATAAAATCTAAAAATTACAGTTGTAAAACTATACTAAAGTATAAAAACTATGTTCCATTTTGCATAATTGCCGAAGTATTTATGAAATTTTGGAATAAAAATATTTAGACGCAACTCCGGCAGCCAAAATTACTTTTAGGGGATTAAAACGAACTACCTTAAGCCCCCTACACTACCAATACCCTCAAATTCAGGCGACTCGTTTCGAAACCCAACCCATTATTATTTTTCAAAATAGATGAAACATCAAAAATATATGTGGATATACCTTATTCATGAGATACTGCTATGTCGCTTAGAAAATTATAGAATTAGAATGTGAGTTACTGCTTTTGCGTTAGCTCTCGTCATACATGTTTGTATGGAAAAATATAAAAAATTTCTTTCGCTTCAAATATGTGTTGTTTCAAAGAAAATAAAATTTAAAAGATATTTATTTATATTCATTTATAATTTATTAACGAAATACAGAGTTTACAGCTCATCAAAAGTTAGCTGTCTGCTACAACCCGGCAGGTTTTCTTTATTCTCATCGAATGTTAAAGGCAGTGTGTGAGGTGATAAGGCTTCAATACTTATTATTTGCTGTTGTTCACGAGGCACAGTTTCATTTACTTTCCTTTTACGGCTTGGTATTGTAGAAATTTCAAGCACTGATGAAACATTTTCCTCTCCGTGATCTCGCAATGCCATCCCTTGAGCTTGACGAGAATCAACAATTTCAGGCAACTGCCAATTCATATAAAACGCCACAAGCTTCTCCCAAAAAACATCATCTCTTTCTATAATTTCTATTTTTAGTGGTATACTTTCGCCACTCCACACAGCAAATAAACACTTTTGTTTGCGTGTAACGTGGCGTTGCCCCTGAATTTGATAATAACAATTACAATATTAGTTTAGACTAGTCAGTTCACTTTTTTATCATGTTTCTATATTTGTATTTTATTTGCTCTTATACTATTCTCCAGGCCATTCTTATAGGCAACTTTAGAACATTAAATTTCCACAATCGTGTTTGGACCTATTAATCCATCTGGCGTGGCACCAATAATCGAATAATCCACAAGGCTCGATTGATACATTTTCTTACTTCGCCAGTTGTTGCAAAGCCAGTTTTTCATTTTAGATTCCATGCGCAACTGATTTTACATTGCAAATATTTTATTTGTACAAAATATTTTTTACTGAGTTGGCTTTACTGCTGTTATCTCTTCTTTTTACCACTATACAAAAATTTCAATCTGTCAACATATTCTTACGCAATTCGAACCAGTCACTGCTATCCCTCTTGTAATTTTTGCTTATCACTAGGGAATTTGAGTCAAATTTGTTAAAAAAATTGTTTAGCATTTCTTGGCTAGCTCTTGAACAGATCGTGTTAGGAATGACTGAAGTCAAATGTGTGTAAGACGTTGCAGAACTGTTATCTTTAACTTCACTGTAATTACAATAATGATAATTAGTTACGTACTTTATTATTAAAAAAATACTATATCTTGTGTTATAGCAAACAGAGAAGTTACCTTCTTACATATAAATTATTGATTTTAGAAATTAAAAAGATATTAGATGTACTGAGACATACCTAATAGTTTATGAATAATCAAAGTTTTACCCTTTATGTACCTAAAAAGGTTTATGTTCAAAACACAATAATACAACATTCGTTACCGTTTGTGTGCGGATTGCGGAGCGTCATATTAGCGCTGTCATCATTATTGTTCGCCGTGGCGGCATCTTAGCGCTCCAGGCGCTCTGACAAGCTAATGAATTTGAAATATAGGTACATAAAATTATTCGATTTTATGTTATTACTCTTTCAAAAATTGAAAACTGTGGCAGCTATGTATTGTGAGAATAATTTATATAATTATATTATGCATAATCGATAATATATAAGTAACATAGTTAGTCATAAAAGACTCTTATGAAAAAAATTTGTGTAAAAATGTTACATATATCATAATCACTTGGCCATGGATGAATTTATATTTTATTACGACGCTTTCTTGTACAAATCCTTCGTAGAACTTCATTTCTCTAATTGTCCATATTTTATTCTTCTAATTATATATTTATAAGCACAGAAACAATAACACATTAAACGCAACAAGAGTATAAACTTAGGTCCTAATTATATGTGCCCATAGTTACATGATAAGCCTATTTGATCCAAAGTATTCAGTCTATAACATAAAACATGAAATTACGAACTCAAATCGGCGTATTATAATATCTATATCTATATATAAACAGGTTTACGTAAAATTTTGTGCAGCGGAGACGCAAGCGACATGACCTATCTCTCACAGGGCTCATAGCCGAATGATGAGGCCTGGGCGGGGCGTAAACTAGCAACTGACACTCAGTACACCGCTTATGCTAATAAGGTTTAAATTGCTGAAGCGTTTGATATTGATGGGATCTACCGAGCGTCAAAATCATACACGTTTGGCAGATTTTATTTAATTTTACAAAATATACACGTATAATATGAAAATAAATAAGGTAATTCTTTAGTTCATTAGATTTCCTACAATATTATCAAAAAAAATATGACAGCTTACGATCAAAATATTGCAAACAGTGAGACGAAAGATTATTTTCTGCCTCGATTTTGTGATTTTTTTACCGTGATTCTATTTTACGTATATGAAAAATTCTTTCAAAAGTCTTTTGTTCAGACTTTTGACTTTAAGCTCTATTTTTTGCTAGTTTGTAATATGTACCGTTATGGCTAGATGCGCGACGAAAAATTAGGTGTTTCACGGCTTCTGAGGTATAACAGCGCCTTAAGTCTGTTAATTCTATGAGACTGTTTTTGGAGACTAATGAGCTGTCACCATACAATATGATGACAGTAGTTTGTGCATTCAAGTCGGCATTCTTAATCTTATCAACTAGAAATAATTGTGAAAGTTATATGCGTATTAAATTGTTAATTATTGCTTGCCCCTTGCCTTATAGACCACATTAAATAAGCGCTCCCTCCCAGCTGTGATAATTTTTGACAATCGTTATAGAGAGTGAGAAGCAGCGATAGCCGAGTGGATAAACCGACTGACTGAGCTACGCAGAGAATCTCAGGTTCGAATCTTAGGCTCGCACCAATGAGTTTTCGAAGTTATGTGCATATTAAATTGTTAATTATCGCTTGCTAAAACGGCGAAGGAAAACATCGTGAGGAAACCTGCACGTCTGAGAGTTCTCCAGAATGTTCTCGAAAGACATAAGAAGTCTGCCAACCCGAACTTGGCCAGCGTGGTGGACTATGGCCTTACCCTTCTCAAAGTGAGAAGAGGCCAGTGGGACAGTTTAAAGGGCTGATGATGATGTTGTTAATAAGAGTCAGTACCTAACAGTGGCATATTGCTAATCCGTTGGGTTGCAGAATTCAGTCAGGCAGTCGCTCTGTGGAAAAACTAATATTCAACTAAATCTGGTTAGACTAGACTAGTAAGCGGACCCCGGGTTGCAACTGGGATAACGCTAGAGAGGTAGGAATTTATAGCTCATGAATACTTACTTTTACATTTTTGAAAGGCGTAGATTAAAGAAATGCAATAGGTGAATACATATTTATCGCGTAGTATGTAGATACACACTTATACGTGGCAGATGTCGTTTTACCATAGATGACATCATCACACGAAATATGAAGTCAGTTGTGAAACTCACCACGTAAGTCTAATCCCATCAACTCTTTCCACGTAGAGGCGCCATGACTCCCATAAATTATTAGTACGTGCCATATCAACGAACGACAAAAACCTTTCGAAACGCCCACGAATCCATCTCATAATTATTATCATTACAATTTCTGAAACCTTATCCAAAGCAACTTCAACCTTATGATATTTATCACAAAAACGTAAATCCCTTTGCAGCATATTGGCATTTCATGATATTTTTTTTCATTTTTGTTTTGAAACTGCGTGTTACAGTGTCTCTTATAATTTCTATTGAAAGTATAACTCAAAGTGAATTTTATACTTACTTACTTACTCCGATGGCTCAGCGACCCAAAGTATGTCTTGGCCTCCGATATGAGAGCTCGCCACTTCACCCGATCCTTCGCAGTTTCTTGCCAGTTAATGGCTTGAAGCTGCCGAAGGTCCTCCTTAACTACATCACTCCAGCGATATCTCGGTCGACCAACCGGGCGACGTCCAGTTGGTCGGCTGAGATATGCTCTCTTTACGCTGCAATTTTATGCTTTTTAGATATTTACACGTGCTCACTTAAAAGCTCGGCGGAGTAATTGTTTCATTTTCACACGATAAAATGTGAAAATTGAAACATAATGCTATTTTTACATGAAAAGCGTGCTATGGTTTAATTCTTGGGAATCTGTATATTTGTAAATGCTAAGCTTGATGTGAATGATTCTTATTATACCTAGGATTGGTAGATCGATAGTAGGATGTGTGTGCCTTAAAAAATAAAATGAAGTATATCGACAATTTATGTCTATTAAATATGTACTTTGTGATGACTTCACGCCCAAATTTACTAAATTATCGTAATGATCTTCTGACGTTTCCAATATGATGATCCGATTTCAATACTGGTACAAGTATCTTATGTACTCGAGAAGGATTACTGAAGATGCACCTTAATGTTATTTTGAAGTCACATCTTGAAGTACTGTGTCTCATGTCAGCAAGCTGAAGCTAAGTAATTCCTTTAGCCGTATCAAAGTATCACTAGAAACGGAAATATTGCACGTAGGTTATTTGAAACTATTTCTACACCAAATACCTTCTGGAATAGGATATTCAAAACTCTGTCTCAAATGGACCCATTAACGGTTCGATTTAAGATATATTATTACATATAGTCCGTGCCACGAGAACAAAGACATTTTGTAAACAAAGAATTTCTACTAAGTGACTTAGCGACTATTCAATCAAAAACAAATAATGCCAAATCCAATGAACTTCAACGTGCATATATATGTAAGTACGTGTCATTGGAAACTAATGTGCCAATTGATCGGAGTTTTATCTATATATGCGCTGTCAACAGTGTCGTTTCATGTTTTCGTGGTAGTGGAACGCGTCAGATGCCTGGAACGTCAACATTTGGCGTCAGTTTATTGAAATGTTAAATTTTTAGGCTTAGCGTGCATTTATCAGTAACTTTTTAATAGACTTTTTTAAGATCATTTCGAGATTTATATTTAAAAAATCTCCATGTATAGAAATTTCAATTGTCTGTAATATTATTCCTTAGTGGTAGTAATCATTGGTTAATTATTTTAAGATTTAGGACATCTAGACTATTTTGTGCAAATTATCTACTATCAATATTTAAAAAATTAGGTCAATAATTAAGTACCATGCCTGTCCTCTTTTATTGTCAAACATGGTACTCTTTTATTGAATTGAATTTACGAAATTGCTTACGAGTAAAGAAATATAAAAAATCGGCAAATTTTTGAACATTTTTCCGGAAAATTCGACAACTCAAACATAAAACTAAGATTGTTTATTTCCGTAAAAATTGATTTTTTTGGATACGCCAGGAAGTCATAGATGATAATATTTAAAAATATAAATTTTAATACAGAATAGCATAAATCAGCATTCAAAAAAATTTATTACTGTTTAAAAAGCATAAAAGTTCACTAAAGCATTAAATATAAAACACAACTATTTGAAACAAAGGTTGTGAAGCCCAAAGTGTGTTTACAAAAAGTCTATTTTCTCGTGCCAAATTATTATAGATAAAATGTAATTAGCAAACTTGTTCAACGTGAGGTTTAAAAGTAACAATAGTAAGTAGAACTATACAAAATTCTTAAATAAGGCTGGCTACCAAGAAGTGATATAGTATTATCTACACTTTGCAATATGCAAATACCTGACATGATTTCGCGGTTCTGACGCTCACAGTTTAAGAAGGAATGTTTTCAGTTCGTGGAATGCTGTCAACTGCACTTGGTCGCATTGTTAAGATTTACTAAAACTTGATTTTAGACTCTATGTAGTCCTACATTCAGTTGTAAACTCATAGTGAACCGAGTCAGTACTTACCCGTAGCTGAAATTTCAGTTATGGAGTATGCTGGACGCTTCCATTATACGTCCGAACAATAATTAGCCTCTGCGTAACAAGCACTATAATTGAAGTGCTTTCGGTCCTCAAAATCAGCCTGTGCTGGTTTTAATGTTAGCCAGTAGAAATTAGTCATTAGTCCGTTGGTAATAGAAACCAGAATTGGAGCATCCAGCACACTTTCGATATCACGGCATTCGCCTCATTTTTCGACTGTTAATCACTTTATTAACTCCGATCCCAAAAGTAGCGAGGCGGCGATACTCTAGTGGAGATACTTACAGACTGCTACGTAGAGTGTCTCGGATTCAACCTCACAGTTTTCACTGCATTACTAAAATTTTCGAAGAAACTGTTAAATTGTTATTATTGTCGCTCGCTAAACGGTGAATGAAAACTTCGTGAGATAACCTGCCTAAGGTTTCTCCATAATGTCCTCGGAAGACATGTAAAGGCTGCCGACCAGCAACTGGCCAACGTGGTGAACTATGGCCTTATCCATCTCACATTGAAACGGAGCCCATTCCCAGTGGAATAGGGCTCATTTAAAAAGTATACATCTCCATACCTAAAAATACTTCTCTCTCAGCATGTAGCAAGCTTTGCGATTTCTATGATCTAAGGCTGATGCTTGTTATCAGGTCTGCCAGAGGGTAGACAACAAAAAATAATAAACAACTAAAAAGTAATTCCATAAAGTCTATCACATACTTTTATGGCTCTACATAAATCTTGTTCTATCCGCGTGGTAGTATTTTTTTTTCATTTACTATTTCAGTGACCTTGTCACCTCCCCACCATACTTATTAGATGCTCCCTAATCTATTAAACTCCCAGTAACATGAGCTGTGTAACCCGGCGCCAATATATTACAATGTGCCATTACTTTAGCGTGTTCCAGTTAGTTACTATGTTCGTCACGTGCGCGATAGATTTATTACAAACGCTTTGCATAGTTTATATAAATACAGCCAGTTTTTACAAGCAAAGAAACAGATAAGCTGAAATTATAGAAATAAAACGAGGATAAAAACAACTACAAAACATCAACAAAATAAAACTAACTGTAAAATAGGAATAACATTATTTCCATATAATCAGAATCATCATCATCTCAGCCAAAAGACGTCCACTGTTGAATATCGGTATTTCCCAAGGGTTCACATACCGATTTTAAACCACCCACAGTCAATCGCTGCCTGCAATCCTGACCTAAATTAATCGTTGATTCACCATGCCTGCCTCTGCTGTCTAGGGGCCAATTCTGCTATTTTTATATGACATTGATATTATATTTTGAATGGACTCAGAAGCGGTATTCTGATAACCTAATGTCATTGTCGTATAATTTGAAATGAACAGTTCGTCGTTGTCATATATTTTGACACTTGTTTCAATTTACGATCTCGTTACAACTTCGTTCCATTATCAGATAATTTAGAAGAATAGGCTTTTTGTGACGTAACTGTGACACTGACATGATATCGAAACTATATTTATTTAGTAGAATTGGGCCCAACCGTTGCGTAGCCACCACTTCAGAATCTTTCTACCCAAACGGCCGTTTGGTTATAGATTTATAATATGAGTATCATATTCAAATATGTATAGTTAAATATACAGGCTCAAATTTAATAGCATATGATTATCATTATTACGTATAGGGAAATATTTATAACCCACATTAGGGTTGCGTGGTAAAATACAATGAACCAATATAGCGTCGCATATCTGTCCGTCTGTTCGTTCATGAAACAGTCCTGAAATTACGCCTTTGTTCATTTCAGCTCTATAGGTACTTAATATATATAGACTTTGATCTTCTGTTATACGTCTGCTTTGACCACACTTGAAAGATTGTAAAATTTTGGCATTATCACAATCTACATTAAATTAGTCATAGTCGACTAACCTATTCTGCCGCGAGATAAAATGCAAAATGTTGTCCAACAAAGAGATATGCCATGTAGACGAAAATGTATCGGATACCTGTGTCGCCAGTTTGCCCCTTCCACGCGGCTACTACTACACGTGCAGTTCAATTAAAACTTACAAAAAAATCAATTATCAACCTTATCCTATCGAACATAGCGTTTTTTTTCCAAGCAACGTTCCATATATAATAATAATTATGGTCTGAACTGCCTGAAACCTGCTGCAAAATATATCATGCTAGAGGTTGTCCACAGCTACGCCTCTCATTTTTTTATTGAACCGTTGCTACCCGATCCCGTGGCTCCTTTAGTGCATCCAACGCTTCCCAAGGAAAATAAAAGCGAAATTTCAGCATCTTACGTCCAATATTTTTGACTATGCGTTGTCTATCAGTCAGTAACGGAAGAATTTTATGTTTACACATTTGGTTATTACTACCAGTATGATATTTAAAAACAAATGTGGTAAATCGTGTTTTTAATAAATTGATCGTCCCGTTTTTCTCTTTCAACAAACTTCATACATACATACACGTTGTGGCAGTAATATTATTTTTCGTAAGTGCTACAACTACTTTCAATAAGTCTAGCATTATTACTAAGCTAAACAATAAATATTCCTACCAAATATCAACTGAAAGTATCATACAGTCTTATAGTTTAACCCCTAGACACCATTAACTTTCCCTCAGGTTGAAAATTATGTAGGCTTTCACCGATGTCTTAAAAATCAATCCGAATTCATACCTAAGTGTTTTTAGAAACTCGTATAAAGTTCTTGTACTTATGCCCAATATTTTTCTTTTTACAGTTTGAATAGACAACTGTCTTACTAGGCATAAATTCTGTATTATGGGGGACTTTAAAAATATACAACTAACGAACACAATTCACACCCACGCTCGAAACAACAATGCATGCAATGAAATGTAGCCTTTTATGGGAATCAAAGCCACAACACTCGGGGCAGTGTCAAGCAATAAGGCGACCACTTAAACCACTACGCCAACCGTTCAATGAAATGATAATATGACACAAGACGATAGAAACAAAAAGCAAAACGAAATAGACGTCACTCTGCTGCTGAAAAACTCTTACCTAAGACTAGTAAGAGCGGTGTAAACGACTGATCAAATCAAAGATACTGTACAGACATACAAAAAAGGATACTTGAAAGATGTCTATCGTCCTCCCAAGTAATTCCGTCGGATAATGAGGATTGTTTTCGTTACATATTACTTCCAATTTGTCCATCCACATATTTTTAGTCTCGCCAATGTGTATTGCAGAACTTTGAATTTTTGTTAGGACGCCCTTTCGTCTGTACATAAACATTTTTCATGAATGATAAACGAAGGGAAAAACTTATGTCTGGGTTGTAGACAATAGTTGTTAATTTGTTGTGTTTACACGGGTGTAGCTAGTTAACAAGTTATCTGGAAGTCATAAATATAGCGTAGCCATAAGAGTCTGAAAGATATAAGACATGTGTAAAATTGTATCGTGTTGCACACTCAATTTTGTGAATTCAGTGAATATGATAAAACGAATGAATTGGACTACTATTATTTCAGGCAAAACTTTAACGTCTTGCACTGTTGACTTTCCTATGTTTGTGCCATAGATTACTTTGGCCCGCATCCAACTGCATCGACAAAAATAAAACTTTGATACATAATTGCACGTCAAAATCAAAATATTTAACAAAGCTTCTATGGATAACGCAAGCGATACACTAAGGAAGGTTTCTTCAAAAATTGTGCATGGGGACAAAGTCATACACAAAATCGGTTGGATATATATAGAAAAGGGCTAAGATTTTTTTTTCTCTAAATTTCGATATTCCCCGACCTTTCAACACATAGCAATCCTTAATACAAACACGGCCACTTCACATTGTTACAAACTTTTCACGTACGTTATGTCTTCCACGCTGTTTTGACATGAAACATGAAATTCACGAGAAAGTTGTTAATTTACACATTTCTGTAGTTCTACCGTGTAAATTAATGAGATAGATGTTCAATCTCAGTGCTACGCCGAGTGTGAACGCGTTGCCGCCGTCATTTACGCAAAGTGGGACATAACATAACTTCACGCGTTTATCCCCGAAGGGGTAGGCAGAGGTGTATTGGACACCCACAATTCGCCAGTTATGTTTCGGTTCAAATGTAATAGGGGCGAGCTTATTGCCATCTACCGGGCACATTCTTAAGCGAGCGATTATTGACATTTTAAATGCACACATAACTTTAAAAAGTCAGAGGTGTGTGTCTGGGGTACCAGGGGATCGAACCGAAGACCATCATCTTGGCAGTCCGTTACGTACACCACTGGGCTATCGCCGCTAGATAGATTTTCAATCTCTATGTTACGCCAAGTGTGAACGCGATGCCGACGTCATTTACGCAAAGTTGAAGCGCTCCGGTATTTACCAACTTTAGTTTGTAAAATCATTTATTCATTCCCAAAGTAAGAAAACAATGAAATTTGAAAGCAAGGGAGAAAAACAAGATAATGACAAAAACGAGAAAGTTCTTAAATGACTTGGACTGAAATTCTTTTAAATTATTCTGGACATATTTTTATATTCGTTGGTCTGCCTCCGTGGTCCAGTGGATAGCAGTGCTTGCATCTGCTGATCAGTTACCCCCTATTACGTATGACCGATAAATTCATAACATAAACAAAATAAAAATAATTTATATTGTTTAAACTGAACTTACAATGCAAGGGATCTCATTCTGGGAAGTCAACAGAGATGTATTGTAATCACATTTGTGTGCATAGTTCTCCGAAGCGAGCATATTGCCGTCTATTTTTTTTATTTTATTTTTTTTATAGTTTCACGCCTATTCCCCGAAGAGGTACGCAGAAGCGTAATAGGTATTACACCCACATTTCGCCATGAATTTTTTAGGTCCCGCGTAATAGGGGGTGAGCCGTTTATTTTATGCAGCAATAATTGATACTGTGATACATAGTATGACGAGGAAAGGCTAAAAGCAAATTACAGATTCTATGCAGTACAGGAAGTAAAAAGAGAAATAAATATTTTTAAGGAATTTAAACTTACGTGGTCATTTAAACTTATTTTAAATTGTCTTTCGGGATTCATACCACGTACCTTTGTTTGGAGTAACCATATTTTTACTCCAAACAAAGGTACGTGGTATAAATCCCGAAAGACAATTTAAAATAAGTATTTTTAAAATTGCGAACCGAAAGTGCATGATTCGTTTTTTTTGTAAATTTTCTTTTTTTGTTTCTTTTGGATAATTGTTTTTGTTCGTTTTAGGGTATAAGCGTTGCATGCGTAGTAAGCTGCTGGGGCGCAGATACATTCACTCTAAAATAGGTTTAGCGGCTGCAGCCACTCGGTGTGAGAGGCCCCATTCCTTTTTCCTTCTCCCTCATCACACTTTTCTTCCTGTTCCTTTTTCCAACCCAAAGGCCGGCAACGCACTTGTGACTCCACTGATGTTATGGTGTTACGGGTGTCCATGAGTGGTGGTAATCACTTACTCGTTTGCCGCCTATTTTATTTTATTTTTTTATTTATAGTCTCACGCCTGTATCCCCGAAGGGGTTGGCAGAGGTGTAAATATTACACCCACATTTCGCCATGAATTTTAGGTTAGGACCTAAAATTCTATCCTATTACGTAGGCGTAATAGGGGGCGAGCCTATTAAATACTAAAAACTTCACCTGAGAGCCTTGATCCGCTCGCGCATGAAGCTAAAGTTAAGTGGAATGCGTGGAATTTTTAATATGAAATATAATAAAAGGTTTTTATTGTTTTAGGTTTTGATTTGCCTGCTGGCCTAGTGGCACTGACTGCTAGACCTGAGGTCGTGGCTTCGACGCTAAGGCTTTGGCATGTGAGCAGAATGATTTATTCTGTGTGTGGGTGTAATTTATCAAATTGATAACTATGTTTATCAACTAATTGTTTACCGTACTGTACTACGTCTCCGTTTAGTTTGGGCTTAGATGACCATGCGTAAGTTCTCGTAGGATATTACGATGATTATCTGCAGTAACTTATAACAATATTTATTTCAGAAGACTTACACACCGAAGAGTGTACTTGAGGATGACCGCAGCTACTACGCCCGCACATTTTATTTGAATTTAACCGTTTTTGCCAGATGCCATGGGAATTTCGGGCAATCACTACTTAGTGCACCCCCACAGTCCCCAAGGAACAGATATACCAAAAATCTGATTTTTGCGCCCAATAGGTTTGGGCGTGCGTTGTCTGTCAATATGTAACAGCAAAATTTTATATAATAATAACAATAATAAACATTTATTTCGGAATCTTTCCATATTCATACAATTAATACATATTCATTTAATCATACAGATAAAACATTCATTCAATTTACGAAATCTTAAACTTATCTTAAACTGATCTTTACATACACATACATACATACATAACGTCACGCCTTTTATCCCCGAAGGGGTAGGCATAGGTGTATTTCTACACCCACTTTTCGCCAGATATACTTAGTCCCACGTAATAAGGGGCGAGCCTATTGCCGTACCGGGCACATTTCCAGACTCCGTGCTGCTACTGAGAATTTCGTGTCAGAAAAACCCAATAACACTGCCCGACCCAGGAATCGAACCCGGGACCTCCCGATCCCACGCGCACATTTATGCCGCGAGACCAACGAGGCAGTCGTATAGGGTTCGATGTCGAGTTTTCCGTCTCTACGCAAAGATGGTATTTGCATCGTGTTATCCCTTAGTCGCCTCTTACGACACCCATGGGAAGATAGGGGGTGGTGACACTTGTATTCTATGCCGTCAACCACACGGGGTTACACTGATCTTTTAAAGGAGATAAATGCAGGGATTATCTTCGAAATAAAAGATTGTAGTGCACGATACAATAAAAGGCTCTGACAATGTCGAAGACTGTCATAAAAGTGGATTACAGTAAAAGAAGATGGCTTGGCCACGAGAACGTTTCACATAATAGCATCGTTGAAATCATAGAAAAGTGAAGCAGACGCCAATAATCTTGTCCAGTGCTGTACCAACATATTTGCTATAAAACGTTGCTTTATGCCACATTTCAAGATTCCCGATCGCCTGGAAGTACCCTTTAGTTTTGACTTGAGCATTTGATATGTATTTCAATTTTATACCTCTACGCGTTCATGACGATAGGTGTAGTATCTTTAAACTTATTAAAAATATTTTAATTATATAATGTAACTAAAAATTTACTCGCAATTTTTCCTTTATATGTGCTATTAGACATTGCTTTGTACCAAATTACAAGATCCTGAGTTTACGGGAAGTACCTTGTAGGTTTTGATTCCAATGCGAGTTTTGAAAATTTGCGGTAATTTGCTTTTATCTTTTGATTGCGTTGGATTAGAAGTTTGATTTTTTCACAGCGTTAAGGGACAGTAGATTTAAGTATTTAGTATAAATTTCAGCTTGATACCTCCACGCGTTTCTGAGAAAAAGGGTCTTGACGGACGGACAACAAAGTGATACTATAAGGTGAGTTTTTTCCTTTCAAGGTACGGAACCCTAAAAAGTACGAAGTTTGCCGGGTCAGCTAGTAAGTTATAAATATGTAGGTATTATATAACCAATTATTATAACCAATAAGCTGATGAAATATGGGCTTACACCCGCGTTATAAGGGTCCTAGTTAGACGCGCTAACCTCAGGAACGACTAGTTCGACTTAAATAATATTTTTTTGCTCGATAGCTTATTTATTCAAGAAGGCTACAGGCTATATAACATTACGCTATGAGCGATGGGTGCGGCGCAGTAGCCCTAAATAACTATATTCTAGTAGTTGAAATATATTTTTATTAGAAGAGCACGATGACACGTTAGGTGCCTCAATTTTATCACATGTTGACAGTCCGTGGACAGCGACCTTTACATAGGCTGCACTAAAAGCACATGAGCTAAAAGTATTGGGAATGGAATATTTCCACTGTTCCTGTCATACTAAAATCTTTTTAATTGAAAACTCCTTGGTTTTAAAAATCGAATACCATTTATTTATTTAATAAAAGGTTCTCGGTCTTGTCACAAGGTTTTGTCAAACTTGTTTAGTCGTTGAGAGAATGGAATTGACTCGAGAAAATTCAAGAGCGATGATTTATTATGACTTTCGAAGTGGTTAACACAAAAACAGTGTGTTGACCGGATGATTTCTGCATTTGGTGATGAAGCCGCATCCAAAACCACAATTTATCGCTGGTTTGCTGAATTTCAACGTGGACGAGTCAAGCTCAGTGATGATCCCCGTCAAGGTCGTCCAAAAACTGCAGTCACCCAAGAAAACGTTGATGCTGTGCGTAAGCTGATTGAGGAAGATCAACATGTGACATGCCGCGAAATTCAGGCAACTTTTGACATTGGCATGAGTCAAATACAAATAATCTTGCATGAACAATTAGGTGTAAAAAAGTTGTTTTCCCGATGGATACCGCATTCGCTCTGTGAAAGCGGCTCGCGTTACTTGGTGCGTCAGAACTCTCGAAAGATTCCACGCATAATCCTCAAATGCTGTATACAACATCGTATCAGGTGACGAATCCTGGATATACGTGGACGAACCCGAAACAAAAAACCAGTCACGAGTTTGGGTGTTTGAAAATGAGTAAAAGCCAACAAAAATTTTTCGTTCACGGAGTGTTGCAAAAAAAATTGTGGCCACGTTTGTCTCCAAAACCGGCCATGTTACGACTACGCCTCTTGAGGGGCAAAGAACGGTTAATGCAGAATGGTATGCTAGCATTTGTTTGCCACAGGTCGCTTCTGAACTCCGTAAAGAGAACTGCAACCGCCGCATCATCCTCCATCACGACAATGCGAGTTCTCACACCGCGCACAGAACAAAACAGTTTTTAGAGCAAGAAAACATAGAATTATTAGACCATCCGCCGTACAGCCCCGACCTAAGCCCTAATGATTTCTATACTTTCCCTAAAATAAAGAATAAATTGCGTGGACAGGGATTTTCATCACCTAAAGAAGCTGTGGACGCCTACAAAACGGCCATTTTGGAGACCCCAACTTCCAAATCCGTGTGGTAACGGATTAAGAATACGGAATGTCACCACCCCATATCATCCCGTGGGTGTCGTAAGAGCCGACAGAGGGACCATACTATGCAGAGAACAGCACTGTAAGAGAAGGAAAACTTGAAACAAACCCTATACCAACCCGCTTGGCCAGCGTGGTATAGTAGGCCAATTCCTCCTTTCAAAGGAGAGGCCTAGTCCAGCAGTGGACTGTAAGGGGCTGATGATGATGATGATGACTTCCAAATGGAATGGTTGCTTCAATGATTGGTTCCATCGTATGAAAAAATGTGTCAAATTTCGCGGAGAATACTTCGAAAAGCAATAAATATATTTTTAAATAGTAATGTTGTGTCACTTCCTTGATTCCCGAAATTTTCAGTGCCGCCCTGCAGGGCTCCGTCAACTCAGCCTCATAAACGTTATTACTCACTCACAGCATTATCTATTTATATTATGCACATTTATACATCATTTATCTTTTTAATAAAACCGACAATCACTGCAACCTTACTATCTCCATTTGAGTTATCGTATTAATAAGGTGACAATTTGGTGCATATTTCGATATGAGCCGTGTTTCAATAGTGATATCATGCATCCATAAAATTTATTAACTTTTCAGCTGCTTAGGGTTTCACTTATAATAGGTAGGATGAAACATTTTCAATGGAAAATATTTGCAACCCTAAATTATATTTGAATTCAGAAGCTTTCGATCTTAAAGCTTTCTTTTCTTCTCTTTCATCTTAGTGTATCGCCATGTCCAGTGGGCTCTGATATGGCCTAACGACTACTATTCTGACAACAGAACCGAGACTGGCACCTTTACGTGCCCTTTGTAGCACGCGCTCTGATGTAAGCGACACAGCAAGCGGACACCCGACCAAGTGGTGGCCTTTACCATCGTTGCTTTACTTTACCGATGTCCCATAAACGGCAAGCCAACATACTCTATGAGGACCAAGGCCAACACATTTAAGTAATAGGCTTAATGTATATAATTTTCTTGACTTTAGTAAGAGAACAAACTAAGTTAATATCCAGCTTCTAATGTCAGCTGTTGGCTACGTGATAAAATAGTAAGCACGCTCTGGCCTTGACCGCAACGCCGTCATCGTTACTTAATGAGAAATGACTACGATTCCGGTATTTCGGGTCTCTAAAGTATAATTACTGGGCACGGAACTAAAGGCAACGTTTTAGGTCCTTTCCGGCTTTCCAGGAAATATTACTTGTCTTCTTATTTATTTTTTTGAACCTCCACAGTTTAGGATAGTTATTACTGGCCTAATTTACAATGCCAAAATGCTGACCATTGTGATTTTAGCCGCTTGATGAAATGAATGTGTGTAATAATAATATCATAAAAGATGAACAGTAAATAGACTGTTTTCTTTTCAGGAAATTCGTTGCTTCGGCGGCAACTTGTTGTGGAGCCTACAATTAAAACTATAGAAAAGAATGAGTAAAATATGTTGAAGTGAGAGGTGTTTTTAAAATGAATTTAACAAAAAGTTACTCCGTTCTGAATGTTGCAACTAGTTTTGGAGACAGGATTTTCAGTCTATCAGACGAAGCTTAAAATATCGAGCTATACGACTTATCTAGATATATGATTTATTCGGCATAAAAATAAGTAAGCACCGACAATTTTAGGCCGTCACGTCCGTGACAAGGATTATTTTCAATGCTTTAGACTATTTACCAAATACATAAGAACAAAAAAATAGGTACAATGACTTAGTTATTTACTAACTCTGAAACTTCAAGGCGATTCAAGGGCAGACTGAACAGTAGACTTGCACTTATCGCTGTAGGTACGGCCGAGTGAAGGAGGCCTGCTTAGGGTCCCAAGCCAAACTCACCTGCAAGTGGTGCACCTGCCGATCAACGGACGAGGCTCAGGCAAACAAAATATCCCGATAAGCGGCAATAGGCTCGCCACCTATTACGTGGGATCAAAACACTGGCGAAAAGTGGGCGTTTAATATGCCTCTGCCTACCCCCTCGGGGAAACAGGCGTGAGTCTATGTATGTATGTATGTATGTATGTAATATATATCAGAATATATGATATAGAATATCATATTATATTGATATCAAATATTGAATACTCAAACGCGGAAAAGGAAGACTGCAAATCATTTTCATAGCAAATGCCGACAAAATAAAAACGTTCATATATCTGCGGGTCTTCATATAGATTTACAATCCTATATAATACTAGAAATCACAAACCATAAAATCCAAAAAGCTCGATCTAGATAGAATACCTGGAAACTAGCGACCTAACAAACGATATATACAGATAGTCCAATTGCCAACATGGCAGCCTGACGTAAACTAGACATCCAGGTGGTAAGTTTGCATTTTGCACAGTTGGCAACTCAGGAGATATTTTCGCGTAAAACTTCACATATGGTTTGAAATTGTCCGCAGTTCAATGTTCCATACGTGTTTTATTCTGCAATGTGGCATTTTGGTTTTTGGACTGCGTCGGCAATCGGTTGATTGTAACTGTCCGTGCACCATTCACGTTTTACTGCCTATACAGGCAGTAAAACGTGAATGGTGCACGGACAGTTACAATCAGGCATAGAATTACTTTACCGTCTTCACCCTTTATATACATAAAGGGTGAAGACGGTAAAGTAATTCTATGCCTAGAACTATCTATAATCGTACCTTTATTATAAACGTGAAATATTTATTAAGATAGTCTTAAGACTAGACTGCACCATAGATATAGTAATTAATAGGAGATATGCCCTGTAGAAGAAAATATAGTAATACCATAGATATAGTAATTAATAGGAGATATGCCCTGTAGAAGAAAATGTATCGGAAACCTGTGTCGCCAGTTTGCCCCTACCACGCGGCTACTACTACACATGCAGATCAGTAAAAGCAATATGAAAACGCTTTCGTGCACACACTCGCATTTTTAAATCAAAATTTACAAAAAATTCAATTATAAACCTTATCCCTTCGAACATAGCGTGTATTCACCAAGCAACGTTCAACTTACTCACACAAAAACATCGGCCACTATCGTTGTGCTATGCAAAAGAACTGTACATTAATTCGTTGCTAGATGCAGCGACCGTACTACGCGATGCATTCCCTTAATAAAGTATCGTTCGGTCATGATTACATTGCTTGTCTAGTCACTTCGCGACAAATTTAGGTAGTAGTTAAAGAGCAATGTATTTATTGAAAAATAATATAGTCGTTGTGAGATTTGCAAACAATAATAACATAATAACAGCAAGGAATATTTTACGATTTGTTGTTTTTCATTTTTTAAAGACAAATATAGTAAAATACTTGCAGTTTCATATGGTAAGTGATTCCATTTTCACAAAATTTTGGGTTGAGCTTCGGTTTTTACAGAAAACTACTGAACAAGACGGCATTCTTATAAATTGTCGCGATCACGGTCGAAAGTGTACTAATTCGCGGCAACGGCCATTTGCTTGCGATATGCACTCTGGGTGCATTTCGCGCGGACACCGACACGCCCCCTTGGCACTTCTACTCTTATTTATTTTTCTATGGACTGCACAGCTGGCGTAGCGGTTAAAGGGGGCGCCTCGCCACTTGACACTGCCTCGAGTGTGGTGGATTCGATTCCCACACAAGATAGCATTTTGTGTGACCCATAAATTGTTGTTACGAGTCTGGATGTTTATTGAGTCCATTGGTTGCTTGTTTGTTAAGTCCCCTGCGACACAGGATTTATTTCTAGTGCGGTAGTTGATTATCAAAAAAAGTAAATCATAAAGATTGATGGATGCTTGTTACTGACGACTTCGCAGTTTGATGAACGTTTTTAGGAATTTAACTTAAAAAGGTACATTAACAATAACAAACTGGTTATAATTTTTTGCCATAACCAACACCCACACTGCCGGCGTCTTGTTTAATATATAATAGCAGAATCAAACTTTCTGTCATATAGGTAAGAATAAAATGTTTAGAAATCTATAACGACGCAACATACACCTAGCATAACATTTTCCGCGATCTATATTAAAAGGTACACATATACGCCTTCAAGCTCCTTAGGAGTTGTAGTATAAGTTAAGCAGCACTTCCAGAACATTGTTTTAAGCATAAAATTAAGATAATGTCCCTCATGAGAACAAAATAAGCAACAAAAACTCATCTTTACTAAATACACCTTCAACCAATCGGTCCCTAATGTGGAATACAACAACAAGCCTGTAAGCACTATTCAAGAACAAATGTGGTTCTTAATTTATCAATATTCAGATTCTTTATTTCTTCATGAAATTAATACATACAACATAAGTTCACGCCTTTTATCCCCGAAGGGGTAGGCAGAGGTATATTACACACCCAGACTTCGCCAGTTATGTTTCGGTGCCAATTTAATAAGGTGCGAGCCTATTGCCATCTACCGGGCATATTAATACGCGAGCGATAATTAAAATTATTAATACACACATAACTGCGAAAAGCCAGACCCCCTGAGACCTGAGACCATCGTCTCGGCAGTCCGTTACGTACACCACTCGGCTATCGCCGCTATAAAATTAATACATATCACCGAAATACCAACATTTATACAACGGGTAATATATACATAACTTATCTATACTATAATAAAACTGTAGAGTTGAAAAAGTCTGTACATTAAAGACATTTTGACGAAAATTTGCTAAAAAATCTAGGAAAATGCTAAAAAGCAATACTTGATATTCTGTCTTTCCCTATATTGCTAAAGATCTTTAAAATGGCGAAATTGATTTGAATAAAACTTACACTCATGTACAAAGGATACTCAAACCTATAAAATAGTATATGTTACATCACAATCGGTTGAGTGGTTTTCGGTGTACAGCTTGACCTCGCCTTTGTAGGTAGTCCCAAACAAAACAGGGATCATCCAAAACTGGTTATATATGTGGTGCCATCTATGATCATTATAAGTTTGTTAGTAAAAGTATAGTTAGTATAAATAGGTACCCTCAAAGTCTTTTATGGCTATTTACCCGACTTTAAAAAGGAGGCGATTTTTAATTTCGTCAGTATATTTTTATGTATTTTAGGAACCGAGTATAATTATAGTTATCCTTCCGACCGACAGATGTCAATATTTTCAAATAATTTTCTAGCAAAATAGATGTTTCTTGCAAAAAAGACAATAACTATGTGTCGGGTATCATTTTGTTATTAAAAAAATAATAGAGTTTAATATTCGGCACTTTCATAAACAAAAAGTCTCTGTGTCAAAATTTATTACAATTTCCACTTAATTTCAACGGACAATCTCATTTATTTCAAATTATTATGTTTATATAATAGTTATATAATCATTTCATTTTATTTTAAATTGTAAAAACAGTGACTATAGATCCATTTTTCAATAAATTGTCGATTAGTCCATATTATCCAAAATAAAATAAAAATAAAAAAAATTCTATCTCGGTCGGTTTGTATATGTAAACATAGATGGCGTTGAGCAAATGACGTCATTTTCTGAATGGCGGTGTTAAGATTCGCCGAGGATTGATGAGGTTATCGGTTAATTTTCTAAGATTACTTCCCGCAGCAGTGGCACCAGATTGACTCCAGCTCGCTCACGTCGGCTGACGGGCGCTTGTCGGGAGCCTCCCCCGGCAAGCTCGGCCTCGCCAACGTAAGCGAAGCCTCCACCTATCAAGCCGCCGCTGGCTAGTAGATCGCTCACCGGACGTTCCCCTCTTGGGAATACTGCCGGTGGGGTCAGGTCTCGCTAGCGGCGTGAAGCACACCCGGACAAGACGCCCGGATATGACATCAGTGGCAACGACCACAACCCCGTGACCCGTCTGCAGTTGCAGGCGGCGGCTGACACCACTGTAACAGCACACCACCTGTAGCAGTTTCCCCCCGGTTCCCCTAGGGGAATCGTGAGAAGACCCGGAAGTAAGATTACTTTGATCTTTGACATTTTTTTCGTTTGAAATTTGATTGTTGAATGTGATTCGTGTTCTGTTCTTTTACAGATTTATTTATATCATTATTACCAATTTCCCACTCCTAACGTCACGTACGTGGGAATCTTTGGTCGGGCAACTGAGGCATGAATTCAGATACCTCTTGAGTTACTCAACGGCGCCATCTTACTTTCGGCAGGGCTGGATATTCGTAATTTCGTAGTCCTGTGTGTATTTTCTAAATAAATCGTAGGGACACACACTTGAAACAGCTGGAATCGACCTCCGAACATGTTGTTTTTCACATGGTCAGTTATATGTGGCATGTTCACGAGTGAGCGGTAAAAATAATGTACAGTCATGTTCCATGTGAAGGCTGTAAAACAATTAATGTTGTGTATAAAGAAATTCTCTAAAGATATATATTAGGTATATAATATACATATAAAAGTTATAAATATTATATACTTTTGGCATAAATGTCATGCTTATTAAATTCCAACATTCACGCGAACGAAGTCGCGGGCACAGCTAGTGGAAAATAATGGTGAACTACCTCTTATTTGCCCAGAAGTTTAAGCGTGGGTTCGACCAGTAGCCATAATTCAAACTAATATTTAACTTACAATTCGTATCTGTTTTATTTAAATAGTCACAATTAATAGCTTGCCCTTTGGGTAACCAGAAAAGATACATACCTAATGTAAATGAACTCTAAGAACTTCATCAAATATTATTTGTCTATAATTAATTACTACTAGTATATTTTAAGGCATTATTCTAAAAAAAGTCATGATACCGTGAAATGTTAATACTAAGTACCTAGTTTAATAATTTAATATCATACTTTTATATGTACCGTGGAATAAATGGATCAATAGTAGAATTCGTAAAATGAAATGAGGTTATTCAACATCGTTATTAAATGTTAGGCATTAAGTAGTTCATTCTTTAACAAATATTTTAATATAGGGGGATCGCAAGCTGATTAAAATTTCACGGTACACTACGGGCGTAGACATTTCTACACTCCACTTTATGTAAGGAAAGAAAAATTAAAATATCAGCCTTAATAAAATCAACTTTTTCGAAACGTCCATATCTCCTGTAGGTAGGTTGTACTAATAAATCAAACTCTAGCATAATGCTGATATCGTAATAACACATTTGATACAGTTAATGGTATCGGAAAACTAATAAAAAATTATGAATTGAACTAACCTGTCAAGTGATATGCAGACTAAAACATTGGAAGACAAGTAGAGGCCGAAGGCCCTCAGGACTAAGAAGAATTTACAGGCCAGGTTGCCCGCCAACCACGCGTTTGTCGTTCGCCAACCAATCTGGAAATAAAAATATTTAGATAAGTAAAGTTGTAGACAATATATAAAAATAACTTATCTGAATTTATTCATGTGCCACACTCTTCTTTGCGGATTTGTAAAATGTGGGTAAGTCGTGGTCATCGGCTAACTAATAGATTGTCAATTGCTTTGGGTTCATATACTTTCTGCAACATGCGCTTCTACCATAGTTGTGACCATGTTCGCGAGTTGCCTACATTAAAAAGACGTAAGTGGATGCTCCTGTTTAACCATATTTACTTTAGGAGGCTTACCAAATGAACATATTTTCCTGCTTGACTGCTTGAGTATGATATAAATAGTTACCAAATTTTTATTTACTAGTAGATGCCTTACAATGTGACACACGTCACATTGTTAGGCATCTACTAGTAAATAAAAAAGAGAATGCCGGAACCTGTACCAAGTGCTTTAAAAAAATTATATACCGTAAATACTTTGACACATTTTGAATGCCATTATTTTATTTATTTATAACTTCATACACAAAACATGTATAGGCGGACTTAATGCCTGAGGCATTCTCTGCCAGTCTACCTTGGGGTGATGCAGAGATAGAACAAGGTAGGTGCAAATTGAAGTAAAAAGAAACATGACAATCCTAATAAATACTTAAAAATGAAAAACATAAATGTCCATACATAAATACTACTTAATATAAAAACAAACAGTTATACTAAATACATAGAATATACATATTTTAAGTACATAAATATATAATATAATAAATACGTATACATAATATATATATATAAATACATAAGTATATTATATATTAAATATATTTAAATAAATTACCTCTGAGATGATCCCGCCAGTTGGTTCAGTAAGAACTGCCGTACTTTTATTTTAAACTAGCTGTGCCCGCGACTTCGTTCGCGTAAATGTTGGAATTTAATTAGCATGATATTTATGCCAAGAGTATATAATATTTATAACTTTTATATGTATATTATCTATCTATATCTATCTATATCGTCACGCCTGTTTCCCATTGGGGTAGGCAGAGACTATGGAACGCCACATGCTTCGGTTCAAACATACCTCTTTGGCTTCCTCGACATTCATTAACCTCATCATGCATGCGCGTCGGTTATGGGTACTTTTAATTTGGCCCTTTTTTAGTACGTAACCTATTTGGACGGCGTAAGTACGCCTAGGGCGGCCCCTACCGACATTTCCATTCATTCTCGCACGATAAACTCCTTTCGTATTTCGTCTTTCATACATCCGTTCCACATGTCCAAACCAACGCAACATTTCTTTTTCAATCTTTGTCACTACATCTTCTTTTAGACCACACATTACTCCCATTCGCTACCATACATTAGTGTTGGCGCCAAAACTTCCTGCAGTACAGCAAGGCGAGCCTTACTTGGCTACATACTATACTTATAATTTCGCTACTGATGATGGACCATAAGGCGCCATTCACACTATTTCATCTCCTAACATTATGTTACATTCAGGTATACTGTTTTCCCTCTCTATGACCATGACCTTAGTCTTACTTACATTCACTTTTTCATGGCCTTCTTCTTATACGCCTCATTCATTACGGTGACCATATGCTGTAAATCAGATGCTGACGACGCAAAAAGAACCTGATCGTCAGCGTATAGCAGGGTCTTAAAAACAGATTCGCCTATTCTTAATCCACATTCAGACCCTTTCAGATCGGTCAAACAACTGTCCATGAATAGATTGAACAGCCAAGGAGAAGGTACACATTCCTGTCTAAAACCACGATCAATGTTAAACCAGTCCGTGTAGGCCCCGTTTATTCTGATACAGGCACTTGAATCCCTATAATTATAAGGATTCAAGTGCCCGTATCAGATTGCTGCTCACTCCATACACAAAAAGTGTTGACTAAAGTTCATCGCTCACCACTCGATCTTAAGCCTTTTCCAAGTCAATACAGGCGCAGAAAACCTTCTGGTGTTTACTTAACGTTTTTTTCTGAAATGCACCTTAAGGAAAAGACTTGATCCGTACATCCCATTCCCTTTCTGAATCCCGCTTGTATATTATATACCTAATATATATCTTTAGAGAATAATTTCTTTATACACAACATTAACTGTTTTACCACCTTCACATAGAACATACATACATACATAGACTCACGCCTGTTTCCCGGAGGGGTAGGCAGAGACCATGGAACGCCATTTGCACCGATCCTGACATACCTCTCTTGCTTCATTCACTCCCATCAAGTTTCTCATGCATGCTCTTCTGTTTAGGGTACTTCTGACCTGTCCTTTTTTAGGATATCTCCAATCTGATCAGAGAACGTCCGCCTAGGTTTTCCCCTTGGTCCTGTCCCATTCACACTTGCCTTATATATCTTCTTTGTCAGTCTTTCATCTTTCATCCATCAGTGTTCTCATTTCTACAGCACTTACTACAACATTTCTACTTTCATGACTCTTCTGCCATACCCAACTTTCACTACCATACATAGAACATGTAAATTATTTTTACCGATCATGTGAAAAACAACATTTTCGGATGTCGATTCCAGCTCTTTCAAGTGTCTGTCCCTGCGTTTTATTTAGAAAATACACACAGGACTACAACTATCCAGCCCTGCTGAAAGTAAGATAGCCGCGTTGAGTAATTCAAGAGGTATCTGAATTCAGGGCTCAGTCTCCCGCTCAGAGATTCCCACGTACGTGACGTGAGGAGTTGAAAATTGTATAAGAACAGAACACGAGCGAACGAAAGAAATCAAAGAAACACGATAACATTCAACAATCATAAACTCATAAGTAACGTCAAATACCCAATCCAAGTATTCCAACGACGACGAATGCAAATTATCCGAGATCCTAATCAATCCTCGGAGAATCTTAACACCGCCATGCAGAAAAGACGTTATTTGTCAACGCCATCTATGTTTACATATAGGTACAAACCGACTGAGATAGAAAATAATAATTATGGACTAATCGACAATTCATTGAAAAAGGATTGATCCTTTTTCAAGTCATAGTATTTATCATTTAAAATAAATATTAATGAAATGATTATATTACTATTATAAAAACATAATAATTTGAAATACATGAGATTGACTGTTTAAATTAAGTGGACATTGTAATAAATTTTGACACAGAGACCTTTTGATTATGAAAGTGCCGAATATTATACTCTATTATTTTTTAATAACAGAAAGATACCCGACACATAATTATTGTCTTTTTTGCAAGAAACATTTATTTTGCTAGAAAATTATTTGAAAATATTGACATCTATCATCATAAAACACTTTGAAGGGACCTATTTAGATTAACTATACTTTTACTAACTAACTTATGATGATCATAGATGGCACCATATATGTATATAACCAGTTTTGAATGATCCCTGTTTTGTTTGGGACTACGTACAAAGGAGAGGTCAAGCTGTACACCGAAAACCACTCAACTGATTGTGATGTAACATATACTATTTTATAGGTTTGAGTATCCTTTGTACATGAGTGTAAGTTTTATTGAAATCAATTTCGCAATTTTAGAGATCTTTAGCAACATAGGGAAAGACAGACAGACATAAATTCTAAAAAACATCAAGTATTGCTTTTTAGCATTTTCCTAGATTTTTTAGCTAATTTTCGTCAAAATATCTTTAATGTACAGACTTTTTCACCTCTGCAGTTTTATTATAGTATAGAAGTGAAGCGACTGGTGGCCATCCTGATTTGCCATTAATAAATTATGACACATTATTAAATCCGCGTTTACGAAATATTATAAAAAAGTAGAACTAAGGGCGCGTTCCCACTTTGTCGTGACGACAGATAATCGTGTAGTTTTAAGTGTCGTGGCTTATATGTTTAAATGGGAGTGTTCACATATAGAACGACACGATTTACTGTCGTCTACGACATTTTTTGCAGTGACAACAGGTTGTCGTGATAGTGGGAATGGCTAGCACGACAGTCGTAAAACGATAAAAAATCGTTACGACTTAAACGTTACCGCAAATCTATCGTAGCCACGATAAAAATATCGTCTCGTCGTTTACACAAGAAAACGTAGAGGCGACTGTAGATTTGTAGCTTGCTAATGATGTGTAAACGACAAAGCGACTGTCGTGAAACGATAAAATGTCGTCGCGATCCAATGGGAACAGCTAGATACGATAGTCGCTAAACGATATAAATTGTTGACGACAAACAATCGTATTAATGGGAACAGCCAGAGACGACAGTCGTCCAACGATAAATTAATCGTAACGACTCAGTGGGAACGCGCCCTAAGATCAACAACTTCCGAATGCATACATTGCCAGCACAAAAAAAGTCGATTCCGAGCGACAAAAAATCGATTGTAATAATATTATGAACATTAACGATTGCTTACACGATTAAAATGATTTTGTATTCAGTAGAAGGTACTACGATAGTGAATTAAAAAAACTGTGTTCTGTGTGATTTTATTAAATTGAAATACATATTTGGCTACTTAAGTTGATTTCAGTCTTTGGTTGAGCAATTTATTCATTAATGGATTGTTTTTAGGTGATATCGATTTTAGATATAATTGAATCGAGATAGCAACACTTGTAGGGTAACATTTGATAACTTGAGCAACTGTCAAAAGTGTCAAATGTCAACCCTACACAACGTCGTCCACACATCGATCGCGTTTGTTTGTGTTATTATTTTGTATTTATCCCTTGAGTTGAGGTTTGTTCCTCTGGGTCTAAATTACGTTTCTTTTAACTTGTGACATCATTGACTTATTGAAATCGTTATAAACAATTAGAAATCAAGGACAAATTCCTTCTTTTGCAATACTTGTGGCGGATTTTTTTAAATATGGTTATGTGAAAATCTCAGAACTGCGGATTCGAAAACAAAAACGCTTCATGCCTACGGTAATATTAAACAATAAGCTGGCTAAAAATGTTCATTTCATGAAAAAGCAAACGGTACAGGCTTCCATACAAAAATCGGCATTCTCCTTTGCAGCTTGCAGCACAGTTGCAGCTTCTTACAAGAATAAAATATACAACTATAAAAATAATAAAATCTGAAAAGAGTAGCCATGAGTTTTATTACCCGTTCTTTCTCGTGGTTCTACCTACCTACCCTATATTGCATTGCGAACGTGGCAGTAAATGTAAATATAGAATCATTATGTAATTAACTTCAATTTTGACGTTCATGAGCATCATTTTCTGGCCTAGATGAATAAATGATTTAGACTTTTGAAGTAGCTAAGTGTAGAGTTTGGTCGACTCGTGACGAATAGAACACGTTTTAACCTTTACTGGTGTAAAGTTGAAAAGTTTATTTGTTCGGTTGAATGCGCTTATCTCAGGCAAGTCTGGTTCGATATGAAAATAATTAAGATAAGTGTCGTTACTTATATTCAAGGATATACTTAAAAATGATCATGACAGTCAGGATTGACGGGCTAACGTGCTCTTCGAGGCACGGCATGTGATATTTAATCTTTTAATTGACTGTGGTGCGAGCATTGAGTTTGATTCTGATACCCTTTTTAAGGCAGTCTGTTGGATCTCCTCTAGACTACCGCTGCCTGAATGCTTTGGATATATAGCATCGCAAACAAAATATGGACTCTGATATCAGCGTGCCATTTACAGTCTCAGACATTATGTCTATCTGCCTTCGTGACATAAAAAGCTATTAAAAACAAACCTCCTCGGACTACCTCCGTGGTCCAGTGGATAGCGTATGCGACTGCTGAGCGGAGGTCCCGGGTTCGATTCCCGGGTCGGGCAAAAGTGTTACTGGGTTTTACCGAATTCTCAGTGGCAGCACGGAGTCTGGTGATGTGCTCGGTAACGGCAATAGGCTCGCCCCCTATTACGTGGGATCTAAAAATTCATGGCGAAATGTGGATGTAATGTTACACCTCTACCTACCTCTTCAGGGATACAGGCGTGAGTCTATAAAAAAAACAAAAACAAACCTCAAAAGTTAGTAAGCCTGATTAGTGCTGTTAATTACAATGTCAGCCACATTTTTTTGGTACGAGTAGGTATGTGTGTTTCAAAACACCGCCTTAAGCATAATTCAAACGCTTTGTACATAAGAAATTATAACTTATACAAGCTTTGTTACTATGTCTCTCATCTTCGCGGGAAGTTTCCCAAACTTCACTTTAGGAAAATAGGCTTTGGGTGGTTTACTGGAACATGGGTCCAACGTGAAATGGCTCGTGGAGAGTGTTAATTTAGAGTATGATGGGACACATACTGATGTCTCCATAACTGCATTTAGGCTTGTACTTGCTATTTCACTTCGGATTTCACAGAATACAAGTGGCCAGCGTCGCGGTCGCGTTCGCGGTAAAACCGCAATGTAATATTGAGGCAGAAGAACCTATCTGCGGTAACAACTATTTCAGCTATTCGCTACCATGCTTCGGTAGGTATTTAAAGCCGTCGGTCCCAGTTTCTCGTCTCAGGATAACAATCATTAGCGTGTTTCTATTTTTACGGGTGGTTAATAAACTCTAGACACCGAAAGTGGCCTTATAGTTATTAGAACAGGTCTCATTTTTAGGGTTTCGTACCTAAAAGGTAAAGAACGAAACCCTATTACTAAGCCTCCGCTGTCTGTCTGTCTGTCCGTCTGTCTGTCTGTCGATCACCAGGCTGTATCTCATAAACCGTGATAGCTAGAAAGCTGAAACTTTCACAAATTATGCATTTTGGTTGCCGCTATAACAACAAATACTAAAAATAAAAAAATTAAGGTGGGGTCCCATACAAAAAACGTGCTTTTTTTCGTATTTTTTGCTCAAAATAACTAACTGTAACCGGTAGACGCTTTAAATTTTCACAGAATATGAAGTTTTATATAACCTTTCAAAATAAATAATGAAAATAAAAAAAGTAAATAATAAAGGGGGGCTCCCATACAACAAACGTAATTTTGAAGCAATTTGTTACTCGATCTTAATGAACAGGTACAAACTTAAAAAGTATTTAAGTATACATACAACAAACGTGATTTTATTTTATAGATGATGGTACGGCACCCTTCGTGCGCGAGTCCGACTCGCACTTGCCCATTTTTTTTTCTTACTGACGGTAATGAACACGCTTCACCTTGCAAACTAATGAACACGTGTGAATGTCACTCAGCAACGGGAAAGTCAATAAAAATTATTGTACCTATGACACAACAGTCAAATCTGACTACTATTATTATAAACTTGAAAAGTCGTGAGGATTACCCTCTCACCCAAATACTACGAATCGATCTGAATGAAACAGTGAAATAGCTTATACATCAGAATGACACGCATTTTGTCCCGATATAATCGATCCAAATGCTCGAAGCTGAGCAAAAGCTATTAACTAAATATATTTTTATTTCATGATCAGAAAGCCAATGTGGCTTAATAATTAATGGTTCTCATATTAAGTTACAGTACTATTCTAGGTAAATGTGTCTCAATTGATATACTTAACACATAATGAGAATTACGTCTGGCAAGTGTTCGTTTTTCTAATAAGTAAACACTTAAGTATATAACTTTCTTAAAGGCTGTTATTATTATGACTGTGTGTGCAATAAATATAATAATATATTAACTAGTAGCCTAAGAAATTAACTGTGTTCAATAAGTTAAGAGATACAAAAGAGGTCAATTGTGCTCATAAGCAGACTGAAGCGGCAATTGTACAAGTTTTCTAGTATTTTTTTTTTAATAATAATAATATTCTACCACATTCACACAACACCATCTAGTCCCAAACTAAGCAAAGCTTGTACTATGGGTACTAGACAATGGATAAACATACATAATATATACTTTTTTTGTAAATACATACATATACATAAATGTACCAATCACGATACAATGAATGTTCCATGATATTTTGAAGACCACAAAACATGTCATGTAATATGTAGGAGCTTCATTACACGTATTGTGTATGTACGTTAGCGCTTCACGAGTAATCCTGGCGGCATGAAGAACAGTGATTAAATTGATACGATCTATAATTTACAGTCGCTAACTACGGAATTCAATATTCGAATTATAGATAGATCTGTAGATTTTAGATTCGTTTTTGACAGTTTTTGACATAAGCTCCATACAAAATATGTCAAACACGAATCTAATATCTACAGATCTATCTATAGTTCGAATATTGAAAATGACAAAGACAAATTGAAAAGACAAAAATATGGCGAAGGTTACCATAAAATGTAAGAATATATGAGAACTTGACATATTGTTGGATTTGAAACAATCTATCTTGACGATCGGTTGGCGCAGCGAAAGTGTAAACGACTGCTACGCCGAAGGTCGCGGGTTCCATTCCCGCTCAAGTCAAACATTATTTTGTGTGCATGAACATGAATGTTTGTCTTGGTCTGGGTGTTTCTTTGTATAATATGTAAGTATTTACAAAAAAAAGTATATATGTTTGTTGACCCATTATCTAGTATCCATAGTACAAGCTCTGCTTAGTTTGGGACTAGATGGTTATGTGTGTATGTGATAGAATATTATTATTATTATTTATTATTTTTCTCTTTATCACTTTCTTCTTATCTCTATTCTTTGTTTTTATTATTTGCGCTACCGTATACATAACCTCTTCTACTGCACACCTAAATAAGGCTATCATTAAGTTACATTTGAAACCTTCTGACTTATTGTATCATATATTCCAGGACAAGGGACATTACGCAAAGTTCGTCACAGATGGTGCTACAAGCACGTTTAATACATAAACGGTCATAGTAACACAACAGCGGTCGTAGGTATTCAGTCAAACACAAGGCGCTACTATCGCATTCATTACAAACTTATAGGTAAGTACTGATATACATACATAAGCATCCACTGGTAATGAGCATTCTTACGAATCAATCATTGTCAAAACAAAACGAGTGCGTTTTAGCAAGCCTTCTGGCGAGCATTCAGACGAAAGGACAGTAAATTTGCTTCTAGCTTTTTGCCGAGTCGAGCTTCTGACATTGTTCCGCCACCACGAGGCCACGGTAATATAATCTAACAGTATTGTAACTCGGCCGCCTTCGTGAGTTATATACCTACCAGATGCGCCGCATGCGAGCTGCGGCACGATCGCGGCTGTGGGTACTCTTGGCATAGTCCGCACTGTCTAATGGGTACTGTGCTCGAGGCGCGTAGGTATAACTCGAGTTTCGTGCGTTTGTATGGAGTTACAATACTGTTAGATATTATTACCGTGACGAGGCCCTGTCGCTGTCCAATGTAAGTGACGAGCTTCGAGTAGGGCGTTGGCTAGGAAAATTTTCATAATTCGAAGCGATATTTTGCCCTATGTTTGACTCTATTCGTTGTTCTAAATAAAATATTTAAAACGGCGAAGGCTCGGTGTTCTAGAACAAGTGAAAGCTCAAGTCTATCAGCACTTTTAAATACATACATGCATACATTATTAATATGATTTTATATACCTCTTCCTACCCCAGCGTTTCGCAAAGCTATATGTGAATAATACTAATAAATAAATACTGTACTCTGTATGCAAATAGTGAAACACCTAAATGATGCATTTCATCATATAGAAACCTTGCCAAAATCTAATTTACCGCTCACGCTAGTGTTGTACTGAGTTATAACTTTGCCCTAATCTTTTTCTATTGAATAAAAACAACAGGTCGGCAACTTAATAAGAACGAGTACTGTCAGGTCGAAGTTCAATATTATTACTCCATAATTCAGTCTCAAAACAACCTAAGAACGCAGTTACAGTTTCGTAAATATTCAACATTACCTTTTATTTCATTAAACCTTAATAACTCACTCCTCTTCCTACGTAAATATCTGAGGCAAATAGTTAAAACTTACATACACACACACGCACACATACACAACGTCACGCCTTTTATCCCCGAAGGGGTTCGCAGAGGTGTATTTCTTAATTTTAATTTAGCTTCTCTACTATTCTGTAACGACCCGGAATCTTTGGCTAACCTCTTGGTTTATAAACTTACTGAGTCCATAAACATATCTACAACAATAATTAATATACCGAATAGCAAACGCATACTAAAACCCTGGATTACTCCAGGCATCTTACGCTGCATAAGGAACCGCAATAAGATGCAAAAGAATGCTAAAATTGAACCACATAATGATATAGCTAAAATAATATATGTTAGATACAGAAACTACAGTAACAACCTTATAAAAAAGTTAAAAAGAAAATATGAAAGGGAATGAATCACTAAATCACTTGGTAACAATAAATTACTTTGGAAAAACATAAAAACAGTTACTTATACTAACCAATCTAAGAATCACTGCGTAGAGTTGTTAAACATCAAATCTTCCCCATCACAATCGGTCAATCATATAAATCACTTCTTTGCAAACATTGGCAAAGATCTAGCACAAAAAATTCAATCACAAAACATATCTAATGAAGAACACAGCCTACCACCCGTACAAACCAATTCTTTCGTTCTTTTAAACACTGATGAGAATGAAGCAACCAGCATATTAACGAGTCTCAAGTCGGAGAGTGCGTCGGGTTGGGACAACATATCTGCAAAGTTACTTAAATATATGTTTAAAGACATAGTGCCCGTAATTACTCACCTTGCCAACCTTTGCTTCTTGAAGGGCATCTTCCCAAGTACTTTTAAGCAAGCTATTATTACGCCCGTATACAAGGGTGGGGATAGTGATGATATAAGCAATTATAGACCTATATCCATTTTACCTGCTATATCAAAAATAATAGAAAAACTTATTAATAAAAGACTTTTGAAATATTTTGGGAAATTTAATATTTTATCTAACTCGCAATTTGGATTTCGCCAAGGTATCTCCACCGAAGATGCCATTACTGCGTTAACTACTCTAGTTACTAATCATCTTGATAACGGCAAACAATGCTTAGCTACATTTCTGGACATAAAAAAAGCCTTTGATACAGTCGATATCTCAACACTTCTGAACAAGCTGGAGCGTATCGGAATACGTGGTGTACCGCTATTGCTGTTTAAAGACTATCTCACGAAGAGAAAGCAAATGGTTAGGGTAACTCAGTACGTTAGTGATGAAGTTGACGTGTCCTACGGCGTTCCGCAGGGTAGCGTGCTGGGACCTACGCTGTTTCTCGTTTATGTTGATGAACTCTGTAGTTTACACCTCAAAAACGCTTGTGTCTTCTCCTACGCTGATGATACCGCTATTGTATTCACCGGTGATTCCTGGCGGGAAGTTCACCTGAACGCTGAGATGGGATTGGCTAGGGTAGCCAAGTGGTTAGGTAAAAACCTACTCACTCTAAATATTGCTAAGACAAATTATATTCCCTTTCGTATATGCAAGCGAAAACAACCTGATAATGATTTTAGTTTAAAGATACATCTTTGTGGTGAAAGTAAAAATCTAAACTTACCGAACTGTAGCTGCTCGACTATTAAAAGGGTACCTTATATTAAATATCTAGGCGTTTACATTGACCAAAACTTATCCTGGTACCCTCAAATTGATCAAGTTGCCAATAGAGTCCGAAAATTAAGCTGGATGTTCCGAAGTCTTAGGTACGTGGTGCCCAAAAAGATTATTAGTAAGTTAGGTCGTCCCAGAAATCTATTAAATGATGTGTATATTGCACTAGTACAATCAATATTATCATACTGTATCCCTATATGGGGCGGTGCAACTAAAACTAAATTTATTGAAGTCGAAAGAGCTCAACGTGCCTTGATCAAGAGTATGTACTTCAAGAAACTCCAATTTTCAACAGAGAATCTATATCAAATTAGTAAACTGCTTTCAGTTAGAAAATTGTATATATTACAAACAGTTTTAAAAACGCATAAGCGTGTTCCTTTTGATCCCACAACACTGTCAAAAAGAAGGCAATTTAATTCCGTTAAAACACCTGTGACAAGAACTATGTTTGCGTGCAGACAATATGGTACACGTTCTGCATTACTTTATAATAGGGTTAATAAGCTCACACATATTTATCGAAAAAATTCTTATAGCTGCAAAAATACATTAAAGGAATGGCTGCAAACACTTACGTACCATGATACTGAGACACTTCTCGAACATATTCACTGAGACACCAAATCGCAAATTACATATTCACGTGCACATAAGTAATACACACACACACACACACACATACACGCGCTCACACACACCGCGCACACACACACATACACACACACACGCGCGCTCACACACACACACGCACACACACACACACTATGGATACATGAAATTTATTTAATTTTTATTTATTTACTTTACTTTTTTTTTACTTGCAATTTAAGTTGCAATTAGTGTTATATTGCTTCTTTGTACCTATTTTTTTTTGTAAACATACATACCTACATATTATCCCATACTTTTGTTAAGGAGGGGCGAGGTTTCCTAACACAGGCGTTATTCGCCTACAAGGACACCTCAACCACAAATGTTGTTTATGAATATGTATAGTTGTTTCAATAAATAATTTGAATTTGAATTTGAATTTCTACACCCACTTTTCGCCAGATATACTTTAGTCCCACGTAATAAGGGGCGAGCCTATTGCCGTACCGGGCACATTTCCAGACTCCCGTGCTGCTACTGAGAATTTCGTGACAGAAAAACCCAATAACACTGCCCGACCCAGGAATCGAACCCGGGACCTCCCAATTCCACGCGCACATTTATGCCGCGAGACCAACGAGGCAGTCGTATAGGGTTTGATGTCGAGTTTTCCGTCTCTACGCAAAGATGGTATTTGCATCGTGTTATCCCTTAGTCGCCTCTTACGACACCCACGGGAAGATAGGGGGTGGTGACACTTGTATTCTATGCCGTCAACCACACGGCACATTTAAAACTTTTAAGTAATTAAAGCCATTACACCTTGTAAAAAAGACAGTCTATTTTCAATTTAGGGTAACTTGTGTTTTCTTGGAACGAAAGATAACTTGGGTCAGTGGTTGTGTCAGTCAATTACAGAAGTGATCTAGCTATATATTATTTTGAATAGGGCAATGAATGATTGACTAACTACGGAATTGAATATTCGAACTATAGATAGATCTGTAGATTTCAGATTCGTTTTTGACATAAGCTCCATATACTAAATATGTCAAACACTAATCTAAAATCTACAGATCTACCTATCTATAGTTCGAATATTGAAAATGGCCGTAGATCTATAGGGCAATTGCTCAAACTTTCACCTCACCTAATGGTGAGGTGACGCTGCATCGAAAAATGTTGGTTCTATTCGGTTCACGGTTTATTTATACGAATATAATAGCGATAAGAATATTTAAATTACATAAACATGTACTTTAAAATGTAGTTCAAATAGTTCTAACCGCTATATATTCGTTTATAGAAACCGTGACTAGCTGCAGGTATACAAACGTACACCTTCTGTAATAACGCTCGTCTGAATTAAAAATAAAAATCGGCCAATTTACACAAATAGTCCACAACAATTGAAGCGGTGAGAGTAATTGTACTTCAGTATTGTTTTATTCGTAAAGTTAAATAATAATGTTGTTCAGTGAAAAGACTTATTGAGAACTGGAACAATTCTCAGCGATTGAATTTATGCACTAATAAGTAATGAAATGTATAGGACATGAAAAAGCCTTTCTCATGATTGTTATTGCTTCATAATTCAATAGGTTTTGCCCGTGGCTTCGGCCGCGTGTGGATGGTTATCGCCGTTATCGGGACATAAGCGTATTCTGTATGTGTATATGAGAGCTATATTAGTGCTAAGTTTCATAAATCCGTCTGGTAGATTTGTCTAGAAAAAGTCACAAACAACTAACATACTCACAAACTCTGCCTGTTATAATGACTGTCCAATTAAAACAATAATTTAAATCAGACCAGTGGTTTTTGAGATAAGCGTGTTCAAGCAAGCATACAAACAAACTCTTCAGCTTTATTATATTAGTTCTACAGGTTGATTTGTAATTGCTTGTATTCCCTTCGGGAGGTGATTCTAGGCCCGTAATGGAGTATTTTTACTCCCTACATAATTATGGCGGTCCAAAATGCACTATTTTGGAATAAAACGGTTTTTAAGATTGTTTTAACCAATTCCACATTTTTGTTATAAACATGTTCAAAAAAATATTTTGAGTATTCCTGGTAGAAAATTGAGTCTTATTTAATGGACAATGAAATTGCCCGTCTTTTAAAATAAAATAAAGCTACTAACTCAACGTGGAATATGAAAATAGAGCCGTAAAATACACAAAAATCTACGAATAAAATAAAATGACGCCACAAAAAAGCAATTATTTCACAAAAATAATATGTGGCATATTATGTAAAGTATTGGAATAACTTTCTGGTATAATAGTCTTAGCCAATTGGAGTGAATTCGGAGTAATAGCCGCTTTTGTTCAAAAAAGTGCTTCTGGATTACTCATCCGGCAGAACATTTTTTTCCTGTATTTGTTCTTAAGCTCTGCAATCAGCAGTGATTTACTATTATGGAGGCCAACCTAGCAAAATGCATTGGGCCTTGGGTTCGAATCCTCAGTGTAAATCACTGTCTTTTGTTAGTTTAATGCTTATTAAGGTTTTAATTCTCACTTGTCCCGTAACTCGAAGAGCATGTTCAGCCAGTTGGTATCGGATGTCATGTTTATTTTAGAAACTCTTTTAGGGGAGTCAAAACCCTCAATTAAATAAATAATTGAAAGAAGCCTAATTAAACATAAAATATATCACTGCATTCATATAAGGGATATCAGATGGGGTCAATCTGTGGGTGAGTCCCAACTACCCCGGTGACCTGCCCCGGCACCGGGGCAAATGGGAAAAATTGTTTCATCTGCCCCGGTGGCGCTGACCATGTCACTTAACGGGGTAGATGACATAGATTAACTACGGAATTTAATATTCGATCTATAGATAGATCTTAGATTCGTTTTTGACGTAAGCTCCATACAAAATTTACTTTTTACCAACAAATCTATGACATCTCTTGAAACAGATATTAATAACACTATGAGTCTTATTATAGAATGGTTACAGATGAATAATTTAAAAATTAATCTTAACAAAACAAACTTTATAGATTTTAAACAAAGAAGAAAAAATAGGGATTATACATTGGATATAAATTACAACGGTCATAAATTTGAAGAAAACGAATTTACCAAATTTCTAGGACTAATAATAGATCAGAAATTAAATTGGAAAGCGCATATAGAACACGTTTGTTCTAAAGTAAGCCAATTTGCCTATGGGCTTTATAAATAAAGAAACATACCCAATATATCTACACTGATAACGGCATATCATGGTATTGTTTCATCGGCTTTACGATACGGCATCATATTTTGGGGAAACTCTACTGACTGGCTACTAGCATTTAAAGTTCAGAAACGCTGTATCAGAACCATATTTAATATTAAAATACCCGACAGTTGCAAACCCTACTTTATAAAGTATAATCTAATGACATTACCTTGCATCTACATTTTTGAGTGTGCCATGTTCATAAAACAAAATATAGACTTATTTGAAAAGAGGTCTAGGGTTCGCCATGTGGATAAGTTATGTGTGGTGGCCAGCAAAACAGCTCTAATGCACAAAAGCTTTTTTTGTAATGCAGTCCGCATATATATCCAGCTACCAATGCAGATAGTTGATATTGAATATACCCATGTATTTAAAAAGCGTCTTCAAAAACTGCTTACAGCTAAATGTTATTACTCTGTTCAAGAATTTCTAGAAGATAAGAATATTGAGAATTTTTATCAGCGATAAATTTGCTTTTAATTATTATATTTTAATTATCTTATTTGTCATTACATTATTATTATTCTTATTTGACATTTCTTTATATTTTGACATTTCATTATTATATTTTTATCCTTATTTAATTATTTCTAATATTCTTTGACATGCATTACAATTATATCTGTTATTATAATTTGACATGTATTATTATTGCTACATTAAAACTTTTATAATCAATTGTAAACAATTATATTCTGACATTGTGTTTTTTATATTATTCTAAAGCTGTGTATACTTACATGACATTGGCAATTTAATCATATAATTGTACCGGAATATACCTACAAACAAAATTTGCATGCCTAATGGTTGAATATGGTAAAAGAACCTAAATATGTATTAGTATATAAGATCTGCTGTATACCCATATTCGCAAATGATTAAATGAATTATGAATTATTATGAAAATATGTCAAACACTAAATATCAAACACTAAATATCTAAGGCAAACAGTTAAAACTTTTAAGTAATTAAAGCCATTTTACCTTGTAAAAAAGACAGTCTATTTTCAATTTAGGGTAACTTGTGTTTTCTTGGAACGAAAGATTACTTGGGTTAGTGACAGAGTCGGTCAGGAACAGAAGTGATCTAGGTATATATTGTTTTGAATAGGGTAATGAATGATTGACTAGATCTATAGGGCAATGGCTCAAACTTTCACCTCACCATTACGCTGCATCGAAAAATGTTGGTTCTATTCGGTTCACGGTTTATTTATACGAATATAATAGCGATACTTACTTACTTACTCCGATGGCTCAGCGACCCAAAGTGTGTCTTGGCCTCCGATATGAGAGCTCGCCACTTCACCCGATCCCTCGCAGTTTCTTGCCAGTTAATGGCTTGGAGCTGCCGAAGGTCCTCCTTAATAGTATATAATAATAGCGATAAGAATATTTAAATTACATAAACATGTAATTTAAAATGTAGTTCAAATAGCTCTAACCGCTATATATTCGTTTATAGAAACCGTGACTGGCTGCAGTTATACAAACGTACACCTTCTCGCCTCTCTCACCAACACTCGTATTCATCTTAATATATAAAATCCTTGGGTTACTGACTGACTGACAGACACACTACAGCCGAAACTATATGGCGCAGGAAGCTGAAATTTGGCATGTATGTTCCTTGGGGACCGTAAGGGTGCATTAAGAAGGGATTTCCCGAAATGTCCACGGGATCGGCCAAAACGGGTAAATTTAAAAAAATTGCAAGCGTAGCTGCTGGCGTCCTCTAGTTAAAAATAAAAATCGGCCATTTTACACAAACAGTCCACAACAATTGAAGCGGTGAGAGTAATTGTACTTCAGTATTGTTTTATTCGTAAAGTTAAATAATAATGTTGTTCAGTGAAAATACTTATTGAGAACTCGAACAATTCTCAGCGACTGAATTTATGCACCAATAAGTAATGAAATGTATTGGACATGAAAAAGCCTTTCTCATGATTGTTATTGCTTCATAATTCAATAGGTTTTGCCCGTGGCTTCGGCCGCGTGTGGATGGTTATCGGGACAAAAGTGTATTCTGATGTATGAGAGCTATATTAATGCTAAGTTTCATAAAATCCGTCTGGTAGATTTTGCTAGAAAAGTCACAAACGACTGTCAATAGTCACAAACTCTCTGCCAGTTATAATGGCTGTCTATTATAAAAACAATAATTTAAATCGAACCACTGGTTTTTGAGATAAGCGTGTTCAAGCAAGCAAACAAACAAACTCTTCAGCTTTATTATATTAGTTCTATATATTAGTTACGTATCATTATTTTGTAGCGAGTAATCTTAATAACATGAAAAAGCTCTTATCTAGCCCATCAAGGTGCTATTATTATTGATATTTTATTGGTATGATGACACATGTACATGACTGCTTAAGATCAGGCGACATAGGGTCATTATCATAGGTAAAAATAAATTGAAAACATTGTTATTGGTGCCCCGGTCGGGCAGCCGTTGCTTAAATTTTTCCCCCTCTGGATTATAAATATGCATGTTTTATTTCCGAAATTGACCAAGCAGATATACAAGGCAAGTGTGAATAGGACAGGACGAAGGGGAAGACCTAGGCGGACGATTGGAGAAATCCTAAAAACAGGACAGGTTAGAAGTACCCTGAACAGAAGAGCATGCATGAGGAAACCGATGGGATTGAATGAAGCAAGAGAGATATGTAAGGAACGTTGCAAATGGCGTTCCATAGTCTCTGCCTACCCCTCCGGGAAACAGTGGCGTGAGTCTACATAGACTATATACATACATATGTATGTATATTTTTATTGACGGCTTTTAATCGCATAAATCTTATCTTTCAAAACGACTCGGCGACCTATATATATACCTAACCTATTAAGGCCTGTCAGAATATTTACAAGTTGCGAAAGTTAATAATTTACAGAAGTTTAATAAGTATAATAATTTACAGTGCAAACCAAAATACTAATGATCCCTAACAGCAGACCACTGAGAAACATTCCATTTGCTAAATGGTCTGTGTTTCTAACCTCGTAATCTTAGTATTTAAAATACCTACAAAGGGCTGCAAAATATTCCTAAAATCTTCTATTGACTAAGCTTTCAATTACTATTAATGTAAATCGAAGATTACCTGAAAAATTGCACCTCCTGGTTGTGGCGTCTTCGAGGCAGTATTTATACCACGCATTCCTCTCTTAGGCCTAAAAGATAAAGGGCAGCTTATTGGAAAATCTGCTTTATAAACTAAATATTGTTGGCTGAAGTGGCAATGGGCAGAGCACATAGTCAGAAGAACCGATGGCCGTTGGAGCAGTTCTGGAGTGGCGGCCACGCACCGGACGTCGTCGTAGCAGAGTTAGGCCTCCCGCAAGGTGGACTGACGATCTTGTTGGGATCGCGGGCAGCGGATGGTTGCGGGTGGCTCAGGACTGGTCCATGTGGAGAGCCTTGGGGAAGGCCTATGTCCAGCAATGGACGTCTTTCAGCTGATATGATAATACAAATACATTGCTAAAAAGCTTTCACTCTATATGATTTTTAATGCACAAATTTGCTTGGCTTATGTATTAAGTAACATTAATAACGGCGCAAAGTCTGCTGAATCGATGTGTTTGAAGCAACAATTTTCCTGGTCTATCTGGTTAACTTTATAATTTATATTAATATATAATTCTTGCTTTACTGATTGACTGACGGTCAACGCACAACCAAACTACTGTACGCAAGAAGCTGCCATTCGGCATGCATGTTCCTTGGGTAGCGTAAGACGGATTTCCAAATGCCCACGGAATCGGGTAAAAAAGGTTAAAATAAAAATATGTGCGGGCGTAGCTACGGGCATCATTTTAATACAATATATAGAGATTAATACTATTATCACATTACTATCCCAAACTATGTCCAAAGTAAAGCGTAAATATAGTTAACATACGAAGATTGGTAACAAAACCTATGATAACATCTTTCGTCACATTCACATACCTAGGTGCTACGACCAAGTTCCAAAAAATGCTCTTTCCCATTTCATCGTCTTTCCCCTTTAACTTTAAATGATTGCTTACTTATTATAACACTGCCAATGATTAAACTCCATCAAAACTTTCGCACCTAAACGAAGAAGACAATAAAAGTAAATACGGTTGTTAAAAGTATGGCATACATACATACATACATAGGCTTACGCCTGTTTCCCCGAAGGGGTAGGCAGAGGCATATTAAACGCCTACTTTTCGCCAGTGTTTTGATCCCACGTAATAGGTGGCGAGCCTATTGCCGCTTATCGGGATATTTAGTTTTCCAGAGCCTCGTTCGTTGATCGGCAGGTGCACCACTTGCAGGTGAGGTTGGCTTGGGACCCTAAGTTCTTGGTGGGAACCCTATGCACGCATGCAAGTATGGCGGGTTGAATTTATTATTCAATGAATTCACCAGAAGGTAAGTTCTGTCGGCATTGGTTTCGATAATCATATTTTGATCAAAGAAAATGGACTAGGGGATTTTGGTATAATCTTTCTTCACTGAAGCTAATAAGCGGTAAAATATTACACTCCCAACTTGCTTTACTACGAATAAGGTTTTAACGTGCTAGAAAAAGACGCAGAAACGTAAATATAGATTCGTAGTAATTATTATATGATTATTATTTGAAGGTTGTATTTCGCTCTTATAGCATTTTTAAGCAAGGTTTGCCTTGGTCAGACGTGTTGTGCCGTGAGGAGTCAAAACGGTATCGGTTCCATACGTTTAACATTAATAAAATATGGTCACGTTTACTTTTTCGGTTGGAGAATGTTGTGTCGGCATATATTAAATATATGAAACCAGGTTTACAGATTAAATTAAATTTAAACCTGGATTTAAGGTTTATTTAACCTTTTAACGAACCTATAATAAGGGTGGATGAGAGGCAGTCCAATTTTGGGTTTTAAGTTACGCTCTTGATGCGTTGACTCTACAAGTTTCTTCTGACTAGTACTGGATTGTCAAATAATGCGAACCGCATACCAACTATACCATAATTGTTTGGGCCACTAGCCAGTGCGAATGAGAAGATTTTTGCATAATAAAAAAAATTTTTACTAAAGAGTCAACATTCTACAAAATCTTTAATTAAAATCTTATCATGAAGATGGTTGCGGATGTACAGGGTTAAGTATCCTTTACGGCATAGCGCAGAAACCAGCGAAGAGCAAGTTAGTAAAGTTATATTTACTAACTCTTGGCTCTCGAACAAAGTATGAAAGTTTGATTAAAAAGTTAAATGCTCTTCTTACTGCACTGTGCTACAAAAATAAATAGAAAATGCAAAAAAAATATACACGGTGTAAAAATATTCTGAACGGACATTGAAATTCATCATCATCTCTTTATACGGTCCCACTGCTGGGCACGGGCCTTTTCTCACTATGAGAAGTGTAAGGCCTTAGTCCACCATGCTGGCCGAGTGCGGGTTGGCAGACTTCACATGTCTTTCGAGAACATTATGAAGAACTCTCAGAGATACAGGTTTCCTCACGATGTTTTCCTTCACCGATTAGCAAGCGATAATTAACAATTTAATACGCATTTAACTCCGAAAAGTTACTGGTGCGTGCCATGGATTCGAACCCGAGACCCTCTGCGTAAGAGTCTGTCCGTCTCTCCACTCGGCTATCGCTGCCCCCACTGGAAATTATTGTACTTAAAATTATCTAATCTTTTCCCAGATAACAATGTAAACTTGACAAACTTGCAGCAAGTTTAAATCAAACTTGCTAGTTTCACTGTGACAAAATTGCATGAAGTTGGTTTTTCAAAGGATTTGGATGACGACGAGCACAGGTTGGTGGTCGGTCGACCTCCTAGATACAGCAGGAGGTGCTTGGCAACCAGCTGTTGTCGGACCACCAACCTGTGCTCATAGTCATCCAAGTCCTTTGGAAAACAAACTTCATGCAAGTTTGATGCAAGTTAGAACAACTACAAACTAGAAAGTTGATATCAAACTTGCTGCAAGTTTGTTGTTATCTGGGTCACCTCTTTACGATATTGAAACAATCGTAGTGGTTTTGGCACAACTGACTTTTATTACTTTTTATGTCAAGCAGGTAAGTTACATATGATTCCATATTCGTATTCCACATAGTTGCCAGTAGTATATTAAGTAAACAGGTAATTTTGAAATTAATACTAACATCTCCACTTGTCAAAAGAATCTAAACTTTGACACATATTATGTATCTTATCAAACTAATAGAGGTAAAATGTCCAATAGTATACAGCCATCCATTATAAAATGTTTTGAATACCTTACCTCCCTGCAAAATATTTATATTTTACACTACTTAGTCCCTTGGTCAGCAAATCTGCTGGCATTTCAGATGTTGGCAGGTAAACTGTCTTAATGAGTTTGTTAGCAACTGCTTCTCTTACAAAATGATGGCGCACATCTATGTGCTTGGTTCTTTTATGAAACAATGGGTTTTCTGGTAACTTCTGAGCACCTTGATTATCATTATACAATGTAATTACATAATCAAAACTACCTTTAATCTCACATAATAAGTTTCTTAAATAAACAGCCTCTTTACATGCTTCCGTTATCGCCATGTACTCAGCCTCAGTGCTGGACAAGGCTATGGTGCGTTGTTTTTTACACTCATATGAAATAAGAGTTCTTGAGAGTTTAAAGCAGAATCCTGTGTAAGACTTCCTATCTAAGGTGTTTGAGGCCCAATCAGCATCAACAAAACCTTCTAATTTACCATTATCTTTGCTAAACATTAGCCCATACGATTTAGTTTTACATAAGTATCGCAGTGGAATCGTGGTGGGCACATAACCTATTGAAACAATCGTAGTGGTTTTCACAACTGACTTTTATTCCTTTTTATGTCAAGCAGGTAAGTTACATATGATTCCATCACAGAAGAATAATGTATACTATATCCAATTTCATTGGATTCCATGTTCGTATTTCACATAGTTGCCAGTAGTATATTAAGTAAACAGGTTATTTTGATATTAATACTAACACACTATACCTCGATACTCAAAGCCACCATTTTTGTATAGTTATTAAAAAATGTATGCATTTCTCGCGCCTAATTTGTCCCCTACAAGTCCTATTCACACATGCATAGATACGTGTATGTAAGTATCACGAGCATTGTACGCGCGCTCTTTACATTGTGCTTATATAAAATAAAATAAAATTGGCTTCGGCTTGGAGATGGGTTTTTTGAAACCGTGTATTATATAGGTAGTACTAGCCCCTTATATGAACTGCCCTAGTGCCCTAGTGCTGGACATGGGCCACTTGTCATTATGAGAAGGCTGTGCCACAATCCACCACGCTGGTAAAGTGCGCTTTGGCAGTCTTCGAGAACAACTTTTAGACAAGCAGGTCAAGCACTAAGCTTCGAAAATCAATGATGCATGCCTTCTTTGTTTTTGCTTAGCACTCTGTTAGTCTTTGCTATAGGCTATAACTATATGAAAAAAGAATGCAAAAATATTATTTTGTTTATATTAATAACCAAATGAACACTGTTTAAGAATTGTTGTGAAATTATTGTATTATTTCATCGTTATGTTTATGATGAGGGTGTAGGGTTGCCGGAGTGATGAATGGCTGGCACATCATATACATAATATCGCTCATAGCGTGGCTTAGCTTGACGTTCGTAATAGTTCGGCAAAGTTAAGCAGCCCTCGCACAGGTCGGTCGTTGAATGGGTGACCGCGTGTGGCATTTACATCATACCGCTAGCGTGCCTTGGTGGGAACGTGAAGCTCCGTGCCGGTTCTTGTCACAGGACAAGAACCATACGGGCAATTCGGAGGCCTTTGGGCGGTCTGAAAAATTTGACACCAAAGTGGGCCACACACACACGAAAAGCCGTAATGAGGGCACGTAAACCTCTCGACCCCGTTTCTTGTCTGAGAACAAGAATCCTTAGGATACGTTGGAGAGTTCGGTGGTCCAAAAACTTCAACACCAGTGTTGTACCGAAAATAAAGTAGAAGATTAATTTTTACACTATAAATTGTGGCTTATTATTATTTATAGAACAAAAAACAACAAGATATACCTACTACTGAGGGCAAAGTAGCGATAGCTCAGTGGTAAAATGAATAAACTACCACGCAGCAGATCTCGAGTTTGAATTCACAGTGTGCACTACTATTCAAAGTTAGGTACGGGTTGTTATTGATATTGTGCTCACGTTTTTTATAATGACATTCTATCTTATTTATTTTTTAAATATGAATAAATTTCAAGATAATTGTACCCTTTCCCTTATAATACAATTTTATTGTTTAAAATAATTCAGCAAACAAAGTAATAAACAAGTTACAATTAATTTGTGCTCTAATTTTTAGACGACGTTTTTTTTAACTGAGTGAATAACATTTATAAAAAAATACGAAGTGAGTTATCTACTTAGCGACTCTCCATGAAATATTTTTTAAATAAGTTTTTATGAGCAATATTTTAGCAAATTTTTTTGTAAGCGGTATACTTATTACTTTTTACGCGAATTAAATGCCTTAACTGTTGCTGAGTACGATCTCCAATAGGACTTTCTGATACTCAAATTGGAAATATCTTCAACACTTCAGGATTTATTTCTGATGAAAAAAACACTTGTAAAGAATATAAGCAATACCTCATTGATGTATGTATATTCTATCATTGCTCCAACAGCTATTGAGTGACACGCAATGTATGTCTAAGGTACCAGCCAATTTAACATTCTGATAATAGTAATTAGCAAGAGAATATTCACTAAAACTTTTTGTTTACCGTGCAGGTCGAACTTATTGCACATTATGTGCCGCTGTAGCGAATTGACATCAATTATTGAGTAACGGCACTAACGGCACTTCAACTTTAAGCAGTCGCCTTACTACCTAACATGGCCACGTGTTCTAGGTTCTATATCCACACCAGCTTACACTTTGTGTGATACACAAAGTTTCGTTCCGACTGTATGTTCTTTGTGTCCGTTACTCATGTTTGTGAAGTCCCCTGCGACACACAATTTCTTGCTAGTGCTGTACTCAAATGTTTTAACTTTTTACAAAATAATTTTAAAGAAGATAAAAAAAGGACGCTGCAAAAAAAATATCCTCCAAAGTTGTTTTACATACAATGCTTAACTTCGAAAGATGTATCACTTCTTTCAAACTATTTCAGCACGGGAATTACCTACAACTTATTACCGTCAGACTAATGTCCTTCACAAATTTCGAAATGACAACCTACCAAAGAGTATCTAAGGGCTCTCTCATAACTTTGGCCCAGTTACAGAATAATGCTATCAGACTATTGACGTTGAAATAATTCTCAGTATATCCCGCATTTGAAGTAATTGGACGCGAATGTCGCGATACGGAACAAGGACGTGAAAGGGAGTTCCTCTTTTGTGAATTTTGTTAATAATTTGTAGAATTGGAACTGAATTGTAGGAATTGTTCAGTAAAGATTTTTTTAAAATATAAAAACTTAAAATACGACTGATAAAAATAAGTGAATTAAAAGGGGGGGCAAGTAACATAATAGGTACCTCTATAAAATTTGACTTAGAATTGTATGAATAAGTATCATAGTTTGCAAAGCATTTTGAGTAAAAGATACTTATTTAGATAAATAATGAAATAACTTCATAATATTTATACTTTTCTCAATTAGATAAACTAAATACTTTAGGTATTACGCCGCATGCTGTGACAAACATAGGATTGGTAAATATTTCTATACCAGTAGATGAAAAGTAATGCTTCTCATGAAATTCTACGATCCCGAGAAAATTTAATGACACCTCATATATTAGGTCAAAACCGTCCAGCTGTATGGGCTGTAGCGTGTGCCGAAAAATTGTTATACATAAATAGGTACCCTCGACTAACGTTACCCTCCTTCTGACGCAGTCGGATAATAAAGCAAATATTAGCAGACAAAAATGCAGATTTAAGTTAACTATTAAAACAGCATATCTTTGGCAAATTATATCTTAGAGATGATTTGAAAAACTCGACATCTAATCCAACCCATCTGACCAAAGTGGTGTAGTAGTCCAAATCCTGCTATAACTTAAAATGTCATTGAGACGCTGGTAAAAGCCTTTGTCCAGCAGTGGACGGTGGAAAGCTGCATGGTGATAGAAGAAGTTGCTTAAAAATTACAACCATTTTTTTCTGTGAACTATAATGTAGAAAACACAGGGTTCCCCGTAGCATCATAATTGCTGATAACAACCTAAACTTAGTAAATAGTATTCTGTAAAGACCTTGTAAAATAATGGACTTTCTTTTAATAAGTTTCTAAGAAGGCACGTGCTAAGCTTTTAATAAACCCTTCCAAGGTATAATATTATTAACTGTTACATTATATACTATATTTTTTATGATTTTCATCGACTTTGACTGTGGCGTTTATTTTTAAACTTGTTCTGATATGGTTGCTTTTTTTTTGGTAGCTCAGAACTTCGTAATTTAGGAACCGCTATGGATTATTATTTGTTTTGAAGATGCCTCTCGTTTGGTCTATTACAAGTTTGAAGAATGCAATTCGTAACCGGTTTTTACTTATTAGTTTAGTAAAATTATCATTATTATAGGCGCCAAACGAGCAGACGGATCGCCTGATAGTAAGCAATTACCGCTGCCCACGGACACAAGCAACACCACAGGAGTCAAAATTAAGTGCGTTGCCGCCCCTTGGGGTTGGGAAAAGGGATGGATGAGGAGTGGGATGACGGAGAAGGAATAGGGGATAGGGCCTCAGGCGATCACCAAATGAAACGCAACAGTTTGGTTACTGTTACTTTACGTCGTATTTCTGTGAGAGGGTAGTACTTCCCCGGTCGAGCCGCCCATTCATGCTGAAATCAAGGCAAGCAAGGCTCTACTACTTTGTAAAAACTACTAACTTTCACTAGTAGGTACCTAGTATTTATTGGTATGAGTGAAATATGTAGGTAATTGGCACTACTATGTACATATAAGCGCTCAAGATAAACTTATATCTGCGTCACAGAGGCAAATATTTTTCGGCACAATGCCAAACCGAGAGGCGGCCACTTAAACCACTACACCATGTGTGCAGTCAATATTTTACAAATGATTTAGGTTCACTATTATCAATTTAGAACCAACCATTGAGTTTGATGCAACTTTCCGTTTTCTATTTTCGTTTCTATTGGTAAAAACCGTACAAATATTATTGGTAGCGCCATCTATCCTTTCCATTGCTAGTTAATTATGTCAACGTCAATGGTTCGTCGCTGCTCGGCCAATCCGAGTGATCCTTTTCATGAATCCCCTCCCAAAACGCCTCGCTATTGGCTGCCCTGCTCAACGGCGAAGACGAAGTAAGAATGGAAGATTCGAGACGCGCCGATCTCATGTCCGTCGTATACCGCAGTCCGCACCGCCATATATAATTATTACTGCTTATACCAAAACCTAACAAAACCGCTCGCGAGTGAAAGTGATTTGTGAAGTGTAGTGATTCAAGCAGCTTCAATATACTTGAAGATACCAGGAGGCCACCCCTTCTGAGAAGAAGAAGACTGAAGACCGAGAAAGGTAAGAGGCTCCTATCCACAACACCATTTACATTCACTTCCTCACTTCCTAGTCGAGAAGAACCGCCATCCTACAGTCCACAATATTAATCCTTCTCCAAATCGCCTAGAACCCTCGGTTTCGGTGTAACGCCGAACCATTTTTTTGATCCATACGAGTCGGATTCATTTACGTTTTATACATAAAACCTCGTTATATCTATATACCTAGGCAGTTATAGCACCTAGCTATACTCCTAGTCCATTCACATAACCGTCACGTCACATGGTTGTTTTCGCACGCATCAGTAGGTAATATACTTTTATGTAGCTACCTACTTACCCAATTATTATTTCTGGAACTATCATAGTTGTCTTTTAAATCTCATATTTCAAGCAACTTTTAATTCTCCGCTTTAAAGTGTTGCCTACTTAGCCTACTTAGGTAAAATAATAGGTACTTTAGATACTCTTATTTTGTTTCGGTCTCATTAGCTTATACTTACGTAAGCATGTCACAACAAAAGAAGTCACGCGTGTCAGAAGACAAAGAGATGACAATCTTAGAAGCAAAACGCAATATTTTATTTGAGCGTATTCAAAACATTAATGAGCGTTCAAAGACCGCAGCCGTTTCTGATAGTAATAGGGAGTCATTTCTCAGCTATTGTATGACAGTAGATAGTATTCGAACAGATTTTCATAAGTTGTTAGACGATTATAACGCAAGATTGCTCTCTACTAATCCTGATGAAAAACCGAATTATCAGGCGTACACCTCTTTCGAAGACCTTTATTGTATTATTAAGCGTATACAATCCCAATTGGAGGGTAAATATTCGACACAGCCCCTTTCCGCGGCTCGCACGCCGAGGCTACCGCCAATCGAGATTGTGTCGCTTGATGGCGATATACGAAACTGGCCGTTATTCTATGCGAGTTTTAAGTCTACAGTGCACGATAATGGTTCTCTGACAGATGCTAACAGGTTGTACTATTTAATAGGTAAACTGTCACCGAAGGCCCAGTCCGTATTTGCAGGTGTCACACCCAGTGCTGAGAATTATCAGGTCATATTTCAGTCACTACTTGATAGATATCAAGACACGCGCGTCCTAGCGTCTACCTACTCTGACCAAGCTTTAAATCTTAAATTGTCCGGTGCCGCATCTGTCTCGAATTTCCAGCTGTTTATAGATAACTTCGTAACCGCGGTTAATTCTCGTAGAAACTTAAAATTGGAAGATCTTTCCGACTTTATGTTGCTTCAACTCGCTTTAAAAAAGTTTGACACTGAAACAATTCGTGCTTTCGAGATGACGGAACGCAATAATAAAATACCTACACTAGATAGTTTTATTTCGTTCATCAAAGATCAGTGTCGAATATTTCATAATACGCAGTCTAGTTCACCTAGCCCGTCTAACACTAACAGCAGCAAACAAAGGTTGAATAAAGCGCGAAATAGCAATAATAACTCGGTCCCTAATCCACAATCTTACGTAACATGCTCGGAATCTAATAAAATTAATTCACAGAAGTGTCTGTGCAGTAATTGTGCAGTAATATAGTGCACGACCATTTCTACAAGTGTCCCGCCTTTGATGGTTTAAATCCGACTGCTCGTTTCAAGTGCGTGAAAGACAACAAAGCTTGCATTAATTGCTTAAGTATAAAGCATAAAACTAGTGATTGTTCTAGTAAGACGAAATGTCGTTCATGTAATCAACGACACCACTCATTGTTGCACTTTGATAAAAGTAGTCCGTTGTCAAGCCAAGCCGCTAACCTTGACACACTTACGTCGCAGGTGCAGGCTACGATAACTGCGCCTCCCACGATTCAGAATGAAATATCGTTGTGTACGACATCCATCGCGCAAGCGACGCGCACGCGAGGACGGCACTCGCGCATCTATAATGATCCGGGCAGGGCCAAAACGCAGTGTACGGCGTCTAAGACGGTACTATTAGCGACAGCGCAAGTTATCGTTTATGATGTTAATGGGTCGCCGCACATGGTACGTTGTCTACTCGATAGCGCGTCTCAGACCAATTTAATAACATTGGAATGTTTCAAATGCATCGGATTGTGGAATAACTTTAGAAATACTAGTTCAGTGGTCAAAGGAATCGGCGGGTCAGAAAAACATTGCAAGGGTTCCGTAGATATTAAAATACAATCGTGTTTTGATAGGGATATTAATTTTAACATTTCTTCGCTTATTGTGGAGCGTATCACGGACGCATTGCCGAACGCTAATTTAGACGTAGCATCACTCACTCACCTCGAGTCATTGCCGCTGGCAGACGCGGAGTTTGCGAATCCGGCAGGCATTGATCTTTTGATCGGAGCTTCAATATTTCCGCACTTGCTACTAACTAAAATAGTACGTAGTGAGCGATATGATTTACCGCCCGCTATTGAGACGGTATTTGGGTATGTGATTATGGGTACCGTACCTACGTTACATACTTATCATTGTATTACGTCTTGTTGTTGTTCTGTTCTTCAAGAGATCAAGGTGGGTGCTAAAACTGTGTGTAAGATAAAGGACTAATTAGCTATGCTATGCCATGCAATGCTACGCCATGCTATGCCATGCTATGTTATGCTATGCTATGCTATGCTATGCTACGCTATGCTACCCCATGCTACGCCATGCTATGCTACGCCATGCTATGCTATGCCATGCTATGCTATGCTACGCTATGCCACGCTATGCTATGCCACGCTATGCTATGCTACGCTATGCTATGCTAAGCTACGCTTCACTACACTATCCTACACTTCCGCTTTGTATATGGATGACATTGCCTGTAGTGTCATATCCGCTCCGCTAGCAATTTCACTTTGTGAAGAGCTCATTAAGCTTTTCAAGCGAAACCAGTTTGATCTTATCAAATGGACAAGCAATTCTAAGGAGGTTCTCGCACGCATACCAGATTCTCATAAAGCTTCTCCAGACATTGAGTTTGAAAAGTCTGTACCGCATAAAGTTCTCGGTTTACGCTGGGAGAAATCCTGCGATAGTTTTCGGTTTGACGTTCTAAGACGGTTCTGTTAGCGACAGCGCAAGTTATCGTTTATGATGTTAATGGATCGCCGCACATGGTACCTTGTCTACTCGATAGCGCGTCTCAGACCAAGTTAATAACATTGGAATGTTTCAAACGCCTCGGATTGTGGAATAACTTTAGAAATACTAGTTCAGTGGTCAAAGGAATCGGCGGGTCAGAAAAACATTGCAAGGGTTCCGTAGATGTTAAAATACATTCGCGTTTTGATAGAAATATTAATTTTAACATTTCTTCGCTTATCGTGGAGCGTATTATGGACGCATTGCCAAACGCTAATGTAAACGTAGCATCACTCACTCACCTCGAGACATTGCCGCTGGCAGACGCGGAGTTTGCGAATCCGGCAGGCATTGATCTTTTGATCGGAGCTTCAATATTTCCGCACTTGCTACTAACTAAAATAGTACGTAGTGAGCGATATGATTTACCGCCCGCTATTGAGACGGTATTTGGGTATGTGATTATGGGAACCGTACCTACGTTACATACTTCTCATTGTATTACGTCTTGTTGTTGTTCTGTTCTTCAAGAGATCAAGGTGGGTGCTAAAACTGTGTGTAAGATAAAGGACTAATTAGCTATGCTATGCCATGCTATGCTACGCCATGCTATGCCATACTATGCTATGCTATGCCATGCTATGCTATGCTACGCTATGCTACCCCATGCTACGCCATGTTATGCTATGCCATGCTATGCTATGCTACGCTATGCCACGCTATGCTATGCCACGCTATGCTATGCTACGCTATGCTATGCTAAGCTACACTATGCTACGCTACACTATACTATACTACACTTCCGCTTTGTATATGGATGACATTGCCTGTAGTGTCATATCCGCTCCGCTAGCAATTTCGCTTTGTGAAGAGCTCATTCAGCTTTTCAAGCGAAGCCAGTTTGATTTTGGCAAATGGACAAGCAATTCTAAGGAGGTTCTCGCACGCATACCAGATTCTCATAAAGCTTCTCCAGACATTGAGTTTGAGAAGTCTGTACCGCATAAAGTTCTCGGTTTACGCTGGGAGAAATCCTGCGATAGTTTTCGGTTTGACGTCTCACCACCGGATGATAAGTGCACCAAACGCACTATGCTGTCCACAGTGGCTCGACTATGGGACATAATGGGTTTTGTGGCTTCCACAATTTTGTACGCCAAGCTCTTGATCAAAGAGCTTTGGCTATTAAAGTGTGAGTGGGATGAAACACCCCTTGACCATATTGTCGCCGCTTGGGGCCAGTTTTGTATTGAGCTTACCGCGCTCAATCAAATTACTATTGCACGTCATCTTGGGTTGGTAGATGGATGTACCATCAACTTAATAGGTTTCGCTGACGCCAGCGAGCGTGCTTACGGCGGAGTCGTATATCTGCAAGTCCGCATTGGTTCTAACTACTTGGTGCAGTTAGTTTGTGCCAAGTCTAAGGTCTCGCCTATTAAAACCATTTTAGTTACGAGACTGGAGTTGTGCGCGGCCCTTCTGCTGTCTCAGTTGCTCCGCAAGGTTCAAGACACAGTTTTGCCCCACTACCCTATTAATAAAATATACGCATTTTCTGACTCCTAAGTAGTGCTCGCTTGGATTCATTCTTCTCCTCACCGCTGGCAGACTTTTGTCGCCAACCGCGTTAGTAAATTGATTGAACTTGTTTCCGCTACTTGTTTCAATCACGTCGCGGGTTATCGTACTCGTCTTCAGGAAGAACTTTCCATAGATCATATTCACTGGAAGTTTATTCCGCCAGCATCTCCACATTTCGGTGGATGTTGGGAAAGCATGGTCAAAGTAATTAAAACGCATCTCTTCAAAGTTATAGGTCAACAGATCCCTTCTTACGAAGAGCTTTTAACTGTCCTTGCACAAGTGCACAGGGCAGTTCTTGCACAGTTGAGCAGTTCAAGGCACTGATCAACTCGCGTCCGCTCACGGCATTGAGTAGTGACCCTGCAGAACCATCCGCGTTAAGCCCTGCACATTTTCTGAACACAGTGCCATTATCGTCATTTCCGGCTCCTGAAGCAGACTCTTCAAGCTTGCTCCAGAGACATACTCAGCTGGATAAGCTCGTGCAGTCGTTCTGGCGGCGCTGGCGTACGGAATATCTACACCAGCTTCAGGCTAGATCCAAGTGGAATAGTCCTGCATCCCCTATACAGGAGGGTACGTTGGTCATCATAATACACGTCCATGAAAGCGGCAGAGCATTATCGCTCTGCCGCTTTCATGGCCGTTAGCCATCGTAGAGAAACTGCATACTTTCAAGGACGGTACAACCCGCGTTGTTACCGTGAAAACCGCGAAGGGGAGCTACGTGCGCCCTGTTGTACGTCTCTGTCCGCTTCCAACTCAGTGAGATCTAGCCTGAAGTTGGATCTACCTCTTAGTTTAAGTATTTAGTTTGTAGTTTTCGCTGTTATTGCGTTTGTAGTTTTCGCTAAAGTTAATTTAGATTAATTTAATTAGAAAATTTTATTGTCATATCGCTGTCTTAGCCTATTGATGGGTTATGCGGTAGTACACCCAACATAGCTAAGTTCAATTTTATTTATTTTTTAAAGGCAACCCTTTAGGACCGGGGGATATGGTAGCGCCATCTATCCTTTCCATTGCTAGTTAATTATGTCAACGTCAATGGTTCGTCGCTGCTCGGCCAATCCGAGCGATCCTTTTCATGAAACCCCTCCCAAGACGCCTCGCTATTGGCTGCCCTGCTCAGCGGCGACGAAGTAAGAATGGATGATTCGAGACGCGCCGATCTCATGTCCGTCGTATACCGCAGTCCGCACCGCCATATATAATTATTACTGCTTATACCAAAACCTAACAAAACCGCTCGCGAGTGAAAGTGATTTTTGAAGTGTAGTGATTCAAGCAGCTTCAATATACTTGAAGATACCAGGAGGCCACCCCTTCTGAGAAGAAGAAGACTGCCGAGCAAGGTAAGAGCTATCCACAACACCATTTACATTCACTTCCTCACTTCCTAGTCGAGAAGAACCGCCATCCTAAAGTCCACAATATTAATCCTTCCCCAAATCGCCTAGAACCCTCGGTTTCGGTGTAACGCCGAACCAATTATATTATGTAAAAGTGTATATATTACGCTTATTGCGTTCATACAGACGGACAAGACGAAAAGGCGACTTCATTTTATATATCAGCTCGTAACTTATCTACGTTTATAGTTATTGTTCGACTATTTAACGGACAAAACTAATCATAGATATTGGATTTGTTAAAGCAGATAGCACAAATCTGCCGCGAATCGACACAATGATGGTCGCAAAGTTTTTTGCAATGAACCCCGATTTCTGTTCTGCTGAGCTGAGGAATGTCAAAACTTATTTGTAAGTACTGCTTTTGATAACAATTTTGTTGCAATAAACATAAGACAAAGGGTCATAAGGAATGTTCGCAGCAACGATAATCGTGTGACAAGGGCGTCTGCCTGCCAAGCAGGCGGTCCGGGATCACAAACTCGGCGAGCATCACTGATTTTTCGAAGTTATATGTGTATTATTTTTTTAATTATCGCTAGCATAAAACAGTGAAAGGAAAACATCGTGAGGAAACCTGCATATCTGGAAGTTCTTTTTAATATTCTGAAAGATATGTGAAGTCTGCCAACCCGCACTAGGCTAGCCTGGTGGACTACGGCCTAATTTTTCTCGTAATGAGAAGAGGCCCATGGCCACTAGTGTGACAGTTTATATTCAGTGCTGTTATTATTATATAAAGGGTTATGTGCAATGTGTTTGTTTAAAACAAACACATGGATGTGCATTCTAACAAATGAAAATTAAAAATTCCTTATTGTTTATTTTCAGATCTGCAAGGCATTCATACGGTGATGATGCCATAGCCGCTTGTCGGTAAATCACCCCAAATGGGTGGAAGACATTTTTGACCGTTGACGGCTCTTCACCCCAAATGGGGTGATAGTGCTGGTCGTCATAATATTGCTTAATCCCTATAATCCTCTGTGTTTTGAATCGGTTTTCTCTTTTCTATTTAAACTATCGAGAATATCTGCCTTAAAAATTGCAACACTGGCCGTCAAAAGTTTGTCTGTGGTTAAGAAATAATTTCTCAAAGTCAGTCTCAGTGAATTCGCGACGCCACACATTTTGCTGTTACAGAAAAAAAAAAATTTTGCTAACGGGTGAGTATTTTTGAGTAAATTACTGATTTATTGGTTAATTATAATATAGGTAATGTGTGTGCAACGGGGTTTTACGCAGAGGTAAGTACGAGGGTCAAACTGAAAGTTCTTAGAAAATCAAAAACTGATTACATTAGCCAGTTATTAGTTTTATTATATCTTTTCAAAATATTGTCCATTGACGTCAATACACCGCTGCATGCGATGGAACCACTGGGAAAAGCACTTTGCCCACTCGTCCTTAGGGGTCTCTTCAATGGCATCGCGATACGCAGCCACCGCTTCTTCAGCATTCATAAACCGCTTTCCTTTAAGTTTTTCTTTAATTTTTGGAAATAAATAAAAATCACAAGGCGCGAGGTCGGGGCTATACGGCGGGTGACCCAGTAATTCAACGTTTGATGTCGCCAAATAGTCGATCGTTCGCTTGGCGGTGTGCGACGAGGCGTTGTCGTGGTGAAGGAGGATCCTACTGCGAGGTCGTTTCTCTTGAACTTTTTCCAAGACAAGTGGCAAACAATTGGTAGTGTACCATTCTGCAGAAACTGTTTTTTGATTCTCTAACACAATTGTTGCGAAATGACCTATCCTTCCAAAGAACGAGGCCACCATTTTTTTTCCCGCACTTCGATCTCTCTTCACTTTAGTTGGCAACTCCTCGAAAGGAAACACCCACTGAGCAGATTGTCTTTTGGTTTCAGGATCATAACAGTAAATCCAGCTTTCGTCACATGTTAGTATGTCGAACACAGCATTTGAGTCACCTCCGTTAAATCTTTCAATCATTTTACGGCACCAATCCACACGATGGAGTTTTTGAGCCTTAGTCAAATTATGAGGTATCCACCGGGCGCAAAGCTTCCTGACCGCTAAATGTTCGTGGAGGATTTTGTGCACTTGACTCATACCGATGCCTAAGCTTGTCCGAATCTGCTAATAGGTCACTCTTTTGTCAGTCTCTATCATACGCCGCACAACACAGATGTTATTTTCAGTCGTCGCCGTAGAAGGCCGTCCCTCACGTACATCATCAGTGAGATTAGTGCGACCACGTTTAAACTCATTAAACCAGTTGTAAATAGTCGCACGAGATGGGGCTTCATCGTGAAAGGCCAATCGTAGTCTATCATAACTTTCTTGTTGACTTAAATGACATCGAAAGTCATAAAAAATCATTGCACGAAAATTTTCTCGTGTTAAATTCATGTTGACGTGACACAGACAATTTTCAATTTGCCGCCAAATCGTAAAACAAATGACAAATGAATGAAATATATACTCAGTAATATTGGCAAAGAGTTCTATTTTCAAATTTTAGAATATTTTTTTTATTATATTGTTTATAAGTGGCCAGTTCTAAGAACTTTCAGTTTGACCCTCGTATATTTCAATTTCTGTGTGATTTTCGGTGCCGTGTAAGTCGCAACGGACTTTTGTTTTCCTTCAATCAATCCCATGTATTTCTGTATTTAATAGACCTATGCACTTAATATTTACGCATAAGTTCCTCTATGAATGTAACTTTTAGATAGTAACTATATTTTTAAGTTTCGTGAAACTGTATAGTCGTAATAATTTATTTAATTTTGTTGAAAAATTTTCACCGTCGGCAAAATGTTTTGTAAATAAATATTTTCTTACTATGACATGTGTTTGTATTTTTTTTCGTATGAAAATAGAACCCTACCACCAATAAAAGCCATAAAATATATATGGTATCGATTTACTTTTCGAAATAATAATTTTTAAAGTTCACATAATGTTTATTTTCAACCATAGTCAATGTTTACCATTTATTATAATAAATTAGAGACGAAATATCAACAAACACTTAACACGACCCGAAAGGGACATTCATAAGCTCTAACAAAAACATAACTTGAGAATACGCCCGTCGCCAACGAGTAAACAAAAAATGTTTTGTTGAGTGCGGCCATCTGGCGCGTGGCGTTACGTCATCGCGTGAGCCGCCGGGCGTTCGGGAATTCCGATGTTCTAGCGCCGGCAAGCGGATAGGCTATGTCCAACTCAAACGAGACTCTAATTATGACTGCTATGGATCCTCGTGGCAATTGGGACTTTGTGGGGTGAAATTTTGTACCTTTTTGGTCATGTTTTGTAACATACCAATCAACTTAATATCATCTCTTCTTTACATCATCACCTTTCTTGCCGCAACGCTTCTTTATTACTTGAAATCTATATCTAGACCTGACTGTTTAATGCAATCATATCCATAGCATAGCACTCTCGCAACCAAATTTTCCCTAAAACTTCCTCACTAGCACTTAGCCAAGGTTACTTAGTTACTCAGTTTCGCTGCAAGCGCAATAGCACGCCTTTGACAAATTTGTGCATATTTGATATGCAAAAATTTTTCAACAGCAACTTTATTGGGTTAACCTTGACAAACAGCGCCGTCCTCATTAGACGCTCAGTAGGCGAGAAGGAAGACAGAATGGGTGATACAATCAATAGATATATTCTGGACTCAATCCATACCATTATTGTAGAGCAAAAGTGTATTTTTTTGTTTGTCTTTATTCTACGTCTCAAACGAAGCGCTGTAGTGGTCTTATTGTTATTGTGTGGTGTTATATTAGTATTGTGTGCGGAGATAACCAAGAGACTAGAGAATGATATAGGCTACTTTTTACCACGATAACACATGCCGCGACAACCGTCTTCTACGATGGCGGAATCGAACATTTTAATTTTAATTATTTGTAAATAGTTTGTTGTGTATAAATAGGTACTGACTCGTTGGACTCGCGGCATAAATGTGCGCGTGGGATTGGGAGGTCTCGGGTTCGATCCCCGGGTCAGGCAAAGTGTTATTGGGTTTTTCCGTTAGGAAATTCTCTGTAGCGGCTCGGAGTCTGGTAATGTGCCCGGTACAGCAATAGGCTCGCCCCCTATTACGTGGGACTAAAACAGATCTGGCGAAAAGTGGGTGAAGCAATATACCTCTGCCTATCTCTTCGGGGATATAGGCGTGAGAATATGTATGTATATATAAATAGGTAGAGAATATACTCCGCGTAACGTTAGAGTGAAAATGAAGTTTCGTTGAGCAAAATATATCACTGCGTTATATGTCTCTATATTTCAAAGAAAATAGCGAAGCGTTGCCTGTCGCGAGCACGACGGGCATGGAGGCACAAGATCAAAACTAATTTGCCAACACTGGTTGGTGTGGCAGAGTAGAGGACTATCATATATGAAATTGTATGAAGATTGCAATGAGAAACTAGGACAGTTTATGACGAGGCCACTTGTCAAGCGTCAATGTCAGTTGCCTTTGTATATACATATACAGGATGTCACAAGACCCATCACCAAGCCGAAGTCTACTAGTTGTGGACATCATGCCGAGTCATACTAACCAAAAATAATAGCTGGGAAACGAATATTTTTTTAAGTCTTTTCATTTTTTAAACCGCAATGAAAAGCGCGCGCGTGCAATGCTCGAAATACCTACTTATCCATGTGGTCATAGGGCATCTAAAGAACATATTAGCGGGGTAAATGCATCGATTTTGTACCTAATTAGAAAAATTCCATACTAACTTTGAGCCTCAATATCTCCTGAACCAGTAATTTCCCAGGTATGGTGCCGAAGTAAAAAGTGCTCGTAGTGATGGCTACAACATGGGATTTCAGTTTTCGTTAAGGGTCTTTTTACACCCTGTATATATCTCCCTCTATGCTGCACAAAACATGATGTCTTACTTAGTCAGCGTTGAACTGGACGAGTGTCCCAAAATTCGGAATCTACCTTGCACAGGCCTTCTATCTTCCTCGCAAGCCAGGGCTGTAGGCGTGTGCAGGCGATGTGGACGAAGTAGTACTACTTCGTCCACACACTTCGTTATAAGGTGGTGAGTTCGGGAGATGAAGGAAACGACTATATGTATAGCTCTTGTAGGTAATTACATTTATTACTGATCTAAGATATATGCGAATACATATTATATAGAGTGTATCAATACTTATCTATAGGGTATACATACGATGGGCTAGTACACATTGTACACACACACTACAACATATTGTCAAAATAATGTTTGCCAGCCGGGATCCCAAGCCAAATATCATGTGCACTTGTACGAGCTCCGTGTACTGGCTATAGTCGGTCCGACACTATACACGGTGTCAATGACAATGACATGTTCAACCAAAGCTTTTAATACAGTCTACAGATATACTTAGACACAAAGGACTTCGTATAACGTACTTATATGTAGCAATAAAACGAATAGCTTTGACGTGTCAGCATACTTAGCAAGACCCTTTAGTTTTATGGGACATTAAGTACATTAAAACAGCATTATTCGAGTTACGAGGGTCACACAAAGTTTAAAATAAATCAAAACCTGAATAAACTAGGGAACTGTTGATATGTTTACTGTTTGACATAATGAAACCAGACTTGCCTTTTGTATTAAGTTTATTAGTTGGTTGCCTATTACAGACAATCTGTGGTATGAAATTAGATGTCCATGTTTGAGTGGTCCCAAGCTCTTATTACATCATTATTAAATATTGTTATGATACACTTTGAATTGGTAAACATATAGTCATGTCTACTCCTAGCGTTATCACAGTCGCATCCCGGGGTCCGCTTACTAGTCGATCCAGATTTGACTAAATATTGTTTTTTACACAGAGTGACTGCCATCTGACCGCCGCAACCCAAAGAGTATAGTAGAGAATATTGCTACCCCTTTATTTAGTCTATCAAAGATCTTCATGACAGCCGGCCCCGAGATTAAAGGTGCTCTCCACGGTACGGAACAAGCGATAATGAACAATTTAATATGCACATAACTTCGAAAACTCGGTGGAAGCGTCAAAGGTGCACGCCATGAATTCGAACCTGGTACCTTCTGCATAGTAGTCTCTTGTTATCACAACTAGACTATCGCTGTCTCCTACATATAAAGAGAACTAAATAAAGTACAATTTGCAACAATATTTTCTAGAAATATTTTTAAAAAGGTACCTACAAAACTAACGGTTAATTGAAATAAGAAAAAAGAAGTTCTTTGTTTCTGAATACCGAAATATTCATCTCATAATAATATAGAGTTGAATTTGACGAGTTTCGTATGTAGGTCGTTCGATTGTAACATTCTTCGTTTTGAAAATATCGGTCTTTGGAATGCGAAGATACGCCGTCCGCGTCGGTCGTCAGCGAAACAAAAAGGTTTTGTACTGCAGAAACTGGTGATACGTGAGTTTTTGTACCTTCGAGTTCTTTATTTATTCTGAAAACTTCCGAATAAACGTTACGTACGTTTGACGCAATATATGGGTCCCCCTACGTCAAAAGATCGATCAAGTTTGATGCTGTAAATTCAGCTGAAATTTGACGAAGAAGTACTCTTAGCTTTAGGAATTTTCTTCCACAGAGCATCTCACGCAAATTTTCAAGTTCTTTGTATTATCAACGAATCAACGGACTAAGCCCCAGTCCAGTCAAAGTATATAACTAACATTTTCAAGAATAAACCTTAAAACGATATAGTAGTGTATGAATTTAAAATCGTTACAAGTAATCGGACTGCCGAGCAAGATAGATTTCCTTTTTTGTAACATACATCCACCTGCAATATTTTAGAGTACATCCGTGAACATCCTGTATCCTGCATGGTATAAGTATATCCCGCAAGACAACTTAGACAATTATAGAACTTATAGGATATGAATGTAAAGGATTAACCATCACCATCATCATCTTAGCACTGTAGGACATTAGTTTAAAAAAAGTTTTAGTACTGATGAAAATTGCTAGCTTCGTTTCCGAAACAACGTTTAGGAAATGTTCAACCAGTTTACACGTAGTATGTCTCATCGATATAAGGTCATTCACCACCAAAACACTTTAAAAACGGTAGACCGTGTGAAACAAGCATCCAAATTTCTAGTTATTGTAATATTACAATAACAAAAAATTTGGATACTTGTTTCACTAGGCACTCTAAGGCATATCCTAAGAGTAATTACAATCGTTTTCTTCATTGAAGCACAAATACAGAATAATCAATAACAAAGCACACTGGTATTCCGAATGCCTACGTAATTTACATCTTCCTCGGTCTTAAGGCAAGGAATTACGGTAATCTATTGAATAATTTCCACGCATTCAAATTCTGGTACTTCGTATGCAAAATATTCAGTTCTAAGAACCGAGCTTCTGAGGTGAATTCATTTATAAAAGCAAATTATTTTGAAATAATTGATTTCCACTTACCCGCATAGTTAAGGTAGCCTATGTTACCTAAGATATGATCGGAATATGAACTTAAACTATTAATTTAGTGATTTACTTAATATCAATTACTTAATATCAAGTTTTTGCTAATAATTCGAAAATTAATTAGTGTTTTCTCTGTTATCAATAACAAATGAAACCTTAAAATATAATTGTATATTTATTTACCAATATAATTTTGAAGTTAAGGCGTGTTAATTGTGCCTTTGTGTAAATATTTTTAAGTATTATTTAGAAATATAAGCAAGTTCAACAAACCGCCCTCAACTTTTTGTTACAAGTACACAAAATTACACGAAGTAACAATGAATGCAATCAATGAATTTAATAGTTCGTATAAGTAACAAGTGATTAATAATTTTATTTATTTAAACAAACTGCCACTGTTATGGCTTTATACTTTCTTATCACTACGTCTTATGTAAAATTATTGTCTGTGGTAGACTTGTAACTTAAAACTGGAATACACGGTGCGCAAATCAAACTGGCATGGTACATATGGTAGATGGCACAGTATGGAAGCTAGTTATAGGATTGTTTCCCACGTGAGTGAAAAATTGTGTAACTGCGAACCTACATTCTTTCTGAGTTTGGGTGTTATTTGCGATAAATCAAAATTCGAAATCTTTGTTCAATTCACTTAAACTAACAGAGTAACATCCACGTACAAGTAAATATAAAGACTGCGTGATAAGAATACCTATGACCTTTTTTTACATATTCTTCATATAATACTAAACCTTAGTGCAGAATTTCGCGTGAAGTATGTCAAGTTCAGAAAATAATGGTCTTTATTTATTTTTTTATTTATTTAAAACTTCTTGCATAAAACAAAATAATTTGTACAAAGGCGGACTTAATGCCCAAGGTATTCTCTACCAGTCAACCTTTGGGTGTCTCTGCACCAAGACAAATCAAGGTGGGTGCTAAAACTGCATGTAAACTACTAATCAAGATACATAAAATATTACGTATAAATATACACCTATACATATAATTTAAACTTATAAAATAAATATTGTACATACTTACAATACATAAATACATATAATTATATTCCTACTAATATACTTATAATATACATACACATAAATATACTAGGAAGATGATTCTGCCGATTGTTCGAATAACTGCCGTCGTGAGCTAGCTTTAAAAAGTTCACGAGTAGAGGACATCCTAATTTCGAGAGGGAGTGCATTCCACAGAAGAATAGCCTGGATGTAGAAAGACGAGTGAACGAGATTAGAGGTATGAGAAGGACAGAGAAGAAGAAGATTATTGGTAGAGCGGAGATTTTTATCATGGCTGCTGCAGAGATATTGAAATTCTTTTTTGTATTTTTCTTATTCTAAGGTCTTTATAAATCTGAAAACATATTATATTGTAGGGTATTCTATATAATAGCGCTCTATTATAATAAATTTGGCGCGGTATTAATTATTTAATTAATTAAGCGCTTTATTCTAAAATTCAAAGACAAATATTAATTTTGGATTGCTGAATCTGAGTTCCATGATATCCTTGGGACTTCATCCGATTTTATTACATTTGGTCAGAATATTCTTATGATTTGACCGTATAGTTTCGTAGTAGAGGAAACGGTATTGACTTTTCAGTCCAACATTTATTACTGCAAAACTACTATTTCTCGAAAAGGTGTTAAAAAAAAAACTTTTAACGAGAAATCTATCATAGCCATTCATGGGTAATGCAACTATCGGATCGTCAAATGGAATGAATGAATTCATATTATTTAGTTCTAGTACTTACTAACCTACTTTTCGCCTGATGTCGGTTATTGCACAAATTAAATTAGAGCCAATTAGTATTTCGATAATGAAATAGTTAAAATAGATTTTCTAGAAAGAGAAGTAGGCCACACTTCTATATATAAAATTAGTAGAAATCATACCATTACCTTATTATAATTATATATTGGCGACCGGTTGGCGCAACGGGAGTGTAAGCGACTGCCACGCCGAAAGTCACGGGTTCGAGTCCCGCTCAATTCAAACATTTGTGTGCGTAAACATGGATGTTTCTCTTGGTCTGGATGTTTTTATTTATAATAATTATATATGTATATACAAAAAAGTATAAATGTATGTTTATCTATTATCTAGTACCCATAATACAAGCTCTGCTTAGTTTGGGACTAGATAGTCTTGTGTGAATGTGGTAGAACATAATAATTATTATTGTAATTAAAGCTGAAACCAATACTTATTTTCAGTGACATATATTTTTTTTAAATGGAATTGTATCCTTAAGGCATTTTCAGCTATTTGTTTAATACAGAGTATCGTAGCTAATGTGTTCAAGAGACATGAAAATGAAATAATAAATGTAGCAACTCTGGTGCTGGAGTTTTTAGATCTGCTGAACTCCACACAAAAACCCAAGACAGACGACTTTACGCGCCTTCCAAAGCACGTTAGCGCTCTTATGTTAATGCGAATATGCGATTAAAATACGAACAATAAACTTTTAGGATATAATATAAGACTTAAGCCCTCTCCTCCCTGAATATAAAAGCCTGAATAAGGACACAACATGTCAAAGGCGTGACTGTGATTAGGGATCGATCGCTATATTTACAGATACGTAACTGATAGAAATCATCCGTGTGGTGACGGATTAAGAATACGGAATGTCACCACCCCATATCATCCCGTGGGTGTCGTAAGAGCCGACAGAGGGACCATACTATGCAGAGAACAGCACTATAAGAGAAGGAAAACTTGAAACAAACCCTATACCAACCCGTTAGGCCAGCGTGGTATAGTAGGCCAATACCTCCTTTCAAAGGAAAGGCCTAGTCCAGCGGTGGACTGTAAGTGGCTGAAGATGAACTGATAGAGAACAAAGAATGTTTTTGCCATTAGTTTCAGTATTATTTTGAGCGAGGTGTAGTGTAAAGTTAAAACTTTAGTATATAAGCAATGTAACCTATATTTAATAAACACAACATATCTAATCGTGGCGCAAACAACATCTTTTATTCCCTCCTTTACAGAGGATGGCGATGAATTTTAAATAGTGTTTGTTTCCATTAACTGGTAATTGTTGTTTTTCGATGTCCAAATAATGTAAAAATACATGTAAAGTACAGCTAGCATTTATTGTTATATCACAAGAAGCGTAAAATTTGCGAGTTGGTACACAATAGGTGGCACACGGCAAGTAAGTGATTCAGAAACGGTATTGCTAACTGATAGCCCTCAAGGTATCATGTGAACTAATGAACATAAGATTAGCTATAATATATATATATATTGCTTACTAAACAGTGAAGAAATATAGTGATAACCGGTGTGTCGGCGAGTTGTTGCTCGAAAGACATGTGAAGTCTGCCAACCTGCACTTGCCACACGGCCAGTGTGGTGGGCCTTACCATTCTATTAGTAAGAAACAGCCCGTGAGCAGCAGTAGGTTAGTTGACCTATGTACAGGGCTGATGATAATATACTAGGTACAATAGGTATTTTAAAATAAAATTTGAGCATTTATTATGGTAAGTGCTGGCAAATCTCATAAACGCCTTCTCACAGTCAGCTGTGCCAGAACTTAGAAAGTGGAATGGTTGTAACACCTTTCTACAACCAATATCTCATACTATTGTTTGAATATTTGCTCCAAAACTGTAGAACTTTCTTACATCTGTTTAAAAGTGTATCAATGCAAATTTAAAGGTATGAAACTGTGACAAACTGTAACAATTCTCTTTCAATATGATACGTATTTGATACATTTTAAAAACAAAAATCATGTAGGTATTTTAATCTTATCGGTCACCGATCTTACTTACCCGGAAAAAATGTATTAATCGATTCCTGATCTGGGCTCATACTCCGTTTCCCAGTAAAGGCTTTCCCTTATACGCACGTACCTTTACATTCCCCGTTGACATACGGTGGCAGTTTCTTGAGGCCCGGTTGTTGCCCTGCCTATATGAAAAGCCTCAAAGTAAGGTTTTATCTTGATAGCCGCGCCAAAATAATGCTGTTACGATGAATTCCGATATTTGGATTCGGCAATTATGATTTCCAGTAGCGAGCACAGGTCGCCACTTGGATGGGTGACCAAGTGTGGCATTTTACATCTGAATGCTACCTTGCTTCGGAGGGCACGTAAAGCTGTCGGTCCCGGTTCTTGTCTCAGGATAAGAATCGTTAGACCATGTCGGAGGCCTTCGGGCGGTCTGAAAACTCTGACATTAGCGTTGGCCACAAACTCACACGAAAAAGAAACAAGTATGATTTCCGGATTTTATGATAAGGTTTAGCTAACCTTTATCGGCACATTTATCGTATTAAATATAACAAGGTATTTTATGTTTATTTATATTAAAAAGATTATATAATATAGTCGAAGCACTTATGAATGTGTGTATAAATGCCGCAGACAAATCGGTAAATACGGAATTATGCAAACGGCATCGTCTGTTTACAAACTATCTCCGGCCCAATTTGCCAAGGTTTGTGTAGAAGTCAAGTAGGAAAACTTACCTATGAAAAAAAAACACGTAGAACGTTAACTTAACTAAATAATAGGTTATATTGTTTCGTTATTTTATGCCTTGCAGCCAATAATAAGAACCCTGGAGCGGAGCTCCGTCAAGTGAGCTTATTAGACTAATAAGGCTATAATAATTCATACTAGCTGTTGAATATTGCGGTCATGATGAGTGATCGGGTCATAATAATTGATAATGACGACGCCGATTGTAATATGCCGAATCATACTAATTGCCTGCAACATAAATATAATAAAAGTTCAAATTAAAATCGGATCCATTATTTCCAAAAATAGCAAGTTCAAATTTACAAAACATCAACTCAATTTGTATCATTCTTCTTTCTCTTAGCGTTGTCCCAGTTTCAATCTGGGGTCCGCTTACTAGTCTAACCGGATTTGGCTGAATATTAGCTTTTCCACAGAGCGACTGCCTGTCTGACCTCCGCAACCCGAAGGGATAGCGATATTCCATGGTTTAGACTAGTGTCAGTTTATTTAGAAGGTACTGACGCCCTGTAACGACTGTCAAAGATCTTTATGACAATCAATTTGTATCATTAATGGATCAAATAGTCATAAAAATAATTGATATAAATATTTCTCTAAAATAAAATACATATATCGAAATAGAAATGTATGAAATATAATACAGACATTTCTTACCACTTAGCAATCAGTGAATTTCTACAGACTGTCTCGGCTACACAATAAAATATTTCAAATAATATATTAGCATTCAACGTCCCCTTATGAATATAGCAAGCGATAAAAATCATAATAATGGAATTTACTATGGCAAAACACTTTCTTGAACCAGAATCTAGTATGACATTTTGCCAAATATCGGCAAGAAGTATTGTGAAATACGACATGAAGCTGATGAGCTAGGCCACCCTTGAACAGGTCAAGGCCCAACATACTTTAGTGCTAAGCAGCGAAGTATACATATAATTCTTTCTAATAATATGTTTGGGGTTTCCAAAAACATTACAAAGAATGTTTACTCATGCAGCGCTTTTCTCAATCACGGCGTTTAGACCATCTTATTTTAAAGGTTCTTGTTCATAGCACGGTTTTGACACGGTACGACGAGTACGCCACGCAGCTTTATTTAAAACTTTTTTTTTTTTAAATATGTGTAATCAATCTTAGTTGAAGTTCCATCAAATAATACACCTTGATTTACCTCTATTTCTAAAGAAAAACTGCGAACCGTAGCCGTAACAGAAACGAATAATTAATGTGGCACCGCACTTAACTACAGTTCAATAGTACTCCATAGACTATTTTATTCATTACTTTGTATTGACTACTACCATAATTCCGTTATTCGTGTTACGATCTGAGGCTAAGAGGCATAGGTACCTACATATGTGTTACCGACAAGCATAAATGATTAAATACTATACAGGGATGAAATTACTATAGGTATTTAATAAAGCCATAATTATTTCTAAGAAAACTATAGTTTGAGTGTTTGTGTATAAAGTTTCATTTATTATATCAAATTTTAAACACGACACACATTTTTTTTAACATGTTTAATTTAGCCATTGAGGGATCGGTGCAGATACTCAGACTACAAAAACTTTTATTAACACCTACATGTTAATATAATTCAATGTTATTCAGTTGCTTAGTTATTTAATGTATTCTAAAAGGTATTGTTTAGTCTATCAATTATTATTGATCTCAAATTAAGTTAACGGCTTCACGATGAATTTATAACGAGTTCACTACAAACAAAACATAAAACTTTTATTATTTTATTTTATTATAGTACGCCTACGTACATTTGAACAAATCTATAAAACAAATATTCTATTGGTTAACATAATAATGAAAAGTTCCAAGTATAGCCTTAAGTAAAGCCCTTTCTATCTAATTAGCAATATTGAAAGGTTTATAACTATGAACTATGAAATCATAACATTGATTTTGTATGGAATTTTTCGCTATTCGGCGTGTAGCGCTCCTCATAGCGTGACTAGACTGGGATGTCCCACTAGGATGGGTGACCGTTTTGCGGCATTTATATCAGAACGGTATTGTGTTTAGCAGACCATGTTGAGCCATCGGTACTTCTTCTTCCTTCAAGAATCGATAGGCCGTGACGGAGGCCTTCGATCCGGTTTTAAAATCTAACACTAGAGCCCGTCACAAATCGTTTGAAAAAGAAAGCTATTTGACATTGCTTACGCGATTTATTCGTCACATAAATAAATTATCGCAACGTGCCTCGGAGAGCACGTTCAGCCGTCGGTCCCGGTTGGCAACCCTAGCCGGTTGCCAACCGTACTATAATATATAGTATTGTACTGTATTTAGAGACTCCGTACTATATACTGTTGAAGAAATATATAGTACGCGAAAATACCCTATATATCAGCCATTGATTTACCTACTACCGATTTGCAAGTACAATAATTATATCACTCATGATATCAATGTTTTTGAACGCGCCTTTCATTCGATGTAGGTATTCATGTAACCTAAACTGAATGCATCCCTATCAAATTGACAGAACTACATCCCAAAAGTGGCAACATATTTAAAAAAATACAGATAGTAAGTTACCAAATTTGTTTAAGATTATATCATTTCTGCTCTCTATTCCTACTACTTCAGCCTTTACAGAAAGGATATTTTCTATAATGAATTTGAAATGGCGTGAAGAGAGAAATAGATCAAGCATTTCTTTAATCAAAAATGAGCTCATGACTTGTTAATTTAAAATTTGACTGTAATAAGGCTTATGACAGCTATATTACAAACAAAAATTACTACACAAAAATATACATTTAAAAGAAGTAAATGACAAAAAAAATATTTAGTCTATTTTTATTCTACCCTAATTAAATACTATATGTTTTGAAGGGTACTATATTTTTATATATTTTTTATTAAATATACTATATTCAACCAAAAAAATGTTGGTAACCCTAGTCCCGGCTGTCATGAAGATGTATTTAATTATTTATTTATCACATCCTTATATACAACTATCATTACAGGATAACCCATTGCAATAGTGTAGCAACACAAAAAGTAAAATAACTAAAAACTTATATTAGAAAGGTAACAAAAAGCGGCCCCTGTGAGTTCACTCAGTCAGCGAAAACAATTCTACTACGTCAGACAGTGCACTGAGCGTCCGCATTGCCCTCGTGAGCGGTGCGCGCTGCAGCAGGTTGGTTGCGCGCTCGCGCCACCCACAACAGCGGCGGTCGTCGCCACCGCTCCGCGTACCCATCCGGAACACGCAGCCCGATTGTACGCAATACGCCTGGGTTGTGCACTTTGCCACGTATTATTTTAAATATATAGGTAGTAAGAGCTACCTCTCTTCTTACCTCCAGTTTGTGGTATCCTACCATGCCTAAAACAAACAGAGTCGGGTACAAAAGTGGATATCCTGGATACACCCCATACTGCTTAGAATATAAAAATCTCATAAATTTATTCTGGATGCGTTCTAACATTAATGAATATTTTGCTTTTATGTTGTAATTATAAATGGACCTTAACCAGTGCCGCGTACAATGCTCTCAGTGCCCCAGCGTTTGTAAACTGGTTAGCTTAAGATCTTTGACAGTCGTTATAGAAAGTGATTAAAACTGACACTAGTCTAAGCCATGGAATATCGCTATCCCTTCGGGTTGCGGAGGTCAGACAAGCAGTCGCTCTGTGGAAAAGCCAAATCCGGTTAGACAAGTAATCAAGTATGCGGACCTCGGGTTGAAAATGGGATAACGCTAGGAGGTTGACGATGATAAATAAACTGTTGGCTGTATTGTCAGGGATATGTGTATTCAAAATTGTGTATATTGAACTTAAAAGGCTTCTGCGTAACAGCAAAGTTAAATGATCGATGAGTCGTGGAACGAACAAATCACATCAAATTCAGTGATTAATTGGCCTTTCAGTGCAAAGTTTAGATTGGTTTCAATTACTCAATATAATTAACATGTTTACTCAAGTCTAAATATACAGTAAAAAGGTCAAGTATATTTGACGACACGTATGGCATAATGGTAAATGTTTGCTGCTCCCCTCCTAGTTTGCCGCGCGTATTAGGTTCATTTTCACTCGGGACAGTACTTTTTATGATTTACTAATAGTTATGCCGATTCTGAGTATCCATTGCAGATTGAATAATAAATAAGAAAAAAATAAACACAAGATACTTCTACAAGACCGTCATCCACTCAGAATTGATTTTGGTTGATGATGTGAGGCCGACGGTAACCACCGCGGTGTTCCAGGTACACCGAGTGAAGGCACGGCCTTCTCTTACTGCTGAATTTGGGATGACTGTCAGTCATTCCGTGACCACGGCTGGTGTGATCCATGCCGAAACGTTGGGGCAAATAGAAAGGTATTTCATCTTTGTTTTCGTTTAGTTAACACGATTCAGACCCGTTACATAATCATAAGTATGTGTACAAATCGTGGTAGTTTAAAAATATGTCAAACACGTATCCCGAAGCTCTAAATCTATGGATAGATCCAATATTGAATCCGGCCGTTAGTGGTGAGGTCACGCGAATTTACCAGAGTGTGTATTATGAATGCGCGACCACGCCCGTACTTTATATAGTACTAGAGGACGCCCGCAGCTATGCCCGCATATTATTTTATTTTACCCATTTTGCCCTATTCCGTGGGATATTCGGGAAATCCCTTCTTAGTGCACCCCTACGGTCCCCAAGGAACATACATGTCAAATTTCAGCTGACTGCGTCTAATAGTTAAGGCTGTAGCTTGTCTGTCAGTCAGTCAGTAACGCAAGGATTTTACATATAGGTACAGAAGATTACCAGTAGTTTGTTCTACTTTTTTTTGCAACACGATAAGTAACAGACATTTATTTGCAATCAAAATTATACTAACTATTGCTACTATGTGACTATTAACACATAAAATAAAACAATTTTGTTTTTCATTTGCTCTCCTTTTTTTAACATTTGTTATTTTACAAACTTTGAATCAATATTTTGTATCTTGCTAACAGCACTTCGTTTTATCGAAGAGACTAAAGAATGTACGCAAACTACACTATAATACCTGTCAGCGAGCCTCTGTAAGCACGGAAATTGGGCAATATGCCTTTGCCACGGTACTGCACATTTAGTAGTCAAATATTGAACCTTTACATGGACCCGTAATGATATATTGAGTTATCCGTCAACACAAATTTGCATGAAGGTTAACAAGACTGCGTGATACTTGTCATTTGTGTCCGCATGAAGTAACGCGCGTAAACGCACTTTAGGTGCGCGTCACGGAAGTACTCTTATGGTTAAGTTTCAGACGTGTATTAACTTGATAGTAAGTGACTAGCTTGCTCGTTCGTCTCCCTATACAATTAAAAAAAGTACGAAATAAAGCCCATCCATGCATTTACGCGTACGCATGAAGTCACGCGCGTAAATACTTGCATAGTCACGCTTTGGTTGTGCGTCGAGGGAGTACGCTTAGGGTTAAGTTTCTAGTGTAATGTTAAGGCATATCACAGATATACCTTTATATGTAAGCATCTAGGGACCGTTTAAATTGGCTGAAATTCCAATTTAAACAGGTTAGAGTCATGTAATACTTGCATAGTTTTTATGTTTTACGTTATAGACCATGTTGCGCGGGTTCGATTCCCGCTCAAGTCAAACATTTGTGTGCATGAACTTGGATGTTTGTCTTGGTCTGGGTGTTTCTATGTATAATATGTATGTTTTTACAAAAAAAAGTATATATGTATGTTTATCCATTATCTTGTACCCATAGTACATGCTCTGCTTAGTTTGGTACTAGATGGTGTTATGTAAATATGGTCGAATATTATTATTAAATTATTAATTTAACAATCAACGTGAAACTTATTTTAGAGCACACAAAATATACAGGTCAATGTACTCGAGGGAATAGGTTAAACTTTTGAGCTCATGTGTTAAGAACTGTGATTAATGCTTGATGTTCTGTAACTTCTTAATCTGAAGCAACCAGTCTCTATCTAGGGTGGTTTCACATCGTCGGTATGTAAACTTTATTAGTGCCGTAAATGGGTATCGGCATTGTTTTAATGTGGAAAGCATTACGCTATTGACCTTATGATAAAACCTCGCGGATTTCAGCTGAAGCGGTACAATTCAAGGAACAGTAGAAACATGAGCGGTGTTATGGCCTGTGGTTCTAGTGAGTACTCTGCTCTGACGCATTATTGGCTGGGACGGAATAGAACACGACATATACATTGAAATCGCTTCTGCCGCTGCCCACCGCTGCTCTTCGTGAACGTGCCGTTATAATATACCTTACCTAAAATAATTCGTAAGTGTAAGTTGTCACCATTTTATTTGGGGTCTGCGCAGTATGTCCTTCGCTTCCATACCTCTCTATCGCCAGTTATCCGGTCAATCAGCCCTTTCTCTTTCATATCCATCCTCACACAGTCCATCCATCTTTTCCTTGGGCGCGCTCTACCTTTTCGTCATTTTACATGCATATTCATTACTTTTACCTGCATATTCATTACTTTTACCTGCTGTTCATTACTTTTACCTGCATATATCTCATCTCTTCGCATAACATATCCATACCAGGTCAATCGATTTCTTTTCACCTTTTCATCTATTGGCGCCATTTTCAGACTACCTCTAACGTATTAATTCCTTATTGTGTCCATTCTTGTCATTCCACACATCGATCGTAACACGCTCATTTCTGCCAAATACAATCGTTTTAGATGCATTTTAGGATCGCATATTTTGCCCGAGACCTGTCGCCATTTCATAGTAAGTGTAAGGTGTATTTGACTTTAATCAAATGTAACTTTTCAATACATATTATTTAACATTAGCATACAAATAACCATTCTGTAATCCCTATTTCCAATAATCTTCAAAAAAATAAAATAACGCAAGAAACATAAGCATCAAACTGTATTTTAGTTTAAATTTGGCAAAACAATTCATATGCGTATATTGTCGACTAATAAAAAAAATATCATCATCATGACAATCTTTCAGAGTGCACTGCAAGACATGGGCCAATCAATACAGCGCAGTTACATTTATTTCAAGCAACATTCTCACCGTCGGCTACACTCGTTTTAACTATTTGGAGGTAATGTGTTACTGCCCTAAAGCAAACGTAATTTACATAAAAGCTTACAACACTACAAACCTCATTACGGTTCAGAAACTCTGGCAATTTGGCCCGGGTTTAATTTTTGTTAATCTGTCTGTCAGGCAGATAAATTGTGTAGACTAAGGGGTAAACAATGCGAATATTTGTTTTGTTTGCGAATTCACATGTAAACTTTGATTACGTGTTTCTGTCTACAAATACCGATTAAACATTCTTATTACGTTACTTAAAATGTAGTGTTCAAGGTACTAGAGCCTTGCTGATTTCAGCATGAATGGGCCGGCTCGACCGGGGAAGTACCACCCTCTCACAGAAAATCGACGTAAAGTAACAGTACCTAAACTGTTGCGTTTCGTTCGGTGAGTGAGAGTGCTGGAAGCCCTATCTCCTATCCCCTTCAAAAACACGTAACCACGCACACACAGAAACAATAACACCGACATACTTTTCCTTTTGCTCTCAAATTGTTATCTCTATTTCTGTATCAAATAGCAGAAATTTCGCGCACTATGTCGCAAAAAACTCGTCTCGGGGGCGGTTTTAGCCTCCGGGAGATTCTAAAAAAAGATATGTCAAATGATAAATTATTGGGACCGGCCTTCAGTCACTACAGGCTCTATAGGCTATCTTCCCCAATGATATATATATATATATTTATAGTAATAGGCGGCAAACGAGCAGACGGATCGCCTAATGGTAAGCAATTACCGCCGCCCATGGACACAACCAACACCACATTAGTCTCAAGTGTGTTGGCGCTCCTTGGGGTTGGGAAAAGGGATAGGATAAGGAATGGGATAAGGGAGAAGGAATAGGGGATAGGGCCTCCGGCACTCTCACTCACCGAACGAAACGCAACAGTTTAAGTACTTTACGTCAATTTTCTGTGAGAGGGTAGTACTTCCCCGGTCGAGCTGACCCATTCATGCTGAAATCAGCAAGGCTCTACTACCTCATGAGAAAACCTTCATATCTTAGAGCTTTTCATAATAATCTTGAAATATATGTGACGTATTGTTCTGTAGCCTAATACGTCTCATGGTGAATAAGGATTCATTTGGTTGTAGTAATATTTGGTTTCTTCTATTACGTGTATTTTCCTAACAGATAGTGTTAAGGAAATACACGGTCTTGCAGGCGTGCATAAAGACTAAGTCCGAGAGGCCCTCTGAGAGTTTTAATCTAGATTCTGAGTATCTACTTAAGTGTTTCTATGGCTTCAATATAAAGGGCAGTCGCTGATTAGCCACAACAGGTATAAAATTATTGCTGCTTGTATGAAAACGAATCATTCTGGCCTATTGTGACGGCTGTTAAATGGATTGGTCTAGGTGAAAACTAATAAACCTGCCTTAACGACTCTAACATGATTACTAGACTAGACTTCTATACTTTTAAATAATATAGTAACGCAAGAAACATAAGCATCAGACTGTATATTTACTTTGAATTTGGCATGCATGAGAAATTTGATGGGAGTGAATGAAGCAAGAGAGATATGTCAGGATCGTTGCAAATGGCGTTCGGTAGTCTCTGCCTACCCCTCCGGGAATCAGGCGTGAGTCTATGTATGTATGTAGTAAGCAAGTATAGAACTCTATAAAAGAACCTGCGTCCGCTTTCTTCTGTATGTATTAATTTCCTTATATTTATTGCCGTGGTTTCAGGCAGTAGTATGCTATAGTCCGTGCCACGAGGACATAGACTTTTTGTAAACAAAGAATTTCTACTAGTCACTTGGCGACAGTTCTGTAAAAAGCAAATAATGTCAAATCTAATGTGCCCAACGGTACCATAGAGCATAGATATTTAAATCTAAACCTGTATTCATTGACGGTACATAGATATGTGTCATTGGAAAGTAATATTATGTCAATTTAGATCATGTTTTTATCGATATATGCGCTATCAGCAGTGTTTTGTGGTACTGGAACACGTCAGACTCCTGGAACGTCAACATTTTGCATTAGTCCATTGAAATTTTACATTCTTAGACTTAGCGCGCATTTATCAGAGGATAAAAAAATATTTTTTTGATATCAAGAAGAGGTTAGTCGTCCACTCAAACACTAAATAAAATATGATTATTTTCGTAAAAATATAACATTTTCATACACGTCAGGAAATCACAAATATATACATACATACATACATAACGTCACGCCTTTTATCCCCGAAGGGGTAGGCAGAGGTGTATTTCTACACCCACTTTTCACCAGATATATATTACGTGGGACTAAATCCCACGTAATAAGGGGCGAGCCTATTGCCGTACCGGGCACATTACCAGACTCCGTGCTGCTACTGAGAATTTCGTGACAGAAAAACCCAATAACACTGCCCGACCCAGGAATCGAACCCGGGACCTCCCGATCTCACGCGCACATTTATGCCGCGAGACCAACGAGGCAGTCGTATAGGGTTTGATGTCGAGTTTTCCGTCTCTACGCAAACATGGTATTTGCATAGTGTTATCCCTTAGTCGCCTCTTACGACACCCACGGGAAGATAGGGGGTGGTGACACTTGTATTCTATGCCGTCAACCACACGGCAAAAATATAAATTCGAATACATAGTAGCAAAATTGAGAATTGAAAAAAAACTACTGTTTAAAAAGTATAAAAGTTCAAATCTAAAACACACGCCGAGTCCACTTCTCGTGGCACAAACTATAATATATAAGTTATTTAAAACTACAATATCACAAAATGCAGTTTATTTTTCAGACAACTGTGAATGGACTTGGTATATAGGTATCATTATAATGGTTAAACACAAATAAAACACACGACCAAAATCCAAAAAACTTAGAGAAGATAACTGATTTGCACAATAAGAATAAAAGCAAGTTAAAATAAAAAAATGTATTAAAGTACACTGTGCAAAACTAAGTGAAGACACAAAGATTTAACAAGTAAACACGAATGCTAAATCCAATATCATACTTATACTAAACGGTCCAATGAACCGCGATTTGTTCATTCACATTCATACTTTAGAGAATTTCGGTCTAAACACTCAAAGAGCAAATAAATACTGAAGAGCAATTTAAATGTTTATGACACCAGTCTCCTTTAGTCTAGCATTTCACAGTTTTGAGCATAAATTAAGCGCTGATTAGATATTTGACTAACCAAGATCAAACTACAAAACATGGCATTTTTGTAGTTAGTATAAATGTCGCCATGAAAACTGAGATATGTAATCATACAAAGTCATGCCTTGAAACAAGTTAAAATGAAATATCACACAGTTTCCATACAGTCTCAATCTTTGCAAGAACTTATAAAAGAGTAAATCGTGTATCTCGGTTGGTTATATATGCCTTTATATGTACAAGATCACAGATTACAAAGAAATTACACCCAGACGCTGTAAAATTATCGCTCTCAACATACAAATATTTGTCCTGGTTGGGAATCGAACTCATGACCGCAGGCGCGAACGATAATACTAACAGGCAAGTCTGATGTACAACACTGACCGATAAAAATATTTAGGCCAAAGAAGTTTCTAAGAAAAGAACTAAATCTAATTAAATTACAAAACATCTTATTCAAGTATCAATAAATTCCTGAAAATCCTCTTTTATCTATATATTATCTTGAAGGTTAAAGGTTTACTGTTAAAACAAGCAATTAATGGGCGGTAGATTTACAGAACAAAGGGCAATTAAACGAGGCCATTAAACCTAATCAAATAGAACAGAAATTTAAAACAAAAAGAGTTTTGTTTTTCTCAAAAGAAAAAAAGAAGGTTGATTTCTCGTTTGTGTCTAGTTTATATATGTATAATATATTTTGTTAAAATCAGTGATAGCCCAGTGGAAAACTATAATTAAAGGTAAAAAATTGTTAATTATTGCTCGCTAATACTATGGTGAAGGTAACCAGCATGGCTCTAGTATTATTATCCTGCCTTCTGCATATTAAAACACTTCTCCGAATATACAAGGTGGTCTGCGACCGTATATTATTATATATATTGATACTCGAAGCTAACGGACGAAATATACTCGTATGTAAAAACCTCGTCTCTCTTGTATTCTCCGCTATTCGAAAAACCGGGCAGTAATCAAAATACAGCGACCAAAACTACGACTTCACCCGCATTTAGGATTTTTTGAAAATAAAGACCCTACTAGTATTTAACATATCAAATACTCAATCATTTATTGGCATTCCATAGGGTTGGACTAGGTGACACATGGGATCCTGGTGGTCCCTATCGGGCACAGGAAAATTAGAAGAGAAGAATATTTTCGCATATTTAAATAAGCTTTGTAATAAGATGTGCCCATTCAAAGCAATTTTATAAACCTCAAACGTAGGAGAAAGGCACATACAGTGACACAAGGAAGTTTTACAAATCTAACAACTTATAATAAGTACCTAATTTATACAAAAAATATTTTGTTCGGCAAAAAATTACAATGCCAATTAAATAAATTGGAATGGTCTTTCGTGTAAGGAATATTCCATTGTATTTTCCACTTTTGAACTTTTTCCGAAACGTTCAAACGAAGCCAAACCAAACCAAGAAATATTCCACACACTGGTTAGTGTGTGGCATATTTCTTTTATATGTTGCTTTACTTTTTAAACTGGTACCATTAATGAACCTAAAAATACATGGCATTTCTAGAAACACCTACAAAGCTTATTTGGTACTGAAAGGAATTTGAATCAGAGCTTCGATATCTTAATATATAAAATCCTTGCGTTACTGACTGACTGACAGACACACTACAACCGAAACTATTGGGCGCAGGAAGCTGAAATTTGGCATGTATGTTCCTTGGTGACCGTAGAGGTGCACTAAGAAGGGATTTCCCGAAATTCCCACGGGATCGGCCAAAACAGGTAAATTTAAAAAACATGCAGGCGTAGCTGCTGGCGTCCTCTAGTATAAGATATTTATGCATGCGTCAAATACATAATAGAGGACGATCGCAGCTACGCACGCCCACACATTTTGTTAAATTAAACCCTTTCTGTCCGATCGCGTGGAAATTTCGGAAAATCCCGTCTAAGGGCTATCCTACGCACCCTACGGAACATGTTTTGTGAAATTTCAGCTTCTTGCGCCCGACAGTTTTACTTGTGGCTTGTCTGTCTGTCAGACATTAATGTAAAAATTTTACGACGCCTAAACACACCTGTACATATTTTCACTTTTTATTTTTTTGATTTATGTACATATCTTCTTCTCTTAGAGTATGTAAGATAGTAATGTATATAGTTAAAATTATTAATCTGAAATATTACTGTGAAAATTATTGAAATAAACAAAATAAAAGAATTTTATATTTACAGATTTATAACAGCTATTTAATTTCAGAGAAATTTTAATCCTTTGATCCGAAAGGTCCGAATCGAAATTCCCAAATTTAATTTAGATCAACAATCAACAACTTTGAGCCCACATTGTAAAAGCAAATAAAACCGTGAAAGGAATCCCTATTCCCAGTAACCACATGCTTTACAAAGTAGGTCAATTGCATGTTTACTATGCCATGGTCAGTTGTAGACATTTTGTTATTTGAGTGTTGGCCAAACTACCCGATTGGAAATTGGATTTTAACTCCAAGGGCCTTTCGGCAGATACAACAGTTTTGCGAATCCCACCGCATTGCTTCGTGTTAAATTCAAGGGTTGAAAAATATAAACTTTTCTTTGGAGATATGTCTAAGTTTCAGTTTGCTTTTGGGCAAGTAGATGTAGGTAGATAGCAATTGTGAAATCTCTAAAAAGCTTATAAGAAATTGGCGACCATAATTGGCGTTTATCGACGAGCATTAAAAGTATCGAATTGAGAATCTTCATAGTAAATGAACATCATTTTTAAGATCAAAAATATTGTCTTCACATACTGTACTACTTTGAACTACCAATTAGTCAATTGCTGTCAAAATAGTAACAATATTGTCTATTTCAAAGAAACTTCTAATTGCTTGTTACGCACGATAATGACATTGCCGTGCATGTCCTATAACTTTATTTGCCAACGTCTAATGTCCCAATGCCAAACTACAGATTTGATTATACGTCAGCCTCACAAACTAATTATAAACACTGTATTCACTCTATGTCTAAGCACAAGTACATATGTAGAAACATGACTGAATAATAATTGAAAGTGTCTGTTAACACTTTGAGAGCCTAAACCAATTTAATTGAGACCGACTAGTTTGTGGGTTTTCTTCAAACAACAGTTACTTTATCTCTACATTCGAAGGAAATTGAGGCCAGGTTTACCAGAGATCTTGAAAATTAGGAGTTTACGGACACAAAAGTACCTACACCTTAGTGGTCAAGGTTGACTGGTGTAACTCATATCGCAGCGTCAGGGCAAATAAAATATAACATACATAACTTCATGCCTTTGTCCACGAAGGGGTAGGCAAAGGTGTATTACATACCCAAACTTCGCCAGTTATTTTTCGGTTTCAATGTAATAGGGGGCGAGGCTATCGCCTGGCGAGTGTTTGCCCGGGGTACCTGGGGATCGAACCTGAGACCATCATCTCGGCAGTCCGCTAAGTACACCACTGGACTTCGCCTATATTTTATTATTTTAAAATAAAATATAAGGAATTAATATTTATTTAAAATAAATAAACGTTATTGAACCCGTTGCATATCATCATCATCAGCCTTTAACAGTCCACTGCTGGTCTAGGCCTCTCCTTTGAAAGGAGGAATTGGCCTACTATACCACACTGGCCAAACGGGTTGGTATAGGGTTTGTATCAAGTTTTCCTTCTCTTACAGTGCTGTTCTCAGCATAATATGCTACCTCTGTCGGCTCTTACGACACCCTCGGGATGATATGGGGTGGTGACATTCCGTATTCTTAATCCGTCACCACACGGACAAATATAAATATACTAGAAAAGTACACCAACACTCGAAAAGACTAGGTATTTATGACTCATACAGTGTTATCTTGTGTGGGGATTGCACACACTACACTTGGCGCAGTTTTGAACAGCGTGTCGAGGCGATTGCTACAACTAAGCCATACGTGCAGTGAATTTATGTACAATTAACAGCCTTAGATTAATTTCCAGGATTTCTTTTTTTAACTGGCAGGAATGAGGTATACTCGTATGCAGTGTCAGTTCAGTCACTAAACCGAATCAATAATAAGATCAGTCCTGCGCGGATATTTGTATAAGCAACACGTATCTATATCACGTAATCCGTTTCATTTTATTTGGAGTTTATCATGAAGTGCGATGTGTGCAGTGCAAATTTTGCCGAGGGTGTGCAGTGTGCCTCTTGTGGAAAATACATGGATTTTAACTGTGCTGGGGTAACAGAGTCAGGCTGGAAGAAATTAGGAGCTGAACGCAGATCAGCATGGAAATGCCAACCTTGCAGAGCATCTTCACCTGCCCCCACGTCTACTAAGTCTCAGATAACACTGGAAACCTTGATGAAGAAAATTAGAGACGTTGAGTTGCAGCTTAACGAATTGCCATCAATAATAAATGAAATAAAAGACATAAAGGAGGAGTTCAAGGAGCTTAAATCTGCCTGCCAGTTCGCCAGTGACAAGAATGACGAGTTCAGTTTGAGGCTATCGAGTGCTGAAAAAAGGATGGAAGATCTTGAAGTTCGATATACGGCTTTAGATTCCGGTTTATGTGAAACAAAACTTCAGTTGCTGAACAACGAACAAAGGTCACGTCTAAATAATGTGGAAATAAAAGGCATCCCGCAAAAGAAAGACGAAAATTTGTACAACATTGTCGAAATGATTAATAACAAAGTTGGATACACATTACCTAAAACTCAAATAAATTATATCGCAAGTGCCCTCTTATAACTCCAAAGACAAATCTATCATCGTAAGCTTCATCAATCGCTATGTGAAAGAAGAGTTTATAGCATCAGCACGAGCATTCAAGATACTAAAAGCTAGTGATATTGGGTTTCAAGATTCGACCCAACGTGTTTACGTCAATGATCACCTTAGCTCGGAGTCAAAAACGTTGTTAAATAAAACAAGAGAGGCGGCTAAGATGAATAGTTATAATTTCGTCTGGGTCAAATTTGGTAAAATCCATGTTAGGAAAAATGAAACATCCCGTACGTTTATAGTAAATAAGACCCAAGATTTAAACAAAATTATATAAACTTTTGCTTAAAATATCTTTCTTTAAGTTTAATTTCTATATTTGCAAGTGAAAAATTTTATTATTTTTACTCGCGGGTAACTAAAATAATCAATGTAAAAGTTTGTAAAAGGTTTAGTATTTCTGTTCTAAATCCTTTCATTATAAATATATGTGTGCAAATTATATTTCGCATGTCTGTTCATATGTTAGTAAAAAATGCATATTATATGGTTGTCTCGCTCGCTCCAAGAGTGTCAGTATTGGCGATGTTGTGTTGGAAAGCGAAATCTATGTATGTGCATGTCTACATGCTCACTTACATATTTTATTGTTATCTACCCTCAACTTTTTCTCTAAAATAATAATTATTATGTGTCACCGTCACTTTATTGCTTCGTGCAAGAAAGTTTTTAATATAATAAATTGTAAACTGCTTTTGTTAGCTTATGTGATCAATGGCTGCTAATAGCTTTATTTCATGCCGCCGCGATGAATTAAGTGTTTATTATCAAAATGTGCGTGGACTTCGCTCCAAAACAAACACATTTTATAGAAATGCATGCATTGCTTCATACGATCTAATCGTTTCAACGGAGACTTGGTTAACCGGCAGTGTAACGGACTCAGAGTTATTCGATAATCGTTATATTGTGTGGCGTCGCGACAGGGACTACGAACTTACAAACCAAACTCGCGGCGGCGGCGGCGGTGTGCTTATTGCGGTGCGGAAGGATCTTTGTGCTAATTTACCTACTCATTTTAATTCTACGGCGGAAGATTTATGGATCTCGCTTCCTATCAATCAATATTCAGGTGAGTCTCATATTAACCTATACGTACTTATGCGTACTATATTTGTGCAAACAAAACTTAGGTTCATCTTTTTCAAATCAACTAAAAAATTATCCGTCAAAATTAGATGAAATAATGATAAATAATCCGCAGGATAAATACTTGATTGTTGGCGATTTTAATTTAAGTGGCATTTCGTGACAATTGGATAATTCTGATTTATCATTATCACCTTGCAACAACAATTATACAAACGATGAATATATTTTTATTGATACTTTGCATACGCATAACCTAACGCAGTATAACAACATTTGTAATGTGAACAATAGATGACTGGATTTAGTATTATCTACTGAGTATTGTTCTGTGTCGGAATGTAATGATCCTCTGGTCCCAATCGACCCACACCACAAACCACTCTTAATAAAATTGGATAAAGTTGATCCCACGGACTTAAAGAACGCGTCGCGTACTGGATATCAGTTTAGAAAAGGAGATTATGGTGCTATTAACTCGGAAATACGTAACATAAATTGGCTTGAGAGTTTTACTGGGCGGAATGTGGAAGAAGTTTGTACTTATTTTTACACAATCATCCATCAATTAATAAAGAAATATATACCTATATTAAAAACGTCTTATAATAGTAGCTATCCGAAATGGTATTCGTCATCATTAATTAAATTAATTAAAGAAAAGTACAAGTTTTTCCGTAAATATTAGACTTACGCTAGTCGTTCGGATGAAGAAACATTCAAATTATTGCGAGATAGAGTGAAACGTCTAGAGACCGAGTGCTATTCTAGGTACATATCGTCAGTTGAATCGTCTATTAAAAATAATCCGAAACATTTTTGGTCGTATGTAAAGACACATAGGAAAACAGCTGGCATACCCGCCTCTGTTAGGTACGGTAGCACGATTGCTAATACTGGTGACGCCATATGTAACGTATTTTCTGAATATTTTCACTCTACTTATTTGCAACCTTGTCAATCAATTGCACCAATCGATCAGCATAGCAGCATAGCACGAGCTGACATAGCAAATATTCAGACATTTGAATCAGAAGTAAGCTCTCTTCTTAAGAAGATTGATCTCACTAAATCAGCTGGGCCGGATCAGTTGCCTCCTACCTTGGTAAATTGTTGCGATACAATATCGGTCCCCGTGGCTCTTCTTTTCAGAAAATCCCTCTCTGAATGCATAGTACCCGCAATATGGAAGTCGGCATTTATTACGCCAATTCACAAAAAGGGGTCCAAAGTGGACGTTATAAAATATAGACCGGTCTCAAAATTATGTGTATTGGCCAAGCTATTTGAAAGAATTGTTTATAAACAATTACAGGCAGCGTTAAAAACATATTTTAGTGCCTTCCAGCACGGCTTTATGAAAGGGCGCTCTACTACATCCAATTTAATCGTTCTTAACGAATTCATATCGGAAGCAATGAGCAAGGGAAGTCAAGTCGATGTTGTATACACAGACTATATCAAATGTTTTGACAGAATTGACCACAACACGCTAATCAGCAAATTACAACTCGCCGGAATAAGAGGAGACCTTCTTCGGTGGTTCTCGTCTTATATGTCTAACAGGTCACAGGCTGTTGTGGTTAATAATTACATTTCCAGTTGGGTAGTTGTCCCCAGCGGAGGGCCACAAGGTCTGTGTAAATGACATCGAGAAATGCTTCCGTCACTCACAGATATTAATTTTTGCAGACGATATGAAAATTTTTAAGACCATGTCATCAGAGGCTGATGACTTTGATCTGCAATCCGATCTTACTCGCTTAGAACGCTACTGTACGGAAAATAAGCTTGAGCTTAATCCATCTAAGTGTTCGGTTATTACCTACAGTAGAAAATCTAATATCCTAAGTTCGAATTATACCTTACACGGGCATATTATTCAAAGGTGCACTAGTACACGTGATCTTGGCGTCATCCATGACTCTAAATTGTTATTTGATGAACATATAAATTACGTTATTGCTAAGGCATCGCAATCACTAGGATTTGTAATGCGTATGTCCAATAAACTTGCCAAGTATGGAATCCTCGGTACGATAAATACATTTTGCGTATCGAGAATATCCAGGTAAAGTTCATTAGATACTTGTGTTATCGCATACAATAGCCCTATTCATCATGCGACTACCTAAAGCTATGCGCTAAATCTCACATTCTACCGCTATCAAAGCGGCGCGAAATAGCAGATATAGTGTATATGATCAACATAAGATCGGGAGCTGTTGACTGTCCTAACCTTCTATCTAAAATTAGTTTTAATGTGCCTAATAAAGTTGTGAGGCACTACACTCCTATACATCTTCCATTGGTCTCTAGCAACTATCGTCAAAATTCGTTTCTGTGGCGAGTGAGCAAAGCCATTAATGATGCATGTAAAAAGCACAACTTTGACATATTTAACACTAAGCTGGATTTGGTGACGCGGATACTAAGCCTTGATTTTTTCTCTCAATTTATGTAATTTGATGAATTGTTATTGTAAATATTTATGTAGGGATTATTTGGTTTTTTTGTTCAGCATCGTGGTCTTCAAAACAGTTGTCAATAGTGTCTACTTTTTTAAATATGTTAACTAGACTATGTCCACCCAATTTTATAAAATCTAATACTTAAGCGTGAAAACCTTTCATTGGCTCTCTGTGTCTTAAAAATACTTTTTTTTTATGTCAAATTGTAAAAAGCTGTTGGTTTTCCAAATAAAAATAAAAAAATAAATAAATCACTTGAAATTAAATACATGTAGATTAACCTGCAAATAAACCTAAAAAAATACTTGGAACCAGCGTAGAACATCTTTCTCTTCCTATATAGCCAACCTACATATAAGCATACCTACCTACAGAAAAACGCAAACAATGGATATAAGTATACTAAACAATAGTTGGGTCGCAGCAGAGGTATAAGACCAATAATATTCAGCCAAATCTGGTTAGACAAGTAAGCGGACCCCAGATTGAAACTGGGATAACCCTAAGAGGTGTGTGCTCTCTGGTGTTGAAATTTATAGACTGCCTGAAAGCCGTTACGGTTCTTATCCTGCGACAAGAACCGCGACTGACGGCATTACGTGCCATCCGAAACACGTTATTGTTCTGATAAAATACGACAACACACGATCACTCATCGAAGTGGCAAACTCTGCAAAACTTGCTTAATTTTGCCGATCTAATTATGAACGGCAATAAAATGCAGGTCTCGCCATGACCACTTAAATTACGCTAGGCAGTGACTCGACGGCGAATGCCATTGGATTTGAATTACGAAGGAGTGGTAACCGCTTTGAATTCGGACTAATGGATGACTTTACCCTGATTTTACGGTCACTAGAGTCAATAAATCCATCACAGTTCACTCCCAATACACGAAATAACGAAAATTCTTATTTTTTTATACCAAATGAAAGTATTTTCCTTAAATACGTGTTTCTGAGTTATTTTTTGAGCGAAAAATAATTATTATCTGCTTACGAAAAACATAACATAATAATAGAAGTAATGCCTAGGCGGCCGCTACTTTAATTAGTTATTAATAATTAACTTTGCCTTTTAACACTGAATGAAGATTTCAAGAGAGTTATAATAGTTGCATGAACTTTAACTTTAATTAAATAGCAATAATACGATATAGTTGTTATTATATTCTTAAGCAGACCATTTAATTTCGTTTCGTTTTCCACTATGACTATATTTTCTTGTTATTGCTGCTCTTATAAGCTTAGTTCTTTGTATAAATTAAATTCTGCTTCTTTAATAATAGGATGTTTTCAAAACAGAATAATTATTTAAAAATACTTTCTCGGTCTCAAAATTTTCGAATCCTTTTCCGATTAAAAAAAAGATGTCGTTGTTTTAATGTTGATTGGACGACTACGTAAACATTTTTATCAAACCAAATGTAATGACTAGGTGAGAATGCATAGTTTTATACTGAGTTTATAATTTGGTGTCGTGCACCGAATTCTGAGGAATTATATTGAGTAAACTTTAAAATGGGATCAAACACAAAATGCAAATGTAGCTTATTTATTCATGTACACTTGGACAATATTATCACAATGGCACAACGGCAATGTTTGCTTTCAGCTTTGTAACTCCTATAAATCGCAAATAAAAATTTGAAATTCCTTTCTATTGCGTGTTACGTAAAATATTGCGAAATAGAACAAAAAAAAACAGAGTCTGTAAGCGGTTTCGTTTGATGAAAAAGTCAAGGTCAAAAATATTAAGAAACTCTAAAGAAAGCCTGTTTTTATACTCATTACAAGTAGGAGCGAAACTTTTACTTGTTGGATTACGCTTTAATGTTTTAGGGAATATAAAGTCAGCGTGTTCAAATGGACTGTAATATAAAATCATTTTTATGTTTCTTTATCTGACTCGTACCTATATAATGTCGTCGCTATAACGTTGCGTTTAAGACTTCCTTCATCTAATTCTTAAAACCCTAACGTAGAAAGTGGACCTCTGAGTCTGCTTTGTTGTCTTATCCGATTTGACAGAATATTGGCTTTTCTGCGGCACTACTGTCTGACCTGCGGCACTAAAATAAAATAATAATAATAAATCTCCTCTGGGCCAGTCGTTATCTCAACATGAGACTAACGCAAACTTGGAGGACAGAATAACGGCCTTTGAAATATCACCTTCATCTTTTGTTATAAACAAAGAAATGTAACAAAACGAAAAGAAACCGCAGGGCAGCTTAGCGAGCTGAATATGTGTAGCGACACTTCGGTTCTTCTTCTTCTTCGTGTCAATGGTTTCAAATATATGAGACCTGCATAATATTCGCCCACTCTAATTGCGTTAGGAGTGGCCTCCCAGACCTCAGACACAGTGCAGGTGCTCGGGCAAGAAGGACATATCAGCTAGTGATCAATTGTCTGCTCCAGCTCACCACATTCACATTGGGCAAGGTCGGGGTCCCTGACACTACGCTCCCGGTCACTTCAGGGAGTCGGTCAGTGTCTCGTCTCCGGCTTGCCTTTACTAGCTGGTCGTAGTAGATTATCAAGAGCGCCCGCAAGACTCTCAACTCTGGCTTGCCTTAGGGCGTAATAACGGGGAAACCCGCTCTTGGTCACGAGACCCGCGATGGCGAAACCGGTGCCGCACCGCTGTTCACCCCTAGCCACTCGCACCGGTGTTGCCCTCTGGCTGCCTTTATGGCAGACATTGTTTACCTTGGTGGCTTTTTAGAGAAGGCCCATCTGGTGAGTTGACGAGTCGCCATCTGCTCCTTTTCGATGTACCTACTATATGAGTACTTAGGGCAGACGCCGGTTTTCATCCATAGTTTCCATAGTAACTAATCCATTGAACACCCATCACAAAAGCACATAGTATCAAATCAAATCACATACATACATAGACTCACGCCTGTTTCCCTGAAGGGGTAGGCAGAGGCATATTAAACGCCCACTTTTCGCCAGTGTCACAAATCAAATCATTTATTGCAAAACTAAGTGTACATGGTGATGGTATACAGTGCTATGTGCATATATAGTAATTAGTTTCCTGACTGCCTCTGTGCTAGTGTAAGCGACTGCGGATCATGAGGTCCCGGGTTCGATTCCCGGGTCGAACAAAAAGTCATATTGGGTTTTTCTGTTAGGAATTATCCAATAGAAGTTCGGAGTCAGGGAGTTGGCGGTGTCACACCCCGTGCCTCGGAAAGCACGTTAAGCCGTTGGTCCTGCTCCCAATCTCTCTCCGGTCGTGTCGCATGTGGCGTCCCATCGGACTATGAGAGTGAGGAAATAGAGAGTGCACTTGTGTACGCACACACACTTGTGCACTATAATATGTCCCGCGCAGATGGCAAGTCTCATATATAGACAAGCCGCCGTGGCCGAAATCGGTCAGGAGGACATTATTATTAATTAGTTTCCATACAAGTAGCAATAGTCCTACACCTACTGCGGCTAATGCGCGGCTGTACTTCATGGTGCTGTTATGGAGGTCCTCAGTAGGTGACCCATCACATCCTAGAATAAAACTCTCAAAGGCCTCTGCGCGTTGGACCTATGTCTCCGTGTACGCCTGCCAAAGGGCAGACTTTACATACTGGGCGTTCGGCCTTAATTTACTATGCTGGACAAGTGCATGCTGGCAGTCTTCACATGTCTTTAAAGAACATTGTGGAAAACTCTCAGACATATAGGTTTCCTTAGAATGTAAGCCTTCACCAGGATTAGAACCCGAGACACTCTGTTAGACTCACCACTATCGCTGCGACATAAATTTATCTATGCCTAACAGCAATAACTTTGTAAAACCAATGACTTAATTATGTCACGGTCTATCAACACGATTTAAAGTAGACTCAGTTTAGTCTGTGTACCTTATTCTGAACATATCTGTTAATAATGTAGTAAACTTCAGTACCATAATTTAAACATTATCACGAATATTTCAAAAATATTTCGGTAATGTGAAATCAGATCATTCGATTACTGTTTACACACCAATCCCTGGAAGGCGTATGAGAAAGTTTCTATATAACTTGCCTCACACCGCTAGATAAACTAATTCACAGGATGGGATTAGAGTACCATGCACGTGTAAATTATAGCTTAGTAAATCACACGTCTGGGCTAATGGGCTGGGGATAATGTAAATAATGGGAACTTTATAAAAGGTTACGTACGTGTCAGCTTGTGTGTGTGTGATAATATTGTTTATAGTATTGATTATGTATTTATCAGTGAATAAATATAAACACTAGTTTATATTATAAACAATTAAATCAAGAGCAAGTCAGACTTGCCAATGAAGGGTTTCGAAGTAAATCCACTAAACATACCCATTATCTTCACTTAACCATGTACCACTATCACTTATTCGCCAGCACAAATAAGTTTTTTTCCATAGTTTTTGTATGAAAGATAAAGTTATGCCTATTTGCGGGTTTTTAATATGTGCTATATCTCAATAATTGCTGCAATATCGTTCAAACCAATTTTCGTTGGCAGTTTTTATTACCATCTGAAGCATATATTTTTTTAGATCTGTCACTCTCTTACTTTAGAAATAAGAGGCGAGGGGGACACTCATTTTACCACTTTGGAGGCTTCTATCTTTCAAAGATTTACTTTGAGAAACAATAGTTATTAAACCATAATGTTATTTTAAATATCTATCTTATTCACCCCACAAGTATATCTCTCTCTGTGGTCGGTCCCTCATGACTGAGGATCGTGGTCATCGGCGGATGTGGATGGTTTGCACCTGGTTTCGATGATCTGCCTTCACCGGTGCCTGTTCATGGCGTCTCGGGCGACAGAGCAAAACATGGTTGATGATGAAGGCAACAGGAAGGGCTAGTATTACTTTTATCACCCACAAAAATAAGTTTAAGTTTTTTACTTTTGTTCGTTACCTGAAAGGCCTATTAAGTTGTGATCCTGTTCCTTTTAACTTCATTACATGCCACACATTCGGAGTAGTTTACGTATAGCCAGATGCTACAATTCAGTTGACAATGGATAGATGTTTTGTTTGCTATCATAACTAACTATTTGGCAAAGAGATAAATTATAAAGCACGTAGGCAATCCTCTGCTATTTGTCACATACTGGTATAGGTCGGTTCACGAAAGTTGACCACAAATGGCGGCCGTCGCGCATATGTACATTCGTGCACCAATGGCGTGGCTCCATTCTTGACGCATTTAGGGAATACGTCAAGAACGGAGCCACGCCATTGGTATTCAACCCGCGCCTCACCCCGTACCTCCACGGGGACCTAAAAAATGATTTCTGCGCAATGGTCATCTTTCGTGAACCGACCTATACATCCACTGTTTATTCCGAAATTATTTTTTATTGGGAAACATTCAGAAACTCGGTGACATTCGACAACTTTTAATAACTTTTAGCAATAATCCATGAAGATACAGAAGTAACAGAAAATTGTGGTCTAACACTCCAAATGTTGCCTAAAAAAAAGGATTACTGCAATGTCGATGCACCATAGTGGTCAAGAGTCAAGAATAGGAGTTTCATCAAGATTATTTTTCTGCTATGAAAGAAATTATTCAAAATACTGAAATAAATATAAAAATACTAAATAATATAAAAATTACGACGTATTTACATATGTTATATGAGTGCGGGAAGCGACTGCTGCACTGCGCTAATACAATAAAACGGCTTGTGCTCAAAAGACGCTACAGACTAATAAAAAATCTCTCTTCATGTATAAAATTAAAACACATTCTTTAAAATTCATATTCATAACTTTTTAAGCGTGGTCAAAATGCATAACAAAGCATTTCGAATTTCAGCCTTTTATCAGGTATAGTCTTCGCTAAACTGTGAATGTGAAAAAAACGCGGGCGTGCGGCCATATTGAAACAATAAGGATGCCATACAGTTTACGAATCCAACCATGATCCAACTAAAACTGTGATGAATGCTGTATTTTGGACATCAATTTATCTGTTTCAGACAGAAAAGGACTTATAAAACGAATCCTTTTCAATAATACAAAAAATCCATGTTTTATTTTTATTTTACGTGACTCTTTTTGTATTTTGAAAATGCCAAGTTCAAAACAAAATATTTTTAAAATTATGGTTTGAACGTATAAATCCATTAGGTACAACTACATTTAAATTAAAACAATCCAGGGAGCAAAATGTCAGTTACCTACTTTCCCTATTATCTACGCAAGACAAGGGACTATACAATTTTTTTTATCATAATTAACTTGGAGATCCTGACCTTCAAACTCAAAACTGCCTCATGCTAACCCAACATTTTGAATTAGTAAAAATTAACACCGATTATTTAAAATTTAATGAGGGTATCATTATAAAAAAGCTACAGCGCAAATTTTTGCGAGAGCCGATTCTCAATGGTACGACTGGGAGTTGCCATATTAGGTACTTCAATTATTGTCCAGCAAAAGTTACAGGATTTCATCCTCCAAAGAACAATTTTATAAATGATCAAACCAATCATTTCGGTATACGCATTAAGCTGGCTGTTTTTCACTTTGTCTGGTTGTATTCAATCTATAAAAATCATCATAGGACAAACGGGTAGAAGTTTTGAACACGTTCCAGAATGTGCGTATTGGAACAATTAGAGATATTAAAACGAGACAAAAATACATTACTAAACAAACAAACTAACTTCAACGGGTCGCCTCTGCTGAATTTGTTCGCATATATGCGATATATCGTGATAATGACGCATACCAGTCGAACGACGGAGGAAATTAGAAAGTACGAGCACATAAAAGGCATGCCAAGCGTTGCCCATTAGTCCTGAGGATGCCTCGTGGAGTGGCGAAACACGTGTCGAAGCATAGTCGGCGCATAGAGCGGGATACTGCACGTCAGGTATTTTCCTGGAACCCATTTCCGCATTATTCCATATATCCTTTATCCTTTGTCTTTAGAGAAGTTCGGTATTGTCAACCTTTTTCTATTGCAATAGTTGGGCTGGGCAATCCGAGGGTGCGTGGTGGGTTTCTCTTTCCTTCCATTAGGTTACATACATACATACATACATAGACTCACGCCTGTTTCCCGGAGGGGTAGGCAAAGACTACGGAACGCCATTTGCAACGATCCTGACATACCTCTCTTGCTTCATTCACTCCCATCAAGTTTCTCATGCATGCTCTTCTGTTTAGGGTACTTCTGACCTGTACTTTTTTTAGGATGTCTCCAATCTGGGGGGCGATTCAGAAGCGTTCGATATCTCATTTGACATTCGATTCCGTTAATTGTCAAACGGGCTACCTCATTTTTTGTCAAAACTATCGCTTTTACTATCAATTTTATGCATTAAGTATGAAGAAAATTAATAAATAAACCGAATTCAATGAATATTTGTTCAAAATATCTCTGATAGGCGGCTAAAAGACGAGGACAATAATTTGACATATCGTACGATTACTTATCGTGACATTCTGAATCGGCCTGCTGGTCAGAGAACGTCCGCCTAGGTCTTCCCCTTCGTCTTGTCCCATTCACACTTGCCTTATATATCTGCTTTTTCAGTATTTCGTCATCAGTCAGTTTATTTATGGTATGAGAAAAATATTTATAGCCATGGATTCTTCGCAAAAATGAGTTTATAACTTTATATTTAGTGCTTTACAAGTATATTCAAAGTGATCTCATCTCTGTTGGTGGGTGAGACCAGGCTTCATACATTTTTGCCCATGGTCCTTTAAGCTTCATATCATTAGCGGTAAGGGACAACTTACTTACGGCCGATTTCAATATTCGATCTATCCATGGATTCGGCTACTAGAGATACACTATATGTTTAACATAATTATTTTGTTTGGCGCCTATATCAAATATGAATCCGAGGACCCAAATCCATGGATTGCTCGAATATTGAAATCGGCCGTCAGTAAGCTGTCCCTTTACATCCCAGCGAAGTCGTGGAAAAGAATGCTAACTTTTAACTTAGCCTGCCACTACGGGGCTTAGACGGACACCTCGGTAGTTTTAATGAGTAGTTTCCGAATGTCTGTAAAGGTACTGCCGGCACTAGATGGTAGAAGGTAATAGGAGTAATTTAACCATTATTAAATTAAAATATGGTAATTTATAAATATTTTTTTATAAACCATATTTGATATAACACTGAGGAGACAAAAATAAAGACAAATCCACAGCAGTCCCTTTAGGTCCCCAATCTTTCTTCATCATGTTTAATTAGTTTATTATAAATTATAGCTAGGTATAGAAAGATCTGTTCAATTCTGCTTATACCCGACACTCTCAATACCACAAGAGTCATAAGTGCTTTGCCGGCTTTGATGGGAAAAGGATTAAGAGGATGAGTGGGATAAGGAATAAGGAAAAAGAGCCTCCAACACATTCACTCAGCCACAGAAATTATACAGTAAAGATATAATACATACATACATACATAGACTCACGCCTGTTTCCCGGAGGAGTAGGCAGAGACTACGTACTGTTATATCCATAATTAGTTCCTAATTAAATGCTGATATCTGTACTATTTATATTATATATAGGGCCATAAGCCACGCGGCCAACGAGTCGCAGATAGACCGCGAGCCGCAGAAGTCCCGTCGTAGCCGTTATTAAAACAAGTCAGACAGATTGTCATTTTCTTTAGTAAAGTAAAGTGAGGCATTAGGTGTTTGTGTCTGTGTAAAACTTTATTGCAATAAACTGTGGTTCCAGCTGAAATAAAAGTGTTTTTTTAAAAAGACAATCCGCGGCTGCCGCCTAACATTGGTGTCAGAAGTGGGATCTCGTAAGTGGTTTCCGTGCAAACCCTGAGATCCGAATCCGAGGTCGCCGCGCTTTCGTCACGTTGATCGACGGTCAGTCTCAGCCCCTGGAAGCGCTGAGCCCGCATCAAGCACTTCAGCATCGTGGTCGACAGTAAGTCTCCTCCTACGTCGAGCCTGCACCACCGCGACACCACGTGGTCGACGATAAGCCTCCGCCAGCGTCGTGAGCCCGCACCACCACCGTCTCCAGACACCGCCCCGTGTCGTCACCGTCTTCTGCACTCGCCATCATCCAAACCATCACGGATCTTCGAAGCCGTCCGCACATCATTGGTCGCGCCCCGTGTCGTCAGCGTCTTCTGCACTCCACATCGTCACGGATCCTTGAAGCCGTCCGCACATCTCAGGTCGCGCCCCGTGTCGTCATTGAAGTCACCACGGATCCTTGAAGCCGTCCGCATACTTTCGGTCGCGCCCCGTGTCGACATCAATCCCGTTCGTGTACGTGTTATAATTCGACTCTGATCGGACCTCGCGTCACGGACTCGTCAGCGTCTCTCAAGTTACTCCTCAAGAATTCGATTTCCGTATAGACTCTAAAACTACATCTTGCATAGGAACAATGCGTCCAGGCATGTTGCTGATCCTGATACTGTAAGTCTTTTTATTGTTATTCTATTGCATTTTATATTTCTGTGTAATTCTGTGTGTATCCTTCCTAAATCCTAAACCATGTCCGTAAAAATCGAACATGAGAAGGTAACCCTAAATGTACTTACTAAATTCATTAGGCCATATAAGGGAGACCGTGAAACACTTCCGGCTTTCTTAACGAACTGTGACAATGCTATGTCATTAGCAGCACCTGAACAGCAGGGCATTTTGTGTAAATATATTATATCACAATTAGAGGGAAAAGCCCAACTAGCGTGCAGTCTAAAAACATTTACACAATGGTCAGACCTAAAATCATTTCTACGGTCCACCTTTGGTGAAAGAAAGCACAGTTCCCATTTATTAATAGACCTTCAAAATTGTAAACAGTTAGCTACAGAAACAGTAACGCAATATTCGTTGCGAATTGAAGCCTGCTTAACCAGAATCCAAGCAGACATCCATTATTCGTGTTCAAATGAACAAGAACTCATAGGTAGAATAGCTGCCATGGAGGATCTTGCCCTAAATACTTTTATAATGGGCCTCAATCCCAACATATCGAATATGGTCCGCTGCCGAAATCCTACTTCCCTAAATTATGCGGTAACACAAGCCGTAGAGGAAGAGAAAATTTTCAATTTAAGCCGCTTATCGCAACGCACAGGCAAATCTTGTACGATCTGTAACAAACAAGGGCATACTGCCAATGAATGTTATAAAAAGAAAGCTAGCTCTCCTCCAGTTCAAAAATCCTATCATATCCCGAATCCTTCATCTCATTTTCAGGCATCTCCAAGCAATCGACAGTATCCTAATTCCAATCATTCTAATTTTAATAACTCTAATTTTAACAATAAGTTTTGCGCATATTGTAAACACAAGGGTCATGTTATAAACGAGTGCCGCAAGCGTCAATATAACAATCAACACCGCTCCCAGAACTCGCTACCCGATGCCGCGCCTCGAACTCAAAGTAATAGCGCCAGTACACGTGTACCGAATAACGCTGCGCGCGTGCATTGCTGTGAACACGACTCCAGTTATGCACCTGTTGATGGTAATAATGAATGCGATTTAAACGCGAATTGATTTCGGATTCGTGCCTGCCGAAATCAATAAATAATAACGGCACAAATTATTTTACTAATTTTAATGCAAAGTCTTATCCTAAATCTAATACTAGCTCTTATGCTAATTCTTATACTAGGTCTTTTACCAATGATCAACAGGATCATTCGGGTCGTACTTTAAGTAAAAATAACTTACCTAATCTTAATACTAATTCTTATACTAGTTCTTTTACCAATGATCAACACGATCATTCGGGTCGTACTTTAAGTAAAAATAACTTACCTAATCTTAATACTAATTCTTATACTAGTTCTTTTACCAATGATCAACAGAATCATTCGGGTCGTACCTTAAGTAGAAATAACTTACCAAATCTTATTCCAAATTCTTATACCAAATCTTTTACCAATGATCGACAGGATCATTCGGGTCCTACTTTAAATAAACATAAATTACCAAATCTTAGTACTAAGTCTTATCCTAAATCTATTACTAATTCGTATACCAATGATCAACTTAATCATTCGGGTCTTACTTCGAGTCAAAGTAACTCACTTAATCTTAAAACTAGATCTTACACTGAGTCCTATAAAATACCTCAGAATAATCTGAGTCTTACTTGTACTAATTCTAAGTCTTTATCTCAAAATGATTCAAACGTCACCAAATCTCAATCTTGTGTTCCTGATGAGGTCAATATAGTGCCAGAGAACTCAAAAGTTTCTGTGCCTATTTTTGAAACGAGTATTAATAAATACAGAATCTCTTTACCTTTTACTTATCTCGTTACGAATTGTTCGCAAAAGCCTCTTAGCTTTCTTATCGACACCGGTTCGAGTGTCAGTATCGTAAAAAAATCTAGTTTGTCAACTGAACCTCGATTAACTGAGGAAATAATCCGCCTCAAGGGTATCAATAACTCTGGATCTTATAATGAAACCTTGGGTGCCTTTGACCTAGAGCTTCAGTTGTGTAAAGAAACATTGTTGCACAAGTTTTATGTCATTACAGATGATATAAATCTCAAATATGACGGTATAATTGGTACTGATCTCTTTCGTATTCATAACGCCAATATAAATTACGATTCTAAGTTCTTAAATTTGCGAGGTCATAATCTACCGATTTACTTCGAGAATAAGACTTACATCATACCGGCGCGTTGTGAAACAGTAATCGAATGCATGGTGTCAAATGATATCTCGGAATTGCATAACTTACGCGAAGCGCTTGTTTTAGATCACGTAATTAGTGAAGGCGTTTATTTAGCGAATTGTATAGTTAGTCTAAAACCAAATAATCGAGTCAATATCTCAGTTTTAAACACCACTGAATCTGAAATTCGTATTCAAGACTTCAAGGTCACTTTAACTCCTTTAGAATTCCCTGAGTCCCATGAATCTCACGAGATAATTAACACAGTTTCCTCATCTCCATCTGATCGACGAGAACGCATCTTAAATTTAATTAGACACGATCATCTTAACTCGGAAGAAAGCCAAGCCCTATTAGAATGTTGCGCAGATTTTACCGATATCTTCTATCTTGAGGGAGACCCCCTCACTAGTACAAATGCAATTCAGCACTCTATTAATACAGGCAATGCGCCGCCTATCAATGTAAAATCATACCGTTTTCCCGAGTGTCACAAAGACGAAGTTGACAAACAAATTAGAAAGATGCTCGATCAAAACATCATCCGACCCTCAACCTCTCCTTGGAGCGCACCTGTTTGGGTGGTCCCGAAAAAGATGGACGCCTCAGGGCAAAGAAAGTGGCGCATCGTCATAGATTACCGACGACTTAACGACGTCACCGTAAACGAAGTTTATCCCATCCCTCTTATTTCAGACATCCTAGACCAATTAGGCAATTCTAAATATTTTAGTGTTCTCGATCTAATTTCTGGTTTTCACCAAATAAAAATCAATCCTGCTGATGCTGCAAAAACTGGTTTCACCGTAATCAACACAAATAGTACCTCAGGTCATTATGAGTTTACTAGAATGCCGTTTGGGCTTAAAAATGCCCCTGCAACCTTCCAACGGCTTATGAACACTGTGTTATCGGGTCTTCAAGGTCTGCACTGCTATGTCTACCTCGATGACTGTATAATCTATGCAAATTCCCTGCCTTCTATGATGGAAAAGCTCCGCCTAGTTTTCGAAAGACTCCGTCAATTTAATTTAAAACTACAGCCCGATAAATGTGAGTTCTTAAGACGTGAAGTGAACTACTTAGGTCATACTATCACCGATAAAGGTGTCTCTCCAAATCCCGACAAGGTCAAGGCTGTCTCACAATATCCCGTTCCCAAGAATCCTAAAGATGTAAAATCTTTTCTTGGTCTCATCGGTTATTATCGACGATTTATCGAAAATTTCTCGAAAATCACCAAACCTTTAACTTCGCTCTTGAAAAAGGATGCCGCTTTCCATTGGAATGTGGAACAGCAAACAGCCTTCGATATCCTAAAAGAAAAGTTAACCACCGCTCCTCTCCTCCAATACCCTGATTTTTCTCAACCCTTCCTCGTTACTACAGACGCAAGTAATTACGCCATAGGCGCAGTACTATCCCAAGGGCCAGTTGGCAAGGATAAACCTATCGCGTATGCTTCGCGCACCCTTAATAAAGCAGAAGGTAATTACTCCACGACAGAAAAGGAGTTATTAGCCATATTATTTGCCGTCAAAACTTTCCGTCCCTATCTTTATGGCAATAAATTCAAAATCATCACCGACCATAGGCCCCTCGTGTGGCTTTTCAATGTAAAAGACCCAGGAAGTCGTCTTATTCGCTGGCGTTTAAAGCTGGAAGAATATGACTACGAAATAGTGTATAAACAGGGAAAGCTTAATTCGAATGCCGACGCGTTATCACGTCACCCGGTACTAGTTACTACACGCAGCAACAGCCTTAACGACCACTCTTACGAACAATATTTTAAACTACAATTTACCAAATCTATTCCTCCAACAAATACACAAATCGAGGAACATACTCAAGCTTTACACCTTACCAAATGCAAGCTGATAGCCTGCCCTACATCCCTAGATTTTGATAGTTCAATGCCACATTGCGAAAACATTCTATCTCAAATTGATAATCCAGCCGAGATGATCGCATCCGAACGCGAACCTGAAACAATATTTACTACATTATCTAATAATAAACAATACTATTTCTTATTCACTAAAGTTCATCATTATGACGAAACTAATTATAAAACAGTATATTCTCTTCTAATAAAATTACGTAACACTATGCTAGATCAAAACATAAACGAACCTGAGCTCGCGATATCAGATTTTAGCGAACCGTTTTCTAAGTTAGTCTATACTAAAATATATAACATGTTAAACTTTATCTTCCATAACACTAATATAAAAATACATATTTACAAAAATCAGCTTATTTACCCTACACCCGCTGAAGTACCCAAAATACTTCAGGAAAATCACGACTCACCCATTGCCGGTCACCCAGGTATAAAACGGATGTTAAGTAGAATCAAAGAAGCCTATTACTGGCAGTCCATGCGTCTAGATATAGAAAACTACGTAAAAAATTGTAAACTTTGCCAGATAAATAAACCCTTACGTTGCTCAAATAAAGCACCTATGGAGATTACCTCTACTAGCACTAGACCTCTCGAAAGACTAGCGTTAGATATTGTGGGAACTCTACCAGAAGCTGGTTTGCAGAAATTTAGATTCATCTTGACCTTACAAGATGATTTAACTAAGTTTACCTGTGCTTACCCCATGATTACATCTACTAGCGATGAAGTTGCTCGTAACCTCATACATTTCATGTCACTATTCGGCTTCCCTAAAACTATACTTACCGATCTAGGTACATGTTTCACCTCAGAGCTTTTTAAACAAGTTACAGATATATGTAAGATCAAATCTATTTTCACTACTCCCTATCACCCTCAGTCAAACGGCGCTTTAGAACGCAGCCATGCTACTTTGAAAGAGTATTTAAAATCATTCGTCAATGAGAACCAAAACGACTGTCATTGCTATTTATCAACAGCGTTGTTATCGTATAATACTACACCTCATACCACTACTGGTTTCAGTCCTTTTGAATTGTTATTCGGTTATAAGCCTGTCATCCCAAATTCACTTTACGAAACAAACGGTAACAACACGTATCACGAGTATGTGCGTGCCTTGCAGTACAGAATGAAGTTTAGCCGCGAAAAAGCTTTACAGAACATCGTAAACAGTAAAGAAACATCAAAACGCTACTATGACGAATCAAGCCGTAGTACTTCATATAAGACTGGCGATATGGTATACATAAAACATCACCATAGGCTACGAAAGGCCTTATCCCCTATCTGGAAAGGTCCCTACAAAATTATAAAAACTAATGGTAATCATAACGTCACCGTATGCATTAATCGTAAACATGTAAAATATCATACCAATGAAATCAAACCCGCTCACACGTAGTGTTGTCTCTTTTCAGAACGCTATGGCGTCACTGCCACGCAGAGCCTACCTTAACGCCGATAGTACACAGCCCAGGAATTTATTTCGACCCTATTGATACTGTTTATTTTTATAATGATTACTGGAAAATAATAACGCATATAGATATAGTGTCTGTCGAACCACATCTTAATAATATTGAAAATTTAATTAAATCAACTTTAGACCTATGTATCAGATCGCAATTAACGGAATTTATGCAATGTAAAGACCTCTTCAACCCAGTAGAAATAAATTTGCAAGCTAATTTGATTAAATTAGATTCTTTGTCTCATATCATATCCTCAGATTCACCAAACAGATTCAAAAGATCAATTGAGTTCGGTGGCGAAATACTAAAGATTTTCTTCGGCACACTAGATGCTGACGATGCACGTAAATACGACGCCGCTATTGACTCATGTCAACAAAGCGAGGATGAGTTGTACAACTTAATGAAAGAAAATATTCATATTGTAAAGTCTAGCATTAACACATTTAATACTACTATTTCAAGGTTAAACAAGAACGAAATTAGATTAACTGCTCCAATTAATAAACTCAATGAGATCTTAACTTAAACCACTAAAAACAACAACGAAGTATTGTATATATCAAAAATAAATAATTTACTTAATATCATCGAAGGTTCCTTATTAACTATTTCTAATTTTCTAGATTCTGTCTTAAACTCTATTTTATTTGCGAAAGCGAATGTTTTACATCCTTCTATAATTACACCTTCTAACTTATTAATAGAACTAACTAAGCAAACTCATGTCATAAATAAACGATTAGATTTTCCAGCTCCACTCAATATAGAGACTATTCATACAGTCATAGATGTGTCAAAACTAACTGCATATTACTATAAGAAAAGAATTGTATTTGTCATCAAAATTCCTCTTATCTCTCCTATAAAATACAATGCATACAAGTTAATACCATTACCTACCCCTTCCGATCAAACCAACCCTAATACTTTTGCCCTTATTCATCCCACAAACCCTTATCTAGCTATTACAGAAGATAGATTAAATTATGCTATGTTATCAAATTTAAATATAAAGGACTGTTTGAAAATAAATAATGAATATTCTATTTGTCAATTGGTAACTATATACTCTAGTGTCTCTAACCCATCTTGCGAGATGAAATTATTAACAGAAGTAGTGTTGTCATTACCTAAAGAGTGTGATTTCCGATTATTATATGGTCAAATAGATATTTGGCAAAAACTACACAAAAATGAATGGATTTATGTGCAGTCCAACCCAAATAAGTTAACAGTAAAATGCATAAACGGTCTGAAAGATCTTTCTGTACTTGGTACTGGGTTACTTCAGTTAACCCCTGATTGTATCGGTTATTCGAAAACTCTACAATTTATACCATCGACCACTATGACGTCAATGTATAATAATAACGCATTTACCTTAGATTTTGATATTACTCAAGATAATTGCTGTAATAAAGATTTTGTTAACAAAACAATTCCACTGTTATCTCCGTTATCTTTAAGTAACATAGATTTAGATTCTTTAACGCATACTTTTCATAAATTAGATGATTTGGAAATTGAAATTAATAAATACCAAAATCAAGCTCATTTTGTTAAATATTCAACATATTATTCAGGATTCACTTACGCATGTATTGTTACAATAATTTTGTTTATTTTATATAAAGTGTATAATTATTTTAATTACAAAAGTCGCTCATCATGTTGCATTCAAATATTTAATCAATGTAACACCAGGAGAAACGTCCAAAATCAAAATAGAATCAGTAATTCTATTGAAATGATTGACCAACATGAACATTCTTTATCTGATAGCGATAACAACTCTCATCATTCATCTAATAGAAACATAAGTAATTTTTGAACCTAGTTCTAAATATCTCTATCTTATTTAAGCTATGATTCTAAGATGATTATTATATACAATGTCTTATACTAAATCTTATACAATGTCTTATACTAAATCTTATACAATGTCTTATACTAAACCTTATACAATGTCTTATACTAAATCTTATACAATGTCTTATACAAAATCTTATACAATGACTTATACTTAGTCTTAAACAATATCTTAAACTATGTCTTATACTATATCTTTATCCTGTGTTGATATAATTTCTTTAATTTTCTCAATGTTTTTGTAAGCCTCATTTTTCTTGAACTCGATTTCGCTCATCTCATCTCTTGAGATAATGCTTCATCTAAAGGGGGGAGATGTTATATCCATAATTAGTTCCTAATTAAATGCTGATATCTGCACTATTTATATTATATATAGGGCCATAAGCCACGCGGCCAACGAGTCGCAGATAGACCGCGAGCCGCAGAAGTCCCGTCGTAGCCGTCATTAAAACAAGTCAGACAGATTGTCATTTTCTTTAGTAAAGTAAAGTGAGGCATTAGGTGTTTGTGTCTGTGTAAAACTTTATTGCAATAAACTGTGGTTCCAGCTGAAATAAAAGTGTTTTTTTAAAAAGACAATCCGCGGCTGCCGCCTAACAGTACGCCATTTGCAACGATCCTGACATATCTCTCTTGCTCATTAAATATATAATTATGTCGATATTCCGTAGAAGATAGTACTGCCCCGGTCGAATCAGCCTATTCATGCCGAAATCATCAACACACTAGGCACTACTTTGTAAACAGTTTTTGTACAGAATTTTGATGCGGTGATGGCGTGTCTTGATTCGACTTGCTGTTTATAACAGCTCGACAAAGTTAAGCAACATTGGCAAAGGCTTCAAATGCGCAAATGTGCTTCAAAGGCCACATTAAGCTCGCATCTTGTCTTAGGAAGGCAAAGTCGGAGGCTAACAACAGAGTTGGCTACACACTCACATAAAAAGACTTTGTCAAAAAATACACAAACAACTATTTTATAAATATTACGCCGTCACGCTTTAGTTACAAGAGCATAAAGGGTAAAAAAATACAGTAAGAACCGATTATCATATTTTTTCCAACTTTAAGGCTCTGTGTGATCTAAGGGCTTTCGCTCAGCTTAACGGACTGATTTCTTAACTGATATGTACAGTCACCTACGTAAATCCTTACACATTTACAATGGTTTTAAAGTCCCTTTAAATTTTGTAGACATGAAAAGCTTACCTGAATCATAACTAATAGTATAATTAAAATATTCGAAGCGTTTTATTTCATTATGTGTATCGACTTTTGTAGTTGACTGTACTTGTACACTTTTATAATAGTGACGTGGATTTAGTAGATCCAAAAATTAGCTTGAGGATTTATTTAAATGTTGTGTTATAAAACAAAATGTTACATAATTATGAATCTGTATGTTCGCAATAAATTTAAATATAAGTACCTACTGAACGGATTGTCGTACAGTTTTACAACTAGACATTGTAATTATTTAGGAGTGTTTAAAAATATATTATTTCTCGCGACCTGATATAACATGCGGTCAGTAAATTCGGTAGCAGAAGCTAGTAACGTATCAAACATAGTTTTCAATTGATGTTTTAATAAAAAAGTATGAAAATAAATAATATTCGTATTCACACATTCGAAGCCCATTAATGTGCCGTCCTCTACCACTATGCGGGTTTAAGACCGATGGAGGTGAACACAAAGGTTTAATATGTAATTTATTATTTGCAAAACCTTGTTTGTTTAGGTAGCATATTACAAGAACTAATTCAAAAGTGCAAAATATAACCCAGAAAACCCTTTTGAATGTTTTGTTAATTTGTTTTACTTTCCCACCATTCTCTGACCATTATCAAAACCTTAAAGTAAGCCTTTTTTACACAAGACACTGTCATACAAAATCGGCCCTTCGGAAACCATTTTCGTAACCTTGTCCAGAAAGCAATTACGATTAACATCATCCAATAATGGTTGTATTGGAGAGCTTAACCTGATCCCTTGGGCCAATCAACAAGAGCTAATAGCCTGCTAATATAATACAAGGAGAAGTTTATGCCAACGCGCAACGGGGTGAGAACAACGCGTTAGTACTAGTAGTAACTTGGCAAAATGTTTTAACTTCTGGATAGTTTGAAGTTCGCTATGATAATATCGAAGGCGATAAATTCATCCTTAATACCGGGGAACATTATTTATGTACATTTATACGTAAAATTTTACAAAGGCGGACAAGATCGGTCTATGTGGAGAGTATTGGGGGTTGCCTATGCCCAACAGTGGACGTCTTTCGGTTGAGATGATGATACTCTGTGTATAAAAAAAGACTTGTCCTGACTGATATCATCACAATCGAATAACTGATAGACTGAAGCTAAAATAAATGATCAATGAGTTCCTTATTATGTCTTAGACACATTAAGACATCACAGAGAAAACGTTTTAAGAGTCCACTTCTAAAAAGATAAAACATCAATGTTTGTGCGGAAATTCCCTATTTTTGGTTCTAGTACCTATAGTATGAAAATACGGGTGTCACTTAGTAAACTATATAAATAAATTTTATGCACGTCAAATAAAACAGCTGCAAGATTGCACTGTCTATCTACTTCACAGGATTGTGCACCATAATTGACAATAAACCTGGAAAACTAGGTTAAGCCTAGCGAAAGGGCTCCCAATTACCATAGCGTACAGAAGCGAGGGTATCTACTTGCTTTGAAATTGACTGTATACGTTTTAGCCACACACACAGTAATATGATTCCGAATAAGGCAATGTCTGGTAAGTAGAAAACCGATAGACTTACATATTCTTAAATACATATTTTCCGTAAATTACACTATAGACTTAGAATAAATTATCGTAATCACCACATACAGATTTGTCCTAGGTGGGCATCAAATCTACGATCCTTTATATATACATCGTCACTACTACACCGACAGGCCAGTCATAAATACATAGAGTATTTTTGTCAAACATTTCATACTAGCGCTTACAGCGTGACTTGACTTGCTTTTCGTAATAGATCGGCAAATACAAGCAACGTTGAGACAGCTCACCACTTGGATGGGTGACCGCGTATGGCATTCACATCAGAGCGCTACACGACAAGAATATTTAGATAATTTTGGAGACCTACGCTGTAACAACTCTCGAAATTCGAGTAGGCCACGCACTCAAATGAGAAACAAACAACCATTTCTTAGTATTTGTGATGTATAAACAAAATGTAGGCAAAAATAGTCGCTTTGTCACAAGCAACAATCAAGACTAATAAGGTACCTAATTAGATTCAAATTACATGAAAGAAGAAAGAAAGAAAGAAAAGCTATTTATTTGTCACAGACACAGAAAAAGTTTAAGATAAAAAATAAAACATCGCAAGGCATAATTACTGTAATCTGTGACAGATAGGTACACACTCAGCTATATTGTTGCATTGTGGTAGTGTCCACAATACAACGCTGGTATTCTGTGTGCACCTTAAATGCCGCACGGACGTTAATCAGCACAATAATTAAAGAGAAAAATAAAAATAGCCAAAGGTAATCAAGCACGTGAGTAGTCTTTACACAAGTTAATCTAAACTACACACATACATCGAACCCATTTCACATAATAGACACACTTAATTGTCGCATTTGTGATCTAATTTGCAGGATTTCAGTCTTGTTTATGTACAATCATGATGAACAAATCATCGTTCAGTAATGTAATATTTTATGAACGCCCTCAGCAATTTCCATCACGCGCGTATCACGGCCATATTATAACATTCTGATACTTACGCGAATCGACGACATTCAAATAACCGACGGCGAAGTCTAAAATATATTTATGAAAGGTCTTCAAAAGCACACACATCAGATTGTAAAATTGTATTAGCAATAAAAATAAAATCAGATAAGCCACGCAGCGATTGCAATGTAAGGATGGTTGTTGAGAGAGAAATTTATTTCAAGTATCCGATTTATTCTTCTGTTGATGAATATAATCAGGTAAATACATATGTACATACATACATAATTTCACGCTTTTATCCCCGAAGAGGTAGACAGAGGTGTTTTACACACCCACACTTCGCCAGTTATGTTTCGGTCCCAATGTAATAGGGGGCGAGCCTATTGCCATCTCCCGGGCACATTGTTATGCAAGCGGTAATTAACATTTTTAATGTAATTAACTTCGAAAAGTCAGTGAGGTGTGCCCGGGGTAAGTGAGGATCGTACCCGAGACCATCGTCTCGGCAGTCCCGTATCCCGTTCCATTACGTACACCACTGGGCTATCGCCGCTTTAGAGAAAATGCAAAGTATTTAGAGTGTTTGTTTTCGTTCATTTGTGTTAAATTTGATGTGGTTTAGGCGTTCGCCTCGCCGCTCAAGACTGCGCCGAGTGGTGTGTGTTCGATCCCCACACGAGGCAACAGTTTTTAATTATAAAATTTTAGATGGATTAAGCAAATTAAATATTATGAAATAACATGCATTTCCTCTCAAATATTCTATACACTATGGCCTAATCCATGTAAGCGAATAAATTCTTTAACAAAACTAATTTAGCTCGTGAACGTACATAAAAAAGGAACCAATACCAAAACATTCCAAATTTTACGTCACATATTTTGTCGCAATAAATATTTTTACAGGTTTCATGATAGCACTAGTCGAACAAACGTTCAAATTGTTTCATAAAAAGTTTCTGTACAAACGTGAACTGCGTGGCAGTTCTCGTTTATTCGATAAGAATGCTGATTACAAACGATAAACTCATTATTTTCGTTGACGATATCAAAACGTTGACAGAATAATTAAAGAGATGTAAAATATAATACACATTGAACTTCTACTATATTGTGAGGCAGTTCAATTCTCCATCATTTATTGCATTCCATAAATTAATAAAGGGACGGCGCACATACAGCGAAGCGTAGCGCAGCTCATTTACATATCAAAACAATGTTTCCAACACGCACGTACACACACGAACAAATATTATGTGATAATTGATTTTGGACTATTACAAAATAATAACAATATCCATAACAGTTTGACAATCAAAAAAGCTCTGCACTGAGCTTTGCTAGCTTTTATTTTTTAAACAGCAATAACTTTGCAAACGAGCTGACGCCCTGATGGTAAGCGGCAACTGCTGCCCAAAGACTTTGGCTATGTCGTAGACACAGCCAGCCGCTGTACCTCCGCGACCACGACCGTTGCAAGCCGGTAGAAACGTAGAAGAATAACAGAGGCATTTATGCCTTTAAGTAAATTAATAATCGCGACTAAGACCCGCTAAATAATATTCAATGACAAAGCTACCTCATTGTTGTTTCTTTTATGTTTTAACTAAACTATAATTATTTAGTCTTAACAATAATATTAAATACTTAGTTCTAGGCAACTTAAAAGTTATTTTAATCCTAAAAACTTGGCAGGTACAAAGACGTCACCACTTCTTACAATGCCTGTGTTTTCAATAGAAACTCGCCCTCAGCTACAAAAGCGTAATTAAAACTTGAAAACAATTTCTCACTGACGCTGCCTTAAAGTGATTGGAAACAAATGTACACTTTGTGAAGCACAAATACGGGCAGAATCTTTTATTTGCCACTTTTTGCTTGACCCTGATTTAGGCTTCTGGACCCCTATTTGTGGACCGCAAAACATATCATCTGCAGACATAACAGAACCAGTAACTGCTGGCTATTTATCATAATATAATTCAGATCTACCCAACCATGTAATATTTGGAGAAACCAATTCATTCCACTAAAGGGACTCTTGTCTGCAAGAGCGTAGCGGTAAGGGATTTGTAGTTGGATGAAAAATGATCGTAAAGCCGTAAAAGCTATCCGATACTAAAAAGATTTTGATATTTTTCTCGTGTATGTAAGTAGAAGTATAAGTACGAAATATTTTCTAGAGAATCGACAGGCTAGGGACAATTTTGAAGCTTAATATTATGTTACTGTTTATAAATATTAAATACATTTTAACTTAGTTATAAAAATATGTTGGTGCAGTTATATTTAAGAACCACCTGCACACAAATGAAGAGCTGAGAATCCCGCTCACTGAGCTCGATTTTCGCCTATTGGAGAGACCATTATACGACAGTGGACTGCATCAGGCTGTTGATGATGCATCCAAATGATAATTACGTTATATTGCACAAGTTTTTAAGAATTTTCTTTTGTGTGTGGTATTATTTTATATGATCACATATTATTTTATATGAACTCTATTCTGTAATCTCAATTTGATTTGACATTTTTAAGATTACCTGCGAATACTACTATCTATTGGTGAAACCCGTACAAAATCCGTTTAGCAGTTTTTGGGTTAATTGCGTTCATGCAATTGCAAACAGACAGGAAGAAAAGGGAACTTTAATATGTCTAAATCCTACAATGGATACATTTTCCCAAAAAGAGTAAACTACGATGCATTATTTTATTAGATAGACAATGTATAGATAAGCAAGACTCAAATGAAAGTTTACACGATAATAGTATGTATTCCAAACACAGTATTCAGGTACTAGGAGCAATTAGGATTCGGACAATACTAGTGGCTTCTGTCCGAAGTAGACCACTTATTTTTGTTCTTTTGAACTGGACCAGAGAAATCAGTGGGACCATTATTACTAAGGTTTTTCATTCCTTATGTAACAGCTTTAGAGGCACAAATAATTATATACTTAATTGTGAGTCCAACCTGTATATGACCAGTATTTATTTTATATTGAGTATCTTTTCTATCACACTTTTCTTTTACAGGTAGGTATAATACAAAGAAGACTTTAATTTACAACTGTAATCCAAATATACCATATTATTTTAACACATCGAATAACACTTCATATTAAGAATATTGTTAGAAAACATACGCCTAAAGGTTTAATCAAAAAGGTCCGTCAAGAAAGTACTAAAAGAAGGCAAAATGTCATTAGGAGTATAAAAATAACAATACTAAAACGTTTTTTTAGGAAACTATTACCTGATATCACTTACTAGCTGCTGCCCGCGACGTCGCCTGCGTGAACGCTATACGGCTCCAAATTATTAAATAAATACCTACGATTATACCTTTTAAAATAACATTCATTTACCCGTTTCTTCTTTACATTTCATATCTACGGAAAGTGCAGTAACAGAGGGAGACTGTCTTTTGTAAAATTGACCTTCAAAAAGTGCTGACTTTATGGTGATTCTGCTCAATTAAGTCATAAGTTGTGACTAAAGCAGATGGAGAAAATGATGAATAAGGAATACAGAATAGGGTAAAAATTCATACTTATAAGACTTTTTGATAAACATCATTAGTGGTTTTGCTCTCCGCAGCCAAAATGTAAAGAGAATCAGGACTGGCGACACGGGCGCAAGCGACGTACAGCTACCCGTGTGAGAAGCAGCTCATCTTGAGGTCGACACCCGCTGCCCTCAGTGTCTGCCCCTACCTACGACTTATTGATGGTCATCGCGAAGCAAACACTCACGGAGAACTGTACGCGCGTGAACTGGGACGGGAAGTTATGAGGTATGAGGGGAATGCGTGGTATAAATACTGCCTCGCCGACGCCACGAACCGAAAGACCTCGCTACCCCCCGACGGGTATTGGCCCGCCAGATGGTCAGGCGGGCACCGAACGAAACCCCCTTGGCGGCGGATGAAGGTTTTGGGCTCCGCCGCCAAAACACCCAGCGGCCCAGAGGATAGGGAGGACTGCAACGCAACACCGCATCTCCTCTTCCTCTGCGGCCCTACCGCGACGCAACGATGGTGCGGCCCCATTTGGTCGCGGGAGATAGGGTGCGCAGCAACGCAACACCGACACGCCTCTTCTCTCGCGACCGCACTCGACTGCGAGGGACAGACAGACTGCACCCCCGCACCCGCACCTTGGGACGCATCCTACGCAGGCCTCACGCAAGCCCACGTGGAGCGTTCCCTCCCGGGATCCCGCTTAGCTTCACCGTGGGTGTACCAAAAACCCACGGTTACTGAGCCTCCCCCCCACCACGACAAGGTGGAGATCCCACGGGGGGGATGTTTTCACGTAACCTTGAGAATTCGGTGTGCTTTTTAAATTCCTTTGCACTACGAATAATATTTTTGACAATCAAGTATTAATTTATCAGTATTTCTTTGCTTTGTTATAGTTATAGGGTGCATAGGGTTCCCACCAAGAACTTAGGGTCCCAAGCCAACCTCACCTGCAAGTGGTGCACCTGCCGATCAGCGGACGAGGTTCTGGCAAACAAAATATCCCGATAAGCGGCAATAGGCTCGCCACCTATTACGTGGGATCAAAACACTGAAAAGTGGGCGTTTAATATGCCTCTGCCTACCCCTTCGGGGAAGCAGGCGTGAGTCTAAGTATGTATGTATGTTATAGTTCAAAAAAATATTATATAAGTGCAGAGAAGATCCCATTTTATTTCTTAGTAAAAAATATTTCTAAAAATAAAAAATTCAATGTTTAATGCAAGGATGTTTTTTGTCCAAAGTATTCTACGTGTTATTCACCATATAATGTATATGTATCTTCAAGTTCAAGTCCATAACAAAGTACATGTTAATCATCGAATATTCCTACAGCGCGTTAGCAAATGTAAAACTTTGATCTATTACTGTGCAAATACCTACTTCAAATGTTCCTATTATTATTCTAGAGTGTCGTAGTTAGTTTCAAGGAAATTTGAAGCTAGAGAAGTTATGTCATAATCCTAGCTATCCCGGCTCTATCCAAGACTTTACCTTTTGAGCCTAGGATTCTCTTTATAATCTAACTGTATTTGTGCAGAGAATGAGTTTACCCCGAAGCGACTGCTGACTAACATCCCCAACTCAAAGCGATAGCGATATTACGCGGTTCAGACAAACAAGAACTTGACTGACTTATTGGCATTTTTAAATACCGCAATATCATAGGCTCTATTTTTGCCCAGGACAAATCACGATTATTTTGGAATAGTTTTTCTATACCATACGCACAATGATGATTTTTTAAATTACATGACATTGTATGTGAAGTTTACTGAGATTCTTACCATTGCAAAATATTGCGGTGGTGAAAAATATTGAAAATATATAAATATTGTGTGGATGTCATAAGAGACGATTAAGGAAAATACACGAAGCAAATAGTTTGTTGCGGAAGCGACAGAAAACTCGTCACAAACCCTATGTCAGCCTATCTAGCCATGTGGTACATTAGACAAAATCCACCTTATAACTCACAAAGTTATTGTGATCCAAATTATAGGATGCCATTACCAGTAGCGGCCTTCAAAAAGCTGATGATGATAATGACGGTCACAATAATTAATATGGTAAACTGAAAATTTCATAAAATTCCTACCTTCAAGTTTTCATGCATCAATTACGAGATATCAATGGCATGGCACGAAAGTAAGCAACTTTTAAACGGGCCTGCTACACCGCTTGCTATACGAGGATGTACCCTTCCGTTTCACCAAGTTTTCCAGCCCGCCTTGCATATTCCTACTGAAGACAACATTGTGAGAGCCTTTGTTGTGCTGAAAACAGTTTCTTGATCATACCTACTCGTAAACATAAAGAAAAGTGAAATAATTAAATAGTAGCCAGTAAAATATGTGCTCTAGTTGTCTTTTCTCTTTAAGGCAGCGAAAGTATAGTGAGATACCAACTGACTGCCAGAGCACTATGCAGAGGGTATCGGGTTCGAGTCCACGGCGCGCACCAGTGACTTTTCGGAGTTATGTGCGTATTGAATTGTTAATTATCGCTTGTCCCGTGCCTCGGAGAGTACGTTAAGCCGTCGGTCCCGGTTGTTATGAAGATCTTTGACAGTCGTTACAGGGGTCAGTACCTTCTAAATAAACTGACACTAGTATAAACCATGGAATATCGCTATCCCTTCGGTTTGCGGAGGTCAGACAGGCAGTCACTCCGTGGACAAGCTAATATTCAGCCAAATTCAGTTGACCCCAGATTGAAACTGGGACAACGCTAAGAGGATGATGATGTGTTGTCTTTTCTCTTTGCTAGCAACTACTATGAACTAAAGTTACGATATTATTACACACATGCTATTGTAAATTATAATCCAACATAAAACATTTTCAAGCAAATCGACAACTGGAAACACTTATCCAATTATTCATATTCTTAATCTTTAACGGTCAATGTCAATATTTTTTTAGTTTAATGTGGGCGGCTCAAGATCAGCCTGAGTGGAAAACCTTGAAGGGGCTTATGTTCAGTAGTGGACGTATTCTAGCTGAGATAATGATTGTTGTCATTAAGCACCGCTCGAGTCTATTAGCACTTAGTGCCAAACCGTATTATATCAATTCACAAAATGAATGCGTCTGCAGTACTTTACAAAAGATACGAGTACAAATCGATCCACACTAAAATGCGTAGTCATGTTTCTAAAACTATTTAGATTGCTTCATGCGACGAAAAACTTTCTCAGCGTATGTTTTTATTTTACAAACAAATCTGCTTCACCAAACATTTGCTTAGGCTGACACATAAGCCTAGCACTATTTTCTTTTATTCTATTCGGATCACTTTTAAAAGAGTATTCTTTGTACTGCGGCTTTGAACATTATTTTTGTAAGTGAATTCAAGTACGAGATTTTATTTATTTATTAAGTAATCTTAGGAAGGCTTACAGAAAAATGATCTTAAAAATTACATCAATGAGTGTCTAATTTGCTAATTACAAGCCCTCACATATAGGGTTTTATTTTTACAGTTATACATAAACAATAGGAAAATTGCAAAACAATAATTAAAAAGAAAAATATATAACAATACACTGTGACAGAAGGACATAGGTATAGAAAATATATAATTTACACAAACGAAACAAAAGGTGCTTGCAGCTTAAACATTTACAACATTTTCAATTGATTTCACGGGTGGCTTAGTGGGTAAAATGGTCGATTTGCCATTTAACACTGCGCCAAATGCCGTGTGTTCGATTCCCACGCGAGACAACACTGAGTGACGTATGAGTTGTCTCCAGTGTTCCTTGTGTCTGTTAATTAACTGTTTGAAAAGTACCATGCGATATACGATTTATTCCTAATGCCGTTGTAGCCTACTTAAATATTCATACTGCCGTAGTCAAGCTACTATTTATTACTTTAACTAGAGGATGCCCGCGGTTACACCCGCATTATTTATGACTACTGCTCCGCTCCCGTTGCTCATAGCGCGATGTTATATAGCCTATAGCCTTCCTCGATAAATGGGCTATCTAACACTGAAAGATTTTTCAAATCGGACCAGTAGTTCCTGAGATTAGCGCGTTCAACCAAACAAACAAGCAAACAAACTCTTCAGATTTATATATTAGTAATAGAGGATGCCCGCGGTTACACCCGCGTTATTTAAGGCTACTGCTCCGCTCCCGTCGCTCATAGCGCGATGTTATATAGCCTATAGCCTTCCTCGATAAATGGGCTATCTAACACTGAAAGATTTTTCAAATCGGTCCAGTAGTTCCTGAGATTAGCGCGTTCAACCAAACAAACAAGCAAACAAACTCTTCAGCTTTATATATTAGTAATAGAGGATGCCCGCGGTTACACCCGCGTTATTTAAGACTACTGCTCCGCTCCCGTCGCTCATAGCGCGATGTTATATAGCCTATAGCCTTCCTCGATAAATGGGCTATCTAACACTGAAAGATTTTTCAAATCGGACCAGTAGTTCCTGAGATTAGCGCGTTCAACCAAACAAACAAACAAACTCTTCAGCTTTATATATTAGTATAAGATAAGATTAAATAATTAATCCAATTTTCAAGTGCTCCCAACTAAAGCACGTAACAATTTTAAATAATATTATTTTGCTATAGTTGTAGAATAATATACTAATATCCCAAAAAGTGTCTCCGGGATCTTCCCGGTGACAACCATATCCATCATGTTTCTTGCTTGGAGAGTATAAATATACTTTTTCTTGCAGACTAGCTCACTACTAGATAATTTAAAGATTTTTTATAGATGGAAGAGCCTTAAGCTCTAACAAAAGGAATGTAATCAGCGGCGCGCGGCGTGTCTCATCAACCCTCTTTCACTTTTTGTGCTGGTTTCCCAATTAAAGACTCAGGTATTTTACGAACGCCCTCCGCAATCCAATAAAGCCTATCTATGTCATTTTATGCCATAAATCCGAATAAAATATAATGGATGAAAGCGTAATTATTTTCTTAGAGAAGGTACCTAGTTACCTACAATACGATTAATATATTGAAATAAACTGACACACATCGCTGTCATGATTTATTTAGTCGTCTATTGGCTGCCACAAACACTCGGTTCTTTAATTAAATGGTTTTCGTTCTATATTAATACCACATAATATTACTAAAACAAATCGGCGGATAAAGAAGAGCGGGTGAAGAAATAGGAATTTTAATAAGTGGATCGTCCAAGTTCCTGAGGTGCTCCGGTAAAGTTAGCCCGAAAAAGGGGTGCCGTAGCATAAATTCCAAAGAAACTGAAACTATACATGAACGTTACGGACATCAATAATAAAATGTTTGGCACGCATGGGATCAGTCGGTCCCTTTTACAATTTCATTACAATAGTCCTTAAAATAGCCTTATGTGAATTTTCAGATTCTTTGGAATTTGTTTGATTTTGATCAGACTATATTGAATAGAGTTTTTGATAGCTAGGTAGTAGTTAATTATTCCAAGATTATTCAGCTTTAATTAAAAGCATGTTTTTGCAGAGCAGTTAGCCAGTTAAAATGCGTATTTATTATATTACTAGCTGGCCCGGGCGACGCACCGCCATATAATTATGTATTATACCTTCCTCTTGAATCACTCTATCTATTAAAAAAACCGCATTAAAATCCGTTGCGTAGTTTTAAAGACTTAAGCATACATAGAGACAGACAGACAGAAGGTAGACTTTGTTTTATACTTTCCTGGATGGTAGGATAGAAAGGTAGGTAATGGCACTGGGTTAGGTACTCTTACTGGGTTACTGTGGGTTACTGGGTTACTAGGTACTGGCAGAGTGACGAGGTACTTGTTCAGACTGACGACGTGACGAGTATAATAAAACTATTCTTGAAGATCGGTAATCGGTAAGTGGTAATAATTTATTTACAAATAGTGGCAAGCTATATACAAAAAATTACATTCAGAGAGGTTACTGGTGGCGATGAGCTCAATATCGATATTAACCAATAAAATGAGACTTACAACTAACGGTTCTTACATGACTACAAATTATAACTAGCTATAAACACAATTTGATTTACATCGGTCAACTCACTCTAACTAGCGCTCTGTCCTTCACGCACACTTTATAATAAAGTGGCACACTGAACAAAACTCGGTGGCCGCGATATTCGTCGCCAGTCAGATGTAATGCGTTGGCGAGGCAGGTGGACGGCGCGCTCGCGCTCGCGTATGCGACGCGACGAAGCGTTACCAGCTCTTATCAGTTATCAGCTATCACACTTATCTGTTGATTACGCTGCGTAGGGTTGTGCGTACTGTGCAAGTAGGTATATTGTGCACGTAGTACGCCACAATACTATGTAATGATGATGACCACTAAGATTATTTTGCCGTTTTTATTGAGTACTGTCAAAATTCTTAGCAAAGTCAAATCCTGGGTTATTTTGCTGTAACAATAAGTAAAAAACTCACTCCAGCAGTAACATATGGACCTATATCATGCGTCATGAGTCACAGTGGCCTTGTGAGGTACAGAAGGCTGTGGCCGGCTATACCACGGTGGCTTCGGTTGGCAGAGTTTGACGTCGAGTTTGGCGTCTCTTCACAAAGTTACTACATAGCATAACATAACTTCACTCCTTTAACCCCCAAGGGATAGCCAGAGGTATATTAGGTACACACCCACACTCCGCCAGTTATGTTTCGGTCCCAATGTAATAAGGGGCGAGCCTGTTGCCATCTACCGAGCAAATTATTAAGCGAGCGATAATTAACATTTTTAATACACGCATTACCTCGAAAAGTCAGAGGTCTGTGTCCGGGGTACCTACCATCGAACCCGAGACCATATTCTCAGCAGTCCGTTACGTACACCACTGCGCTATCGCCACTTCAACTAAAGTTATCTATTATTATCTTCGTTTATTTTCCTTAGTTCCGTCTAACACAACCCACGTATTCAAATGAGGTAGTGACACTTTATATTCTTAATCCGTTACCATAGATAAAACGCTATAGAGTCCGTCAATACACAGACAAGAATAGCTGGGCAGTAAATTGCCTAGTAACCTGCAACATGATTTAACTAATAGTCGCACTAATAGTACGAGTCGGCGTGTAGATAGCGCCAACATCCTTAAGAAGGTTTCAGTTAAAACTATTTTCACTCCTTTTAAGAAACTGTCGCAATATATAAGAACGCCGATAGACAGTCTTCCCTTAGAAAAGCCAGGTGTATACAAAATTGACTGCAGCTGTGGGAGTTCCTATATAGGACAAACCAAACGCACCATCTCTTGCCGAATAAACGAACACATTAGGGCAGTCAAAAATAATGAACCACACAAGTTGGCCATAGCTCATCACCTCTTAGACTCGGGTACCGACCACTGGATTGAGTTACATAACCCTCAGGTGCTTTCGACAGAACGCCACTACATACCTCGAATGGTTAGGGAGGCTATTGAAATTAAAAAGTTCAAGAATTTCAATAGAGAGGATGGGTTTCAACTGTCGAGTATCTGGCATCCAGTGGTACGTCTATGTAAAACCCGTGAAAAGAACAAAATCAAACCGCGAGCTGACGTAGTGAGTGTAGTATGTCGTGATCGGGTACAATGCGATAGTGATAATAGTGCTAGTGGTGTTGAACGCAAAAAACGAGTAAGAAAGCGGGTAGACCGTTATACTTGCTCGTAACATTCATCCACCCGCAATACCATCAGTACATCCATGAACATGGCGCTTGCAACAGTGCCGAAATATCGGTTACTCCAAACAAGAGTACGAGGTATATATCCCGAAAGACAATTTAAATTAAGGTTGGTGTTGTGGGTTTGATCTCCATACAAGACACCACTGTGTGTGGTCTATTAATTGCTGTTCATCGTGTTCGTTGGCTGATTGTAAAGAACCTACCCTAGAATTCTAAAAAGAATATTAAATAGTATACAAATTTAATTAATCTTGTATTTGTAAAGTTATGATTATACATATTTGATGCTAAATAGCGGTCTATTTTAGTTCGCAAACTATAGTTATAAATTAATAGCTTTAAAATATATAGTTTTAGGTATATGAAAAACGCCAACGCCGCCAACGGCGCCAACTACGAACTAAACTGGAGACAGTCTCCACTTGGAATCGGCACACGAAATCCTTAAGAACTGCGTTTCTATGTAAATCTGTATTCATTGCCCATACCACCTGATTGTGTTCAAAGTGGCGTTGAAATATATAGTATTTCAAATCTAATCAAATCAGTATTTAGCTGTACGTAAAATTAAAAAAAAAAAAATTAACAGAGCGCACTAGGTTTTCTCATATAACATACAAATATTATGCAATTTAAAGGAGAATGACCATTTTTGTATGGAAGTTGGGCTAAGTTTGCTTCTTGATGGTTTGACCAGTAATATGGAGAAAATATAGTCGTAATTAAATCAAGAAAAAATAAATACGAAATTCGGCGGCAGTTCTTAGATATCGGACACTTAAGATTCCAAATATTTTGAGGTTAAGTTTTGTAATAGTCATTTGATTTAATTATAATTAGTAGTAGTAAATTAGTTAATTAACGCCCGTGCTTTGGAGAGTAGGTACGTTAAGCCGTCGGTTCCGGCTGACATGAAGATCTTTGACAGTCGTTACGGGGAGTCAGTACCCTCAAATAAACTGATACTGGTCTAAACCATGACAAATCGCTATCCCTTTGAGTAACGGAGGTCAGACGGCAGTGGCTATGTCGAAAAGCTGATATTCTGTCATATCTGGTTAGTCTTGTAAGCGGGCTCCTAGGCGTTTAAGTATTCGATGCAACTGAGATAATACTAGGACTATGACGATATGATTTAAACATATTATCGGCATTCATTTTAAGTATACGCCGACCGGAAAAAGGCGTGAGTATATGTATGTATGTTATTTTAAGTCTCTAATATATATTTGATACATATAAGTATAGAATATAGTTGTAACAAGAAGTGGAGCTACGAAGCAAAACTACATACATTTGAGCGCCTGTACATTATATTAGTTTGGGGTATTTTCAGTATTGATATATTATATTTCTTACTGAGAATTCTCAATACCATGTGGTACAATTAATGAGAATTCAATGACGCTAGTTGGCAAAAGATAATATCATCCCTTTGGACTTTATATTATAAAATTGGCATTAAAACTAAACTGTTTAATGCTTAATAGGCAATTGAAACACAGTTATTATGTTATTTTTCATTTTATTTGTTATTATAAATCTTCTTCAAATGAATCATATACCAATGAAGCAGGAGCTTGTATATCGTATACCATAATGTGGTGCAGGTTTGGCCTCAGAAGTTGCAACAGCTTCAATTAATGTGTAGCATTCTAATCATAAGACTCCATTCAATTCCTGAAACAAAGAAGTTAAAGTCCGTCTGAGTATTTGGTAAAAGAGATAATTGTAAGAATTGTGAAGAGAAGTAAACTACTCTTACATAGACTGGCGCTATCCATGATGTCAAAATATTGAGCGCCGAATGAGATAATTATCTCGTCCAAAGAATGGACGTGCCGTGCTGCCGAGGTACCGCAAAGGAACAGTTAACAAGACCGCGATCCTCACCACGGTTAGTTGTTCTACGTCTAGACGACATAGGTACTAATGTTACCAGTCACGCAGTAAACGTGTTTAGCCTACAAAGGATTGCTCAACTCAATAATAACTCGAAACACAAACGCAACGTTCATACGAGCACAAGCAAATGGACTTTCCAGTTATTATATACTTATTAGTCTATGAAATTGACTGTTTTCATGTCAAAATAACTGACGTTAGACATTATAGATGCCAGTGTCATAAAAATATGTTCCCATATTTTAGATAAATACAAAATATTACTTCGTAGGTAATAATTATGTTGCATAAAGGATATAAATATTATTTATAGAAAATATTTCACCACCTGTTTCAAAATATCAAAAGGTTCTGGTGTTATTTTGGTTATTAGAACTTTCATTCAGCTACACTGTTTGCACTATACCTGTAATTTTTCCCTATTTAAAGAAGTTTGCAATAAACTGTAAACATTTGCCGAAATATGCAAAATGAGTTTTAAATATGAAATGGCAAATGGCGATGCTACTTATTTCCGAATAATGTAGATACTTATATTTTAGAAGTAAAAATCCCCATTTTGCTTTAACATCAAATTAATATAGATAAAATAATAAAATAAAAGAAGATTTTCCATGTATGAATGGTTTAGAAGCAAACGTGCTACAAAATAGCCCAGTTTTGGTCACTCTCCTTTAAAAACGATTTATCGTTTAAAGGCTATCTTATCTAGTCCTTTGGCCTCGACAATCTGAAGTCTTTATCGGCCGGTTTCAAGATTCGATCTATCGATGGATTCTCATTCGAGATTCGTGTTTGACATATTTTGTATGGAACTTAACTCAAAAACTTTTTCTTCTGATTTCTTAAAAAAGACAACTCCCGCACTAGGACTAAATCCTGTGTCGCGGGGTACTTTACAAACATACAAGTAACGGACACAATGAACACCCTGACTTGAAACGACAATTTGTGAATTACACAAAGTTTTGCCTCGTGTGGGGATCGAACCCGCTACACTCGGCGCAGTGTCAAGCGGCGAGGCGACCGCTTAAACCACTACGCCAATCGTACAGTCTGAAAAGGAATCAAACATCTCAAAAAAATGGATAGATCGTACATTGAATTCCGTAGTATGTCAACACTTTGACGTTCGTCGGCACGACAGCCCGTTGGCACGATAGTTTATTGCGATCATACAGACAGACAGGAAGCAAAATGAGTCTTCATTTTATTAATTAATAAACAATTTTATTTGATTTATTATTATTTATTATATCATCAGCCCTGTATATAATAGGTGTAGATAAAAATAACCCAGAATCTACCTTACTTTTATATATCATTTAATATTTACCTTGCAACTTTCGCTATATTCTCGATGTGTCTCGAGAAAATCCTTAGCGATCAACTGCAGATTAGTAAGTAAACGAGATTAACATCCCATAAATAAACATGTATACAGTTATAAAATAGCAAGTTTAAACCCGTATGAAATTATCGCGATTAAATCAGATTATGGTGTATTTTTACATTACAGCGCTTTTGAAACCCGGCTTCATTATTTTTTAAGCAGATTATGAGCTTACGAATTAATTAGTAATGACAAAAATATGTTGTACCACATTAAATATTAAGTCTTCTTCATTTTTAAAACGATGTTAGCAAATTTTCCATTACGAGATGAAAGTTAATTAGAAGAATAATTTCATTTTTTTTTATTTTACTCTCATTTCATTTTATCTGCAATGAGATAATGTTCATTTTGGTTTTAGGGCTATAATTTTATCACATTTTTGGTAAATTAAGTTACGTTTTCTATAGTACAGTTACGAACTCGGCATCGACATTTAACGCTAGTCGTGTACTAGTTTGGCCTACGGAATTCAATATTCGAATTATAGATAGATCTGTAGATTTTCGATTCGTTTTTGACAGTTTTTGACATAAGCTCCATACAAAATATGTCAAACACGAATCTAAAATCTACAGATCTATCTATAGTTCGAATATTGAAAATGGCCGAATCAGGTATGACAACTCTGAGTCTGGAAATGTGCCCGGTACGGCAATAGGCTCGCCCCTTATTACGTGGGACTAAAGTATATCTGGCTAAAAGTGGGTGTAGAAATACACCTCTGCCTACCTCTTCGGGGATAAAAGGCGTGACGATATGTATGTATGTAGGTATGTATGTAGGTATGATAACTATTGTGATACATCAAAATGTAGGCAATACCATAGTGCGTTAGGTTCATTTTGGCTTGACATAAAGAGACATAAAGACATATTTATTTCTGCATTTTGGTTGTTTACAACACTTATACATGTCAAAACCCTATTCTAGATGATCCCGGCTTTTCCTAGCTAAATGACTTCTTGAGAAGAAAGGCCAAAACAAACTCAGTGTCATTGCTTTTTTTGTCATTTCATAAAATTGCGGTCAAAAGATTAATGGTCCTATAAGTTACACGCACAGATCAATTCTAACATGTTCGACTGTATACATGGTGTCAAAAGACCAATCACCAAGCCGAAGTCTAGCGTTTTGTACATGTTATGTAAGTAACTGACAAGAAAATATGAGATGTGCAAGCGGGATTCCGAAAGGGTTATGGGGTTTACGGATCAGGGCTTTTCAGACTTTTGGCCAAAAGTCAAAATGTCAAATGCACATTCGTGGATTTGGAAAAGGCTTACGAAAAAGGGGTGATGAATGAAATGTGGCCGACCACATTTTGTTATGTTAACTTAACCCACGCAGCGGGTTAATTTTTAATTTAAAAAATTTGTTTTGTTTTTTTTTGAATAAAGTTCATTGTTTTTTGTTTAATTAGAATGTCAAAGTATGTATGTTACTGAAAGGTGATTCAATTTTATATAACTAATAAATAAAAATACATAACTGTAACTTGTTCATTCAGTGTTTATGTATGGTTTTATTGAGGTTTAAAAGAAAAAGGTATTCGAATAATATTCGAATACTTCCTGGACAAAATCGAATATTCGAATGTCTAAGAACTTCGAATAATTACAAGCCCTAGCTATGCTCGAGCACCCATGGACAGGTAGGTAACCTATCCATAATAAAAATCATACAATGTGGGATTTTAATTTTCGTTAAGGGTCTTTTAATATCGTGTACCTATACATTTTATTCTACATTTAAAGTCGACACTTATTACTGCGGTCAGCTATTTCCCGTCTTATATCTACCATACCATAGTAATGAAGAACCCTTTACCACCCTACGTGTATTTTTCGTATTTTAATCTTGAGTCTTTTACAAAACATTTCTTCACTGTAACCAATCACGCTACCAGGTCAATTGATGTCAACTTGATTAAAAAATTAAACTGCCATTACGTAGTCTCCTTTGTACTTATTTCGTTGTTTATACCTACATATAAGCATCGAAATAAGTGCAAATTTATGTTCCACAAGTGAAAAGAAAAGTACATACCAAAGTGCAACAGTTTTATGCATTTCAATAAAAACGTCACAGCCAACTTTATGTCGTTCAGAATGTTTCTAACATAAAAATCGCATTTTAGGGATAGATGTAAATAGAGTAGCCGTATAGTGTTGGATTTGTATTTTCGTTGAAGAAAGTTTTAGTGCATTAAACTCATCTGCTAAATTTTCCGCACGCAGCGTCGGCAAATTAGCTATATTTTCCTCGAACAATGTTTCGCTGGAAAATATTTATGAATATCATTAAAGGAACTATGTTTTGCCAAGAAATATTAATTTACTTTTATTCATAGTAGCAAAAATGTGTTTTAGTTAATAACAATCGCACAGCGCAATACCAGAGCCTATATTTCTTCAAAGGTTAGACAAAGAGTCATCGCATCGCATGCCTCCTACTGAGCACAATTATTTATTATGAATATAAACCATAAAGACACTACAATTATATGTACAATAGTTATAGTAACCATCCAATTGTCAACATTTTCACTGGATTGTTACAGAAATTATTTTCACATAAATCCTGTCCTGACTACTACAAATAGGTTAACCTGACAACTACAAATAGGTTCAATTGAATATCAGTTGAAGCGTTCTAAACCTAGGACCAAGAATCAAATCTAAACTGATAGGTTACACGACAAAATCATTTGCCGGCGTAAAATGTTTAGAGCGTAATTCAGCCGAATAGCTCGACGTCCCCTGCTCCTATCGAACCAATACACAAATTATGAAAGCTTCAAACCTCCGCTTTCGAATTATATGCCTGAATGTACGATGAAATACTTTTGTTGGCGCTTGAAAGTGTGCAGTGAAACGTTTTGTGGCTTTAAGAAATTGAGATTGGATAGTTGCCAGTTTCCGAATGTGGCTTTGACATTTTTATACAACTTATTTATTTTTAAACGAATACGACCGAGTTAAATGCAGCAACATTTTAAAATTGTTATTAAATACTTGTTAAAAATTAAGCATTTACTGAGATAGTCTTGATCTATTGCATCTGAAAGCAACTTGCTTTCCGATGCAATAGGTCATATAAAACTATATTCGTTCAACAATATTTTATTCACTTACTTCACAAGGTGTCGCTGGTACATAAATTTACAGATAAATAATCCAGTGATTCTACATTTACATTTATTGCAGTATTCGCTATGCTAGGGCGTAGAACCGTGAGAAAGAACGGGCAATAAAACTCACGGCCACTCTTTTAATCGCCACGTGTTGCATTTATAGCAATGTACTATATTTCATTTTTGTAAGTGACTTACTTCTATTTACTTTACTGACATTATATGCAAGCATTAGTGTAGTTTAGTGAACAATTATAGCCTAGTGAAGGTCTCGGTCCTACTCATCATTGACAATCTCATCGTCAGGACTCGTATATATATATATATAAAGATGAGTGGTTATTTTTACTTGTAATGATGAGATTTTAATAATGAGGCAGAACGAAACCCTAGTGAAAAGATTGACATGCTGCTGCACAGAAGGTCTCGAGTTCAAACCCGGTTCGCACCTTTGACCAAATTAAAGTGTGTATTAAATTGTTTATTATCACGTGCTGAACAGTGAAGGTAAACAAAGTGTAAGTCACTATGTTTTACTTGCACTCAAGCTTTCTCCATAATGATCTCGAAAGACATGTGAATTCTGTCAGCCCGTGTTGGGCCAGCTTGGTGGACTATGGCATTACCCATCTCGTATGGAAGAGAGATGCAGTGGGATAGGTCATTAACTAGATTACTATCGCAAATAAGGTACTTTTCATTAGCTTTATTTCAAAAGTAAAAGTAAACGACAAATCTGCTTATTAAAATGACGCAAACAACGCGATCATATCTAGCACCATAATGGCAATTAAGGTTGCAGATGGCAAAATGGATGTATTCTATCTATATATAAAATCGATCTGTCACCGCAAATACTGTTCATGAGTGCGACACGTATCGGAAATCATCCCGACTACAAAGTTGAGAGAATGTGTGTTCAGCTTCTTACGCCTGATAGTTTTGGCTATCTGTCAGTCAGTCAGTAACGCAAAAAAATATATATACTTACATATTTAATTACTGGTCGGACCTTCAACTTTGTTAAGTCTAAGCTTCACTCCATAGAAATCTGTTTTAACTATATCATAGTTTTATCATGTAACCTTAGTATGCAAAATAAATACTTTGACCTCGCTGTAATATCCGACGCCGTCATGGTCACCGGGTCACAGAACTTCACACGTGGGACAATACGTATTGTAATTAGTCCAGTCTACTTGTGATTCGTAGACGACATAATAATTATCTTCTTAAGGCCACACACAGCCTTTACTTAGACCTTTACCAATATGATAAAGGATAATACAATATTTACTTCGAATATTAGTACAGAATACAAATAATAATTCAATAACTCACAGTCAGTCAGTCATATGTCGTATTGTAATTCTAACGTGGTATGATTTTGCCAAAAATATTGGCTATAATATTTTGCGTCTTTAGTATTAACTAGGTCAGCCCGCGGTTACACCCGCGTTGTTTAGGGCTACTGCTCTGCTCCCGTGGCTTATACGGTGATGTTATATAGCCTATAGCTTTCCTCAATAAATGGGCTATCTAACACTGAGAAAAATTTTTCAAAGCGGTCCAGTAGTTCCTGAGATTAGCGCGTTCAACCTATCAAACTCTTCAGCTCTAAAATATTATAAAAATATCAGTATAAGTTATGAAAAAGTAAAAGAAGAAATACGTAAACTATGTCAATGCGATTATCACACATATCACGATTCAGAATTAGTTTTCTTAGACCATTCCCTCACTAAGAATAAATCTTGTATTGCGAGGGAATTTACAAACATTTTATCAACATACACAAAGTACACCCACACTCGAAACAACGAATTGTGGAACACACAAACTATGGGTTGTGGCCGCTCAAAATCTCCGTGAGAACGTACAATTAGTCTGAACCGCGTTAATTTCATGATTTACTTAAGGTATGTTATGATATACCAACGTAATATCTTCGACATAAACTCGTATCAAGCAACTATATAAATCGCGAATGCTTTAAATTGTTTTACAGAATATCCACATGTTTCTGTTTTATAAAACACCTACTTTAAAACTATATAAATTGCTCCAATTTCAATTTTAATAGTTTCTATAACTACAGAAAAATAATAAACAAACAATCAACTAGAATTACAGAATTTAAGTACAAATTAATCTTGTATAAAGTAAAATGAAATATTCACTTCTCTGTGCAGTGAAAAATAGAGTACCAACGTGGCGCTATTATTATGCATAGCAGGCGCAACGCTTATAATTAAGTACCTCGAAATAGTATTAACACCCTCTCGCTAAGCACCTATTTAGATGCAAAGGGTATAAACAATGTTATCATGGTTCTACCTATTGCTTTGCGAACGTGGCAGTAAATGTAAATGTAGAGTCTTTAAGTAATTATTTTATAAATGTATTATTTTGACGTTCATAAGCGCCACATTGTGACCCAAATGAATAAAGGATTTTGAATTTTGAATTTTGAATTTTTTTGAACCTTGGGAAGCGTACGTGTAACTTTTTGTTCTAAAAAGGTAATTCTCGCACGAGGCATAATGACGACGGATACATAAAAAGTGTCAAAGTCGTAACGGACTTTTCGCTCTATTATCCAGCTATTTCTTTTACTCACAGCCTAATTGTAAACTGCCAAGGCTAAAAATATCTAGAGTATACATTGGGACATTAGTTAATATTGGACTAGCAGTCGCCCGCAGTTTTGCCTGCATCTCTCACCTACTATTTTAGGCCTCTACGGGTTCGAATATAAAAACTCCTGCCTTGATCGGTGCTTACGACATAAAAGGAAGCCATTGTCTAAATTCCATGTTTTTAGCCGTAGTAGTTTAGGCTCTGCGATGATACGTCAGTCAGGACAAGGAACTCCCCCGTAGGATCTCCACCTTGTCGTGGTGGGGGGGCTCAGTACGGTGAAGCTAAGCGGGATCCCGGGAGGGGACACTCCACGTGGGCTTGGTAGAGGCCTGCGTAGGATGCGTCCCATGGTGCGGGTGCGGGGGACAGTTCTGTCTGTCCCTCGCAGTCGGGTGCGGTCGCGGGAGGAGAGGCGTGTGGGTGTTGCGTTGCCCCGCGCCCTATCTCCCGCGACCAAATGGGGGCGCACCATCGTTGCGTCGCGGTGGGGCCGCAGAGGAAGAGGAGATGCGGTGTTGCGTTGCCGTCCTCCCTATCCTCTGCGGCCACTGGGTGTTTTAGCGGCGGAGCCCAACACCTTCATCCGCCGCCAAGGGGGTTTCGTTCGGGGCCCGCCTGACCATCTGGCGGGCCAATACCCGTCGGGGGGTAGCGAGGAATGCTTTGGTGAAACCCTACCCTCCGACACATGGGTACATGAGGAGCACGGGTTGGGTTTTAGTCAGTAAGAGTCTGACAGTCCCCGTCGTCCTTCCCCCCCGGGGCGGAGGGACTCCATGAGGATTTTCCAACCCAATTTTTTTTTGAGGATACCAAAAAAAAAAAAAAAGTTAAGACAAGGAAGTATATAAATATGATAGACGACCGGTTGGCGCAGCGGGAGTGCAAGCGACTGCTACGCCGATGGTCGCGGGTTCGATTCCCGCTCAAGTCAAACATTTGTGTGCATGAACATGGATGTTTGTCTTGGTCTGGGTGTTTCTATGTATAATATGTATGTATTTAGAAAAAAAAGTATATATGTATGTTTATCCATTATCTAGTACCCATAGTACAAGCTCTGCTTAGTTTGGGACTAGATGGTGAGGTGTGTATGTGGTAGAATATTATAGAATATTATTATGATGATGATGATAAGCCATCAACATTTCGTCGAAATGGATGCCTTAAGGGTTTAACACCACAATTTCTCGGCGTTCGACTTTGCTCCCTCTTCAGTGTTGTGGTTCTGAACCCAAAAATGGCAAAACTTAATGCTATCTACTTAGCTTTTGCCGCATTCTAGGTATGTCTCAATACTCAATATTTTTATTGCTTTCCACAATGTTTGCTTAGGTAGTACTTAAAATATATATATGTAACGATTATGGACGATGCTGTGCCCGACAGCATAAATAGACTATTATTATTAGGGAAGAGGAATCTAGATTATTTGAATACATATTATGTACCTAATCAAATTATAATTTACATTACAATATATATATTACAAATTTCTTAGAATCAACATAATAGTATATTAAAGATCTGAATTATTAATAATTATAACATATTTCTTATATGTAATGTTAATATGTAATGTCTTTTGTCCCTTTATTAAGTAGGTGCGAGACACGTCTTAAAACGAATTGCAATAAATATAGTGCGAAATATAAAAGTACAGTTCTATTCAAAAAGATGAGAAATATATTTATAATAACAGTAACGAAGACTCCTTTGAACCGTAAATGAACTTTGCACGTATCGTTTTCCCCATCAGATTTGATATATATTTTCCCCTCAGAAACAATATAGATATCTGTTTCTTATTTTTGGGGTGTTGATTGGGCCTAATTTGTTAAATATAGAGTAAAGCATAAGTCATATCAAAGCTTAGTGGGTTGAGCAGCAAATTGCAACGCAGAAAGTCACAGGTTCAAACCTTCGGCGTGCACCGCTGATTGATAAAGTTACGTGCGCAATACACTATCGCTTGTTGAGCGTCAACTAAAACATCGTACATACATACAGACATAGTCTCACGCCTATATCCCCGAAGAGGTAGGCAGAGGTATATTGCTACACCCACTTTTCACCAGATTTATTTTAGTCCCACGTAAGGGGGGTCGTACGTAGGGGGCGAGCCTATTGCCGTACCGGGCACAGTACCAGACTCCGTGCTGCTACTGAGAATTTCCTAACGGAAAACCCAATAGCACTTTGCCCGATCCAGGAATCGAACCCGAGACCTCCCAATCCCACGCGCACATTTATGCCGCGAGACCAACGAGGTAGACAAAAACATCGTAAGGATGCCTATTTGAGAGTTCATCAAAATATTCTCGAAAGACCTGTGATTACCAACCTGCACTTGGAAATGTATTGGACTATGATCTAGTCCAGTGATAGCCGAGTGGAGAGACCGACGGACTGCTACGCAGAGTGTCGTAGGTTCTAATCCACGGCCCGCACCAATGACATTTCAAAGTTAAGTGCGTACTAAATTGTTAATTATCGCTTGCTTAACGGTGAAGGAAAACATCGTGAGGAAACTTGCATGTCTCAGAGTTCTCCATAATGTTCTCGAAAGACATGTGTAGTCTGCCAACCCGCACTTGGCCAGCGTGGTGGACTAAGGCCTTACCCTTCTCATAGTGAGAAGAGGCGCGTGCACAGCAGTGGGACACTATATAGGGCTGATGATGATGATGATCTAATACTTCTCATCATCATAAGACGTTCGTACCCTGTTGGTAATAGATCAGTTTATATACAGCGCTAATATTATTATATCACCCTCCACAATCGGATTAAAAATAGGCACATTTTATATATTAAGTTAAAGCCTATATGCTGTCTACTTGATTCCCTTTCCGCGAAGTTTTCTATAGCCCTTGGCGCAAAGCCTCCAGAAAAAGTTTTTCGTTTAGGGTGACTTGTAGTGCGAAACGTATTTTAATTCATAACGAAGTAATTTTTCTTTTGTGCCCTTGTGAAACACAACCGGCAAAAGTATAAAACAGGAACACAAGAATATTTTCGTGATAGTTCAGCAATAGCCCTACATGATCAATATGTTTCGAAGGTATAGGTTAGCCTAGTCAAGATACCAGTGAACTGCTACGCAGATGATATTCAGTTCGAATCCACGGTTCGCATCACTGACTTTTCGGAGTTACTTGCATATTGAATTATTAAGTTATCGCTTGCCCCATACCTCGGAGAGCACGTAGTTGATCCCGACTGTCGTGAACATCTTTGACAATATTTATAGGGATAACGCTAAGAGGATAACAAGAATATTTACTAGATAAGCTTGCCATAACAAATAAACATTATTGTTTATATGTTATGGTGGCAAGCCAAGATTATGATCTACAGTACAGAACGCGGTCATATAATTTCTTTGTATTCGTTCGTATGTAGGTCGAGGTCAAAGTCAAAAAGGAGAGTGCAGGGACTGCTTAAATTAAATTAACATACATTATGTTTATTACAAAAAGGTTTACAACATAAATCTTGTTATGAGATTCAAGTAATTTAATATTAAAAATGACTAATGACTAATTTCAAATTAGAATATATAGCAGAGTATCTTTGGCAACTGTAAGAGGCAACTTAGGGCAAGTTTCAACGCTGTCTGATAAGTGCCTGTAAAATAAATCTGGCAGATAACACATATAGAATTAATTGCAATTTTGAACTCATCTGAAAGATATGGCCTATCTGAAGGTGGTGAAACTTGGCCTTAGTATCGCAACACATCTGCGTAGCCTACTGCGGAGTACGCTTTTATAAACTATTATAAATATATTTACAGGTACCTAGTAGTGCCTTGCTGATTTCGGCAGGAATGGGCCGGCTCGACCGGGGAAGTACTACCCTCTCACAGAAAATCGACGTAAAGTAACAGTAAACTGTCGCGTTTTGTTTGGTGAGTGAGAGTGCCGGGGGCCCTATCACCTATTCCTTCTCCCTCATACCACTCCTCAACCCCAATTGGTCTATAATACCTATCCCTTTTCCCAACCCAAGGGGCGGTAACGCACTTGTTATTCCAGTCCTGTGGTGTTGCTTGTGTCCATGGGCGGCGGTAATTGCTTACCATCAGGCGATCCGTCTGCTCGTTTGCCGCCTATTACTGTAAAAAAAGAAAAATAATAAACACGCTCGTAGTTTTTCAAATGTCCTATGACACATTAGCAGAAATTACGTTGTGTGCGGCGCGGCGCGCAACCATCTGACAAGTGTCACATTGCGCTGAAAATGTTGAATGTTAGCAGCCGTCGACAAATAAAGCTGAATGTTGCTGGATGTGTCGTTTTTAATTTAAAACTAAAAGTTAAACTATGCTAAAAATATGTTTAGTACCCCTGATTCAGAGACGCACATCTTTTACAATAGATGAGTTCGAAACAAAATGCCAGAGATAACTTTCTATCACAGTTATCTATCTTCACTTGATCCTGTGATTCAATAACGCACACAAATAAACAGCTTAGATTATATTGTTGGTGGACACCGCATCGGACGTCGCAGCAGAGTCTGATCTCTCCGCAAGGTGGACCGACGGTCTTATTGTGTAACGGAAAGTGGTTGCATCTGGGCGATTGAAGATAGGCCTGTGTGGAGCCTTGGGGCAGGTCTATATTTAGCAGTAGATGTCATTTGGCTGAGATTATGAATATAAAAGCAAAACAAATAAGTGACTTCATACTCAGAAATATACCAAATTGTATAACCTAATTGTCTCTCATCAAACCTTTTAGGACTAGACTCACCTACTTATTAGATTTGGAAACGGCTCTTGGCTTTTCTGCTAATCTAATATGATTATTTGCTTAGTCATAACAAACAAATAAACTAAACTTAAATTCAAGTTTAGTTAGGTATGTTAGCTCACCAAAGGGGTTATTAATTATAAAGTTCTTAGCAGCCAACTACATCTAGTTTTCTAATATGATTGTGGCGCTCATAGAGTACCTTGATTTGCCGTTCGTAACAGATCACAACCGGTGAGTGCCAAAAAAATCTGTTACACATCACATAATAATACTAGGAATAAATGCTGCGTCTCCGCAACGCAGCATTTATTCCTAGTATTATTATGTGATGTGTATAACGCCTTTGAAAACATCCAGTCACAACGGCAACCAGACATGAAACAAAAATTTTTGGATCTTTAAAGTGCTGTCTCGTTTGGATATCGAACCTGCGACTCAGCGTTGTGCACTACAGTCTGCCGAATATGAATACAATTAACCCGAAGTAGTGCATACTGACATTATAAATTAAAAAAGTGTGTGGTTCACTTTTCACGTCGCAACGGAGCTATGTTTCGGTATTATGTGAGTATGGTGATCCCCAAAAGTAAAAGTACATATCATCACATTTGCTCTTGAGTTGTGAAATTTGGTCGACATTCTAATCATAATAATAGCCAAAGGCCTCTTTTTAACCGACTCCAAAAAGAGGAGGAGGTTCTCAATTCGGCTGTATTTTTTTTTTGTTTGTTACCTCATAACTCCGTTATTTATCGACCGATTTCCAAAATTCTTTTTTTGTTTGAAAGCATATACTTTCACGTGGATTCCATTTAAATTTTATCAAAATCAATCGAATAGTTTCATTAAAAACTCAAATTTTATCAAAATCAATCCAATAGTTTCATTAAAAACTTCAAAAATTAAGTCATCCAAGTAAACGAAATTAAGCATTTTCTGTGACTTTTCTTCAGTGGCCTTCTTCGGGCTTCATTACCAGGTATTGATGAAACCGGGAGGAAGAAAGGTTGGAGAGTAAATCTAAACATATATATAAAATTACTTGGGCTGACTGATTCATCAACGCAGAGCCAAATCCACAGGGGCTTGAGACTTGAAAGGAGATGTACCATTTGGCCATACATTATGGGCCTGGCACGGCCAAACACAACACCATGTGTGTTTTGAAGATAAATGACTACTCTATTAACCTGTATAATTTCTTTAAAAAACAAAACGATTTTTACCGATTAATAATTATGGAATGTATAATAAATTATATATTTCTTGATTCTTTTTACAAATATACTTATAAAGTAAATAAAATATATTGTTTTCTAATATAGTAATAAAAATATTATTTCCTTAAAACAATTTCTGCCTACCATACTTCATTTTATTTTTAATGCTGGCAACATAAGACATTCATCCGCTATTACCATAGCTTATTCAAAATAATTAATCTTTAAAAACTAAATTCTTTCACCGATACTCTATCAAGAAACGAAAACGATGTAAAATTTTTAAAAATTATATGTTTAATTTCAACGATTAACAACTTTCTGGCCGCTACAGGCCGTATTTGGTCTTTCTCCTTTTGACAGTCAATGCATTTTGTGACGTAAGCATCCACTAAGGAAGGATTTTTATACATATTTTTGGTTAGAAAAAATAAAAACGCTATTTAGATTTTTTCAAATCTAACAACTGGTGGGTGACGTAGGGGTAGAAAGTTTGTATGGGAGGTCCGTCATTTTTAAAACGATAGCTTGTAATTTTGTGTGCAAACTTCTGGTTAGAAATAAAACAAATACGTGTTTTAGCGATTTCTAAAATCTACCGTTTAAAAGGGTGAAATAGGGGTTGAAAGTTTTTATGCGAAGTGAAATTTCATAAACTAGCTTCTGATTAGAAATAAGTGATCATGTATTTACGCGTTTTTGGCAATAGGATATGGAAAGTCCGTCATTACGCGCGAGCGAAGCCGCCAACTGCTAGCTTATACATATAATAACTTTGATTATAAATCACAGAATAACTAATAGTAGTACGGTTTAATTCAAAGAGCAGACGATGAGAACGTTCTTCAGTGTTTACACGATTTAATATTTTTCACTGTAAAGGTAGAATTCCGTGCATCGCGATCGATCGCGGCCGCGCGCGGCCTACGACTGTCGTCGATCGTTCGCGACAATAGTCAACGTATGAAAATGTATGGCACCGCTGCCGAGGCCCGCGACTGACGCGCGCGGCCGACGACTGTCGTGAGCCGCGCGCGGCCGTGTCTTGAAATTAGTAGATGTTGTTCGTCAGTTCCCTCTAGACGTGTGTCTAGCGAAGTCAAAATCATGGTCGAAATGCTAATTGACATCCTTGAAGAAGAAGAGGAGACTAACGAGCTGCTGTTGCTATATTATGAAACTAGAGTACCAATCGACCCCATCTTTAAAAGCAGAAATGAAAAAGGATACTAGCAAATATTGATTCAAAGGCAATTATATTGTACCTAATGAAAAAAAATGTTGGAAGTTTGGAACGATAATACAAAATTGACGAGTGTCACAAGACCCATCACCAAACCGAAGTCTACTCGTTGTGGACATCATGCCAAGTCATACTAACCAAAAATAATACCTGGGAAACGTTTTATTTTTTTAAAGTTTTCTCATTTTTTAAACCGCAATTAAAAGCGCGCGCGTGCAATGCTCGAAAAACCTACTTATCCATGGGCTTACAGGGCATCTAAAGAACATATTGGCGGGGTAAATGCATCGATTTTGTACCAAATTAGAAAAATTCCATACTAACTTTGAGCTTCAATATCTTCTGAACCAGTAATTTCCCTGGTATGGTGCCGAAGTAGAAAATGTTCGTAGTGATTGGTACAACATGGGATTTCAGTTTTCGTTAAGGGCCTTTTTACACCCTGTAGAGTCGGCAAAACTTCCGATTTTTTTTTTCATTACTACTAATTTAAAGACACTGTCGCGCGCGGCTTACAACAGTCGTCGGCCGCGCGCGTCAGTCGCGGGCCTCGGCAGCGGTGCCATACATTTTCATACTTTGACTATTGTCGCGAGCGATCGACGATAGTCGTAGGCCGCGCGCGGCTGCGATCGATCGCGATGCACGGAATTCTACCTTAAGCCCGCATTTGTGGTAACCTCTTTTCACCCAGTTCACTACTTTCTCTTGAAATGGCCTTGGACCGAGATTCCCAACTTTGAGATAGACGTTTCTCCATTTCTTCGCTAGTTGTGGAGTACTGCTCACATCTCTGGGCCGGAGCGCCAAAATATCAGCTTGATCCACTTGACTCCCTACAGAGACGAGCTGTTCGAATCGTCGATGATCCCGATCTCACGGCTAGACTAGAGTCGCTGGAGCAGCGGAGAGACTTTAGTTCTCTCTGCGTATTTTACCGACTCTTTCACGGGAAGTGCACCGAAGAATTGTTTAATTTGGTACCAGGGTCACCCTTCTACCAACGAGTGGTAACTCGCCGACGCAGTAGAGTTCACCCGTACTACCTGGAAGCGTTCTCATCTAGTACGGTGCACTTCCAGCGATCTTTTTTACCACGTACGTGTAGGCTCTGGAATGAACTACCTGCTGTGGTGTTTCCCGAGCGCTATGACTTGTCCATCAAACGAGGTTTAAAGAAAGCATTACTTTCACGGTAGGCAGCGGCTTTGCTGTGTATACCCTGATATAAGCGAAGTCCATGAGCAGTGGTTACCGTTTACCATCAGATGGGCCGTTTGCTCGTCTGCCACTAGCAGCAATAAAAAAATAGTTTCATTTAAACGGCGCTGTCTCATATGGGCAGCGCGTTTAGTAGGTCTACCCATCTTTGATCGAGAGGAGAAGTGCCTGCGTCACGTTTAGGTTGACTCAGATACTCACCGGACACGGATGTTTTGGCGAGTATTTGAACCGAATCGGCCGCAAGGCGACGCCGGCATGCCACCACTGCGGCAGTGACCTGGACTCTGCTCAGCATACGCTCTCTGAGTGTCCTGCACGGGAATCCGAGCGGCGAGACTTGGTCTCTGTTATCGGAGGCGATCTTTCTCCGCAGGCCGTCGTCCAGGCCATGCTGTGGTCTCCCTCTGCGAAGCGGTCATGCTCCAGAAGGAGGCCGCCGAGAAGGATCGCGAGAGAGCCGATCCCGCTCGCAGACGCAGGCGGCGTCGTAGTGGTGGCAATGGCCGCTAGCCCAAGATCTTCCTTAGGCCCGTGGGCAATCAGAGATGGCAATCTGGCTGCTCGACCACGAACGACCCCGAGAAGACAGCGGTCTCGGATAGCCGAGGGACCACTGTACTCGCACAGTACGAGGCGCTACCTCGTACTGTGCGAGTGGGGAGGACACTTCCAGAGATTGAGCCCTACTTACGGGACAAGCGTAACGGGACCCAGGAGCAGCACACCCGCGTTCCCTGTGTCCCATTCTTTGCCCTAGGGCCTAGGCACTCGGCAAAAGAGTTTCCCCAGTAAAAAGAAAAAAAACGTCTACCCATCTTTAATTTCGATAAATCAGATAACTGCAGAAAGGAAAATTCACAAAAAAATAGGAAATAAATTTTTTTTAACAAAAATAACCGCCTCCAAAAATTTAAAAAATGAGTGAATATAGCACTAAAAAGTAAAAAATAAATTCCGTTTTTTCAACTTCAATTTACTTATAAACATCACCTATTCAACTGAATATTATATACTTATACGAATTATACGTATCTACCACTTAATTCACATACCTGACACAATACATATTTTTATATAACTAATGAACTAAATTAAATACCTATCACCAGAAATCAGATAAGTATATTATATTTTTGGACTAAGTACTTAGAAAAAAATATTTTATTAGGACTATAATATACAATTATTCGTTCGGGAAGCTACGACATATCTTCTCGTCCGATATCCCGCAGTGTCTCAAGACGAAAGTCTTTGACCAGTGTGTGTTGCCATTGATGACTTACGGATCCTACCTATTTACAATTACCTATCTAACCAATACAAAAACTTAAATCGATACTTGGAACAAATCAAAATCTGAGAAGTTTTTAGAAAAAGATCTCAAAATTTGAAAAACAAGAAAAATATAATTATGTAAAGATGCAATACTAAAATGCAGCAATACCAAATCAAACCTATTTCAATGAACACAGATTTCGTGTAAAATAACTCTAAAGAACCACAATCCACTGCAATACAATAATTACCTGCATACAAGCGCATAGAAAAAATGGATATCGGAGACAACCGTCAACCACGTCTGCCCTCACGCGTCTGCCCTGCCCGCGTTCGGGATGGTCACTTAAAAACATCTTTAATTGTTTAAATCTCAGCTGGCACCGACTCCAAAAAAAGTATAATTGTATATTACATACATACATACATAGACTCACGCCTGTTTCCCCGTAGGGGTAGGCAGAGGCATAATAAACGCCCACTTTTCGCCAGTGTTTTGATCCCACGTAATAGGTGGCGAGCCTATTGCCGCTTATCGGGATATTTTGTTTGCCAGAGCCTCGTCCGTTGATCGGCAGGTGCACCACTTGCAGGTGAGGTTGGCTTGGGACCCTTAGTTCTTGGCGGGAACCCTATGCACCCATTTTAATTGTATATTATAGTCCTAATAAAATATTTTTTTCTAAATACTTAGTCCAAAAATATAATATACTTATCTGATTTCTGGTGATAGGTATTTAATTTAGTTCGTTAGGGTGCTTCTACACGGTGCATGTAGCTGGAGCAAGTAAAGGTGCGGGTTACACGCGTGGGTAATATGCGAAGGCTACTTGATCAAGTTACTCGCTTGTACTTTTACATGGTGCAAATAACTGGAGCAAGTAAAGACTCGGGCTACTTGCGCAAGCTGTACCTATGTACAAGTTATTTGTTCGTGGTCAAGAGCTACATGTACATGCTATTCGCGCTTTCGGTAGCTTTATGACTTGAATCGCGTCAAATGTCACGACGAACGAAAATTATTTTAAAATCATATGTTTAAAATGTAATTTTAACAGATAACATGCGCGAGTGACCCGCGCGCGTCGCAGAGCACGCGAATTACTTGCGCGGGTGGCTCGCTTTGGTACATGCTCGAGTCGCTGGACCCGCACATTGTTTTAAACGATATGTTTACGGTGCATGTAACCCGCGCAAGTGCCTCAACATGCTCAAGCTTCATGCGCCGTGTACAAGCACCCTTAGTTATATAAAAATATGTATTGTATCAGGTATGTGAATTAAGTGGTAGATACGTATAATTCGTATAAGTATATAATATTCAGTTGAATAGGTGATGTTTATAAGTAAATTGAAGTAAAAATAACGGAATTTATTTTTTACTTTTTAGTGCTATTTTCACTAATTTTTTAGATTTTTGGAGGCGGTTATTTTTTGTTAAAAATTGTTTATATTGTCACAACAACAAGTAGGAATTTATATTTGGAGAAAACCATCCAAGACTTTCGCCGTGGGGACCGGATTTTGCTTCTAGGCTATATGAATAAACTTATACATATAGTGTTGTACAGTATGGTTATTTCAATATGTATAATGCTCCTCGCAATACTGGCATTTACTTTTGTTATTCTTACTAGTTTGAATCAGTTCCTCTACTGGAAATAGCAGAACATATTGAACCACATCAACGTAGGCAATACTTCACACAAATCCAATATATCAACTGTTTAAGCTATTAAATATGTATTACACAACCAACAAACACATTGAATATTGATGTGAAAGTATAAAAGAAAACTCCGAAAATTCTTGTATTAAACAAGGAAATCTGAATTCTAAGTCTAGATTTCTGGTTATTTGATTAACGGCGTGCTCTCATATCGTAACAGGAAAATTACGCTGCATCTTATACTAATATATAAAGCTGAAGAGTTTGTTTGTTTGGTTGAACGTGCTAATCTCAGGCACTACCGGTCCGATTTGAAAAATTCATTCAGTGTTAAATAGCCCATTTATCGAGAAAGGCTATAGGCTATATAACATCGCGTTATGAGTGACAAGAGCGGAGCAGTAGCCTTAAATAACGCGGGCAGTAATAAATGTAACCGCGGGTATCCTCTAGTTATTTATATGCTATGGCACAGAATAATTAATAGTACTCTATGGGGCCAATTCTGCTATTTTTATATGACATTGATATCATATTTTGAATGGATTTAAAAGCGGTATTCTGATAACCTTATGTCATTATCGTATAATTTAAAATAAACAGTTCGTCGTTGACACATACGATCTCGTTACAATTTCATTCAAATATCAGATAATTTAGAAGAATACGCTTTTTGTGACGTAAGTATGACACTGACATGATATTGCGACTATATTTATTTAGCGGAATTGGGCCCCAGATCTGAAAAACTGATGCTGTACCTAAGTCTGTTTTTCTGTTTCACACGTTGCGACATCGTACCGAATATTGCTACGCAAAAAATTCAAAGAGCGTTGTCAAGTTTTTATTGTTACAAACATATATTTTTTCCATGGTGTCAAACGTATAATACCCACAAAACTGGAATTTTTGTTATGTATTTATAGCTAAATAATATCCAGGACTCTAATAAAGCAATGAATGAGAATAGGGACCAACCGTGTATTCTAATACATTTTCGATTCATTTCGATCATAAGGAGTGGCAATAGAAATAAATCAACCAACAGTTAGTGGAGTAAAAACTTCATTATCATTGAATGCTAAATGTTGTTTGTTATAAACCTTGCGACTAATTTCTTTCTACTTGATTGCGCTTAAGCAGCCTTCTCGCTAATAAAAACTGCGCGTGTGTTCGTTTCTCATACGGAACAATACTGTTTGATTCATAAATAGTATTGTTTCGAGTCTGGGTGCTCTCTTTGTGCGTTAATTACATGTTTCAAAATACGGAGGATATTCTTAGTGTGGGCGTTGTTTTTTTTATTATCGTCAACAAAACGCTTTATAGTAATTAAGCGGTGGAGAGACTTTAAAGAGAAACAATACCTTTTGCTTTTGCCTGTATTATATTTCAAGGAACACTAGTATGGCAGGCAGGCAGCGATAGCCTAGTGGAGATACTAACAGACTGCCATACAGAGGGTATCGGGTTCGATTCCACGGCGCGCAACAATGAATTTTCGGAGTTATGTGCGTATTGAATTGTTAATTATCGTTTGTCCCTTGCCTCGGAGAGTACGTTAAGCCGTCGGTCCCGGTTATCATGAAGATCTTTGACAGTCGTTACGGGGCGTCAGTACCTTCTAAATAAACGGACACTAGTCTAAACCATGGAATATCGCTATCCCTTCGGGTTGCAGAGGTCAGACAGGCAGTCGCTCTGTGGAAAAGCTTATATTCAGCCAAATCCGGTTAGACTAGTAAGCGGACACCAGATTGAAACTAGGATAACGCTAAGAGGATGATGACTAGTATGGCAGACAGAATGCGCATTGGCCGTCCTGTATGTCATCAAAGCATAGTCATCATTATCATCAGCCTGTTGTAGTCATCTGCTAGATCCGGGCTCTATTAAGCACCAAACCAAATAATGTAAATAAATATATAATTTGAGATCGACCTCGATATATGGCGTTGTACCGTACGACGGATTCGCGCTGGGCTTTTGTTACTAAGACGACTGCATACACTGAGACAAGTTTTGAATTAAAAACAAAACCATGAGGTCCATTCAGTTCAGAATACAGTTGTTTTATTATTAAGCCTTATAGTATTAACACCTAGCTGAGTTCAATAGTTCAAATATCACGTTCGGTATTTTACAGCCTCTCCAATCGCACTGCACTGAGCCTCATTACCGGCCCTTCGTGTCCAGCCGCTGCCAGCCACTTAGAGTGAATTGTCACCTAGCTGGAGGACGTTACCTCAAACTCTTGTTGTTTTTGATAAATACCGCCCAGTAACAATCCAGAATAATACCAAAATTAGGACATTAAGTTTTTGATTAAAGTAATTTAAACGCAATTTAAAGAGACATCTTGATCACGATTCATGAAATAAATATAATTAAACTTTATTGTGGAAATGTCTTTGATTAATTAAATAAACAGTACTGTTTGTTGTATTTGATAGAAATCTAAAAGAGGGAGCAAATAGAATTATAATTTAGTTTTGAATTCATTGTACAGTTTTACACCTTTGAATTAAGGGGCGGAACATACCTGACCGAAGATGCGTCGAACGTATCTTCGGTCGCGTCTATTCCGTCAAATGAATCGGTACACATCTGACGGAAAATGCGTCGAGCGTATCTGCACACATTCGCTGAAAGCGTGGCTATTATGCACACATATAAGTTTGTTCGTTCAGGGCCGTACTCAGGGCAGCTCAATATTTTACTGTCATATTCTTTTACCTAATCATTTTTCGTGTTCCCTGATGTTATGTAGTCACTGAAGTCCTTTAGTTATTTATATTGCAATTCGAGTTTGACTATTAAAAAAATGTGGACTTCGAAGATTTTTTATAGTAGCCAACACGGGTTATTTAAATATATTTATATCCTATTTAGGTATGGAGGTTCAAAAATAAAAGACGATAATACGATTTGGTTACGGTTTTTCACAAAACTTATACAAATGATATAGAAGGGGTTATAGACTACAGTTGCAGAGCAAGACACAAAATGTTTTCTATATTACCTATATATGTATGGAAATTGTTCCCGTGGACCTATAGCACCTCATACCCAAAAATTGACCCTCGATCCAAGCTAGCAAATATGCGTACACTCATAGCACAAACTAACACTACATTATTCTACACATTTCGTTTCTGAAAAAATAAGTAAGGTCTGGCGGCCCTGGAATCTTACGATCTTAAAATCACCGATCTGGGAATGACATGGATATGGTATGTCCAATACCTACGAATTTAGCGTGCACACCTACGAAACGTTGGGCAAATAAAATGGCTGCCATTTGGGTTGTTCTCCAGAATGTAATCAATATGGAGCCGGTTAGAGGAGAATAATATATTTTTGTAATAAGTTACCTTTGTTAGTTTAAATCTTTTGCCAGATTAGTTTATTCCATAATGCAAATGTGGGCGAACATGGCAAAGCGAAAGACGACCCTTGTATGAAACATGTAACAAAATATTCTCCGAGAGCCAATATCGGTTTTTTAGACATATTTATGTACAAAAACAAAATTATTATGTTCGACAGACAACGATTTCACAGCAGATGTACCACAAACCTTGGCGAAAAATATGGCGATAGTGGCAAGAATGACATTTCTAATAAAATGTCGTCATGATTAATTTATTCAGTAAACTATGGCTATCTCTTTTTTCTGACAGAGATATCCCTAAGACAAATCGAGACTACATTATGTTTGGTGGCTTTATGTCGATTTCGTATATATGTGTATAAAAAATCATGGCGAAATGTGGGTGTAATATTACACCTCTGCCTACCCCTCCGGGGATACAGCCGTGAGTCTATAAAAATATAAAATATAATAGTGAATAATGTGATTTTTCTATATGTACCTACTATTTGCCCTCTCCATTTATATTCCTTACTCAAAGGTCAAAATTCACGTGGTGCGTGGTGCGCGCGACGTCGACGGATAATCCGTTAGTACGCTCGACGTACTAACGGATTATCGGTCAGGTGCGAATGGTTGAACGTTTTTCTATACATTTGTATGTATTGGCGTTACGCGACCGATAAAACGCGACGGATCTTCCGTCAGATATGTTCCGGCCCTTATACAAAATTTGGTCTGACAGTTCAATGCCATTTTAGTTACTAATTTTACTAAACAGTTTGCTTGTCAGTCTTAAGGTTTTCAGGACAGCTCTGATCACAGTGACAGAAAAACATTCACTGTTAGAATATCTCGGTATTTCTAGACTTGGCAGAAGTTTATTTGGGTGCACAGATGTGGCTTAAGCGGTGACCTCACTGTTTAGGTGACAAGACCTTAACTTACATTTGGTATAGAAAATATATCTGATTAGATCAATAATTATATAGGGCCCAGGACCAACAGCTTAACGTGGTTTTCAACGCATGCAAGTGTATGTGTGTGTTCCTTTGGATAATCTATGTATATAAAATTCTTGCGTTACTGACTGACTGACTGGCAGAAAACGACTGACTGATCAGCCGTAACTACTGGGCGAGAAACTGAAATTTAGCGTGTATGTTCCTTGGGGGTGCAATATGTAGGGGTTTACGAAAATGCCAAGAGGATCGGGAAGAAAAGGTTAACATAAAAAATATGCACATTATTATATTCATTCAATATTTAAAAAACTTCTCACACGTTACAGGTACACTTTTAAGTTAATTAATTCATTTTGAAGCGTATTCCGAGGCTTAATTATTGCATTTAATCTCATTGCTACAAATTGAACTCTGAGATGTGTTCATTAATATTCACAATAATTAATGCAGTACCAAAGGTGACTAATTAAAACAGTTTGTGTATGTGTTTCGATATGTTTGCGAAACGCACAATATGTGACTCATTTGAGTAGTTTATTTTGCTGATATTATAAATTATTATTTTGACCTTTTTAACCGACTTAAAAAAATAAGTTCTCGGTTTGACCCGTATGTTTTGCCGCGTTATCTCGCATTCGGCTGTTAGAGATGCGGTATTAGAAAAGTATGTGTTATAAATGTAAACATCTATACGAATATTATGAAGCTGAAGAGCTTGGTTAGATGTTGGAATCTCAGATACTACTGGTCTGAATTGCTTTTCTTTTTAATGTTCGAAAGTCCCTTTATAGAGAAAAGCTATATAACATGTTCACACTGTGAGCAACGGGTGCGGAGCTTTAGTCATAAACATCTTTTTATATTTGGGTGTAACCGCGAGCACAGCTAGTCGTTTATAAATGACCTAATAACGGCACCGTCAGCCTAGTGACACGCCCTTTGACACAGAGTATGGTAGATTGAAACTACCAAACACGAGACCACCCCGTGTAATCTGTCGTGGCAATCTTAGTACTCGTACCACTTGCTCGGATGTTGTCAATAATGATATCGATAAATTATTTATCCCCATCCGTAATGTAGTACGGAGGTTGTCTTGAGGCCGGCGCAGAAATAGCGAAGAGCAACGCAGCCAGTTTTTTAATTTCGAACTATTATCGACATTGTTTTTGTTTTAAATAATGTCCAAAATCAATTAACAAAACAATATTCAAAATAGACAGCAATTGTTTGTCTGTGAAAATTGCTCTCCGCTGCGTTTCGCTATATGGCCGCTGCCCCTTAATAACCTTTCCGTTACGTCTTAACTTTACAAGCCACTGTATTGAATACCTCTGACACAGAACTGCAATATATGGACCAACAAATTTTTCGTTCGCATATTGCTGGAATGCCGTGGAACTCGCAACATTCGCGGCGTATTAACGTGACGAAAATATTGAACGTTACGGCGTCCCTGCAATCATTTATGCATCATTAAATTTTGAGGTCAAATAATTATCTTGCTGCATTTTACTCCGTCTTAATTTGGGATTTTCGCGGGAATACAAGACAGTAAGTGCCCCTTACTTAGACATCAGTAGGTACCTATTACAGAGACAGTTTAAATTAATTCCACTTCAGAGATATACTTTCATAACTCAGTTTGAAATATAAACATCTGCCTTCGGAACATAAATAGTCGAGGCTTAGACGACTGCCAAAATGTAAATACAAAGTGGCGCAGGCAGTTAATTGAAGTGCCAAAACCAATAGAATGGACTCCGCAAAGAACGAATTATCTTGAATGACTTTAAACGAAGTTTGAATTTGTCCGTAATATAATAGTAGGATTTTCTACATTATTGAATCGGATTTGCATCGATGAATTATTTCAAGCTACACAACACCCTGAAGTTTTCAGTACGAAGTTTTTCTATTTTATATTAAAGGCTTTTTAGAAGCTTTTATTGTTATAGATAGTTTGTATTCAGAAGAAAAAGAAGTCTATTGAAACTAATATTAGGTAGATGTTTATAAATATTTGTATTGTCTTTTTACTCATCACGTTACGTAAAATCATGCTCGTGTAACTTCGGTACATGACGCCCACATATCACTTTTGTAACCAATGGATGGTTGAAAGCTCTTTTTGTTTGAATTTTCGTCACATAAATTTCGTCTCCAGTCTCATAGTTCAAAAGCCTTATTTACTACGTTCACTATAGTACCCCTTAATAATAAAATATGTGCGTACCTTTGTACCATTGTTGTCTATAATGAGCTTTATAATGTAACATTCTAAATGTAACATTAATATATGGGGGCACTCACGGTCATCCGATCCCAAAATAAACAGATGTTATTTTGTTCGTTTTGTTTCCTTCCTTTGTTGTTTTCTGGTATTTTTTGTAATATTAAGTGGTATATTACATATTTAAATAGATTATAAGAACACATCTCGCCAATAAGCGAATGAGCTTGGCGAAAAAATACAGTTAAAAGGTGTACATAGTTACATACCATAAAATTTTAAATACCTCACCTTATATACTCATATTCATTATTATTTATGTGGTCTTAAATACATATTATAGATAAATTACACATGGAACAAATGAGCGTGTTATGAGCACACAACAATCAGGGTGGGAATCGAATCCACGACCGACGTCTTCGCGGGCAGAGTCACTAAGTGCTAGAACAACGGATAAGTCCATATGCTTTGGTTCTGTAGCTTATAGCGTTCGAGTCAAGCCACAGCCGGCCCGAAGGACTTACAACCACATATTATGTTAATTATAGCATATCCATTGGTAAAAGTTTCTTGAGGTTTACTACGGATCCTTAAAAACGAGTTTCGATTTCTCACATCGAGAACAAGCAGTTAAATCGAAAGTAACAAACCGAAACGAGCCTGTTACAATATTTATAATGGAAGGTCAGTACAAGTAACAAATCTTGTGGCGCGGAATGGTACAATTTATTACTTACAATAAAACTAAGGTGGCTCTTTAGCCTTACTTCGGTAGCGACGCGTCACGGTTCAAATTTATAGGTCGTTACTGAAATGTCCCCCTACTGGAAACGAAACTTTGTTGTGGTAATTGGCGACAGGATGCTTAGCTATCATAATGGAAATTCTAGTCGAGTTGAGTCTATGTTACTACTGTTATAAATGTGAAAGTTTGTGAAGTAGGATGGATGTATGGATGTTTGTTACTCTTTTATGCCAAAACGGATTTTGATGAATCTTGCTTTTAATAATAAATAATGTGATTTCTAGATCATTCAGTTTAAATGTAATCTCAGTAACACTAACTTATTGCGATAAAATCCGTTCGATAAAATCTATAAAACAGTAGTTTAATTTTAACATGTGACATTTAACATGACACATTTTAACATGTGCGAAATGTGGATTTCATATTACACCTCTTTTTTTTATGGGACTAATCCCACCCTCATTCCCACTACTGTGTCACCTGTGTAGCCAGGTTCAGCAGCAGTGACCATTGATGACAACGAGTTTTGACACTCGTGAAGTCCCGGGGAAAGTTAAACTGTCTTGGAACCCGCAACGAACTTAATCAGAAGTATATTGGAGGAGTTGTAAAATGAATAATCCACTTCCCTCCTTAACAAAGCGGGAGACAAGCAACGAAGAGATATAGTGATGAGAAAAGATAAGCACCACGGACATGAGCATTAAGGGGGCCTAAATTGTGAACTATGCCTGTTTCCAGTAATATGTATGGCAGAAACGCCTAAACGCACGGAAATTCGTCCTACTTGCCACAAGATCCGTATAGTACACTACTCCAGAAGTTACCTCTAATTCGTTAAGCATGATATTACGTTCAATTTGCCAAAGACTACACTCCCATAGAATGTGATGAGCAGATTGTTCATAATTGTTGCCAGATGTTGAACATTGACATAACGGTGAATCAACTAGCTTAAATGAATACAACTTGCTCTTAAAGTTGCCATGACCTGTAAGAAATTGGGCTACACATTGATCCACCTCCAACCAGTTCCTCGCCAGTCGCTCTCGGACGCATGGGAAGAACTGGTAGAGGTGACGGCCCTTAGTTGATGTGTTCCAGCGACATTGCCATTCATCAAGAAGATCGTCATAGACTGTGGATTGATGGTTCAACAATCTAGCGATCTTATGTCTGTCGCGCGGAGCTAGAAAATTTAGATCCATGTTATCTCGTGTCACGTAATACATTGCTGCTCGTCTTTGTGCCTCAAGATCGACTGGAAATACACCTGGTAGTACTGGCAAAGCTTCAGTACTAACTGTCCTACAAGCCTTGCACAAAAATATCAACGCGAGACGTTGACTTTGTAGCATTTTACGTCGTACAGCACCGATAGTAGCTCTATCAGCCCATGCAGGCGCACCATAACACATACAACCCAGATATGTTGCACCATAAATTACTTTTAAAGGTTTGAACGAAAGCCCCCATGTCGCAGTTGATATCTTTGACAAGGCGTAAAAACTTCTTTTAGATTTTTCACCTACTGTTTTAATGTGCTCGACAAATGAAGTTTCTCACTAAAACTAACCCTAAATAACAAACTGATTCTTTGTTTTTAATGGTGATGTTATTGAATTTGATTCGAGGCGGTGTTTTTAAGTTCCCTTTCAAAAGTAATTGAAATGTTTTCTGTGGAGAAAAATATAAACGATTGCGTTCACCCCAGTTGTTGATTAAGTGTAAACATTGATTAGCTAACCTTTCAAGTCCTACCCTAGTATTAGATTGAATAAGTAAAAGACCGTCATCTGCGTATCCGGTCAATGAGCAACCTGGTGGTAGTGGTATGCTTAGAAAGTCATCAAAACCTAGATTCCATAAATACGGGCCTAACACTGATCCCTGCGGACAACCCATGGTCAGCGCCTTCGACACAGCATGGTGGCCTAATTTTAACTTTGCTGTTCCATGTAGGAAATACGTATAAATGAGGGAATATATGTTACTAAAGCATCCACGAGACTTTAATTTAAGTAAAAGCATTGGCCACCATGCGTTGTCGAAAGCGCCAGATATATCTAAGAATATACCTAGCACATATTATAGTGTTGATGACGAAACTATCTTCCTAACCGATATAACTGCGTCAACTGTCGATTTACCTACTGTGAAGCCAAATTGTCTATCACTAAATCTGATACCGCCCGGCAGAAGCATATTACACCTCTGCCTACCCCTTCGGGGTTATACAGGTGTGAGTCTATAAAAAAAATATAATTTTAACATTAATGATACATCAAAAAATATTTGTCAACTAACCTAATGACCAGTCGTCTATCGATTGATTGATGTACCGACGACTCTCACTTTTCTTTTGATAGATGCTATTGTTCGGTGATCAATCGGTATGGTAACACCCTTAAATGTTTGTTTTGGTACAATACCTTATTATCTTAGCATAGTGCAATCCTTTTAGGTAGGGATAGTGTCTTTTCAACAAATTAAACAAATTTTTTCGATTTTTTTTCGAAATCGGTAATGAGAATCAGCTATTCATAGAGAAAAGAGTTTTGCATTACACTAACAATAACGTTATATTTTTATAGTCAGCTACATAAGTCCTTATAAATATACATGGTTTTGAATAATTTTGTCTGCCTAAATAATTTTATTGTTAATGTCAATATCTTGTAGGATTTCAGGACAAAGAAAACTGACCTCAGTCATCTGTCTGTTTAAATAAAATCCTTGCGTTACCGACTGGGGTAAGAAGGGATCGGGAAATCGGTTAAATTCAAATAAAATATACGGACCTAGCTGCGGGCATCTTCTGCTAATTTATAAATAAAGAATAATAATCGAGGAGTTTTAGTTCATAAAAGTCTCAGCAAATATTTTGAAGTGTTTAGCGACTTTTTAGTTGACGTTACAATATGAATCTAACATGTCTACTAAAATTAGCTTCCAACGTTGCGCAACATTAGGCATAAATACGCACGAAGCATTATGGGAAGAATCTCGTCCTTGTAGTGCAGAGGCGTCTATAATGGCCCGTTGTATCCACGGCAAGTACAGCAGGTAGCTTCAGAGGTGCAGTGCCCTTTGATTTTGCATGTTGAAAAGATAAATGCTTTCGAGTCTCAAAAACTACGTGGGCTGACATACGACGTTGAAAAGTCAGCGTACGCGATGCGTATGTGTCGATGATCGTCAGACCGTCTTGGTATCTATTGCGCACAGTGACTGGGTACATATACACCACAGTTACTTTTTGTTAAACAATATTTTACAATGTTAGATCTCAACATTCTATAACAATACACTCGAGGTAACTCCATAGATTGTTGCGTAAAGTTATTGAATGTTGTGTCTCAAAATGTTGTAAAGCACAAAATATATGTAGTTTGAATGCACCAGGATACATAACAACTTCAACGTTTTTGGAACATAAACTTCGCTTGCTCCAGCTGAGCACGTAATTTCGTTCCGTTCGGGTTTTATGTCATATATAAAATTTTAACCCCGCAGATTGGAAATACAAATAAAACTAAAACTTTGATAGACAATGTTACGACTTTTGAGGAACTTCATCCATAAACATATTTTATCAAAATTCTAATTTCGACGATTTCCATAACTGAATGCAGTATGAACTATTTATATTAAATCTATTGCATTTTAATCCTGAGATATTAAACCAGTATGAATGTATGTACATTTTGACGTGACAACGTCTTATAAATTGGTTTGCCGGGTGACACTTCAAGAAACTGCGTTACGCTCCGCTCACGTTATGCGCTCACAATGAGAGCGAGTGAGAGGCACGCGTCCCGCCTAAGAGCGAGAGAGACAGACATAAAAAGTGAAAGGCACGCGTCTTTCATCCTTCTTCCTACTATACGAATGAATATTCACATTAAACTTATTTTACCACTCAAAGTCGTTGTCACGTAAAACTTTCGCCCGTATACCGACTTTACAGGCAACCAATTTTTTTATTAAACTATAATACTAACCACTCATCTTCCTCTTAGCGTTATATTAGCGGACACTGGTCTAACCGGATTCAGCTGAATATTGGCTTTTCCACAGAGACTTGTGACTCCTGTGGTGTTGCTCGTGTCTATGGTCGGCGGTAATTGCTTACCATCAGGCGATCCGTCTGCTCGTTTGCCGCCTATTACTATATAAAAAAAAGAGAGCCTACCTGTCTGACCTCCGGATCCCGAAGGAATAGCGATATTCCATGGTTTAGACTAGTGTCAGTTTTTTACTTAGAAGTACTGACGCCCAATAACGATTGTAAAAGATCTTCATGACAGTCGGGACCGACGTTTTAACTTGCTCTCCGAGGCACAGCAATTCAATACGCACATAACTCCGAAAAGTCATTGGTGCGCGCCGTGGATTCGAAACCGATACCCTCTGCATCGCAGGCTGTTGAAATCTCCACTAGGCTATTGCTGCCGCTCCAATACTAACCACTAAATATCTGTAATAGAGTAATTTAAGCTAGTTGTTCTGTTTGGTTGATTTCTCATTAATATCGTAATGGGAATGTCAGTCAATCAAACCGAAAATGTGTATTATCTAGCGCATGCCGCAATTACCACTGACCACGCGATACAACCATGGATTACAGTGACAGAACCAAACTTGTATCAATGTAATTTACTTCAATTTTAAACTGGAAATTCCCTCCCGGCTTCCGTAAGGCTACTTACTTCGTCGACTTAGCTTATTAAACATCGTTCCCTGACACTACATTTATGGCCTGTCTTGGTGGTCACGCCATACTGAAACGGAGTAAGGAGCGGAAGGGGAGAAATTCGTAACGTAGTTTTTACTTTGACTATCTTTGACATACCATTATGAATAACATCAAGATAAAATTTATTAAATTATTTGGACGATTTAGTCGTTATATACATTGACCAACCATTATGAATAATATCGTTTTAGTCACTAAGGCTTTAACATATAAATATACAAAACCTTTACAAATTTTACTCAGGCACGATAAGGGATTTTGTATGTTTTAAATTTGATCTATTATGACTTATTTTAACCAGTCTGATTTAAATTACTTAGCGGAAAAAACTATTTTGCAATTCTTAAACAGATTTTGAAATTGAGTCAGAAACATACAAATTTTTCATTGTACACAAAGTAAAACGAAACAAGTGCACAACAACAAACATACAAAATGACAAATAAAAGATTTTTATAAAAATAATACTTCGCAACCACAAAAAGGAAGTCAAACTTGCTACCCGAAGGAAGAAGAGGGGTTTCTACGACCGTAGTCATCGTTTTGCACAAATCTTACAAGCTTTAGAAACAGTACCGCTCTACTATATACTAATTAATCCAATTGCGTGAACTACGAGAGTTGAGTCCGGCCCTCGCAATTGCCGGTCTTCTCAGTAGCAACGGACTCCCCGACTATAAACCAACAAATACTCCTTATAAACTAACGACTACGAAAAACTTTAATAGCGCGTTTCAGGCCCGCCGCTGTAATTGGTCAGTTTACTTATTATGAAAACCGCAAAACTGTGAAGAAGAAAGTATAAACAATATTTTCGCGTTTGTCATATTTCTGGGCAAATGGCCAAATTTCTTAATACCTATTTGTATCTGTATTTTACGGCTTTGCAGGCATCTCGCCAAAATGAGATAACGACAATTTCTGATGTTGGGATGATAAGGCGGCTTGCAAGAGAATACTGCTAGGCTGGGCAGCATATAGGATACTCTGTCGTGTGTTTTTGTCCAAAGCCTTAAGACAAAAGTCTTCAACAAATGCGTTCATTAGTTATTACTATGAAAAACAAACGTTTAAAAACGTATTAATATTAAATTATCGTCGTTTTACACCTATCCATTAGCAACACAAATTGAGCAAATTAGACGCCATTTCCATTAGTTGTTTCGCTCATTACTCCGTGTTAAATTCAGTTTCATGATGATAGTAATTAAGAACCGTGACGCGCAATTAAGTTGTTCGCAATCTGCGCCAATGTAAAAACAATTAAAATACCGCTAGCTATGCCGAATTGTTTTATTTATATATATTTTATATTTTACTTCTTTATTAAAAAACTACGATGGTAGCCAAGTGGGGTCACTAACCCTACTAATGCTGCAAATGTTCCCGTGTTCAAACTCACGGCACGCATCACTGATTTCTCCAATTGAAATTTTATCAAGAAGGCGCTGAGGAAAAACGTCGCGTAGAAACCTGTTTGTCTGAAAGTTCCTCATAATGTACCCGAAAGACATGTGGGTAGACCCATGACTTCCACAACGCCTTGTCAACCCAACCTGGCGGAACCCTTCACATGGACCCAGTTGTGCTACAGTTTCATCATCATCAGCCTTTAACAGTCCACTGCTGGACTAGGCCTCTCCTTTGAAAGGAGGAATTGGCCTACTATACCACGTTGGCCAAACGGGTATGTATAGGGTTTTTGTCAAGTTTTCCTTCACTTACAGTGCTGTTCTCTGCATAATATTAATATTATTTGCTCTTTAAGCAGGACTAATATTATTACAAATTATTCTTAATAAAAGTATAGTGTAATGATTGGGTGCAATTGCCCTTTTTGCCCTTTCACCACAAACTGACAACTGTCGTAGCTTTGATTAATATACAAAACATAAATCGTGATACGCTTTATTTTTTTGACGTCTAATGTTTATAGAGTCGCCCGGTTGGAACCAGGATTACGAAAATAAGTACCTAACCTATCTATTTCATTTACTTAACAATTGCCCGTATTTATGCAAAAAGGAACCACACGATAAATTTCGATTTTTGCTTTTTTCGATGAATACTAATAATTATTTTACAAACTCTGCTGCCTCGTTGGTCTCGCGGCATAAATGTGCGCGTGGGATCGGGAGGTCCCGGGTTCGATTCCTAGGTCGGGCAGTGTTATCGGGTTTTTCTGTCACGAAATTCTCAGTAGCAGCACGGAGTCTGGAAATGTGCCCGGTACGGCAATAGGCTCGCCCCTTATTACGTGGGACTAAAGTATATCTAGCGAAAAGTGGGTGTAGAAATACACCTCTGCCTACCTCTTCGGGGTTATAGGCGTGAGACTATGTATGTATGTATTTTACAAACTTGCTATCCATGTGGTCCCAACGGCACAGTAATTTGTTTGATCCATATAGTTTTTCAGATTTCGAGTATTCTTGTAACCAAAAATAGAAACCATTTAACATTCCATAATTTATTATACATACCAGTCATATAACATGAAACGCTCTCGTAAACTACTACTATATCCTCTTCTGTAGATTTGTATAGCTCGTTTTGAATTACAAATATGTGTTCAATATGACTCTCTGTGATTTTTTTAAAGCTGTCTGCACTAGCTTGGTTTTCATGACACTGTGCGTCTCTAAACAAACACAATTTAGTTGGCAGTATCAGGTAAGTTATAGTTATTGTATACAAGCAGACTAAAAGCTATATTTTATGTGTCACCATTAGACAACAGGTATAAAGTCTATTTCTAGAAAGGTCACTGACCAGTAATCCAATTTGCTGCTGTTATACGATGCACATAAATGTCTAGAGAACGAAAAACCACAATCACCTCAAACAGTGATTTATAAATCTTCTAATTGGTTAGTTGAATTTCGTGCATGTTCATACGTGCACTGCTGTCTCCGTGGCCCAGTGGATAGCGATTGCGTCTGTTGACCGGGAGGCTCCGGGAGTTTTCCGAATTTTCAGCAGCAGTATGAATTCCAGCAATGTGCAGGTAACGGCAATAGCTTGCCTCCTATTGCGTGGCCCCTTCGGGGTCACAGGCGTCACGCTATGGCACTATAAATACGAGCACCGTTGCGCCACGTTGTAAAGGAGTGGTTAGGTCTATAGATAGTTGCCTGAAAGCATTCGACATGGCCTAATGAATAGATCTAACGTAAATAGATTTATACCTAGTGCGAAACTTCCGTCGCTACTTCAGCAACATTAAGTATTTGAAAGGTATTATTATTGTGAGTGTCACGTATTTTATTAAATCTTTACTTAATATTATAAAGCTGAAGAGTTTGTTTAGTTGAACGCGCTAATATCAGAAACTAGTGGTCCGATTTGGATAATTATTTTTGTATGGGATAGCTCATTTTTTGTCGGTAAAGCAATAGAAAAGGCTGTAACTTATAAAAAAGAAATGTATAAAATCACGCAATGAGCCTCAGACGTGGAGCAGTAGCCGTCAAAAAAGTGGGTGTACTTGGTACTTGGTAGCACAGGCTGTTTCCTCAACTCCACGTCCTGGCGTGTATTTGGGCGTGCGGGTGGGAATGGTGTTGTCACTCGAGCCACGCTCCAGTGACAACACCACTCCCAGCTCATCGGGGAAGGCCAGAAGACACTTGATGTGGCCCGCTGCTTTCCTCAGGGTGTCTGGTCAGGTGCTGCTGCCTGTACTTTGAGACCTCAGAGCAGTCAGGAGCAGGTGGGCTGCCGTCTCATCTGCTGCCATACAGGCTCTGCACAGCGGGCTGTCAGTGATACCTATAGTAAATAGATGCTTATTAAAGGATCCGTGTCCTGTGTAGGTGGCTGCGGGAAGAGCCTCCTTGGCCTGCCTACATGTTTCAATACCGATCCAGGACTGGTTGTGCTGGGTCCTGGTTCTGTTTCTTACCAGATTGCGATAAAAACCAGAAGGGAGGGGAATAATCGGCTCGGCTCCCACCACCTCTAAAGTGGCAAGCCTCTTCTGGCAAGTACGTCGGCTGCATCATTCCCTCTTGAGCCACTGTGGCCCTTGATCCATTGCAGTGTTAGTTTGTTTAGTTTACCTACCACTGTTAGTTTCTGGTGGCATTCTAGTGTGAGTGCTGAGGTGATAGTAAGGGTTTTGAGGTCTTAGAGGACAGCCATATTATCCGAGACGATCCTAATGGATCGTTCCTTTACCTCACGTGCCATGGTTGCTGTAGCAGCTAGGATTATGTCGAAACATTCGGCCTGATAAATCGTGTTATAGGTTTCAAGCGGTGCTGCGATGTTGATGTTTAGGTCCTCAGAGAATACTCCTAAACCCGTATCTGTATCCTTCTTTAACCCATCTGTGAAGATCGTAAGCTCGTTGTTAACCGCTCCTCCGTGTAGATCCTCGTACAGTTGGATTTTGTATTTCTTGTCAAACACGAAGTGTTTTGTTATTCGGTCGTCGATGACTTGTGTTAGAGGAACTTCTTTGAAGAGTGTGTCTAAGTTGCTGGTGTGTGGTGTGTTGGTGTCTTTCCAGAGCTTCAGAGTTCTTAGCCGAACCGCCGACATCGTTGCTTCCTGTTGTATGAGCAGATGCAATGGAGGTATATCCAGCAACACTTCGAGTGCCGCTGTAGGTGTGGTTTTCATGCAGCCAACGTGGGTGTAACCGTGGGCTTAGCTAGTTATAGATAATCTGATAATAGATCTTAATATTGTACTTATTCGTAAGAGATTTATTCATATTCATTCCATAATATATTTAGATATATGTTATTGAAAGGATATGAATCATCCTCATCCTCTTAGCGTTATGCCAGTTTCAATCTGGGTGCCGCTTACTAGTCTAAGCGGATTTGGTTAATATGAGCTTTTCCACGGAGCGACTGCCTGTCTGACCTCCGCAACCCGAAGGGATAGCGATATTCCATAGTTAAGACTAGTGTCAGTTTTATTTTAGAAGCTACTGACGCCCTGTAACGATTGTCAAAGATCTTCATGACAACCGGGACCGACGGCGTAACGTGCTCTCCGAGGCTCGGCACAAGTGATAATTAACAATTCAATACGCACATAACTCCGAAAAGTCATTGGTGCGCGCCGTGGATTCGAACCCGATACCCTCTGCATGGCAGTCTGTTGGTATCTTCACTAGGTTATCGCTCCCTTTTTGAAAGAATATGAATAATATAATGGATATTCGTTGAATTATATTCATATTCATTCAATAACATTTTTAGATATTTAAATTCTAACTGTATACATTACAACAATTTTACACTACAAAACTAAACTATTTCATCAACGAACCCTCACGTTAGTTTACTGAATGAGTACTCTTTAAATCAGGTATAAATCTTTCCACATAACGCAGCGAGCCGCCACCTCAAATGTGAATGAAAAAGACTGGCTGAATAAACGTCGATGTCACCACATTCCAGAATGCCATAATCGCTAAGATCCAAATAAAAGCAAACTGACAAAATGTTACCGAAGTGAAATAGTCTGCAATGCAGTATCGTGCCAAGAATAGTATTGCTAAACTGTCTCTTTCGGTCTATTTCAGTTGAATACTAACTAAGCCTTTACAAACTACATGCACAATTCAAACGGTTGTGTTGACTAAAGGCCAGCTCCAATGTTTGAACTATCCATGGATTTTGCTACTAGAGATACATATTTGACGTATTTTATATTGAGCTTATGTCAAATATGTATCTTTAATCTCCAAAACCATGGGTAGATCAAATATTGGGACTGGCCGTAAACTTAACAGATACTTTGACCTTTGTACGGTTCTTATGGCGCAGGAAATAGGTGTTACATTCGCACTGCAACTTAATAGCTTAACTTGTTGCTGTGTGTCTATAAATTAGTATAGTACCTATTGATAAAGATAAAATAATTTTTATTCTCACACCCACACAAATAAAAATATCAATAAAACAAAATTGGGCAAGTGCGAGTCGGACTCGCGCACGAAAGGTTCCGTACCATCATCTATTTAAAAAGAAAATCACGTTCGTTGTATATATACTTAAATACTTTTTAAGTTTCTACCTATTTATTAAGATCGAGTAACAAATTGCTTAAAAAATACGTTTGTTGTATGGGAGCCCCCCTTTATTATTTACTTTTTTTGATTTAATTATTTATTTTGAAAGGTAATATAGAACTACATATTCTGGGAAAATTTTAAGTCTGCCTGTTAAAATTTACAGTTAGTAATTTTGAGCAAAAAATAGCCGCTGGCGACGACTAGTAATTCATAAATTACGATTTAGGTAAGTTTTCTTTGTCTAAAAATCCTAGAAGTCATTGAGGATAGTAACTAGCTGGGACTATATATTATAACCATTCTTAATCACGTAGGGTTGTGTATGGACATATTAAGCTGACTGTACTGTTTTATGTACGTTCGTCAGTTTAGAGAGAATATCAAAATGACAAAATCTGGCTCCATTCCAAGACGTCTCTAATTTGATTCCAGAATATTCGCTAGCGTTTTTGCTCCTCAACCTATCTCAGACTCAATATTACGCTTTCATTATCTATTTGTTTCGAGGAAATGTCGCCAGTAAGTACTCTAAAACGATTATTCCATGCTACAGCCAAATTAAAGTGCAATGTGCCTTAAAATTAAGTGTCTTATTATTTGATTCGCCGTCCGACAATTTAGCTTTTATGATGAAAATTTACATTAAGTTTAGGTAGTCGTCGATAAGAAGTGGACACATAAATGAGACTTCAACTATTATTATAACAGAGTATGTATGAATAGAGTGTATATGGACCGTGTGGGATTGAGAATACGGAATGTCACCACCCCATATCATCCCGTGGGTGTCGTAAGAGCCGACGGAGGGAGCATATTATGCAGAGAACAGCACTGTAAGAGAAGGAAAACTTGATACAAACCCTATACCAACCCGTTTGGCCAGCATGGTATAGTAGGCCAATTCCTCCTTTCAAAGGAGAGGCCTAGTCCAACAGTGGACTGTTAAAGGCTGATGATGATGATGTATGAATAAATAGTTTGTGCAACAAGAGAGCAAAGTTGTTTTTTACCCGACTACGGCGAAGCCAAAAGGAAGGGTAATGTTTTTGGCAGTCTATGTATATATGTTTTATGTTCCACCGTAGCGCCTAAAATACCAAACCGATTCTAATAAATGGGGTGTCAAAAGATTGGTAATAATAGCCCGGTTGATATAGGCTCTATACATCTAATATATAAAATTCTCGTGTCACAGTTTTCGTTCCCATACTCCTCCGAAACGGCTTGACCGATTTTGATGAAATTTTTTGTGCTTATCCGGTATCTATGAGAATCGGCCAACATCTATTTTTCAAAAAAAAAAAAAAATTGCAAAACAACGTTTGCCGGGTCAGCTAGTTTTATCTAAATTTTCTGTTACGGAATTAATATCTCAGATTCCGACCTCAAAAAAATAATATAATAGGATAATCATTACGTGTTTAGTATCAAAAGAAGGGTATTGGTGAGTACATTACAAATATGTACATATAACATACTGTTTGAGTCAAAATATAAGTTTTATACGCGATTGTATTACAATTCGTGCGGTACAGACGCTTTGAGTTACATATTTTTCTTTCTTGCTTCCTTTAAATGTGCCAATGTAAATATTGCACGGTAAGTTTACATGCCCTTGCCCTGGATACGGAAACGGATTAAATAAAAAAATAAGTTTTAAAACTATAACCCGACTACGTAAAAAAGAGTGTCTAAAAAGGACAAACCAAGAAAAGTATAAGTACAGAAATGCTCAAGCTTGAGCCGTGGTCGCACTTATTGTATACTAGTGTACATGAAATTACCTGCCACGTTTGTCTATTGCAGGTAAAGTATTCCTATCACCCACACATTAGATAGGTATACAAATAGGTGCGACCACGGCTCTAGCTTGAGCATTTCTGTACTTATACTTTTCTTGTTTTGTTCTTTTTAGACACTCTTTTTTACGTAGTCGGGTTATAGTTTTAAAACTTATTTTTTTATTGTTTCGAGTGCTGATTTTGAGTCCCGAGCAGGCGAAGGATTCTATATTTGATTCACGAGCGTAGCGAGTGATTCAAAGTTAGAATCCTGAGCGTAGTGAGGGACTCAACAGCACGAGATGCAAAAAAATTTGCTTTCGTGTAGCACACATAACTTTTCACCTCAGCAGTGAGAACACATATTACTTAGGAGACATAGAACTGAACAGGAAAGATTGAAATAACGATCGCGAGACTTCTCAAGAAGAAAAATTAATTCTGCATTAATTACTTGTTGTTTCAACTTGAGAACTAGATTATTTTATATATAAATATAATTTAACACGTTACGCTATACGCTATCAGCATCAGTGAAATATTTATTCCCGCTAATTTTTTAAATTTTAATCGCGTTTTGATACCACGTTTGGAATTTTATGACCTTGATACCGCGTCCCTGATGTTTATTTTTCAAGTGTATCATTGTTGAAATTCCAAATAAAATGTATTTGTTATATACCAATTTTATACTATTAATTAGACTTATTTTTATTAAAATCCAATAATAAATTAAACATATAAACAATAACATTTAAAAAAAACGTTATTTCTTTATTACAAATGTCTTTTAATTTTAGGGTATTACCTACGCGTTACATAACGTCTTTTCTTTGAGGTCGAATTTCAAAATCGAATTTCGAAGGGGTTTGTTTTTTTCACTCGCTTTTTTATATGCATGTGAAAGAGACAGAGCACAGCAAAATTCGAATGTTTCAAATTTATGGCTGAACAATGTCAATTCGTGGCACTGAAGATTGAAAAATTAAAAAGCTACTTTGCCTCACGCTCGAATCAAAATCGCGTTTTGTTCACTGTTGTCTCGCAGCAAAAGCGGCATGTTTGGGCTGCTGAGGTGAAAAAGTAATTTTCACCTCAGCAGCTCAAACATGCCACATGAGTAAAAGTAGCTTTTTAATTTTTCAATCTTCAGTACCACGAATTGACATTGTTCAGCCATAAATTTGAAAACATTCGAATTTTACTGTGCTGTGTCTCTTTCACATGCATAATTATAAAAAAGCGATTGAAAAAAACAAACCTCTTCAAAATTCGATTTTGGAATTCGACCTCAATGAAAACATGTTTGGAAACGCGTAATACTTTAAAATTTAAAGATATTTGTAATAAAGAAATTACCTTTTTTTTTAGAGTTACTGTTTATATGTTTAATTTATTATGCGGTATCAAAACGCGATTTAAAAAAATAGCGGGAATAAAAATTTCGCTGATGCTGATAGCGTATAGTGTAACGTGTTAAATTATATTAATATATAAAACTAGCTTTTGCCCGCGGCTTCGGTCGCGTAAATTCGAGGTTCTCTAGTTATAGTATCTTCATCATCTGTGTTAGGGGTATTACAAATCTCCTTTATTGCGCGGATACTTCTATAATTGTCGTTTTAACTGTTTAAGTTTGTGTTTAAGAAATATAACTGCAAAAAGTATTTACACATACAAACTACTTAGTTCTTATACTTAGAAGTACTCAAAATGTATCGTACGGTATCTGTGACGTCTTGCTGGTGGCCAATATGGCGATTGTGATTTGTCTGTCAGAACCATTAGAATTTAGCAAAATACTCGACAATCCGAATTTTGCGGATATATGTTGTCGACTCGAAATCTTTATTTTTTTATATTTAATTATTCAGGTAAGGTTTCGATGTACTCCTTGACGAAATTATTAATATAAGATTTGACACTGCGATAGCAGCACAGTCAGTCGGTTCCAATGTGAAACATTCCAAAATCCACAACTACTTACAAATTAAAAATTAAGTAAATAAAACATTTTCCAGTGGACTAAATTGGAAATCTAAACCATTATCAGGCCCCCTTGAACACACAAACAAAATTTCATCAAGATCGGTCCAGTCGTTGAGGAGGAGGTCAGTGACATACACGCGCACACAAGAAATATATATATTAACCTTTCGACGACCGAGGACATGAATTCATGTCCTACAAAAAAGTCCCCTTGTTTACCGACGACATGAATTGATGTCCAGATTACGTCCCTCAATCTATGACGTTTTTTACACTGACCTAGTACATTTTATCAATTATTTCAAATGGCATTGCATTTTTACGAATCATAGACAGCTCTGAAACCTTCTTCTGATCCAATTTGATGTCAAATTACAAAGTAAAAGGACATTTAATTTCAATGCGCGCGAAACTGTGAATTTTAGCAAATGTTTGCTATTGAAAAGGGGGAATTATTATAATGGATACATGCATATTTTTAGTTTTAAGTGGAAAACCCATATTATACAGAATATAAAAATACAAAAATAAACAAAAAAAATGTTTTATTTTTGATTATAATACGCTACAATTGTCGATAGAACCGGTATTCTAAGATCCGTTAAAAACAGAGAGCTATACAAAACTAAATATACACTCAAATGTTATTATTATATTTTTTTTATATTGGCTATATAAGTGGGTTTCAAGAAATTATAACTCAAACTCTTGAAAACATAAACAAAGACCTCTCAGAGCGATAACATTCAATGTCTAGTATCGCGCGCGCGATGATGTCGTACAGCGCGGTCGTATAGCCAAATTGACGTTTTAGAGTGCGCGGTACTTGAAAGGTTAAGATAATCTAAAAAGATGAGCGAAACTAGCGATGATGACTGTCCTTTAACACCAGAAGAGTTAAAACGACAAGTGATTAATACAGAATTAAGTTTTCAATCTATTCCTGTTCATTTCTATGTCTCCTAAGTAATATGTGTTCTCACTGCTGAGGTGAAAAGTTATGTGTGCTACACGAGAGCAAAGTTTTTTGCATCTCGTGCTGTTGAGTCCCTCACTACGCTCAGGATTCTAACTTTGAATCACTCGCTACGCTCGTGAATCAATCATAGAATCCTTCGCTTGCTCGGGACTCAAAATCAGCACTCGAAACAAAAAACAACTTTGCTCTCTTATTGCACAAATAACTATTTACTGGAAGCATTTTTATTTATAATAAAAGGATGCCCGCAGCTATGCAGGTATATTGTATTTTTAGTTATCTGTTTCCGATCCCATGAAAATGTAGGGCAATTCCTTCTTAGTGCACCCTCTGGTTGGTTTCGGTTCCCAAAGAATGTTCTTTGGGAACCGAAACCAACTAAACCATTATCAGGCCCCCTTGAACACACAAACAAAATTTCATCAAGATCGGTCCAGTCGTTGAGGAGGAGGTCAGTGACATACACGCGCACACAAGAAATATATATATTAACCTTTCGACGACCGAGGACATGAATTCATGTCCTACAAAAAAGTCCCCTTGTTTACCGACGACATGAATTCATGTCCAGATTACGTCCCTCAATCTATGACGTTTTTTACACTGACCTAGTACATTTTATCAATTATTTCAAATGGCATTGCATTTTTACGAATCATAGACAGCTCTGAAACCTTCTTCTGATCCAATTTGATGTCAAATTACAAAGTAAAAGGACATTTAATTTCAATGCGCGCGAAACTGTGAATTTTAGCAAATGTTTGCTATTGAAAAGGGGGAATTATTATAATGGATACATGCATATTTTTAGTTTTAAGTGGAAAGCCCATATTATACAGAATATAAAAATACAAAAATAAACAAAAAAATGGTTGCCTGTAAAGTCGGTATACGGGCGAAAGTTTTACGTGACAACGACTTTGAGTGGTAAAATAATTTTAATGTGAATATTCATTCGTATAGTAGGAAGAAGGATGAAAGACGCGTGCCTTTCACTTTTTATGTCTGTCTCTCTCGCTCTTAGGCGGGACGCGTGCCTCTCACTCGCTCTCATTGTGAGCGCATAACGTGAGCGGAGCGTAACGCAGTTTCTTGAAGTGTCACCCGGCAAACCAATTTATAAGACGTTGTCACGTCAAAAAATGTTTTATTTTTGATTATAATACGCTACAATTGTCGATAGAACCGGTATTCTAAGATCCGTTAAAAACAGAGAGCTATACAAAACTAAATATACACTCAAATGTTATTATTATATTTTTTTTATATTGGCTATATAAGTGGGTTTCAAGAAATTATAACTCAAACTCTTGAAAACATAAACAAAGACCTCTCAGAGCGATAACATTCAATGTCTAGTATCGCGCGCGCGATGATGTCGTACAGCGCGGTCGTATAGCCAAATTGACGTTTTAGAGGGCGCGGTACTTGAAAGGTTAAGATAATCTAAAAAGATGAGCGAAACTAGCGATGATGACTGTCCTTTAACACCAGAAGAGTTAAAACGACAAGTGATTAATAATAATAATAATAATAATAATAATATTCTTTATTGTACACCAATCGGAATTACATATAAAAAATTGTGATTAACAGTTAATGCACAAAGGGCGGCCTTATCACTAAAAAGTAATTTCTTCCAGGCAACCTTTGGATGGACTGGAAACTGACGGATTTCGAAAAAGGGGTAGTGTTGGTGTGTTCAGATATTGTACATTATTAATAGGATTTTAAACGATAAATAGGTACAAAATACTGTAATTAAATAATGATACATATATTAATAAATATACTATACTTTGTTAATACTATACTTATATATATATATATTTATACATATACATACTTATAATATATAACTAAATGATTAGGAGTAAGTGAACTGTACTAATTGAGACAGGAAAAAAGAAATAGAAAATTAAAAGTTTATGACAATGTGGAGGAGAGCTGAATGGAAAGGTAGTGGTCTCTTACTAATCTTTTAAAGGCTGACAATGATTGTGCTTGCCTGATGGATATGGGCAGTGCATTCCATAGCCGAGCAGCTTGGACTGTAAACGATTTGTCATAAAAACTGCTGGAATGCATTGGCATTTCCAATCTTAATTTCACCGATGACCTCAGCGATCTCGAATGTGTGTCATTGAGGAACTTAAAGCGTTCTTTTAAGTAAGGGGGAGTAGAAGGGTTAAAGAGAATATTGTAAAGCAAAGAAAGGATGTGAGTATTCCGTCGAAGGCGAATTGGGAGCCACTTGAGCATGTTACGGAAATTTGAAACGTGATCATATTTGCGTAATCCAAATATAAATCTTATACAGCAATTTTGAAGACGCTCAAGCTTATCAAGTTGCTCCTCAGTGAGATCTAGATAACTGACATCTGCATAGTCAAGGATTGGTAAGAGCAGAGAATTAGCAAGCGCAATTTTAGTGGCATTCGGCAAAAAGTTTCGCAATCTTCGCAAGTTCCCCGCCGCTGCAAATAATTTGCGACTAACCTCACCTATTTGTGGGCACCAAGATAGCGTTTTATCAATATATACACCCAGATCCTTTACACAATCACTAATAGGTATAGGGATTCCACCAAAGTTAATCTGGGGTAGAAGATTCCAGTCAATGCGTGCGATCATCCTAGGACTACCAACGACAGTAACCTGCGTTTTTGTTGGATTAATCTGTAAACCGAATCTTAGGCTCCAAGCAGATATCCATTCTAAATCGATGTTTATAATGCGAAAGGCATCAAATAAACTATGAACCGGTGCTTGAGTGTAAATTTGCAGATCATCTGCATAAAGGTGGTAGGATGACTGGAGTTGATAAGAGATAGAATTTATAAAAATTGAAAAAAGTAATGGAGATAGAACGCCACCCTGCGGTACGCCGGCTGTTGTATTACACCACGAAGAGAAGGAATCTTCAATACGTATACGCTGCCGACGACCAAACAGGTAACTGTGAAACCAATCAATCACTGGTGGAGATATGTTAATAGAGCGCAATATACCAAGAAGAGTATGGAAATCTACAGTATTGAAGGCATTACTGAAATCAAGCAGAGAGAGGACCGTCAGATTTCCATTCTCCATACCAAGCCTTATGTCGTCGGTAATTTTGATAAGCGCCGTTGTGGTGCTGTGACCAGGACGGAAGCCGGATTGGAGAGGATTAAGGAGTAGGTTCTTATTAAGGAAGGTGCTAAGTTGGATATGGACTAGGCGCTCGAGCACTTTAGAGAGGAACGGGAGTATAGAAATAGGACGATACTCGGAAAAGGACAAAGGTTTGGATTTTTTAGGTATGGGAACAATTTGGGCGTCTTTCCATGCAGATGGAAATACGCCCAAGGATAAGGATTGATTAAGGATATGACAAAGGATGGGAAGGATTTCCTCTAAGATGGGAAGGATCATTTTGCGACTAAGATAATCATTACCGACTGCATTGGAAGAAATCGATAATACGCTCTTTTTAACATCACACGCGGATAATTGATTAAAAACGAAAGGTGGGTAGTTTGGGGTTGGAAGCGATGAAAGATCTTGTAAAGTCTTAGCTTTAGTTGTCGCATCAAAATTGGACGAAGTAGAGAAATGTTGATTTAATAAATCAATATCAATATTATTGGAACTGGATTCATGTGTGGACTTTCCAACTCCCATAGTTCTTAGAAATTTCCAGACTTTAGCTGGGTCTTCATTCTCGACAGAATTGTGAATGTATTGGCGTTGTGCTTTCCTACACACCTTGCTGCAGTGATTTCTTATTGCAATGTAGTTATCCCAATTGCTAGGAGTCGGGCGACATTTAAATTTCGTCTTAGCCACGGCTTTCCTTGACAATAGATCTTTTATTTCTTTTGTAAGCCACGGCGAGGGTAAATGTTTAACTCGGATAGCACGGACTGGAGCATGTACATCGTATAGATGAATAATCTTGTCAGTGAATATTTCGACTTTTTCGTCTATGGAATCTGAGCTTTCAACAGAACTCCAGTCAATGTTGCTGGCATCACTACGAAGTCTCTCTGCATTTATGCCACCAAAATTACGCTGAAAAAGAATTTTGGCCTTTGCCTTAGGAAGACGAAGTTTATACGACAGGAAAATTAAGTCATGGTAAGAGAAAGCATCAGCTGGAAGCTGACCATGCTTAGCGACGAGAGAAGGTGTAGAAACGAGCATAAGATCAAGAAGGGAGGGAGTTGCATTAGGCAAGTTATGCGTCGCATTTAAAGGGAGAATAGACAAGTTACAAGATTGGACAATATTGCTTAAAGAAGAAGAGCGAGAATCCCTTTTTAATAGACAAGTGTTAAAATCGCCCATGACTATGGTGTGACTGTAAGATGGAGAAAGAGTTTCTAAGATTTTTTCAAAAGAAGAGAAATAATTGATACGGCAGTTTGGAGAATAGTAGACACCGAGTAGAACCTTCGTATGAGCAAGATCCAATTCCAAAAAGAGATGCTCGCCGGCGTTAAGTGGAGGTGGTTGTGATGACATATTGACTACTTTATAAGGAATATGTGAACGGAGATAAATGGCAACACCGCCACCACCACCCCCGGTGCGATCATTTCTTATTAGCCTAAAGTTGGGAAGTGAGTAAGAAAGAGTTGAAAGGCACGGTTTTAACCAAGATTCAGAAATAAGAATAGCGTGGATATTCTTACAGTCAAACGTGGTCAGCATATCCTGGAAATGGGCTGGAATACTCTGAGCATTTATATGGACTACATTCAAGTTACCGGGTACATCGGCGAATAACGACAGAAGTGTATCAGCAAGCGAGGGAATGCTTGCAAAGCTGTTATTATGACTACTGACAGAAAAGAAACTATCATCATCACTGCTGTTATCTTGATCTAACATGACAGAAAAAAATACTTATATTAATAAATAAATAAAAATAAAATAATTAATAACAATTTAACAAAATAATATTATGCAATACGCTATTCAAAGTTCGTCCACCTGCCAGTTGCGTGCTAACAGAAAAAAAAAATACAAAAAAAAAAAAAAAAAAAAAACTCATTGCACACAATACTATACACAAACAATATACCTAGATAAGATGTTATAAAAGCCAAATTAAACTATAATAGAACATTAAATAGATCACAACATCCGCGCACTATTCATTAATTACCAGCTTTTTATTTTATTATAAACATGAACGGTAAATTATTATTAAAAAAAAAAAGAAACATGAGAAAAATAAAATGTATTGAAAGTCAAAGAAATGTTTCTCGTTTCTGAACGTTATTAAGTGATGTGTATAACGTAACGGACAGCTGTCATAGATAGACGTCATAGTGTCATGTCATGTTCAATGTTCATTCCGTTCACTCATCACAATACAATAATTGACAATATTTTTGCACGATAATAGAAGGTAACAAACAAGCAACAAAGAATACATACAGTTTTATAGGAACAGGAAACGAAAGTGAGATGTTTGTAGTAACCAAAATATAAGAAACGAAGGAGGTATTACTAAAGTTTTGAACCATGCAAGATAGTTAAGAAATACGTACATAATGTAAACAAATGTGCGGTTGCTGCAATCACTTGACAAACTTGAATACGGATCACTTTTTCGTGGCAGCAGCGCGTTTTGACTTTACCACGCCGGGTTTATCAACAGTGGGCGCCTTTTGTGTGGCTGAATTTATCCTGTTCAGTTCACCGAGCGACGAAATACGATGCTGTTTGCCGTCGGGGTCCATCACGAATATACGCCCCTCTCGTGTCCAACTTTTAGTGACGCCAAATCGTTCTCGTGCAGCCATAAAAACGTCGTGTCGCACCTTGGTTAAGAATTCAGACAAGGTTTTGCCGCTGCCTTTCAGTTTTGTCTTCGAATACCAGACCTTGTCTCGAACAGCAACCCGATGAAACTTGACCAGTATAGGTCTGGGCTTGTGAGTACTTGAAGGTCGCCCCATCCTGTGGCAACGCTTGATGTCATCCTTCACAAAGTCAGTTAGCTGAAGATCTTTCATAATGTTGATGATTGATTGAGCCGGATCTTCACTCTTCTGCTCTGGAACACCATGTACTAGCAGCATTTTGCGACGGCTGCGCATCTCGATGCTGTCCACCTCGCGCGCCATCAATTCCATCTGCTGCTGGAAAGCTGCCATAGTCTCCATCGCGAATGACCGGAATATTGCAAACTCAGCTGCAAGACTTGCCAAGCTAGGTGCGGTGTTTGTGTTCTTAGCGCTTTTTTGCAGTTCAGCTTCGAAGTTTGACATACGTTCTTCGATGCCAGCCATTATATTGGTGAAGGAAGTTTTCATGGCCTCCATATTATCCAAGTTTTTATGTTTTGTGCAAATAAGTATTGCGAGTAGGAAATAACACAGAACTGGTAGGTATTTTATGTTACCATAAGATTATTAACATAAGTTTGTTGAAATAATAAAATAAACTATTTTTAAATAATTATTAAATGGGAGCAAAAAAATTTTTGTCCTTGTTGTACCAACTACCCTCTCAGTTTTTGACAGTGATTAATACAGAATTAAGTTTTCAATCTATTCCTGTTCATTTCTATGTCTCCTAAGTAATATGTGTTCTCACTGCTGAGGTGAAAAGTTATGTGTGCTACACGAGAGCAAAGTTTTTTGCATCTCGTGCTGTTGAGTCCCTCACTACGCTCAGGATTCTAACTTTGAATCACTCGCTACGCTCGTGAATCAATCATAGAATCCTTCGCTTGCTCGGGACTCAAAATCAGCACTCGAAACAAAAAACAACTTTGCTCTCTTATTGCACAAATAACTATTTACTGGAAGCATTTTTATTTATAATAAAAGGATGCCCGCAGCTATGCAGGTATATTGTATTTTTAGTTATCTGTTTCCGATCCCATGAAAATGTAGGGCAATTCCTTCTTAGTGCACCCTCTGGTTGGTTTCGGTTCCCAAAGAACATACGTGAAAAATTTCAGCTTCAAGTCACCTTGCAACAATTTTTGCTTTGCGGTGTCAGTCAGTATCGGAAGAATTTTATATGTTTTGATAAGCATGCTGCGGTCTAATATCACTTTGTAAGTGATAATTTGGAATAATATAGTACAAACTAAAATGTACTGCCTCCGTGGTTCAGTAGATAGCGTATGCGACAACTTATCCGAGGGTTCGATTCCCGGGTCGGACAAAAGTGTAACTGGGTTTTCCGATTCTCAGTAGCAGCGCGGAGTCTGGTGATGAGCCCAGTAACGGCAACAGGCTCGCCCCCTATTACGTAGGAGCTAAAAATTCATGGTGAATGTGAGTGTCATATTACACTTCTGCCTACCTCTTCGGGAATAAAGGCGTAAGTCCATAAAAAGAGATTGGTAATTGACAGATCCACGTTCATCAAATTGTTCAATTTGAAATTCTTTGAACAATTTGATGAAAATTTCATCATAAAAGCTAAATTAAGGCTAATGACTTCAAGACTTTACGAAATTAGACTAAGTTATTTTAGACTTCCGTAAATTAAATAGCTTCTCTATTGATTCGGAATTTCTGTAGACGTTACTCATATACCGCTGAATTCAATTCAAATTCCTGTTCATGGGTCGAATATTGAAACCGGCCGTAAGTCATTAGTACAGATTGGAGTAAACACAGCGCGCGTTTTACTTGTCGTTCGTAAACAAGTAAAAGTAAATCAACGTTGACAGAACTCACCATTTGGATGGGTCATCACTTTTAGTTGCAATTACATCAGAGTGAAACCATACTCCAGAAGAAACATAAAGCCATTCCGGTTCTTGTCTCAGGACAAGAATCGTTACTCGGAGTCGTTCAGGCAGTTTATAAACTCTAGACGCCAGACTTGATAACAGCACTTTAAATTTCTTGAAGAGATGCCGTGATCACGATCTCATCCCAACATGCTGCAAAATATCAGCCAAGAAGGACATACGTGGGAGCGCTAAGATCTTAAAACAGGCAAGTCATAAGTAACTCATTCAAAAGATACACGAACACCGCGCTGACTTACGCAGAATAAATAGAAATGTTGAGAATTTGTCTAACGAAATATACAGATTGATAACTCCATTTGATTTTGAAAAATGCATAAATGCAATAAATAACAGAGAAACATCAAAATATTACGCGTGTAAACGTAACAAAATAGAAAAAATTGAAAAATTACAACAAAAATCAAATGACCAGTACAAAATGAAACAGAACGTTTTTGCACGGACCAATCACACGCTACCGTCCGCCGACCATAGACAAACAGTTGTCAATCTGTCAAAACACACGTTAGATCAAAACACTGAAAATGTACTAAAGAGAGGTTTAAATTATGCGATAACTCCATCCAGAATACCGTATGAGACCATTATTTGCAACGTTGAGGATTGTCTAGTAAAGAACAATGTGAATAAGGAAGATTTCGAGGCCATACGTCAAGACGTTTCTGCTGTATTGCGCCAGTCGAAAGTGCCGAAAAGGAATCTACCAAAACCTGAGTATTTCGCACTAAAGAACCTACGAGCTAGACCTGAACTAACAGTACTCCGAGCAGATAAGGGAAATGCAACGGTAGTGATGGACACGTCGTAAACAAAAAATGGAAAATCTTTTGTCGGATGAAAGTACATATAAATTGGTTAAGACGGACCCTACCAACAAAATACTCAAGCAAACGAGTGATATTGTGAAGAAATACTCCGAACAACTGAATCTGGACGTGAAATACTTAATACCATCGTGTGCAAAACCTCCCCAATTGTATGGTCTACCGAAAATACACAAGGAAAATGCTCCACTGCGCCCTATAGTCAGTCAAATCGGGGCACCAACCTACAGATTGGCTCAACACCTTGCAAAGATTCTCTCGCCACTCAGAGGCAAGATGAGAGCGCATGTAAAGGATTCCTACCATTTTGTCAGTGAAATAAAACACCTACATCTCTCTGACAAGGAAACTATGGTTAGTTTTGATGTACAGTCATTATTCACATGCTTACCAGCACATGACTGTATTGAGATAACTAGAAGGAAGCTAATAGAGAACAACATGCCTAAGGAATATGCAGAAATATTGAAACATTGTTTAACAACTGGCTATCTGTTATGGGATGAGAAATACTACATACAAGTAGACGGTGTGGCAATGGGCTCTCCAGTATCGCCTGTTGTTGCTGACATCTTCATGGAGGACTTCGAGGCGCGAGCCCTGCAGACTGCCACCATCACACCGAGGTTCTACAAGCGGTATGTAGATGACACTTTTACAATTTTACCAACAGAAAGTGTTAATGTATTCCTAGACCATCTTAATTCTATTCACAATCAGATAAAATTTACAATGGAATTAGAGGCAAACAATTCTTTAGCTTTCTTAGATGTACTTGTTATCAGGAACAAAAACAACTCTTTGAGCCACACTGTGTATAGGAAAAAGACACATACAAATAGGTACTTAAACGGTGAATCTCACCACCATCCTAAACAGTTAGCTACCGTAGGAATGTCTTTGTTTCAGAGAGCCCGGGGGATCTGTGACAAGAAACACCTGGACGCCGAGCTTCAACACGTCAAGCAAGTTCTGCAAGACAACAAGCTCCGACCGCCGCGCCAACGTCACAGATCCCCGAAGAACAAGCCAGCCACAGTAGAGAGACAACCTGCTGTCCTCCCATATATCAAGGGCGTGACCGACAAGATTGGCTATATCTTGAAGCGAGCTTCAATCAAAACTTTCTACAAGCCGCCAATGAAGATAAGCCAATTATTACCATCTGTCAAGAGTCAGTTACCCTTACAAGAGGCCGGGGTTTACAAGATAGACTGTGAGTGTGGGCTCTCATACATTGGACAAACCAAGAGAAGCATAGGCATTCGACTAAAGGAACATATAGCTGACATTAAACACAAACGCTCGACGAAGTCTGCTGTGTGTGAACATGTAGAACAAGGAACCAACCATTACCTGCGATTTGATAAACCACAGATACTCGCAAAAGCACACCGCTTTATTCCAAAAATGATACGAGAAGCTATTGAAATTAAAAAACATCCTAATTTCAATAGGGAAGATGGTTGGAATGTTCCTCCAGCTTGGGACCCTGTTATCAGGCTAATGAAACCCAAGAAGGACAAAGTCACCAGAAGACATCAAGACACAGTGAGCACATTCTGCGTAGATAGTAACACCAATAGTTGAAAAATGTTCGGGTACTTTGAGATAACTTTTAAATTCAAGACAAAGACAAATACCACCTCAGTCTGCCGTGAACATGAATCCTGTAAAGAATTCGAAACGTTGGCTAGTAATAAAAATGTAGTTTCTAGATCATTCGGTTTAAATGTAAAAACAAGTGAAACCAATATAACGCGATAAAATCCGTAAACTGTAGTTTAATTTCAAAAATGAATAACTCTATAAATAAATGAACAACTGTGACTTCTGATCACTTGCGTATCAAATGAATTAACTAAGTTGAGTTATTTAGTTCTTCCACGCACGAATATATTTTAATGAAACTAGTCAAGTTGAAGGAAAACAAAACAACTTGAGTTATTTAATTCGGGCATTAATTAACGTTCTTTCGTTTTTAAATAAGTATTTTTATTTATTTCTTCTTCGAGAAAATATAAATTTATAACAGATTCCAATCAAATAAATGTCAATAGGTGAAGTTATTTAATATTTCTATTTATAGTATACGCACATCAGCGAAGTTATCGTATAATTCAGTAGTACAAATTAGCGCGAAATAATGTGAACCTATACATAAACCATTCTCAAAGTGTGCTCCGCACAGCGCCAGGTCTCTACGAAGCATCTCTAGAAGCCTCACGACAATATTGCTCCAATGAAAATAAAATTACTAAAATATAACTAAATCACTAGGTAGCAGAATACAGCAAAATTATCGATTTAGATTCTAAACTCAGCATCAGCCCCTTACAGTCCACTGCTGGACTAGGCCACTCCTTGGAATGAGTAATAGGCCTACTATACCACGTTGGCCGTTTGGCCAGCGTGGTATAGTAGGAAAACATAGTAGGAAAACTTAAAACAAACCCTATTCCAATCCATTTGTATTGGAATATCGCCACCACACTAAACTCACTGCAACTTAAAGTAGTAGATTGTGCTATACTAGTATGCTATGATTTTACCGGTGATTTATTACAATCGGATAATTATAGTACCTATAAACAGATATAGTATTATTAGACATAATTATTATGTTTCTAAGCTAGGCAGCGATAGCCTAGTGGAGATATCAACAGACTGCCATTCACAGGGCTCGTATTAGAGTGGCTTGTCTCGTGCCTCAGAGAGCAGATCTTTAAGACTGAGTGGTATGGTCACCCCTCCCTACTTTTTCTGACATCAAGATTTGATGTCTTCCAGCGACCGGTGCAGGCTAAGGCTTTAATACCGTGGGCCAAATCCATACATAGCATACTTTTTCATAGGTTATTTATAAATTCGAAGAGTAAAACCGGCCGCTGTGGCTGGCTTTTGTGGACTGAATGATTTCAACTCCATTAAAACTGGGCTGTTCTGCAATGCACTGACTACACTACAATATGTCTCTCAGAGAGCTATGAACAGGACAATGCTAGGGATTTCGCTGATTAATAATTTCCGGCACGAGATTATCCGGCAGAAGACCAAAGTAACTGACATAGTTCAGAGTTATAGCAAATTGAATGTGGGAACTTATGGTATGTCGATTAAAAAGCAGGTTCTTAAATTAACGCCACGCCTCAGCAAGCGTAATGTTGGCCGCCAGAATGGGTCTTGTTGCATACCGTGAGGAGGTCCACCTCTAGGAATGATAGGCTGACTAAATGAATTAAATGAGAAGAAGTAGTTAATATTATTATTATTTGACCATTACACGCCTTCTTCCTATTATGAAAGCCTGCCGGTGAGAAAATACCTCGCGCGATAGCGAGCAAGGCGTGACGTGGCAAACCGATACTCCGAAGAGGTAGACAGAAGTTGTAATAATTACACCCATATTTGGCCATGTCATGAATTTTTAGGTCCTACGTAAAATGGAGTCTATTGACGTTGCCAGGCACATTGCTAGACTTCGTTCTACTAGTGAGAATTCGAAAAAATCTGTTACTTAGACTCTTGCCTAACCCGGGTATTGAACCCAAGACCTCTCGATCTACAGACGCATAGCTTATTTACTGGGCCACGTAGGCAATCAGTGACAAAATAAATATAAAGTATAAGAAGATTTATGTCAGTAATAAAGTCTTTTCTGCAAATGTGGAACTTTTTGCACAACTTCTACCCTCAATTTGTCTAGTAATAGAGCGTAGTATGCTGCTTTAATATTTATCCCTTCCCAGCCGAAAAACGCCTTTGTCCTTTGGAGTCGGTTCCTCCTTAGTAATTTACTATTTGGAATGTATGTATTATTGATTTGGGCGTATAATGGTGTATCCAGGTTGCATCTCCAGTCATTAATTATACCAATACTTGGATCATAGGCCTAATCTACGCAAAGAGATCATTAAAAAAAAATCATTCGATTTTGGTCTTAACGTGAGCAAACGCGGTACCCATCGCGCTGGGAGCTTGCTTATGCTTGAATCTTGATTTCATATGTAGCTAATACATTTGTTAGTCATTTTCATAGCCTCTGCTATCTCTCTTACTCAATTCAGCGTTCTTCTAGCATCATTTGGTGAAATTTAGAGCAGTTATCATCAGTGGTTGCAGTTTTTGGATGTCCCGGACCTTCATCTGTTCCCTAGCTTTTACGACCAAGCTTAAATTCAGCTGCCCAAAATTTCATTGTGGTAACTGATGGAACAGAGAGGCAGCGATAGCCTAGTGGAGGTACCAATGGCAGTCCATGCAGAGGATATCGGGTTTGAATCCACAGCACGCACCAACGACTTTTCAAAGTAAAGTGCGTATTAAATTGTTAATTATCGCTTGCCCCGTGCCTCGGAGCACGTTAAACTGTCTTTCCTGGCTGTCATGATGATCTCTGACAGTCGTTACGGGGAGTCAGTACTCTCAAATAAACTGATACTGTAGACCAGTGGAATATCGCTATCCCTTTGGGTTGCGGAGGTCAAACAGCAGTCGTTCTGTGGAAAAGTTGATATTCTGTCATATCTGGTTAGACCAGTAAACGAACCTCGGGCTCTTAGACGTGTAAGTCTTGGATGCAACCGGGATAACGCTAGGGCAATGATGATGGAGCCGACAGTCCCCATAAACAGAGTTTTAATCAAATTTAAATGGTGTCGGGGTATTGCCATTTAAAAACAAAAATTTAATGACAGCTCGATACAAAATTGCCCATTTACACAAAAAACACTCACATCAACTCAATCGTATGGCTGTCAAACAGCAATTACTGGTACAAAACAGCTGAAATGTTGGTGGGTAACTGCCACAAGTAGAACACTTACATCTACAACACTTTTTTTTGACGAGTGCTGCTTCCTTCAGGTTCAGGTCGGAAACTTTTCAGACCAGCCTAGTATCTTTTAATGGAAAGAAAAGTTATTTTTGTTTTAGTTGATTTAACAAAATTTATATTAAGTAATTTTTATTGTAATATATAATTTTAATATTTTGTTACCATACCTAATTTTGTTAATTTGATATTGTAATTTTAGGTTTTTTTATACATTTTTTTATATAAAATGTTACTACTTTCAATCCAGGTCTTTTATTTCATGTGAGATCAATAATCAGTGATAAAATTTCACAGATAAACTTTCAGTAAGAATGCCTAACTTTCGTGTTTAAGTATTTCTTTAGGTTCAAAACTCAATAAGTGTACTTAGTTTACCCAAATTCATGTATTCACATTCATTTAATGTGTGGGAAAACTGAATAACTACAATATAGAATTAGCTAACTACGGTATGTTTGCAATATCTTGGTGTGGCAAAATTGGATAAGTTGGTTTTTTATTTTTATTATTTTTTTAGTTCATGATAAAAGTTAGTTTAATCAAGCATAGAATCGACAGCAAACATGCTTAAAGCATATAAAATCGCCGACGGTAAAATTGTTCTCCATTACTTAGAAAAGTAAAAAAAAGTGTCAAAAAAACAGTAAATCGCGATTATCTCGAAACTTGAAATTTTGAGTTATTCAGTTCTTCCATTATACCCACGATATAATATTAATAGTTTTATAATAATGACGTTAATTGATAGTAAAAAGTAGTTAAACCACAATTATTGCTAAGAGTTTCATACGAAACTCAGCTTCTTAAAAAGAACACACTTCCAATAACTTAAAAGCTTTATAATTGCCTTCCCAACATTAATTTGCTTTTTCCTTAGAATATTAATATTTTAATCTACGAGAATTTCTGGCGTAACGTATTAAGGCGCCGCCATTTGGGCCGACCTGTTTAAAAAAAAGGTGGCTTAAATTGCTTGGACGCATGATGCCGCAAAACGTTAATGAAAGAAAACTTGAAGGTTTTGGCTTTTTCAGGAGAAACTAAATCGCTAATTATTTCAGATTCTAATACTTATTTGCGCTCTAGTTTGATTTTTCACTCTAAATACGAATTTATACATTCACATTTGAATGAGTTCTGCCAATATATTATATGTGCTTCAACAAAAATATTCTCTTTTATGTCCATGATATATAACTGTCCATATTCAATACAACTAGTAATACACAGAATGATTAATTCAAAATAGGAATGGAACTTACAACTATAACAAAAGGTATAATAAAGCCCAAGAATCAAGAAAACTCGTATAGATTCCGTGATATTCTTATAACAGAAAATCCAACCACGTTCAACTAAAACTTATTGAGTGTACTACATATTTCTTTTATTTATTTATTTATTATATACTTTACTTTACACCTATAAAATTATTACAAAGTAGAAACTTAGACTATAACAAAAGTACAGTGGGCGGCCTTATCGCTAAAAGCGATTTCTATCATAATTATATCTTGTAACATTTTAAAATTAATAATAAAATTCGAATTTAGGGGACTATAAGAATGAAGTTATCAATCAAATTACTCATACTTTCCTAGATACATACATGTCAAGCGTTATGATAGCGTGTCCTGTAGCTAGGAGAGGCGATGATAGTCATAGGGCAGCGGACAGGAATTGGAAGAGAAAAGCTGAAGCCCGAGCTCATTAGCGCGCCATAGGAGAGGCCTACGATGATCATTATCATCATTCGAGCGAGGACGCAGTTCGGACAAGCCACTTGTAGTTTAATAAACTGCTTGACCGACCTTGCCCAACCTTGACTGGTAACTTCGTACCTCGATTATCTCAAGACTACTCATACCTCAAACATATTGCAGTTCTGCGTTGTCAACAAGATATTTAGTCGTAAATAATCTCTATAAATCTTATCTTATACTAATATATAAAACTGAAGAGTTTGTTTATTTGTTTGTTTGCACGCGTTAATCTCAGGAAGTACAAGTCCGATTTGATTCATTATTTTTGTGTCGGATAGCCTATTTATCGAGGAAGGCTATATAATATCACGCTTTGAGCGATGGGCTCAGAGCAGTGGTCCTAATTAACCACGGGCTCATCTAGTTATAAATAATGGACAGTTGTGTTACATCCAAACCGAATACGTTAATCTTCTACCGTTGTAGTTAATTTGCAACCGTCACTTCATACCCTCTGCTGCTTAAATATCTACTCGTATTTATATGATTTATGCAATATGAGCTGAATTGGTTTACCACTAATTACAATGTCTCTAAGATGAGGATCTTGGATAACAACCAGAATGACATAATAAGATTAAGATGATCATGATGATGGAGTTACTAAGATGAGCTAACACCGCCCATCATCTTCTACTAATATATATAAAGCTGAAGAGCTTGTTTATTTGTTTGATTGTTTGTTTGTTTGGTTGAACGCGCTAATCTCAGGAACTACTAGTCCGATTTGAAAAATTATTTCAGTGTTAGAAAGACCATTTATTGAGGAAGGCTATTTAACATCACGCTATGAGCGACGGGAGCAGAGCAGTAGCCTTAAATAACGCGGGTGTAACCGCGGGCATCCTCTAATCATAAAATAAAATGATCCTGATAAACAGTTATATAACTATTTGTAGTGCAAATTATGAACATTGAACATGTCGATTTTATTGTATTACCGGTTCGTCTAGCAACTAATGGATAGTGACCTTGACTACTACACTTGAGAGCAAAGCTTTGTGTGAGGAGAACGTTCAATAATCCAATATGGGTGTCCATAGCCGATGCTCCAAGGTCATTGGCGCGGCCGAACCGTTCGATGCTTAAAGGCTCCTCAGAAGATAACATATAACAGGATTGCGAGTTTCAACAGCCCTTTCCACACTGAACGAAGCATGAGATTCGACGATCCCGCGATCCGCGATCCGCGATCCAGGGATCGTGGAGCGTGAATCATGGATTATGCAGAGTGGATCATGGATCGAACAATGTGGACAAAGCTAATAAGGTTTGTTTATGATATTGAGAGCCAGTTTAACCAATCGCTAACAAGTTCTGGATAAATTATTTTGCAGATGATATCATTAAATAGCCCTCTAAATTTTGAATTTTTCTGTCTGATTGAACCCATCCAGAGTTGTTAAAAAATTTCCTCAGAAACATGTAAGTATTTTTATCAGGTACGTTTAAGGAAATAGGTAAAATATGACCAAATTAAAGTTTGCTACTAACATATTTACCCAATCTTTCTTATTTGTATAATAAGCAAGGCGATCTCCACTGCAGTACTTGTGACCGCGTCGAAAATTATCTTCACGAGTCGCGTACTCGCACGTGCAAGGCAACAAATTACCGAATTCTGACAGCGTGTTGTCATCGCCAAATACACTAATACAGCGAGAAAAACAACAATATTATGATAAATATTATATGTTCCTTTTATATAGTTTTTGGCAATACCAATGTAACTATATATTTTGAATCACAACTCACACGCTAGCTAGAGTTACGGAGGACACAAAAAAGTCTATCCAACTCTACGGTGATGGTTAAAAGGTACTGGGGTTTGAAAGGCTGCATGGCGCGGTGGTTTAAGCGACCGTCTCGCCGTTTAACACTGCACTGAGTGTAGTGGGTTCGATCTTCACACGGGACAACACTTTGAGTGATCCACAACTTTTTGGTTCATATCTGCGTGTTATAAAGTTACTCGGCGCGTGTGTTTGTATTGGAACTTGAGTTATTATTTCAGCGCTATTTTTGTAACAAAAGAAGCTTTTACTGTTGTATTTTTTTATGTTCGAGTATATAATACTTCCGTATAGTGACGGATTAAGAATACAGATTGTCACCACCCCATATCATCCAATGGGTGTCGTAAGAGCCGACAGAGGGAGCATATTATGCATAGAACAGCACTGTAAGAGAAGGAAAACTTTATACAAACCCTATACCAACCCGTTTGGCCAGTTTTGTATAGTAGGCCAATTCCTCCTTTCAATGGAGAGGCCTAGCAGCAGTGGACCATTAAAGGCTGATGATAATGATAATAATATGTATTTATGTTTCTCGTGATTTAAAATTGGTGACAAACAAAAATGTAGTTTAGGATTTAATCGGCTAAAAAGAGATCAAATTTTGGTGATCTATTCTCAGCTAAAATAGTTCGTTTTGATAAAGTTGAGTTTTTTGAGACAATCGCATGAAAAAACAAAGATCTCTGTACAAAAGCGAATGTATATTTGGCTGTTCTCCATCCGATAACTTATAGTGTTCGTTAGTACTGCATATTTTACTTTTGTATTTTTTTAAGATACCTCCCGCTCTAAATAATGGCTAAGGAATAATACATGTTTCGCGGGTGACTTTACAAACATACAATCAACGGAAACAATGAACACCCAGACTCGAAACAACAATTTATGGATCACACAAATTGTTGTCTCGTGTGGGAATAGAACCCACAACACTCGGCACAGTGTCAAGCGGCGAGGCGGCCGCTTAAACCACTACACCAACCGTGCAGTGAACTAGAATAACAAAAACTTTTAGAGTAGATCTTCGATGTCTAGTCATATTGATCCATTCAATTAACATAATACCTAACCACTTGAATGTTATGATTTATTTTATCACTTTAACAAACAACGACTAAAAATATTGTGATAATATGTTTTTCAGTCGAGACGTCGGAAACATTTTTGGAAATAACTCAGTGATTGATAAACGTAGGCTATTTAAGAGGTAAGTTTATCGGGCTAGCCTTATTCTCAAACCCTGAGCACGCCACTAGCTTCCATCAACTCAGTATTTATCCGGTGGGGTGCATAGCGCCAATCATCATCTTATCTTAATATATAAAATCCTTGCGTTACTGACTGACTGACAGACACGCTACAGCCAAAACTATTGGGCGAAGGAAGCTGAAATTTGGCATACATGTTTCTTGGGGACCGTAGGGGTGCACTAAGAAGGGATTTTCCGAAATTCCCACGGGATCGGCCAAAACGGGTAAATTAAAACAATGCAGGCGTAGCTGCTGGCGTCCTCTAGTCAGTGTATAATTAGCTAGAAGATTATCTCTCTATGATGATGAATTATAAAATTACTATTAGTAGAGTATTGAGCAGCGAAAGACTGACAGGCTGCTACGCAGAGGGTCTTGGGTTCGAATCAACGGCAATCATCAAAGACGTTTCGAAGATAAGAGCGTATTAAATTGTTAATTAACCGACTTCCAAAAAAAAGGGAGGTTCTCAGTTCGGCCGGTATATTAAAAACTATGTATGTACACCGATTTCTCCGAGGTTGCTGAACCGATTTACGTGATAATTTTTTTGTTTGATGAGGGATAGTTTCGAATTGGTCCCATGCAAATTTGATTCAGGTAGGCCCAGTAGTTTTTACTTTATTAGCATATTTTTATTTACCTTCACCTATCCCGATGTCTGAAATAAAATCTCGCAAGTAAATTTGATCCACTTCCCGGTTACCGATTTAGCTGAAATTGTGTATGTGTATGGGAAATGGATGACAATGGAAAATGATTATGACATAGAGCTGATCTGGTCATGGAATCAAAATGTGGCCATAGGAACTCAGTAAATAAATGACAAAACTCTATCGAGTTTGAGCTCGTTACTGTCGTCTTAACGAGCACTTTGGTGCAGATGGTAACTAGCATCCTCTAGGGTCCGATGAAGGAGCCAGAAGGTGGCCATACGAACTCAGTAATTACATAAATCAATTTGGCTTGTACAATGATGAGAATGGTGACTTCAAGGACGTAAATCATGCGGTTAGGCCGTTTCTTGAGATCTATATTTTTAACGGGCGCAGCACCTTTTGTAGGTCTCAATGATGAGAATGATGACTTCAAGGACGTAAATCATGCGGTAAGGCCGCTACTTGAGATCTATATTTTTAAGAGACGCAGCACCCTTTGTAGGTCTACCTCGGTTTTCATATGAATAATAGGTACCTAGTATTTAATTAATATTAAATCTTTATTATTTTTTACTTTTTAGTTCTTGATGTCGTTTTTTTAACGTAGTTATTTTTATTATCGCTTGCTTATCGGTGAAGGAAACCTGCAAGTCTGAGAGTTCTCCATAATGTTCACGAAAGACGTGTGAAGTCTGCCAACCCGCACTTGGTCAGCGTGGTAGATTATAGCCTTACACTTTTCATAGTGAGAAGAGGCCCGTGCCCAGCAGTGGGACAGTATATAGTTCTGATAATGATGATGAGAGTATTGAAACTCCAAACATAAAATGTGAACCGTGCGTCGGTTACTTACAACGGAGTCACATTCCGAGGTACAATGTTTTGAAAATATGTTAGAAAATTCACTCATTTCAAAGCTTGCTCTACGAAATCCGAGCAACAAGTAGTATAAAGTAAATAAGTAAGTTTCTACAAATAAGCACTTGTTTTATCTTTCTTACTTTATAAAATTGTTTTTTATATATTCTTTAACCTTTAAGTGCTGACGCCAATCCTAGTCGTTTCAATTATCGGTACCTTGAGCCCGTTTAGTTTCGGTGAACTGCCCATCGCCAAGGAATGACTGTTATCTTTTCAGCGAGGCTCTGAGATGCCACATTAGTAGTTAAATGATATTTTAGGAATCATGGTTCCTCAGGATACTGAACTACTATAGAAACTAAAGTGTTCAACGAAACGTAAACAGATCAAAAGTCCAAACGTTTCAGTGACTACTGCCTTAATGACTTCGATCGTAATACAATTATTTAATAACTAGAATTCTCCCGCGGCTCACTTAAGCCTTCCAGACCACCAGATAACCACTTTTAATTTTAATTTCTTATTCGTATCCTGAATTCTGATAATCATTGGATTGGAAGATTGCCTGCAGTCCAATAAAAGGAAGGACATACTACGCATACCATACATAAGTTAATTCAAATTCAAGGTTTTTATTTCAGGCGAACGGCGAACAAGGATAACATATCCTTGTAAATAGATTGCGACCTTCAACATACAAAATAAGTAACCGGAGATCACTACAAAACTGTTCCGACATCGCAATAAATTTGTTAATTACTATACAGAAACCATACAACCAACCTGACCAACGTTCAGGGTTGTACCGTTTTTCTTGCCAGTTGTTGAATGGAAGATGGTTCTCTCGGTCGGCACCTGCTAATGTAGGTGCCAATACACATTATGAAGCTGCGTTTTCACCAGAGATGTGCGAGGGAAATGTGTCGTGCGAGGATGTCTAGCTGTGCTGGGAAAATGTGTGGGGGTTTCCACCTAAGCTGTGCGAGGAAAATGTGTCGTACGAGGATGTGTAGCGGAGCTGTAAATAATGTGTGGTGCGAGAATGCGTTGGGAAGCTGTGTAATGTGTCGACGGGGGTGCGGTGTAGTGGGAGCGTAGTGACTCACTTTGCTGTCAATAGCGCTTGTAATCGTACGTGTTGGATTTTTATGTCAAAATAAGGTTTTACTAACGCCATCTACGGCCATTTTCAATATTCGAACTATAGATAGATCTGTAGATTTTAGATTCGTGTTTGACATATTTTGTATGGCGCTTTTGTCGAAAAGATATTATAGAAAAGATATTATATAGCTGTGCAATGTTAGCTTGCCTAATTGCCTTCGCAATATATTAGTCTGTGCGAACGTACGGATGACTACCACCGATTTGTCTTATACAAAATGTATATATTTAAGTTGAGTAATTGCCGTACATTCAGCATTGTAGCATAACTGCATCGATGGTCCAGTGTACAGCGTATGGGTTTACTTATCAGGAAGGTCCCGGGGTCAATTTCCGGGTCGGGCAAAAGTGTTACAGACTTTTTCGGAATTCTCAGTAGCAGCACGGAGTCTGGAAAAGTGCCCAGTAACGGCAATAGGCTCACCCCCTATTACGAGGAACCTATAAATTCATAGTGAAATATGGGTGTAGAATTACACCTCTTCCTTCCTCTTCAGGGATACAGGTGTGCTTCTGTAATAAAGAAGCATTTCGAGACAAATTTGATAATATAGCATCTTTAAAAGCGCCTTTTCACTCCCAATTAGTCTCTAAGGAAAACCTTGGAAAAGCATATATTCAGCTTTGGACGTGTTGAGCAAAATTATGAAATATGAGAGGGGCAAAAATGTATATTAACCTTCAAAGCTATAACGATTAATTTGACATACATATCGTACCATGATATACAGCATCGACAAATTCTTTTTAACCCTGATGAATGAGCAATTTATTTTATAATTAATATATGAACAATACGCATATTATAATTTAACCTTATACATGATATATTATATGTTTGGATTAGTCCTGTTTATACTTGTTTATTACGAGTGTAAGAAATAACTAATAAACAGGTTCACAAATTTTTACATGATAAAATATAAAAATTATTTATAAAAAATATATGTAATTTAATCTCAAACTACACTGAGTAGTGTAGTTTGAGATTAAATTACTAAGTTTAAGCACCGTGACATATTTTTTTAATCTTTTGAAAGAAGGTCTTAGTAGAGGATTTAGCTCTAAAATGCATAGGCACGAAATTAGGTTTCATCTTAAATAGTACGGAAGATATTCGGCAGCGCATTTATAAATTATGTATTTATGTAGTATATTATAGTATAATATAGTCATATGAATTGTATATGCTGTGGCTAACAGTGTGGGTTTCACATTTATAATAATATCTTTGTTTACATTATGTACGCAGATATAATGTGTTACTGTTTGTTTGTCCCAAATAAATAAATAAATAAATATTGTCCTTAAAATTTAAATAATGAATGTAAAATGTTGATTTTGTAATTCTAAATGTATGTTAATTTTGGGTGCCGAATCTTGGTAAACTTGTACTTTTTATAAAACACCATCTTGATAAACGCTAGACATTTCTCTCAGTTTCAAGCAAATAAATATTATATTCACTTTTTATCTTACTTCCACTTAATCCTTAAGACCTATACGCATCATTTAGACTTATTATTCTTTTCTAAGCCATTGACACTATAATTCTAAAAAACAAAAACCCACTTACCTCTAAAGGTATAACGATGAACGTGACAAACATATCCGCCACCACAAGATGCGTCATCATCAGATTTACTCTCGATTTCCGCCGCCGCGAGCGCACGAGTGAAGTAAAAACTCCCACATTTCCCACCGCACCGGCCACTAATAATGCACTATACACACCAATCACAAAACCGTGTTCCGGAGCGGGCACTACGTCAACACTTTCACTGACATTCACGGCACTATTTGGCACTTCCATATTACTAATCAGTTGCACCGACTTCCTGTAACATGGCTTAGGTCCCGATCACTTTACACCTTTCTATGTCACACAGTTTTGATGTTCGCATTTTGATAATCATTTTCTTTTTTATTGTTTGAAGCACTTCACTTTTGAACTGATTAATTGTGAAAGTTTATTTTATTCGTAATTAATCACTAAAACACGAACTAGGATTTTAAAATGTATGTATCTATTTTAGAAATATCGAGAGAACATACAGTACCTAAAGTAGTAACTTCATACATTAAAATATTTTCAATCTAATATTTTAGTTTCTAATGTTTTATTTATTTTATTTTAACAATTAAATCTTATCACACAACACTCACATACCCACAAATATTTTATTTATTGTATTTCCAAACTAAGCATAAACTTTTTAAAATAAGTTGTCGCGTGGAAACTCTACGATGTCTACAAACCGTAGCGGCTACGGGAGGCGTGTTACCGCCGTAGCGTCGTAGCACGATATGACGTACACAGACGGATATCGAGGCTTTGATTCATAGAACCGTGAATTTTATTCATGAGGATATTGTGAATGAAAGTAAAGAGCAGATGTAAGTACAATACAATTAATGTGACGTCTACGGTGTAAGTAAATTGGTGAATAAGGAAAATTACATTATTATTTTATTATCAATTTACTCGTTGGGATTATTTTATTTCAGATGGGTACAAAATCTGGCATACATTTTAAAATTTGACTACAGCTAGAGCGATAGATTTTTTTAATACCCTTTTCGCACAAGGAATAAATCCTGTGTCGCGCGGGACTTTTACGGAGTATTAATTTATCTATTACTTAAGAATATAATAAGTTAAGCTGATAAGTAATTTGTATCAGCAGAGATTGTACTATAGGAATCAAATAAGGTTTTTATCAGTTATTCGATTCCCAAAGTACAATCTCTGGTTATTTTGGAATCATATGGCCGTTTATGAGTTGTTTTTATACGTATTACTACTGGGAAGCTCAAGATTAGGCTGATTGCACAAAACTAATGGGATACTTTGGTTAAAACTTCTAAAAGGGTATGCAGGATATATACATTGGCGTCAATGGCTTTCAAATGGCGTTAACGAAGGTCAATGACATTATCACTGCGCTCATCTAACAATCTAGTTGCTAAAGGCGGGTCATGATTCCTGTTTTCTTTAGGAAACTTTGTGAATAATCACTGACGTCAAAAGTTGACGGGTGATATATGTACTACACTATAATATAGTAATAATGTTTTAGGACTACGCAAAACGAGCTCTTGAGCACTACACATAAACACTCCGATCAAATAGATTCTAGTACTAATTTTAGTACTAATCCGTATTCCGTAGTGGTAAATAAAAAACTATCTATACTTCGATACTAATATGAGAAACGCGAAAATGTTTGTTTGTTTATTTTCTTTTACGTCACAACGAAGCAATGTTATGGTATGATTATTGTGTGAGTTTTTACCGCGTAAACTTTCTCCCACCGGGCTGAGGTTCCGCCGAAACTTAAAAAAAACGAAATTTTTAATTATACGATAGAAAATCACGCAATGAATTTTAGACTACTGTTTAAAGGCCGCCTAAAGCACAAGATTTATTCCCATCGGGAAAGTAGTCTTTAAAAACAAACAAACTAATTGCTCGTCTCCATTGACGCAAAAACAAACGATACAGGAGACTGCAGGAGACGATATTATAAAATAAATATTAGATTTCATACAGTTTAAGGTTTCGTTTCCACCTTTCAACATTAGTTCATAGAGTTCACTAAGCAGTGTATGTCAAGTCTGAATGATGATTATTTTTGTTTTAATATGAATAGGTATTCTTATGAGCACACTATCTTGTAGAACCAAGGTACTATAAATAAACTTTATTTTTTTATTTGGTGTCGTGACGGAAAGCCCCAGTTGCTGCTAATTTAAGATCTGATGAAATTGCCTAAGGGCTTATAATGGCAATCAAAATATAAAATCTACCTAGTGTCTGTATAATTAAATACTTATCTATTGTCGTCCAAACACAAACTGATCTGAATCTATACGCGAAAGTGTGTACGTTTGTTTACCTTCTTTCACGTCGCGATGGTAATTTTGTGTTATCATTTATGTATGTGGAGGTTGTTAGAAGGTTGAAGAGTGACTTACGGCCATTTTCAATATTCGGTTTATAGATAGATCTGTAGATTTTAGATTCGTATTTGACATATTTTGTATGGAGCTTATGTCAAAAATGAATCTAAAATCTACAGATCTATCTATAGTTCGAATATTGAATTCCGTAGTTAGACTACTTTTACTACGATAACAGATTCCCCTGCAGGCAAACCCGCGGGCAAAATCTAGTTTTGAGTAAAATGTGCAGTGAAAAATTTACAATTTCGCTGCACAGAACTGGCTTTTAATTTGGTTGTAATATTACTTATTTATACTCAGTTACTTAATAAAAAAAAATACCGTGAATTGCATCTTTGCGTGGGCTTTCATTGATGCATGTTATTTAACAATATTTTTCAGAAGAGTGATAACGTAAAATTCAATATCAGATGCTGCTCAATGCGAAATCAATAAGCATTAACTATCCTAAAACTTTTTTTTATTATTTAATTAGGTACACCAACAGCATACATATTTTAAAATCACAACAATAGGAACATGGAAACGGTCTGATACATTGCCAATTACAGGTATACATAACATTTACCACTGAAGCACTCAGTTATTATAAAAAACGACTAAACTATAAATAAGATAAGAAAAACATAATATACAAAAACAATAACAAAATGGTATAAAAATTGTTTAAAACTTAATTCTCTGAAGAAGAACAATCAATGTTTTGGACAATATTACACGTCTGTATTTAGCGAGCGAGTCAGAAAACATATCAAGGTCTGTGTATAATAATGTTAAATTCATTATATTCAGAGCATATTCTGGAAATCGGTGAATGTCGGCCCAGGTTAGTTTTACAGGGTGGTACATGGAAAATTTTGCAAATACGTTGTCTTGGATATTTATATGGTACAGCAAAACATAAACATTCCAGTATGGCTTCACATTGAACCGAGCCGTTTAAACATTTATAAAGTAGTAACAAATCATGCATCGTACGGCGATCCCGTAGTGACTGCATGTTATAATATGACAATCGTTGATTATATGGGCATCTGTGGGATATACTGTAAGAAGTGAAGGCAATTCGCCTGGTAAAACTCCTTTGAATGCCTTCAAGACGCTGGGAATGTACGGCGTATTGAGGATTTCACACAACATTGCAAAACTCCAATTGGCTTCGGACTAGCGCATTATACAGGGTGGCGCTACCATAGGGGCATTTATTTAAAAAGGACGTAGCATTGATGCCTATAAAATGTTGGATTGGGAGGTCTCGGGTTCGATTCCCGGGTCGGGCAAAGTGTTATTGGGTTTTTCCGTTAGGAAATTCTCAGTAGCAGCACGGAGTCTGGTAATGTGCCCGGTACGGCAATAGGCTCGCCCCCTATTACGTGGGACCTAAAAATTACTGGCGAAATGTGGGTGTAATATTGCAACTCTGCTTACCCCTTCGGGGATACAGGCGTGAGTCTATAAATAAAAATAAATAAATTCATGAATAGATAGCATGATTTCTGAGGAAGGTTTAGGTGTATGATTCAAATGATGTCTTTCTGAAATCTTTCAAAAATTTGTTGATGAAATAATTTGTGCTCTTCATTTATTTGTTAAGACTATTTGCTGCCTTTATAGGTGAGCCTGTAGAATCGTGAATAATTTATCAACAAATTGTTGAACTCTATAATTTCTTAGATATTAATTAATTGAAACATATTTTTGTGCCAATCGGTGAATAATCTTCCACTCAGCTAAGCTCACAGAACGAAAGAAAAATATTTTATCAATGGAAAAATAGCGGTTGATATAATTTATAATCATTAGTAGCATCGAATCTTTAATTCCTTTCAATCGCGAAAAGTTTGCTGGCCGATGATATAAGATTTTAGTGTAATATATTTATTTTATGAGTTAATTTTACACAAAGCTAGTTTGTTTTTAGTTTGTAATATATACGTTTAACATGATGTCGTAAATATGATATGATCGTTTCAAACGCTTTTCTGAATGTTATTATAGAAGTGCCGATAGATAAAGGACCATGTGCAAAAATGTATGAAGCCTGGGCTCACCCACCAACAGAGATGAGATCACTTTGAATATACTTGTAAAGCACTAAATATAAAGATATAAACTAATTTTTGCGAAGAATCCATGGGGTTATTCTGCTATAAATATTTTTCTCCTACCATAAGTAAACTATAATCCGGCAAAGTAATGCATAAAAGCTGTTATGGCATTGTAGTTTTTGTTGTTTGACATCTTTAACTAGTTTTAATTCCAGGTGCAAAGAATACATAAAAAATAAAACAGCTGCTAACAGTTAAAAATATTTTTATTAACATTTCAATCAATAGCAATAATAATACCTATAGTTTAGATGACCTGTACCCGGTGGATTAAATTGTATGTGCCGAGAAGATACACGAAAACTAGTGATGTGCCGGATCGTTAAAAATGAATATCCGCGGGATATGGATCAGAATACGGATATTTGATGTCAAGATCCACGGATACGGATACGGATCTTTATTTTCTTACTGTATAGATGTCGGTGCGCGCGACTTTTAACGATAGTTGACGTCACGCACGGCCACCGGAACAATAGACAGGTCATGTTTCGACTTGTATTGAAATTATATTAAAAATACTCTGAATGGAATTTAATAGTTTATTAATTCTACCTAACCACCATTCCATCCTGTCAATTGCGAATTAATAAGGCGAAAGATCCGTAAAAGATCAGCAAGAAAAGTACCGGATACGGATACGGATCTTTCTTCTTCCTTGGATATCCGTGGATACGGATATCCAAAACATCACTAACGATAACACACAGCTAACACCGTGAGAATCACGAGTCGACTGACTGAGAGCAGTGAGAGCAGACTAGAGCGCCCGGGCAGGCGTCCGAGAGGTATGAGAGGGATGGAGAAAGTTGTAAATCACACGGGCGCAAGCGCATCTATAGTTTACCATTATTAAAGTATGAATATATTGTAACTATAACAGTTTCATGACTAACAATTGTATTTTTATACAAAATCTATTTAAGTGCATATCTTTTTTCTGCAATGGAATTGAAGATGGTGCCGGGGTAACAAATTTAGTACGAACACAATCCTTCACAATGGCATATATGCCATAACTCTGTTGGACACTGAGCCCCATTTTACACACGGTCTTTTCTGAAGAATTTTCAAGAACAACTTTTTATAAATTGTTTCTTCCCCTTAACTAGAGGCCGATTAATTATTTCCGAAGACTGAACTAGGACTTTCTCAAACTTGTGACAAAATTAATACATTCTTTAAGTGCCTAGAAAAAATTGCAAGGCTTATTTGAATATAATAAAGGCAGCTGTGTGTATCTTATAGAGTACTAGTGTGTATCTCAAAGATACGTGTGTATATTAAATTTTGTACTTGGGCAACAAAATACTCCTTAAGAGGCATGAACAAAACGCAACATTGTACAAAATAATTTTGGTATTGTAAATTAATTTCTTCGTAGAGCAGAACATGTTTGCAGTTTAAGTGTTTAATACGAGCAAAATCAGCAAGCTTACACACATAGAACAAAAGTATTTTGTGTAATGTTTTTAAAATGAAAACAAAAGCAGGTGTTGAGCTATAGAAGCGGTGCGTTAACATTGTAAACTGTGTGTACTATATAATACCAGAATTGGGGCTACAGGCACTGTCATATAATTTTCTCCTTCAAATATTGATTTTTAAGCGCAAATAGGTTTTTTATATATTTCTCTGTCGTAGTAATCTTTAAAAGCAATCAAATAAAGTACACAAGGAACAGTTTCTCGTGCTGGACTCATTCATAAAGAATTCAAACGGCGTAAATTTCTATTGCAAAGGTGTTATCTAAATATTATGATAAAGAAGTATAGAAAATCACAAACGAATTTTTGTCGTAAAAAGAGCAAGGCTTTGCTGCGTGTCATTTTTATTTTATCAGTATAGCCATAGATATTGCTGATAACTCGTCAACACTGAATACCGAGATATAATGGAGCAGTAGTTTAAAAAAAGATTTATGAAATCGTTTATACCTACAATTTTATTACAAAAAGTGTAATCTTACAGCAATTTAAAAAAGTTAAAAGTGAGCGCAAACTTCAAAGCAAAACATGATTAAATAACAATAACATTATGCATTATGTATTCAAACTATAAATCTTAGATTTAATTTGTTCTTATGTTTATCACAACACCATTTTCTCTGATAAATTATAATAGGTCCTTGGTCTTTCAAACAGACACATTTATATACAAGCACACTTTTTCTAGACAAAGCGTTGGCTTTTCTGGCTCAGAAAATTCGCTAAAACAATATTTTAATGTTTGCAATAAAAATTATATTTTCAGTGTTGAAAAACAGCTGGTTTGTTAACATAATTATTTTTTAAACTAAATAAGAAACTTTAGGTCTGTCGCGTCGTCGTCAACTATCATGAGGCACCCAACTGGTTACTAAATAAGACCTTAACGGAGATGGCGGGACGACCTGGATGCATTTGACAGCGACTAGCCGAACATAGCACAGGACAGGGATGCATGGCGGTCCAAGGGAGAGGCCTTTGCCCAGCAGTGGGACACATCTATAGGCTAACTAAAAAAAAAGATAAGACACTTTATTTTATAAAAGATTATGGATTTTTGCATTACATCTATTTACATTAACTGATGTGTGCCTGTTTCATAAGACATGGTTACAAAAGTTTGATTAAATAGCGTAACATGCATATTTATGTTATTTGTTTCTCTTACGGTAGAAAACCCATACGACCGTACAACACTAATAGAGATTTAGATAGCTCCCACTCTCCGCGACTGGGCAAACGTAGTGTAGGGCGTCCAGTAGTCAGATGGGGCGATGATATTTGTAGGGCGACGGGCAGGTACTAGAAGAGGAAAGCTGAAGACCGAGCTCATTGGCACGCCATAGGAGAGACCTACGTTCAGCAGTGATGAACAGGCTGATGATGATGATGAGATAGCCCCTCAAACTAGGTTGGAGCATGTTTTGGAAGACGCACATACTCCTAGTATTATGCATGTCTGTATATTGATGTCGGGGAGTAAGTTCCAAAATAAGTTCGGCCTTGTCAGTAAAAAGGAGCGTCACCATCAGTCACGTATTTACTATCTCACTGCTAGGCCACATACCTCTGCTAACTATGAGAAGATTAAGGCCATAGATCTCCCTTGGTTCATGCAAATCTAGTACAGTGTAAAATGACATATGTGACAAGGTCGGGTCTGTGTGAACGTGAAAAACTCAAAAAGTGCCGAACGGAGTTTTGTACGGTTTACATCAATAGGTAGTGTTGTTCCAGAGAAATACTAAGGTGTTTTATTTATGTGGGTGGAGCCGCGTACAAAGTCTAGTGTGTATGACACGCTGCGCACAGCACTAGGCGCCCCCCCTCGCGCCTCCTGGGCGCCGCGGCGCACACTGTGGGCATAGTAAAATAGAATCTTTTTGTACTATGTTGTGTGTGTACAGTGACACAGACGGACATATTTGATAGAAACAGCAAGACACACACTTTTTGGAGGGCGCGCGCGCAGGATTGTCGGAATTTACAGTTTTTTAATTTTACTTATATATGGATTATACATCTAGTTATGATAAAATCGCGTTACCAGGCGACAAGAACTAATTAGTGTACCTACAGTAGTTACGCAACAGAACTAATATTTTATAGAACAGACAGTTTGTAATAATTATAAAAACATACAAAAGAATTCTGGGTATTAGAACCTTTAAACTGCAAAGAAACGTTTATTAATAAAATCCTTGCGTTACTGACTGACTGACAGACACACTACAGCCGAAAGTAATGGGTGCAAGTAAGTAAAATTTGGCATTTATGTTCGTTGCGGATCGTAGGGGTGCACTAAGAGAGGATTTTTGGAAATTCCTCCCCTAAGGGGGTAAAATATGCTGTCAGAATTTGTATGAAACTTTTTATTTAATTTGTTTCCTGAAATGACGTTAGTGAACACTTAGAAAATCTTTTTGGATATTCTTACCAAATGGGGACAAAAGGGGAGTCAAAATTTGTATGAAACCATTTCAATACTTTACTTCAAACATACATACATACATACATAGACTCACGCCAGTTTCCCCTAAGGGGTAGGCAGAGGCATATTAAACGACCACTTTTCGCCAGTGTTTTGATCCCACGTAATAGGTGGCGAGCCTATTGCCGCTTATCGGGATATTTTGTTTGCCAGAGCCTCGTCCGTTGATCGGCAGGTGCACCACTTGCAGGAGAGGTTGGCTTGGGACCCTAAGTTCTTGGTGGGAACCCTATGCACCCATACTTAACTTCATACTTAACTTCATACTTTCTATATTGGATCCTCAAATTACGTTAACCAACCTGAAGACATTTATTTTGAACATTATTTTCCTAAGAGAGTAGAAGTAAGACTGAGTTTGTGTGAAACCCTTTATTTTTCAAGGGAATCACTTTAATCTGTATAAATAAACTACTGGGCGCATGTATGTTCCTTGAGGAAAGAGTTTGTTCAAGATATTTCATCGAAGCGAAATTTACGCGTGCGAAGCAGCGGGCGAAAGCTAGTTTGTCATTAAAGATTGTAATAAAAAATATGTTCATATTTTCATCCATTAAAACAGAATTTATAATAGTGCCTTATTTCACGAAAAATTTATTATAGTGCCTTATTTCACGACGTAACTATTAGATATTAATTGCAGAGAAAAAATATTCTGTAAATTGTAAGTTTTGATGTATTTTGACTAAGCGTTATACATGACTTAAAATATTACTACTACAGTTATTCTTCCAGACGTGTTAAATAAATATACAACTACTTGTCTTTTAACAATAATTTACAGCTTTATAATGTGTAAAAAAATGAACTAAGCGTTGCCATTCGACTGCGTCACTTTTCACAGGGGCAGAAATGTAGGGCGCATTAAAACCAACTGTAGGCTAAAATAAAATTGCACTTTAAGTAAAAACCCATTGGTTTCATAATTCGCATTTATAAGTCAGAGACTTTATCATCATTAGATCTTCTTCTAACTACCCCTAAGGGTAGTTAGAAAAACTTTAAAAGTTTTTACCTCTTTGAGGTAAAGGTCATTTCGGCCCTTAATCATAGGGTCTGCCTCCTTCGAGGCTGACCAACCGGGTGGGTTGGTAATAACCCAGTTAATGCCTACGAAAGGACAATGCTTGGTCATCTGCTTATAGCTGGGTTGTGAATGGAGCCCTAGTTGGTGGAACTGGACTCAGTTTCAGAGCGGGATGGTTCAAATACAGACAACGATTACGTTTTCTTCAGAATATATAAAAGTAGAGGCTGCCCACAGCTACATCCGCACATTTCATTTGAACGTAGCCTTTTTTCACAATTCCGCAGGAATTTTGGGAAATCCCTATCTTATCTTAGTACACCCACTCCTACGGTTCTAAAGATACATAAATGCGAACGTTCAGCCTCTTGCACCTAAGAGCTGGCTGTAGCTTGTCTGTCATTCAGTTAGTAACGCAAGAATTTTATATATACAGATTCTTCCTCGTCTTACCAAAAGTACAAAAATTCCTTTAAACTTGATAATATCCTCATCTTAATTTCGACAACTTTAATATTAGTAGTAGTATTTTACTTAGCTAGCTCGAAGCTAAAACCGATGAAACAATCGACGCGAATATTATCTAATCGACATTCAACCAATACTTACTTGAACTAAACTTTGAAATACTAAGCTCTTCATTGCAAACAATGTTCGAGATATGTTTCATAGTTTCAGACTTCGCTTCAGACTGTTAAACAAATGTGGTTTGAACAATTACAGATAACGCTATCGGTAGTTTGGAACTAGTTTGATAGAGTGATCATAATCTAAGGATGTCGGAGAATTAGTTTTTAATAGCTTCGTAGACCGTAGAGTTGCTTGACAACTGAATTTAAATGACACAGACCATGTGTCAGAGTGTTATTTAATTACAATATTTGATTGGTATTGGTAACACTAAGCTCTGAATACTCAAGCTAAAGAAGCAATCGGCTGAGCTCATAACTCGAAAACCCATGGCCCAGAGTAGGTATAGAAAAATGCTTAAAGGTACCGGACGACGCAGCTACCCTCCCGTAAGGTTGACTGATCTTACTGAGATAACTATTACCTAGTGGGAAGCGATTTGCTGCGGTCTAAGATTGATTACATTTAATTAATAATTGTATAATTATGTATATTTTAAGTATGTTATTTAAATATTTAGTTATAGGTTTAAGTACATAGCTACACCATGGTCACAAAACATCTAACAACATTCCTGTTCATCCTATGGTTGCCTGGAAGAAATAGCCCTTGGCGATAAGGCCTCCGATTGTACATACATAAATTGTAGATTTAACTTATTTTAGAAATGTACTTTATTTTGGTGTACAATAAAGAATATTATCTACCTATCTATGAATCTATCGTTATCAGTAGTACAGTCTTTGTCTAGTTTAGGATCCAATGGACTTGTGTGGGCTATCCTAAGGTTTTATTAAGTACATCGTTTCAACTAAAAGAAAATCTCTAAAATTCTGCACATCGTTAGAATGACTACTTGTAAATATAAATAGTCGCACCTAGTCATTTCGCCGATATTTTCGGAACACAATAGTCAGTTGTCGAAATCAGACAAAGTTCAACCGACCATTTATTTTAAAACCAAGTACACTGCCAAGTCGTTTCATTAAATTATAACACATTACTAGCAGTATTATTAATGCATTTAACACCCGCAAAAATGTTTACGATTCATAAAATAAATCATAAATTTTGCTATCGTTTGACTTTGGAGTAATAAAAAACGTTAGTCATCTAGTTTGGCGGAATGTGTTTAGATGGCAATCTGGTTGAGAAACTTCCTAGTGAGCTGCTAACTTGCTAATCCACTACGATTTACCAGTTTAAAGAATATATTTTACGAGTCACAATAAAATTATTGCTTCTTTGTCCCCCGCTCTCCACCACTGCCGGACAGAGGCCTCTCATCCCCATAAGAAGGACAAGGTGGTTGACAGAATTCACACGGTTAGGGTGTGATATTTAACGACTGAATAATTAGGTACATAACATGGAAAATCAGAAGTACCCGCCGTGGTTTTGATCACCAGATTCTCACGCAGAGAATCGATTTCCCACTGGGCTGTCGTTGCATTCGTAAACTTAAAATACTTTTATATTCGATGAGGTTTTAACCGCATCCGATTATTAGTTTTTATTGAATGTATTGGTAACTTTAAGACATAGAATATAATATATTTATATATATATCTTCTTAATATATATAAATCTCCTGTCACGATGTTTGTTCGCGATGGATTCCTAAACTACTTAACCGATTTTAAATTAAATTGGCACACCGTGAGCAGTCTGGTCCAACTTGAGAGATAGGATAGCTTAGATCTTTAATTTTAGTCGCAATTTTATTTTATTGCAAATTTTTTGTCTATAATTAATTGACAGTCACAATTATCTGTTAACTCCAAAAGATTCTAACAGATGTCGATCATCAATTAATAATTTCGTCAAGGAGTACATCGAAACCTTACCTGAATAATAAAACATTAAAAAATAAAGATTTCGAGTCGACAACATTTATCCGCAAAATTCGGATTGTCGAGTATTTTGTTAAATTCTAATGGTTCTGACAGACAAATCACAGTCGCCATATTGGCTCTATGATATTGGCTCAAGTTTGCTTTGTACTAAGTAGTTTGTATGTGTAAATACTTTTTACAGTTATATAGTATCCGCCCAATAAAGGAGATTTGTGTTACCCCGAATATCTATACTAATATAATAAAGCGGAAGAGTTTGTTTGTTTGTTTGTTTGAACGCGCTAATCTCAGGAACTATCGGTCGGATCTGAAAAATTCTTTTTGCATACGATAGCCCAGTTATTCCGGAAGGCTATAGGCTATATAACATAACGCTTCGACCCTTTGGGGCCGGGCAAAAGGCTAAAAAGGCTAAAACATAATGTCAGCTAATCTCAGGAACTAGCAGACGGATTTTAAAAATTGTTATTGCCTATGATAGCCCAATTATTCCGAAAGGCTATAGGCTATATAAAATTAAGCAACAACTTTTAGAGGCCAGCCAAAAATAATAAAACGGTCAAACGAGAAGGGGGAGGGTTGGGTCAAAGGCAAAAAAAGGCTAAACGAATAGGATACAATCTATATGGGTATCGTTTTCGAGATTTTCGGGACGCTGATTAATAATATGAAATTTATTTAGTGATCCAAGATGGCGGACGGGAAATCAAAGATGGCGGATGAGAAAATTTTAAATATCAATATCGGAATCGCCTTCGATATTTTAAGGGGTGGGGAATCGTAATACAACATCTATTTCGTGATCAAAGATGGCGGATGGGCAATCAAAGATGGCGGATGGGAAAAATTTAAAAAATCAATATTGGTATCGTCTCCGATGTTTTAAGGGATGGGGAATCCAAATACAACATCTATTTCGTGATTCAAGATGGCGGATGGGAAATCAAAAATGGCGTATGGGAAAAATTTAAAAAATCAATATGGGTATCGTCTCTGATGATTTAAGGGATGGTGAATCCAAATACAACATCTACTTCGTGATCAAAGATGGTGGATAGGAAATCAAAGATGGCGGACGGGATTTTTTTAAAAGTCGATATGGGTATCGTCGCCGATATTTAAAGGGATGGAGAATCCAAATCCGACATCTATTTCGTGATCAAAGATGGCGGATGAGAAATCAAAGATGGCGGATGAGAAAGTTTAAAAAAATCAATATGGTTATCGTCTACGATGTTTTCAGGGATGGCGAATCTGAATACAACATCTATTTCGTGATCAAAGATGGCGGATAGGAAATCAAAGATGGCGGACGGGACTTTTTTAAAGTCGATATGGGTATCGTCTCCGATATTTTAAGAAATAGGGAATTCAAAAACACCATCTATTTCGTGATCAAAGATGGCGGATGAGATTTTTTTTTTAATCAATATGGGTATCGTTTCACATGTTTGAAGGGATGAGAAATCCAAATGCAACATCTATTTCGTGATTCAAGATGGCGGATGGGAAATCAAAGATGGCGGATGGGAAAAAATTAAAAAGTCAATATGGGTATCGTCTCCGATGAGTTAAGGGATGGTGAATACAAATACAACATCTATTTCGTGATCAAAGATGGCGGATAGGAAATCGAAGATGGCGGACGGGATTCTTTTTAAAGTCGATATGGGCATCGTCTCCAATATTTTAAGGAATGGGGATTTCAAAAACACCATATATTACGTGATCAAAGATGGCGGATGGGATTATTTTTTTAAAATCAATATGGGTATCGTCTCCGATGTTTAAAGGGATGGGGAATCCAAATACAACATCTATTTCGTGATTCAAGATGGCGGATGGGAAATCAAAGATGGCGGATGGGAAAAGTTTTAAAAATCAATACGGTGATCGTCTCTGATGATATCTTGATGCTGAATCTAAATACAACATCTATTTCGTGATCAAAGATGGCGGATAGGAAATCAAAGATGGCGGACGGGATTTTTTTTAAAGTCGATATGGGTAACGTCTCCAATAGTTTAAGGAATGGGGAGTTCAAAAACACCATCTATTTCGTGATCAAAGATGGCGGATGGGTTTTTTTTTTAATCAATGTGGGTATCGTCTCCGATGTTTGAAGGGATGGGGAATCCAAATACAACATCTATTTCGTGATTCAAGATGGCGGATGGGAAATCAAAGATGGCGGATGGGAAAAATGTAAAAAATCAATATGGATATCGGATATCGTCTCTGATGATTTAAGGGATGGTGAAACCAAATACAACATCTATTTCGTGATCAAAGATGGCGGATATGAAATCAAAAATGGCGAATGGCGGATTTTAAAGTCGATATGTGTATCGTCGCCGATACTTAAAGGGATGGGGAATCCAAATCCGACGTCTATTTCGTGATCAAAGATGGCGGATGAGAAATCAAAGATGGCGGATGAGAAAGTTTTAAAAAATCAATATGGTTATCGTCTCCGATGTTTTAAGGGATGGCGAATCTAAATACAACATCTATTTCGTGATCAAAGATGGCGGATTGGAAATCAAAGATGGTGGACGGGATTTTTTCTAAAGTCAATATGGGTATCGTCTCCGATATTTTAAGGAATGGGGAATTCAAAAACACCATCTATTTCGTGATCAAAGATGGCGGATGGGATTTTTTTTAAATCAATATTGGTATCTTCTCCGATGTTTGAAGGGATGGGGAATCCAAATACAACATCTATTTCGTGATTCAAGATGGCGGATGGGAAATCAAAGATGGCGGATGGGAAAAAATTAAAAAATCAATATGGGTATCGTGTCGCATGATTTAAGGGATGGCGAATCCAAATACAACATTTATTTCGTGATCAAAGATGGCGGATAGGAAATCAAAGAAGGCGGACGGGATTTTTTTTAAGTCGATATGGGTATCGTCTCCGATATTTTAAGGAATGAGGAATTCAAAAACACCATCTATTTCGTGATCAAAGATGGCGGATGGGATTTTTTTTTATTAAATAAAAATCTATGTTTGTTTTTGCGTCATTTATAGACCCTGGAATGATAAGAGATTAAGCGCTAAGTCAATAGTTACTTTGGAAAAGGGGCTTGGAAAAAAAGGGAATTAAATAAAAACTCTTAAAAAGGCGATACGGAGTTCGCTGGGTCAGCTAGTATATATATATATATATATATATACTATTTTTGCAACACTTAAGTCCTGAGCGGTCGTTTATCGTTTTTTTTTTATTTGTATTGCGTTTTAAGGGATGGGATAATAAATAACTGGAAACGTTAAAAGTCTGGACCAGCTTCTAAGAACTAACAACATAAGGCAGAGTTATTCCTAACAAGATTTTTAAACATGACAATTTAATATTTTTTGTGTTTCAGTTCTAGCACGTATCAACTTAAACCATAAACAAAGCTTTATTTTTAATTGTAATATTAGGATGTAAGTGTTGTAAAAAAAACATGTTATACCTATAAAATACAAACTAAAACATGAAAAGCTTATTGTAATATCTACGTAGTTCAAAGCACAGTTACGTAGTTCTAGTTGAAATTAAACATGAAGTGTTTTCTCTGTGATGTGGCACAGCAACATGAATCTTATTAATATAATTACAACCTACAGTTTCTGTTAGTTTATTTCTGCTACTACAAGTTTTAAACTTTCTTATAGCTGCTACATATTTTATCACTTTTTTTCTAATTTATATGAAGTATTACTGTTTTATTTAAGAAGCTGGTTTAGATTTCCACGTATTATAAATGTGAAAATAGGGTAGTTCCTATGAATATGATGAAGGTCCTTCAATCCAGGTTGTGTCCTCTTACCTGGTGAATCCTGATCCGAAGGATGTAGTCGAGAATTTGTGTACAGACCTACCTTTTTAAATCACTTATGAAATTTCTATTATCGTGATTTCGGATTTTCAATTGATTTTTGTCTTCGTAGTTCCATTGATGTATGGCTGATGTCGACAGCACTTTTGTCATCGCGATTGCAAGATAAATAACATCGACTGCTACAAAAATATCTTAAGAGGCAGGAATATTCACAACTCATAGCATAACATAAACAGAGCCACTCGCGTAGTTCCGTTTCACCGTTTAAATGGTATTTACGAAGTGCATAAAAGTCACATTATTTTTATGGCTTACCTATAGGCAATAGCAACCATAACCGAAAAGGCAATAAAACGGATAATATTATATTTTGGTTAGAAATAAGAATCGTCTAACCAGGTCAACCTATTTTATGTAAGCCTGTATAAACAGATCCTTATTTTTCACATGAAAAATAAATCACGACTTCTAATACTTTTTTTTATTTTTGCTTTGCCATATTTTTCACAAGCAATATTTTTTATAATTTTACTTATTGTTATTGCATATTTGTTTAATGACAACGCCCATACCAAGAGTACTGAGACCTTACAAACATTCAACCAACTAAATCTGTCTTGATTCATACAAGTTGCCATGAAAAAGTTGACATTAATTTACATACAGGTTTAGGCTAGCAGTTACTAATTCGCCCTCCAAATAGAAGAACACAAGGTTTAGTGTTCGTCCATTTCGAGGGACTCCAAAGTACATACATACGTACATTAGTACATACCTTCAAAGTAACATATATTGTTTTAAATAAATAATGCCATTGTAAAGGCGAAATTATGCAAAAATCAAATAAATAACAGTAATACATGAATGATACATCTATATCGAATCGAAGCAAATAGTAATAAAAAAGGGATAAAAGTGAATTTACTGCAATGCCTTTTATCGATGACGCTTCGAAAAAATACATTGGAGCACTAGCTCCAATGTATTTTAAATAACTATATTTATTAAAAGATGTCCTAACAGCTTTTTACTTGAAAAGGAATTTTCATTGAAAATTACGATGTTCTTAAAGAACTTAATTTAAAAATATCGATGATGTTTTACGCTCAGTTTGAATTTACAAAATGTGTTTTTAATAATACAGTATTGCTTTTTATCTCAAAAGTTGCAAAAGTGTTATTTAGGTGGCATAGATAATGTTAGTTTATGCATTATCTAGTACTCATAGTAAAAGCTCTGCATAGTTTGGGTCCAGATGGTGATGTGTGTAAGTGGTAGAATATCTATTATTTTTTTAGATTTTCATACTAAATAGGAACCCTATAACAATATCTTCTTTGTTTTGGTATCTCTTTGGGTTGCGGAGGTAGGCGCTCTTTGGAAAAGCTAATATTCAGTCAAAACCGGTTGGACTGGTAAGCGGACCCCGCGTTGCAACTGGGATAACGCTAGGAGGATCATAGCTTCTTTTATGTTGTTTTATGTTTCGGAATAAAGACTATAGAGCTTTCGTTGCATGTAGGTTGCTACAATAATAAAATAGGAAACGTATGGATACCTTATCTATCCACACAATGGCCCTACTAACCTTGCGGTTTAAAAGAACAGAATCTCGAGAAATGCGCTTCCAAGTTAAGAATTCACGCAGGTAATAAGTATGGCAAATATTACCCACCGCTTAGTTTAAGCCCATCATAACAAGTTAGGAAGCACGAGCAACGCCTGTTTATGTCTTCCAAGAATTTCACCACCGCGCCTCGTTGAAATATTGATGTAGTTTGTTATAGGAACTATACATGCTGGAAGATGTTGAAAATACAGCTAAAACACGTCGCAGCATTAACATGATAATATTGTAACCTTTAGCAGTCCGGATTAAGAATATAAAAACCCCATTAGAGGTGACAAAGAAAAAGAAATAAATTAGTATTTTCTTTAGACAGACTTGCCTCTGACATCTAATCCTATGACATATGTCTGTTCAGCAACTGAAGAATATACACGAATCAAATGCACGGTTGGCGTAGTGGTTTAAGCGGCCGTCTCACCGCTTGACACTCCGCCGAAACTCACAACACTTGTGGGTTTGATCCCCACACGAGACAACACTTTGTGTGATTCATAAATTGTTGTTTCGAGTCTGGGTGTACATTATGTCCGTAAGTTGTAATTTGTAAAGTACCCCGCGACATAGGATTTAGTCCTAGTGCGGGAGTTAAATTTTTAAAACAGTAAAAGAAAGAAAGAAAACCGAAGAAAGAAATTAGTATATTTGGGAAAAGACGGAAAGCGCGACATCATACCCTATGACAATCCGTCTGGCTAGGCCCACATTCGTGGTATACAACTATGACTTTATGTATAAAGCCAAATTCTCCTATTGACTGAAAATAGTATTATGACGCAAATAAGGACAGGCCTTAATCCAGCACGAAGTATAAACAACGAATTAAATACTGTTTAAAACAAATCAATTACCAATTACTACATGAAGACTTAGTTAAATTTGATTAATTAATAATATTGAAGTTGCTTCAGTTGAATAATTAGTCTGATTAGCGTTTTGATTAGGAGTGGCGTGTGTGGAGCTTTAGAACATGATTGCTCGCAATTAATGGTGTATAATATTAATTGGAATTAGTTGGTTTGACGGCATGGATGGCATAGAGGTTTAAGCGTATGACTTGGCCCTCCTAATTGATAGTCAAAGTTAAGCAATGTTTACACAGAACGCCGTTTGGATGGGTGACCACTTGTTGTGATATTACATTAGAGCCGAAGCGTGCTTTGGAGGGCACGTAAAGTCGTTAGACCCGCTTTTTGCATTAGGTCATCAGTCGTTACGTAATCATGGAGCCCTTCTAGCAATCTTCGGGCAAACTCCGACACCAGATATGGTCACACACTCCGCGAAACTGATTTATAAATAAAATTCGTTTTACCCCGATAAGGCATATACTTCAACAGTATTACTATAATAACGGACACAACAAAAACTGGTAAAATATTTTATTCCGTTTGGAAATTTGCCTCGAAATATTTCTGTGTATTCATTTGTTTTGCGGTGAGGAGTCTATATAGTATTTCCCTCTTATGATTTCGGCGAAATATTTACGAGTAAAACTAAGGGGGTTCTAGTATTTCCGACTAAAGACCGTTTCTGACATATATAGCGAATCGTAGCGCAGCGAGTAGTCGCTTCGATCTGCTCAGTATGCTGTGTTAACTGACTTTGAACATTATTTAAATGAAGAAAATGTCGATAATAATAATTTGACAGTGGAAAAATGCTCGACGCTACGTTTCGCCATATGGACGTCGACCCTGAGTAAATAATTGCAGAACAAGTTTATGCTCTTACCAAAAAAATACTTAGTTTTCATTTACAATGCAGTATATTAATTTATGTCGAATGTTTCGTAAGCATTGATAAAAATGTTTTAGTATTAACTGTAAAATATATTTATAAAATATTAAAAAGTTGAAATTGAAATTTTAAGAAGTTAAGTCTGAAAACATGATGATTGTAAAAATAAAAGCTTCGTAAGTTTATAAGGGTGATAATAAATTCATAGATTTACTATTATTTTTTCGACAGTATTGACTAAGTATATAATGGATAGTAGAAAGTGCAGAAATGTGTAATGACACATTACTCTTCAGTTGGTACCACACTTTTGAAATTGCATGGCTTAAGTATATATAGAAATTAAAAATGACGGAATCTCAAACATATTTTATTTCGAATTACAACATATCTAAAATGTGTTTTGTGCTTTATTCTCATTATAATAACTGAGATGCCAAAATATATAAATTTAGTATGATTTTCTTCTCTTTTAGGGCTCTAAGGGTGACAGGAAACCCCAGCCTTGAGAGACTTATAAGTAAATATTTTTGCGTGATGGCTTCACGAACAAGCAACAAAACTATAAAAGAAACAAATCAATGTTTTATAATACCTAATGTTTTATATTAAATCAAAAGCGCGTATTTCATTTAGTTTTTTTATAAACTCAGCTTTTCATTTATAAACTCGAACTCTATATTTTTCTAACCTCGACCTTCCAGCAAATTATACACTTGAATCACGAATTTAAAATTATATTATTTTCTTTGTTCACAGAGTTCGTCTCTCACTGATCTGATCTCCGCTTTTGACACAAAGGCTCAATCACACTCTGATCTACAGAAAGTGACAGCCTTCAGCGGGTCATTTCATAAGAACCACAAGCCCACCTTCTCAAAGGACGAATATGGCAAGTAAGTAGCAACAAACAAAACGAAGCATTTTTTTTTACTTTTATAAACAGTGTAATCAGAAACTGAGCTGGATTTTTGTTCTGAACTATTTTCTCAATATATAAAATGTATAAAGTCAATACAAAATTTCAGCAGACTGTCTCTGTGATCCAGTGGATAGCGTATGTGGCTGTTGATCGTTTTGTCCCGAGTTTAATTCCCGGATCGTGCAAAAGCGTTACGGTGATTTTCCGAATTTTCCGTAGCAGCACGGAGTCTGGCAATGTACCCGGTTACGGCAATAGGCTCTTCCCTTATTCCGTGGCATCTAAATTTTAAATGTGGGTGTAATATTACACCTCTGCCTACCCTTTCAGGGATATAGGCGTGAAGCTATATCAGTACAAATTTCATCCAAATCGTTAGTCCTGTTTCTGATACAAAAGCTAGACAATGTCGTTTTATTTAGCAAATACTTTCAAACTATGTGATACGTACCTACGCATTCATTTTATTAGGTCTCGATTGTGTAATTGTTTTAAAATAAATATTGTGTAATGCCCTGGCGTTTTGGCATGTGGAACAACAATCGTTATCTCGGTATTACAATCGTCTGCTAAACTTATCTATTACACGATTGCGAGCCGTTGCACAAATATTAATTTAGCAAGAAGAATATTCACGCCCACACGAATGATAAAGTTTATTATACTCTAAGGCCGCGTCTTTGATTAAAGCCGAGCGGTAGTGATAGTGGGGTGCCGACAGAGTGTTGTTAAAAGGCTCGAGTCGCCCGAGTATTCGACTCATTCAAGGCTGGAGTCTCCTATGAAACCTCGAGCTACAGCCTCGAGCCTTATTTCGAAGGCTCGAGCCCAGGCTCGAACCCTAGTTACGAGGCTCGAGTCGCGACTCGAGCTTTGTTTTAAAGGCTCACTACACAACATTATGCTCCAAAATAAATCTAATAAATATGTTATTAAAATAATATACTATTATTTACAAACTAAATTCACTACATAATTACATATTTTTATTATAATGTTGTACCTCCTCCTATACAGGAAACTAAACGCGCCGATCCAGTGTTATCGCTAGTTATTAGAACTGCCCACATTACTATTAATATTATTGTATTAATTACAAGTGTTCCTTGTGAACAAGCCTTTTCGAAGTCTGGCAATTTAACGTCATAACACATAACTTTACGCTTTTTATCCCCGAAGGAGAAGGCAGAGGTGTATTAAACACCCACACTTCGCCAGTTATGTTTCGGTCCCAATGTAATAGGGGGCGAGCCTATTGCCATCTACCGGGCACATTGTTAAGCGAGCGATAATTAACATTTTTTATTTTTCTGCTTTTGCTTTGCTTTTGGCTGTCCGTGTGGTGACGGATTAAGAATACGAATTGTCACCACCCCATATCATCCCGTGGGTGTCGTAAGAACCGACAGCGGGAGCATATTATGCAGAGAACAGCACTGTAAGAGAAGGAAAACTTGATACAAACCCTATACCAACCCGTTTGGCCAGCGTGGTATAGTAGGCCAATTCCTCCTTTCAAAGGAGAGGCCTAGTCCAGTAGTGGACTGTTAAAGGCTGATTATGATGATGATTTTTCTGGCAATTTAATAACAAAAAAAGAAACAGGCCGAGCAACAAAAATATCATCATCATCATCATCATCATATCAGCCAAACGACGTCCACTGTTGGACATAGGCCTCCCCCAAGGTTCTCCACACAGACCGGTCTTGAGCCGCCCGCATCCAACCGCCTCCCGCGATCTTGACGAGATCGTCGGTCCACCTTGCGGGGGGCCTACCTCTGCTGCGTCGTCCGGTACGTGGCCGCCACTCCAGAACCTTTCTGCCCCAACGGCCATCGGTTCTTCGAGCTATGTGCCCTGCCCACTGCCACTTCAGCTTGGCTATCCGGAGAGCAGGCTATGTCGGCATCTTTGGTTCTACTGCGGCTCTCCTCATTTCTGATTCGATCTCGCAAGGAAACTCCAAGCATAGCTCTCTCCTTCGCCCTCTGAGTGACCTTGAGCCTTCTGATAAGGCCCATAGTGAGCGACCACGTCTCTGATCCGTAAGTCATCACTGGCAACACACACTGGTTAAAGACTTTCGTCTTGAGACATTGCGGGATATCGGACGAGAAGATATGTCGTAGCTTCCCGAACGCTGCCCAACCGAGTTGGATTCGACGATTGACCTCCTTCTCGAAGTTGGACCTACCTAATTGGACTACTTGTCCTAGGTAGATATACTTGTCGACAACTTCGAGCGTAGAGTTCCCAACCTGAATAGGAGCAGGTACAACATGGACGTTCGACATGATTTTCGTCTTGTCCATGTTCATCTTAAGACCTACTTGTTGGGAGACTCTACAGAGGCCATCGAGCATTGTGCTTAGGTCTTCCATGGTCTCAGCCATGACTACGATATCGTCTACGAATCGAAGGTGAGTGATGTACTCGCCGTTGATGTTGATGCCGAGTCCATTCCAGTCCAGAAGCTTGAAAACATCCTCCAGCGCAGTGGTAAACAGTTTCGGGGATATGACATCCCCCTGTCTTACTCCTCGCTGGAGTTGAATAGGTTTCGAACTCTGGTCCTGGAGGCGGACTGACATAGTGGCGTTTTGATACAAACACTTCAGCACTTCGATATATCGGTAGTCAATCCGGCACCGTTGGAGAGACTGTAGCACCGCCCAGGTTTCGATCGAATCGAAGGCTTTCTCATAGTCCACAAACGCCAAGCATAGGGGCTGGTTATACTCCTCGGACTTCTGTACAACCTGCCGCAGCGTATGTATGTGTTCTATGGTACTATAGCCTTTACGGAAACCGGCTTGTTCGGGAGGCTGGAAGTCGTCTAGCTTGCTCTCGAGACGATTCGTGATGACCCTCGAAAACAGCTTGTAGACGTGGCTCAGAAGTGTGATGGGTCTGTAGTTCTTTAAGAGGGTTTTATCCCCTTTCTTAAAGAAAAGCACCACCACACCTCTGTGCCACGCCTGTGGCGTTTTATCCTCGAGAATGACGGAATTAAATAGCTTCCGAAGGGCTTCTCTAGCGGGTGCACCGCCAGCCTTTAGAAGCTCGCTCGTAATTCCGTCATCACCCGGTGCCTTGTTGTTTTTGAGCTGTTTGAGAGCCACACTAATCTCGTACATGCTGACGTCCGGGATATCTTCGGTATAGTGTCGGGTCAATCCAGCTCTAGGGTCTGACGCTGGAGTACTTGCGGGTTGTTACGTTGTCGTGTATAGCTGTCCATAGAACCTTTCGATCTCCTCCAAGAGCTCGGGCTTGGACGATACGATTCTGCCATCCTCCGTCTTCAGCTTTGTCAGCTGACTATGCCCAACAGACAGATCCCTCTGGAACACTTTGGATCCCTTATTCTGCTCGATCGCCTCACGAACACATTTTGTGTTGTATCACATCATCATATACAAAAATATCCATTCATTGTATAATAACGTTTTCTTTTTTCTATCTTTTTTTTATAAGTACGTACTTACTACAATAAAACAAAAATATTTCATTTTAATATTATCAGGCATATTAATAAAGCTCGAGCTTCGACTCGAGTCCTTCATTTAAGGCTCTTGAGCCTTCAAGGTTCGAGCCTTTAGGGCTCGAACCTTTTAGACTTACGAGCCCTCAGAGCTCGAGCTTTGAAGACTCAGGAGTTCGACTCGGAGCTCGAGTTTCCGCCTCGGAGCTCATTTCTCACAACACGCCGTATGATGAATGAATACAATTTTTTGACCCAACACTCAATTCTTGTCACTGTCGACAATCTGTAGGTACATAATGTGTTACAAAAGGCCCCAGTCGTGTCTGTCTGTAAGGACGAATTTATAAACGGTATGCACCAATAGATGGTGTTATTCTTGAGGAAGGTTTAGATTTATAATTCACTCAGGCGAAACCGTGGGAAAGGCTTAGCAGAATGTGGATATACACGTATTGAATAATCGCGTCACATTAGCCCCTACCGCTCCGTTCACTTATTTAGTCAAGACAGCATCCATTAAATCATGGTACATCATACAGGCACCGTAATGGCACCGCCTCTACCCAACGGCTAGTTCTGTAATTTTTTAACCGCTAAATCTAAGTTGTATAATATATTTTTTAACGTCAATAGAAAACGCCAAAGGCGGGTTGACAGCGTGCTAGCCGATAGTTATCTACTTCGAGACAACGCCGCTGCGTTGTTTCAGTGCCGGTGCAATGTGCCGCGACCTTTACTTTAATTATAGACACAATTTCAAGTTCAACTCCAATTGCTGCCTTGAGGGCACATATTTCTGCACATAAACACCTTTTTAAGATCAAGAACAATCCGTAGGTACACTGACCCTAAATAAACATTATATAAATGTTTAAGTACGTAGACCTCTAAAACGAATGTATTATTTTATTCGCTGTTTAGTATTTGCACTTATGGCAATAATAGTAAAAAACATATAACTGTTTCTGAAAGTAAAACTAATTGTCTATAAGCGTTTACACGTACACATCTCAAAAACAAATATTGCAAACGATGTTTACATACCTACAATTAATTATTAAATGTTTGTCTTTAGATTGAAGTTATGGGGGTTTTGTACAATGATTGATATTATGAGGCAATGGTATTTAGTACCAATTTAGCATTGAAATAAAGAAATGTATGCGTTATAGGAGAAGGATCATTTTCTGATTAATGATATTGTTAATGAGCGTCACTCCAACCATTGATAATTGAGTTTGTGGCCTGATGGCGAAGTTACAGAAATTCAATACTTTTAATTTAAGTTACCAGTAGATGCGAGAGAAATTTGCGACTCTACAATTAAATTGTTATTCAAATGTTATAAATACTATTGTTTTTTAATAAATAAAGAAAGAAATGAATAAAATCCTAAGGATTTAGACAGTCATTAAATATTCAACGCGGGTAAAATGGCAGGCACATTTTGTATTTTTTAACCGAACCTGTAACGTTTGTATATTTTATCTTATTCGAAGCGATCTCAGTATCATTGAAATCCATTGATGTAGAAAATAAAGAATATGAAATACCAAAACTAGGCTACATCAACGTATATGTATAGTATATCTATATATTATATGAACGTCGCTATTTGGGCGTCCGCGTTAACAAATGGGTTGAAAATTATTACTTTACTGTTCACAAGACTTCTGACACTTCGTAGCATAATTGGAAGACTTTGAAATTGTTGTTTAACCGATTCACTGCACAGATAGGTCAAGTTAAAGCACAATTTAGTAAACCGGTTATTAGTTTAAAGGTACTTTCTCTGTCTTATGCTGCAAAGAATATTATTATTTATTACTTAACCTGGTTTGTCGGGTTGCGATAACTTATGTATTTAATAGATTTTGAGTTTATTGCGGAAATGCGGACGGATAGACACGGTGGTTGACTTTGTTTCAGAATAATTGGAAACCAAAATTGTTTACGGTAAAAGATCGTAGTAAATTCGATTTATTTTTCAATTATAACAGTAAGTGCCCGTTGCTATAATAACGTAGCTACATTTTAGTAATGGCCAAAATCCTCCAGCTCAATCCCAAATCCTTCTCAAGACTGCAGATAAAATTAAAAAATAAAGCATAAGTGCGTGTGTTGAGCTTACGCTCTGCAATGTTATAAAAATAAAGCCTGTTTTTACATGTACCGCCGAGCCACGTATTTATACTGCAGAATTGCCTTCTTACTTCATAAGCTACACCTGTTTTGATGATCAGTTTAAACAGTCAATGCAGTTAAAAAAATGGATTACTTGTAATTAACATTAAAAGCAAGTTATTTATAACAATAATTCAATGAAAAATTAAATTTATTTCTATTAATCTTATCTATTTATGTTACCAGTAAAAATCATGTAAGTTGTCAATATATTCTCAGACAAATTTTCTTTCATTAAAACATTAAATCTTCAGCAGACCAAGTTCTTTCATATAAGTTTTCTTACATAAAATACACGTAGGTACACGATCGCTTTGAACATATCGGAAACTTGGGTCACAAGATATTGAAGAAAATGCCTTATATGAAACCCATGTACTTTTATTGAGCGTTTGCTAGCCAAAATATAGGTTACATATTTTCAGTATAATGTTGAGAATTCTAGGGTCCTTTCGGCTAGTTTAGGTATTCCGTGCCTAGAATATAACATTCCTTTTGTTATATTTTAGGCTTATGTAAGTGTGAATTACATATTATATTATTATATAATTATTATCTTGGGCTATGTTATCGGTCAGTGAGAAATTCCTTAAATAAAGACAAAAATGACAGTGAACTAATCATGACTTGTCATTGGATATATTTTGCCATCCAGTAAATAAAAGAGAATATGATTTAAACTAATATAATTAATATTTCTAGCCTCTAAGTTGATATTCTGTAATATCTGGTTAGACCAGTAGGCGGACCACGCGGTCCAAGGCGCGTAAGCCTTGGATGCAACCGTGATAACTGGTCACGTACAGCGGCGGGCGGCAGCGGCGAGCGTTTTCGATGTACATGGCGCGTTTACTGTGTCGCGGCGCGCGGTCGCCTCAGAGTAAATGCGCCATGTACATCGCCACCTGCCGCGCCGCTCGCCGCTTAGACCGATCTCGTGACCAGGCCCTTAGGATGACGATGATAATTTCTAGTCACTTGCGTTAAAAATAAAATTATACGTCATAGGTAAGACCTTATACCCTGTACAGACTAATTAAAGTGCTGGGATCAATATTCCGTGCATTTAGTTACAGACTTTCGAAGAACTGTAAAAGCCTTTATAAGCTCTCATAATTGGTAACTATCGGAAGAGCTTTTTAAAACTACTGTGTACCTACGTGGAATTGCCACACACCTTTGAATGTCAGTTTTAAAATCATCACGTAGGAAATATTGATACTTGCCTATAAAAATATAAATGAAAGGTGTTTAGTAGGTAAATCAACTTAATTTATTTAAAAAAAGAATAGTAATATATTTAGTGTCATGACTACAACAGTTTAAAGTTCAGTTTCCAGAAAGACCACTATGTATAATATTTTACCATTGAAAATTGTACTGTGCTGGTCATCATCCTCCTAGCGTTATCCCAGTTTCAATCTGGGACCGCTTACTAGTCTATCCGGATTTGGCTGCATATTAGCCTTTCCACAGAGCTACTGCCTGACTGACCTCCGCAACCCGAAGGGATAGCAATATTCCATGGTTTAGACTAGTGTCAGTTTATTTAGAAGGTACTGACGACTGTCAAAGATCTTCATGGCAACCGGGACCGACGGCTTAACGTGCTGTCCGAGGCACGAGACAAGCGATAATTGTCAATTTAATACGCACATAACTCCGAAAAGTCATTGGTGTGCGCCGTGGATTCGAACCCGATACCCTCTGCATGGCAGTCTGTTGGTATCTGCACTAGGCTATCGCTGCCTCACTAGGCTATCGCTGCCTCAACACTGTGCTGGTGTTGCCAGTATAAAAGATACTGAACAGCTAAGATATATTATATTATATTATATACGCGTAATAGGCAGTGTCAATATAATTCACAATCTTCTACCCACTGGCTTTGAAGTAAATACTTACACGTATACTAATTAATACGACCACACAGAACGCACAATGAATTAAATTGATATTTATTTTCTGTAAAATCTCACAGCCAACGTTGTAATCAAACCACAAATTAAAATATATCGATGTCCTTCGTGTATTTTCTCCAACCCACTACTATCATTCCACGAGTCGCGGTGATCTATAGTAAAAAAACAAATAAAGTTGAGGCGCTATAAGTGTGGTATTTATTACGTCAACAAAATGCCACGTAATAGGGCATTGACCTTTCGTAAGGAGTAATTCACACGTACCTCAACCACAATACGTTATTTAGTTAATATACAGGGTGTAAGGGACGGTGTACCGAAAACCAATACCAGTGGTTCAGTACATGATACTGAGACCATTGGCAGTCGAATGTTCCGGAAAATTTTCATGAATTTGCCGATTTTTCTTTTGCATTTTTTGCCATATAATGTAATTAAATAGTAACTATAGTCGACCCGCATTAATATTTTTGTAAAATTCTAAGAATTAAACATGTACATGGCGGGTTTACTCTGATGTGACATCGGCCGCGGCGCGCGGCCGCAGCACAATAGGCGCACCAGTAGGTATTTCGAAAATTGTACGCGCACAATTTTAATGGCGGCTTAAAAAATTAGATATTTTAAAAAAAAAATCATTTCCCGAGTTTATTTTTGGTTAGTATGACTTGGCATAATGTCCACAACGACTGATGATGAATGTAGTCGCTAGGTACGCTACTTAGGGCCTGTTCACGAGATCGGTCTAAGCGGCGCGCGTCGCGGCGGGCGGCGCGGCAGAGCGTCGTGCACGCCACGACCTTATAGCAGCGGTAAACGCAGCGGCAAATGTGGACGTATTTGGGCCGACGGAGTTACCCATAAATATGGCGATAACCAAAATATCTTTATGTAACTATACGGTATACCTACAAAATTGTCGACATTGGATCTTCATTTCTTACAAGTATTTTATATCAAAGGAATAAGGCATATTCGCAATTAATGAGGCGTTGAATAGGTACCTACATAACGTAGATTACGTTAAGTAGGTAGGTAAATCACCTTTTAACTTTCATAGTAGCTGTGTCTGTACCTATTTAGGTACATATGTACATTACACAATGTTTTAATGTTTGCGATTTATATTAAAACCTACCATTACATTCTGTAAAACATTGTTTCATTACATCTCGCAACGTTTTATTAACATTTTTGTATTTATACAGCGGATGTGTTGCAATCCATACACGCGACCGTTTTAAAATATCGACTTTAAATTTCTCCGTATTCATTACCGACACAAAATATTTAACAAATAGTTTAACCGCCTAGTTCGTCCCTCGCGTAACGCTGTCTGTGCCGCTCGGCGTCGTGGCGTTCGGACTCGGTCGCAGTACATTTGTTCCCGCCGCTCGCCGCACCGCCCGCCGCGCCGCTTGCCGCGCAGCCATTCGCGCCAAAAAAAACGCGCGCGTTATCGCTGTGCGCGGCGGCTCGTGGCGTGCTTCGAACGTTTTCATACATTTGATCTTACCGCTCGCCGCCCCGCGCTAAGCCGCCGCTCAGAGCGGCAAGGTCGTATCAGGGCCGTTAGGCTCAAACGAAAACGCACAGATACATTTTGTCGGTACCACAACGCAATCGCTCGAGGCTACTCCGACACTATTCACACACAACCACAGTTCGACTACCTTTTGCCGCGATGGTGTAGTGAAGCTGTGGAACGTGTGGAACAAATCCAAGAAGAGTTTGTCACAATGTTTTTGTCTAGGTCTCTATAGACACAAGCTGACTCTTAAATCAAACACAGATATGTTTTTTCTATTAAATCGTTTCAACTTCGGCGACAACTAAAAATACTGATTGTTTTAAAAGCTTTAAAAAGTAGGGGTTCTCAATGCGTTTGTATATGTTTTTGTTTGTATTCTCAGCACTCTATCATTTATTAACCGATTTAGAATTTTCCGTTGGAGATTTAAATCCTAGTAAACGACTCCCTCGCGGCGATTTTTCTCTTAATCACCATAATAATATAGAGATAAAATACTTAGTGGTATTTCTCTTTGCCTAAAAGAGAATCAGTATTTCTTTAAATGCTGAGCAATATAGTAAAACTAAAAGTGGATTTTATTATTGTGTTAAAGTGCTACGATAACAATTCGGTACCACAAATGGTTATTACATACGTTTTGGTAGCCAGCGATGTTTAGTAATGCTCTCCAGACAGAATTACGGATAAGATGGCCATGTTTAAAGGAGACCAGCTAGCTTTGTGGTACACAATATATTATATTGTTTGATTGTGATTGTGCATTTTACTTGACTTCGTCGTTCATTATAGATCAGGCGACTTTCGTCGAGCTTTTAATGGCATTTATATCCGTTCCTTAAAGGACACGTAAACCGAGGTTCCATTCTTTTTTTATGGTAAAAGTCGGCAAAGGAGCAGATGGATCGCCTGATGTTAAGCATTTACCACCGCCCATGGACACAAGCAACACTACAGGAGTCACAAGTGCGTTGCCCCCCCTTGGGGTTGGGAAAAGGGATAGGATGAGGGAGAAGGAATAGGGGATAGGGCCCTCCGGCAATCTCACTTACAGAACGAAACGCAACAGTTTAGGTACTGTTACTTTACGTCGATCTTCTGTGAGAAAGTAGTACTTCCCCGATCGAGCCGACCCATTCATGCTGAAATCAGCAAGGCTCTACTATATTGTCGTAGACCATGAATTGTTAAGCTACGTTGAAAGCCTTTGGGTGGTGCATCAACTCTGAAACCAAAGACGGTCAAACATTGAGATGAAAATGAAGAAGACGACTCTCATAGTTCAAGATTAATTGATTAAGTTGCTAGCCAAGACAAGCGGTGTATATTATTATTCTATTGACTGAAAATCTAATATCAGCTTCTATCTACCTTCAGTCAACGGCATCAGTGTTATTAGATAGATTTAAAAATCTAATAATGTTGACTGCACGGTTGGCGTAGTGGTTTAAGCGGCCGCCTCACCGCTTGACACTGCGCTGAAGTGTTGTGGGTTCGATCCCCACACGAGACAACACTTTGTGTGACTCATAAATTGTTGTTTCGAGTCTGGATGTTCATTGTGTCCGTTACTTGTATGTTTGTTAAGTCCCCCGCGACACAGGATTTAGTCCTAATGCGGAAGTTGTCTTTTTTAAGAAAAAAAAACATCTTCCAATGTTACTTTACGCCAAAATGCAAAACAGGCCGCGGCGAATTGACTATCGCCTGCTAACGCCACAGCCTGTCTTCAACGCCTTTGATTGTCAGTAGTTTTTATTCCCTGTCGAAAACAAATCTGATCAAATACTCAAAAAGTTGCTCTATGTAAATGTTGTTTTTTTAGTTACCCACTGATGAAACGATATACGAATATGTTTATAAGAATACACAGTATCTGCTAACTTGAGTTCGAACCACTTAACTAGGTACCTATACGTAGGTACCTATAATTACAATAATTAGATTTTTACTGTCTGTCATATTATTTAAGGCGCTGTCCTAAGCGACTGTTTTGGTAAATGAGGGGGTGAAGCAGGGGAGGTGAAGGGCGCTTAGCTCCGTCTACTGCGGAGCGCCCCCCTTCATTCACGTCGTGTGCGGCCGTATTCTGGCGACATCCATATTCCAATATTTCAAAATCGCAAGCAAAACGTTTTAGCATATTGAATTGAGATACTGATATTAAAATTTATATTACATAAAACAATTTGTTTGTACAATATAGGCATAGCGCAATTTTTGTTCTCAGTGGAGCCATGAGCAAAACTGGTTTACATTAGACGTTATAGGTATTCATTTTTTTTTGACAAAATGGTTGTTGACGGAAGTAGATAAATACCTACGTGCCGTAAGATGATAAAAATAAATAAGTCAGTTCCATATATGGAGGCCCTAATTATTTTTGTTTTGTTTTTGTATAAATATGGTGAAGCAGTTCATAGAATACCTACATCTAATTCCATTCCTGCCAGCTTTCAAATCTGTTTTGCAATAAATTGGCTGTGACATACGGGCGGACAGACAGACAGACATGGCGAATCTATAAGGGTTCCTACAATATATAAAAAACTACCTATATATACTATCCTACAAAATATAAAGGGCTTTTACAATTTTTGGCTACGGTACCCTAAAAACCACAATACTGCTCTTCTAAGCGCAAAAGCCGTATCTCAACTAAAGCGAGTTACGAAATAATTTAAGTTTAGTAAAAGTTAATTTATTTTATTAATTTATGGATGTTTTATTGTTATTATAGGTATAATTATTATGGTATAGGTTTCGAAATACGTTGCCGTTTTTAGGAGATGTGAGTGATTGAGGGGGAGGAAGGGAGGTCTCGGAACCCGCCCTCACCATTTTCACTTGCCGGAAATATTTGGTTTACTCTGAAAAAAAAATATCTCAAAACATCGGTGTGTATGGCACTGCCAACTTCTACATTCTTCACAGTACCTAGTTTAATAAACTAAGGTTGACTGAGCCCTGCTTCGCAGGGTTCCTATTTCCGGATTAAGAGTCAAAAGAGAACCTAAAATAACCTATTTAGTTACTTATTACAGTCGCACCTAACCCTAGGCACTCGAAAGCAATGACGCACAAATTTGACATTAGCTGTCAATATGATCATTCCAAGATGGCAGGTTTGCGTTTCGTTTCACGTTTTTCACATAAAACTTAAAAATGACATTTGTAAAACTGTACTAAAGTATAAAAACTGCCACTAGGAATTTTTGGAAATTATTTAAAAATATTTATACGCAACTCCGGCAGCCAAAATTACTTTTAGGGGATTAAAACTAACTCCCTTAAGCCCCCTACACCACCAATACCCTCAAATTCAGGCGACTCGTTTCGAAACCCAACCCAAATTATAGAATTAAAATTTGAGTTACTGCTTTTTCGTTGGCTCTCCTCATACATGTTTGTATGGAAAAATATAAAAAAATTATTTCGCTTAAAATATGTGTTGTTTCAAAGAAAATAAATATTAAAAGATATTTATTTATCATTTACTAACGAAATACAGAGTTTACAGCTCATCAAAAGTTAGCTGTCTGCTACAACCCGGCAGGTTTTCTTTATTCTCATCGATAGTTAAAGGCAGTGTGTGAGGTGATGAGGCTTCAATACTGATTATTTTCACGAGGCACATTTTCATTTACTTTAAGCTCCAAGCACTGATGAGACATTTTCCTCTCCGTGATTTCGCAATGCCATCCCTTGAGCTCGACGAGAATCAACAATTTCAGGCAACTGCCAATTCATATAAAACGCCACAAGCTTTTCTTTCATTTTCGTCTCCCAGAAAACATCATCTCTTTCTATCATTTCCATTTTTAGTGGTATACTTTCGCCACTCCACACAGCAAATAAACATTTTTGTTTGCGTGTAACGTGGCGTTGCCCCTGAATTTGGTAATAACACTTACAATATTTGTTTAGACTAGTCAGTTAACTTTTTTATCATGTTTCCATATTTGTATTTTATTTGCTCTTATACTATTCTCCAGACCATTCTTATAGGCAACTATAGAACTTTAAATTTCCACAATCGTGTTTGGACCTATTAATCCATCTGGCGTGGCACCAATAAACGGATAATCCACAAGGCTAGATAGTTACATTTTCTTGCTTCGCCAGTTGTTGCAAAGCCAGTGGTTTATTTTAGACTCCATGCGCAACTGCTTTTACATTGCAAATATTTTATTTGTACAAAATAATTTTTACTAAGTTGGCTTTACTGCTGTTATCTCTTCTTTTTACCACTATAACAAAATTTGAATCTGTCAACATATTCTTACGAAATTCGAACCAGTCACTGCTATCCCTCGTGTATTTTTTGCTTATCACTCTTGATCAAATCGTGTTAGGAATTACTGTAGTCAAATGTGTGTAAGACGTTGATAAACTGTAACTTTAACTTCAATGTTATTACAATAAAGATAATTAGTTAGGTAATTTATTATTTAAAAAATACTATGACTTGTGTTATAGCAAACAGAGAAGTCACCTACTTACTTATAAATGATTGATTTTAGAAATTAAAAAGATATTAGATGTACTGAGACATACCTAATAGTTTATAAATAATTAAAGTTTTACCCGATGTACCTAAATAGGTTTATGTTCACAACACAATAATACAACATTCGTTACCCCTTGTGTGCGGACTGCGGAGCGCCATATTAGCGCTGTTTATTGTTCGCCGTGGCGGCATCTTAGCGCTCCAGGCGCTCTGACAAGCTAATGAATTTGCAATATAGGTACATAAAATGATTCGATTTTATGTTATTACCCTTTCAAATATTGAAAACTGTGGCAGCTATGTATTGTGAGAATAATTTATATAATTATATTATGCATAAATATTATGAAAATAATTTTTGTAAAAATGTCTCATATTTCATAATCACTTGGCCATGGATGAATTTCTATTTTATTACGACGCTTTCTTGTGCAAATCCTTCGTAGAACTTTATTTCTCTAATTGTCCATATTTTATTCTTCTAATTATATATTTATAAGCACAGAAACAATAACACATTAAACGCAACAAGAATATAAACTTAGGTCCTAATTATATGTGCCCATAGTCACATGAAAAGCCTATTTGAATCAAAGTATTCAGTCTATAACATAAAACATGAAATTACGAACTCAAATCGGCGTATTACAATAACAAACAGGTTTACGTAAAATTTCGTGCAGCGGAGACGCAAGCGACATGACCTATCTCTCACAGGGCTCATAGCCGAATGATGAGGTCTGGCCGGGGCGTAAACTAGCAACTGACACTCAGGTCACCGCTTATGCTAATAAGGTTTAAATTGCCGAAGCATTTGATATTGATGGGATCTACCAAGCGTCAAAATCATAGACGTTTGGCAGATTTTATTTAATTTTACAAAATATACACGTATAGTATGAAAATAAATAGGGTAATTCTTTAGTTCATTAGGTTTCCTACAATATTATTAAATAAAATATGACAGCTTACGATCAAAATATTGCAAACAGTGCAGCAGTGAGACGAAAGATTATTTTCTGCCTCGTTTTTGTGATTTTTTTACCGTGATTCTATTTTACATACATGAAAAATTCTTTCAAGTCTTTTGTTCAGACTTTTGACTATAAGCTCTATTTTTTGCAAGTTTGTAGTATGTACCGTTATGGCTGGTTGCGCGTCGAAAAATTAGGTGTTTCACGGTTTTTGAGGTATAACAGCGCCTTAACATCGGTCTTCTTTTTCGAATTCGCCACCTTCCGTCGGCTTTCTTCATTTTGTAGGCCCTATACGCGTCTCTATTTTATAGCGTAATTCGATGTGCCGCATCCTTCCAAAAGGTGGTTTTCGGATTACCTGAAAAAAAAGGGAGCTATACATTTGAAAAAGCACGACCTCACTGGCACTCACGTGGCCGTCAATTCTCCACATGACACGTTCGTGTATGTACATAATGTATATAGCAGCAGTCAGACTATAACAATAAGACAAATAATATTATATACGTAACGTACAACAAATGTTCAGGAATTGACAGAACTATAGCATCGCACACAATAGCACTATGCTATGACTAGCCAAGATGTCAATTACCGATCGCCATGAAACGCCAATAAAATGCGTCGGATCGACACAATAATATGTTGTCGTGTGATCAAGCGCATACTAAAGTAATTTCCGTTCATTTATTGTGTGTCTGTTCTATAGTACTTTGGCGACGTTTAAAGATCCAATATGAACAGTCAGAGGATATCCGACAGCAATGACTTTGAAGATAACTGATATTCTGCCAAATTTTGATGGCCAGTAAAGCAGACTCTAGGTTTTAAACGGAAAGCTTAAGTTGGCATTGGATGATAATGAATACGAACAATAGTTAATTATTTATTATAATCAATCACAACAGGTATTTCAATTTTTAGTGTGATGATATAAATATTTTCTGTGCAAAAATTTTTTGCTAAAGAAAAAACGATTTTTTTAGTAGCAGTAGTAATTTAACGAATTGTTACTGGCAATTTCTTGCGTTTGAGTTTTATTGATTCAAAGCAAAATTACAGTAATAGGTATAAGATTCGTAGAACTTTGGTTGTCAGTAGTAATTGAACTTATCAATGTTCTGAGCTCGTTATTTCTGCTGTTTCAATATTTCTTCAAGACTTTTTTGAGACACTAAAATTGTTCCTAATGAGGTAGTGACGTAAACATACAAATGATCTGCTCTATAAATAAAATATCAAGTTCTTCCATTACGCATATAAATTTCGATATTTGAATGCCATAGCTCTGCTATTTATCTTCCCGTAATTAAGATAATTGAGTAAAGAATCTTTTCACTCTTTTTATGTGAATGTAATCGGAATAAGATCAAGAGACCTATAATTTACCTAAAAGATCTAATATATCGGTATATCGTGTTTCTTATATCTGAAATTATTGGATTGCTCAAATTTGTATGATTGGCTTTCCTGTATCTGTGGTTATATTGGAATTGCATTTTAGATAATTATTTATTTGGTAAAGACTAACGCATGCGGATGGAGTTTCTAATAGTTTTCGCAACAAAATATATAAATTAAAGCACTTCTGGCCAAGAGTTCCTCCTCGTCGCGGCGTCATGAAAATATATTTCCTACAAGTTAACTTATCCATCCTTTGATTGCTTATAGTTCATTCCGAGCCTAAATAAACTAAATAACAAGCGATGTCTCAGGTACATTGTCGGGGTTCTAATAGAAACACTGCTTAGAAGGAACAGGTTTTTTATTATGTCTCACTACCGCTTACATATAGTATGACCGACTAGGTAAGCACTGGCCTAAAGGCTGGAGTGAAGACTCCTGCTGCTCTTCGACGCTCGCAGGGTAGACCGCTCGTAGGGTCGCCGGTAAGCTGGCTGAAGTGCACGCTGGGTAGGCATTTCGGTGGTCGAGGTGTAGGCTGAGCGGTAGGCTCAGGCGTAGGCAGGTAGAAGCACGGCGCCAGCAGCTCGTAGGTCGCAGCTAACAGCAACCGGTGGAAGGGATCTTTAGCACTATTTGCGATAACATGCTCAAACCTTTAATACTGTGCTGAGTGTTGTGAGTTCTATTATGATACTTTGCGTGATCCACAAACAGGTGTTTCGAGTCTGGGTGTACTTTGTGACCGTTGTTTAATTATTTAAAGCGCGCGAGATTTGTAAGGATAGAAGCAAGTGGCGTTCTGTTGTCTCTGCCTACCCCGACGGGAAAAAGGCGTGAGCATATGTATGTATGAACCTATGTTTAAGTATTTGTAAAGTGAATCGAGACGCGGAATTCGTTTCTGTGTGTGTGTGTGTGAATCATCTCTTAAATTTAATGACCTCTCAGTGAAACTATTATGTTTAATCCTTTCTATCCGGGTAAACATCGGTAGCCAAACATGCTTATATACTTACACTCTAATTCAAGTTTATGCATCGAAAACCTATATACACACATCAACAAAGTCTAGGGATATCTTAATCCTAAATTATTTACGAGTTTATAGTTTAGAACCTTGTTAGTTTCCACAAAAAGTTTATATACAGATTAAAACCTCTTTTATTCTATTTTCAAAATTTGAACATGGAAAGAAAAAAAACAAAATAATAAACAAAATATGGCGGCAAATTTGCTAGTAATTCGTTACATTAAAGAAAGTTAAAACTGTTTTATTATAATTATTAATGAAAAGGGTTTTTAATTGTTTTTCTTTTTTAATTTAACGTGACGTACGAACTTTAAAAGTCATGTCACGTCGTCATTTGAGTCGAGATGAAATGTTACGAGCCGTGGGCATGTTAGAAAATGGTGCAATTCAACGCGTCGTTGCTGAGGCCCTACATACCAGTCAAAATGTGATATCAAGGTTGTGGTCACGTTATCGCAGTACTGGAGATGTGGCCGAACAGCACACAGGTAGATATCGTGTTACTACGCAGAGACAGGATCGATTTCTCCAAATGACCGCCAGAAGACAACCCAATATCACAGAGCTGCAACTAGTGCAAAGGCTCCAGGAGGACCACCAGCTGCTGGTAAGTGACTGCTGGCTGCAAACCGTGCGAAGAAGGTTACATGAAGTTGATCTTCATGCTCGAAGACCATTGCGTGTTCCAGCATTGCGACGTGGCAATCGCGGTCGGCGGCTTTCGTGGGCTCGGGAGCATTTACCATGGAGTGACGAACAATGGTCTTTGGTGCTGTTCACCGATGAGTCCCGGTTTGGGTTTCACCCGGATTCACGAAGAACACGCGTTTGGAGAGCTCCAGGGAGAGTTAGCCGTCTACGGCACCCTCAGGAGGTCCACCCATACCAAGGCGGGACAATCATGGTGTGGGCAGGAATTCGTCTTGGCGGACGAACCCAACTCGTTTGGATCCAAGGCAGCATGACTGCACAAAAATACCACGAGGAGGTAGTAGAGCCCGTTATTGTCCCACACAGAACTCAAATAGGCCATGAATTTCTACTCATGCACGATAATGCTCCTTGTCATACGGCGCGGCTGGTATCGACCGCTCTCCGAGAGCACGATATTCAAGTTTTGGATTGGCCTGCACAGTCGCCCGACTTAAATCCTATCGAGCATGTCTGGGACATGTTACAACGAAAAGCTTTGAGAGATTTTCCACCAAATTTGACGACTGAACAACAACTTTACGAACACTTGCAAAGGACATGGGACCTCATACCGCAGCAAGACATTGACAATTTAATTTTAAGTATTAACAATCGATGTCGATGTGTAATCAATGTAAGAGGTGGCAACACTGATTATTAATGATTAGATTTTACAAGATTTTTTCCATTTTTATTAAAATTAATAGTTTTTTAAGAAGAAATGTTTGTTGTTATCATACTAATTTTCCATGATGATTAAAAAAAATATTTTTTTTATTTAAAACAAAAAAAAACACGAAATGTTTTTTATTTTTATTAAAGACCTTAAAATAATCTATGATTCTTCTATTTACTGTATCAGAAAATTCTTCATAGATTTTTAGATATTTGATGAAATATAAAATATCCCTAGACTTTGTTGATGTGTGTAAATACCAATGACAATCTACATTATGACTTAGACTATTTATTATTATAATTTATTTATTATGGGTTGGGCGGTCAATAAATTTTCACCGTATGGCAAAGCGACCAGTTTCTTGTGCCAGTTCCGTAGAAATTATTGACTACTCGATACAGTATGATATCACTCCGCGTGAAGTGACAATTGATTTATATTTTAATGGTACCTTGTATCTACAAAGTATAGAGACATTACTAACTTGGGTTATTGTCAAATCTGAAAAGCAATAGCCCAGTGGTGTACGTAACGGACTGCCGAGACGATGGTCTCGGGTTCGATCAGGTACCCCGGGCACACAGCTCTGACTTTTCGAAGTTATGTGTGTATTAAAAAAATCTTAATTATCGCTCGCTTAATAATGTGCCCGGTAGATGGCAATAGGCTCGTGCTCGCCCTAAACATAACTGGCAAAATGTGGGTGTGTAATACACCTCTGCCTACCCCTTCGGGGATAAAAAAGCGTGAAGTTATGTTATGTTCTGAAAAGCAATTTATTGTAGTATCTGCGAAGAGACGGCAAACTCGAAATCAGTCTCTATAGAAACTTTAAAAAGATTTAAAAAATCTGGGCAGTGTGGTATAGAGGCCAATCCTCCCATTGACTCTCAGTGCCCCTGTGAAGCTAGTTTGAATATGCATAAGTCCAGCAGTGGACAGCAAAAGGCTGTAAAAGGTACCTATTTGTTTTAGTCCTTTGATTACAAATTGTTGGGCTTCCAATTTACTTTAAGCGGTGTTGTGAATTCCCTGAAGTGCAGACATTTCACCACAGCAGCCGTCATCGTTAAAGCAAGTGTTAATTACATCTGTTAGTCTTGGGAATTGTAATCAACCCGTACCTAGATGATTTGGTATTCCAACAATTTTCCATTCAATTTGTGCTATGGCATTTTCCAGTTTTGTTTTATTGTGTATTTGACTTTACTGCTAGCTCTTCTGCGGTGCCTATAAAAAGGTTTTTAACCTTACAAACCAAGATACAGTACATAAGATATCCATTTGCTGTAATGGGAAGTATCAATAAATTAATTACAGCGTGAACTTTACTGTAAAGTTGTTTCACAATTTACAAACTAAACCACTGTTTTGTTTATGAAGTATTATATTCTCGCCTATAAGGCGGTAAAAGTATGTTTACGATGAATAAGATATAGCAGAGGTCATCCTAATCTCTCAGCCTTTTTATGGGTTTCGTCATAGCAAACATTTTAAAACATAGTTTTTGTCCATCTCAAGTTTGCCTGGAAGAGATTGCTCTTAGTGGTAAGGTCGCCAATCGTTTTAGAATCGGTGTTTTAAGTAACTTTACCTATAGGTAAACATTCCCTTTTATAATATTGTGTTACGCAATAAAATATGTTATCTATCTACCTATAACGATATGTCTAAAGCCACACTTTTTGATTTAGGGATACAACGTCTTTCATAGCATAGTAGTTGTATAATAATAGTCATTATAACTTTATTGATCTGGAATAACAATGACCCTCAATAACGACACACAGGAACATAATTTGGACATAAATATAATCTGTAAGGCGACCGTTAAACCCTGAAAACAAATTGTAGATCGTATTTATCGTATCGCAGTATTTCTACGAGGTTTTAGCTTAGGGGTAGGCACAGGGGTAGGTGTACATGAGAGATGTACGAAGAAATCTTCGGACACCAATATTCAATCATGAAAAGTAGGTCGATACAACGGACTCTATATTGCGAATGCAAAAAGTGGCGACCTTAAACTCAGATCAAACAAAATAAAGTAATTGATTGACTGTAAAATTTAAGAAATATTAAAACAGGCCATTTCCTTGATAGATGCCCGCTTGTTGTTACATTTAGCGCCTTCAGTAACCACGAAGAAGCACAGACTTCTTTGAACACATGAAGCGAACGATCAGATAAAAAGTTCTAATGCCATGTCAAAGGCCTTCGAGTGCAAACCTCCAACACCAAAGTTGACCACACAGTAAGACGAAAATACTGATAATAAAAAGTGAAGCTACTGCTTTACACACTTATGTGAATGAAAGGATTGTGTGTCTTGCTGTAGCGTCTTGACGCGTAAATTCGATCGTTCCTTATTTGACTTCACTGCATATATGGAGCGCACTGTGTGTGAGTTTTATAAACTGCATTTAGAAACACAAATAGTAGAACTTTATTTCTCCTAGCTCCGCTTGCTCGTTGGTATGTACTTGCCTAACTGCTCAACTGTCTCGTTTATCTTTAAATGAGATCATCTTTGGTTAAGACGCAGCCTCACCAATAAGATAAGGACACATCATTATTGGAAACCGTTAAGGTAAATCGCGACATACCTTTCTGTTTCTCTGGTAATGTTATGTTCGATCTTGATCACACATTCAATGTTATGTTAGACATTTCTAACAGCTATTGTTGGGTCGTGGATAAATCGAACTGTGAAGTTAAGGTGCCCGCAATGATCGTCCGATTTGGTATCAACTTCTATGTGAGAATAAAGGCCAGTCTCACCACAGTCTGGTATGTCCTACTTTAATGAGTTGTCAGAAGTATCATACAAAATAATTATGATGCAATTTCAAATTTAACTGAAGGATAATGTCCATAAAGAGGTGGTGAAAATAGACATTACTCATTTAGTATGCATTTGTGTAGTAATATTTATAAATCGGCCCAATACCATGATCACAGCTGGCGTTATCCAAACGTCGAAGGAAGTGTAAGGTATTTAACCGACATTATTTCTAAATTACGCGATATAGGCCCATTACATAAATAAAACTCTATGTGTACAAGTCGCGTAATAGTATTTATAAGTATCTAAAAATATTTATTTCATTAAAAATAAAACAGAATTTCTATAAACCAGGTTTGTTGTTTACCACTAGAGGTATTGGCTCGCCTGTCACAGCAATTACGAATATATGAGCAATGTATAATATTCTTCTCTTAATAGGATTTAACTTAAAATCTCCTGTCCAACTTATAAGATAAATCTGTAACTGTCACATCGTTAAAGTAGCCGCATCACACACGATTAAAACTTTATATCTCTAGAGTCTGCCTCTACGAATTGACCAATAAGTTTTTAGAAGTTAAATATTTAGAATAATTAGAATAATTTCAGCACATTTTGTATGTCAATGTTGAACTGCTTACATATTGTACTCCGACGAATGAACAGTTTAGGGTTTAGAGAATTCTTGACAAATATCATTTATTTAGCTTTTTTATTCGTAATCAATACTTGTTTGGTTTCTAAATCAGAAATACAACTGCGTCAGCATCAAACCACGTAGGCATATATGTATTAACATACATATTTTCTTTTGTTCAGGCCAGTCCCCGGTTCAATGACAGAGTACCGAGGCGCGGAAGCTCAGGCGAGAGTCTGTTCAGAGATGAAAGAACTGTGTGAGATCATCAATGAATACGGCAAGGTTCCCTGCAAGAGCCTGCTACCACCAGAACTACAGTGTGCCACCAAATTCATATCATTCGGAGAACTATTTACGGTAAGTTTAGTTTTTGTTTTCTCTTGTTCATCAAATATATGAATGAATTATAGATAAGTAATAATCATCGTCGTCTCAGCGTTGTCTCAGTTGCGGGACATATGTTTTAGAAAATAGAACTCCAATGTGCTTGCTGCTGCGAATTATTCATCTTAGCTCTAAATACGTGTACCCAGCATTTAGAACAAAGATAAATAATTAAATTTTATACGCAAACTGTGTATATAATTGTTCATTATTACTTCGAAACGTCATAGGAGTGTGCCGTAGATTCAAACCCGAGACTCTCTGAGTAGTAGTCCAACAGTTCTCTACTAAGCTACCGGTGCCTACTACTTTTATTTATCCAATTTCCAATTATAGTTACCTGACGAATAGTTAAAGCGTGTATTACGGAACCTTGAACGGTTCTGTGGTCGGATCCATTTACCGGTGACCTACATGAAATAACTTGACACCGGTGCCTCTCAAAATATTTTGGTTAGATGGAATGGTATCACGTTACACTGGGGTTATGATTTTAGACTATTTGTATGAACTGCTTTTAAAATAACTGTCACATATTTGAAAATCATGATTAACTAATATCATTCGAAAGAAATAATACCTTATTTGAAAATCATGATTAACTAATATCATTCGAAATAAATAATACCTTATTGGCAGTTGTTTTTTAGGGTTCCGTAGTCCACAAGGAACCCTTACGGTTTCGTCATGTCCGTCCGTCTGTCCGTCCGCAGCCTAGCTCAAAGACGCCTGGTGCTAAAAAGCTGATATTTGACATGAATATAGACATAAGATATTGCAACAAAACTGTAGAATAAAATTTAAGAAAATATTTTTTTAAGAGTATCTCCCCTACATATATAGTGGGGCTGAATTTTTTTTGGTTGAGTACCCCATTATGTGGGGTATCATTGGATAGGTTTTAAAAAATATTATTAGCTTGCTCAAATGTGATTGGTTTGTCAAATATCAAGCTTTGAAGTGAATTTTTTTTATACTCAAGTGTCTTCCCCTTCTGCCGGCTAAACTATTAATTTGGAAGAGGTGAAAAAAATCACAAATATAGTACATATAACGAATTTAAAAAGGAAAACTATCACGGCTAAGTCTACATCATTAGTTTATGAGTAATCGTCGTTTAACTTATAAATACCTATTTCTGTGAGTTTACATTGGGAGCGCTGGCTTAATCTTAAAGATATACTTACTTTGGTTATAATGTACTACGGGGTACAATGTGGGCCCGTTTTAGTCCCATGTGAAACAGAAGCTATTATCAATAATGGCCATTATGGGCAACTACGGGATCCTACATCGCGCGTGGCCCGATACGCACTTGGCCGGTTTTTTGTTTATTATTTAAGGTTAATGAAAATCCAGTACAAATTCTACATTTAACTGTTTTGATTGCGCAGTGGTTTAAGCGTTCTCCACATTTCCTTGCCATATTTTAAACGTAACGGATTTTATTTTACACAAGCTTTTCTTCGCGGCTTCACTCGCATTATTTCCAGTGAAAATGCTATTAAAATCGGTTGAGACTTATGACTTAGTATAGTCTATAACTTACAATATACACTTGAGAAACATACGAATTTTGAATTAAGACCGCTTCACTTTTATTTATATATTTTTTTATTTATAGTCTCACGCCGGTAGGCAGAGGTGTAAATATTACACCGACATTTCACCATGAAGTTTTAGGTCTTTTATTTATATGTATAGATAGAAGAACACTGTGTGATCTACAAACTGATTTTCCAGTGGGGGTGTTTTCCTATCCGTTAGTAGAAGGTTTTCAAAGCCCGTCGCAATAAAATGTGTGCCTAGCACAGCTATTTTAAGCATTTTACTCGTTTTCTAGTCGATTACTTTACCTATGAAAATTATTTTTTTGGTACACGGTATAACAAAACGTCCTCTGTATGTCTTAATTTAAGTGATCCTTAAGGATAATAAAGATCATGTCTATATTACATAATGTAGGCCGATATTGTTTGCAAATCGTAAAACATTGTTTGACGATTCTGTATCATTGTTATTGGCTATAAATAATTAAATAGTTAGACTTCCTTTGTAATAACACATATTGTATTGTTTTTAGTGTTATAGTTATTTGACAAACTTGCCCGTTATTATGATCTAGGCCGAATAAGGCTTAGTTTTGATCGATCTTAGTAATAGGAGACATTTAGAACATGGTTGTACAAAAATGTTTGACCTCTTCTCAGTTTGAAATCGATTTAACCTATATACATAAAATTTGATCCATTTATTATAACTCAAGTCAAATCTTGAGCATGAATTACATATGTTTGTAACTTATATTATAGGATTTCTAAACAAATTAGCTACCCTTTTAAAATCCCAAGTCTCCTGTCGAAGCAGTTAAAAAAGACGCATATTATTATCATTATTATTGAAGTTGGTAATCATTTCACATATTATTATAATTAATTCATATATGGAATATAATTTATATGGAATCCTAATAATGAATCACTATTTCGTACTCATTTTAATTAAATAAAGGTAAACTTTCACTGTTAAATTATCGCAGTATTTTTATGTATTCTCTATACTAAATTGAACAATATACACCTAAAGCCACATAAATGTAGTTTCAGTACAGTAAAACCCACTCAGACTATACCCAATTTAGTAAACACTTAATGTTTAATGGTTCAGCAATCATAATGGGAGAGCATTATCCTTCGAAACCGTAATACACATATATAACAGCATCATATCATTGCGATTAGGGGTTTCTTGAATGACTAAGGGCTTAAAAACAGGAACGATATTAATAAGACAAGACAAATAATGGGCAGATCCTGACTCACTCTAACTAACGCTCATAGCGTGGCTCAACTTGCCGTTCGTCGGTAAAGAATCAAATCAATCTGAGACAGATACCGTATAATATATAATTTATTTTTAGACTGCCTCCTTGGTCCAGTGGATAGCGTATGCGACTGCTGATCGGAGGTCCCGGGTTCGATTCCCGGGTCGGGCAAAAGTGTTACTGGGTTTTTCCGAATTCTCAGTAGGAGCACGGAGTCTGGTGATGTGCCCGGTAACGGCAATAGGCTCGCCCCCTATTACGTGAGACCTAAAGTTCATGGCGAAATGTGGGTGTAATACCTATTACGCCTTTGCCTATCCCTTCGGGGATACAGGCGTGAGTCTATAAAAAATATTCTTATTTACAAGCAACTTTTTACACCTCAAAAGCTCAAAACCCGTTAAATAAACTTATATATTGAACCTAAAACAGTAAGTACAGTGTGGTCAACTATGGCATAATCTTTGCCAGAGTGAAAAGAGGTCGGTGCTCAACAATTGGCCTGTTTATATACATGACTAATTGATAATGCTGAAATAAATACTGACCTATAAAATACCATTAAATGCAATATGCGTTGCCGAGTATTGGGCTAAAACCAGCACGACAAGTGTTGCCATCAACACGAGAAGAAGAAGATGGGAGAAGCAATTCTAGTGCTAAACCAAACTATATATAATCTAGTAACGTTCAACCATGATATTAGAACGGGGCGAGGTTAAGACTAAAGGTAGCTTGTAGCAGTCTTGCTAAAGGCTAGGCTTGCTAAACCGCAACCGCACCTACGCACAGTTATCTGTTACACAAAGTGCGAAATTGATTGTTTACTGAAATAGGCATACTACAGAGTGTTTAACAATACTTCGAAAGAGTAACATCGAATACAACAATACGTACTTAAATAAAATTAAAACTACCTGTATAATATTAAAGCAGGAAATAGGCATACACATATGGTACATTTATGAGTTGAATACCTAATACAGAAAGATGAACTCACAATTTTCCATAATTCGTGACCTCCATTGCCATGACTTAAATAATTCATACATTATTTTAGCCGCTTTCAGATTGATGTTTCTCATAATTATATAGAATTTAAGTACTAAACAGTGTCAAGAGCTTTCATCCAAAATAATTCATAATAGGCTTGTGTCCACTAAGAAATCGGTTTGCTTGTAGTATCTATAGATTCATTATGATTTTAAGATGTCAATAAAGTTTATTATTTATTATAAAAAGGTAAGATTAATGTTATTTTTAGGATTCTAAAACTAAAAATAATGTAGGTATTTATTCTTGTGACAGTGAACACCAATCAGAGAGCATTACGTCAAACAGTATGTCCGCCATTCATTTGTTGAAGTTTTAGTAGTAAATACAACTAAAACGTCAAACTTTCTAGCTGTCAAATCGAATATAACCAAATAAAGGTGGGTACATCAGACCAGACTTCATTCACGGGTTGTTTTGTTTTGCACTTTGTGATATCACTCAACCGCCATGATGGTTTACAGCGTTTTCGTGTCAAATACAAAAAGGTTTTTAAGGCCGTAATTAGTAATGTTGCTGATCGATTTTTGAAGAAAAAATCAGGTATTTCAGTTTAACATCTAATAAAGGAACGAATCAATCGCTAATTACATTTTAGGACACAAGCCTATTATCTGTTCCAAGCCGCAACGATAAATGTTCCGGACAGATTACGACATTAATCAGACTTGAAAAGCTTTTGGGTAATGAGTACACGGGCACGGGCTTTGAGACATGTTTTATTAGCTATAAACAAAGAGGAGAATGTATAGGTAAATTCAAGATTTTAGTTTGAAATGATGCGGCTTGCTTAGTTACTTAATTGGTTATCATGATAATAATATATTAAAATACAAATTAATAATGAAGTATAAAAACTGATCTAGTTGCTGACTCCAAACTATTTATTGGCTGATAAAATTGTTTAAAAAATTGCTGAAAACATCGACGTATTTTTAAGTGCCAGTAAGGAATCATAAATTTAACATGTACCCTAAAATACTAATATTGAGTTCACTAAACATAATATAATAATTATGTCCAATTAAGTTAAATGAGAAAATATATCATTTTGTTTTATTACAATTGCGACACCCGTAATTTTATTGAGAATTTCAGTCTTCTTTCTCTTAGCGTTATCCCAGTTTCAGTCTGGGGTCCGCTTTCTAGTCTAACCGGATTTGGCTGAATATTAGCTTTTCCACGGAGCGACTGCCTGTCTGACCTCCGCAACCCGAAAGGATAGCGATATTCCATGGTTTAGACTTGTGTCAGTTTATTTAGAAGGTACTGACGCCCTGTAACGACTGTCAAAGATCTTCATGACAAACGGGACCGACGGCTTAACGTGCTCTCCGAGGCACGGGACAAGCGATAATTAACAATTCAATACGCACATAACTCCGAAAAGTCATTGGTGCGCGCCGTGGATTCGAACTCGAGACCCTCTGCATGGCAGTCTGTTGGTATATCCACTCGGCTACCGCTGCCTTGAGAATTCCACAGTATTGTATAATAATAGTGGCCACCGAACTTTGTAATCCCATTGCAAATGAAGCCCGTTCCATCAGCTATAATTAACATAATTGAAATGCGTCTATAATTAATTTAATTCATTACAACACTGGCTGAAAAACCTTACAACAAAAATAAAGTAATTTCACTATCTGCCAGACAATTTCATTGTAATTTTACGGCCGTCATTAAAACATTTGTAAAAAATACTCTAGAATTATTCTAAAGAATGTTGGTGAAACATCGCAGACTTATTTTGGTTTACTGATCGAATGTCCGTATGACTAACACTTCCTCAACACCTGTGGCTTACGCATTGCGTAACAGTTATTGTTTTCTATAATTACTACATTCTGACGCAAGGTCTTTTGGGAATAAAAATAAATACTTACTGTTTATCATCTCGGCGATGACAAGTAACCGTTCGGAAACTAAAATATTTTGCACGGCAAAATAAGGTTATTATGGACTTGTTTGTTCAGAATATTTGTACGCAGTTTTAGTGAGATCTGTTAAACATATCTCATTCATGCAACAATAGTCTTGTTATTTTTAATGTTTTGTAAATAGAACTAAACGAATAAACTCGTATGTTAACATTTTTTTAGTTTATATATTGCAAGAGCAAAAATGCAGTCCCCTATACTTAAATGTTGTTATATAGGAAAACATTGGTCATAGATAACGATCGTATAGCAATATGGCGAACTCATTTTGCCATAGATATTTTATTGCTCACTCACGTACTAAAAGAAGATACCGAAGTTGTATCAAACGTACCTCTACGTTTCATCACCATCATCACCATGAACCTGCTATAGTCCACTGCTGGATAAAAGTCTCTCCGTTCATCGTTACAATGATATAGGAAAAACAGTCCTTATGTACTTAGTTATAAACGTATAGGTAAAAGATTCTCAAACGTAATTAATAATAGTAAGAGATCCGTAGAAGAGCGACCTTCACCGATCAGGTTATTGGATGAAAACTATTTTATATCATATTTTGCATGTTAAAAAATATATTGCGCATGGGTTGGTAAAAAAAATCCGTTCCAGACTAGGAAAAGTTGAAAAAACAAAATTTGGCTTTTCATTTAACATTGCATATACGCGTTTTTAATTAATAAATTTAGTACTAACCGAATGTATGAACCCTAAAGCTTACGGTAAACATTGGGTTGTAAATTTTTCCTGGCGTATTTGTAGGGTTGCCAGGTATAAACACTTCGACTGTTAAGTTGATACTGGTTATATTTATCAATTTGTTTAATAAACAAATCTTATATTAAAATGACCGCTAATTCACTGCGAACACGATGATATTGGGTTGCCTAAGAAAAACCTGTCAGGAAAAGCGGTTGGCAATTATTTTTTTGCCTGGACCGGTTTTTTTTTACCAACCAATTCGCGATATATTTTTTAACATGCAAAGTTTGATATAAAATAGTTTTCATCCAATAACCAGATCGGTGGAGGTCGCTCTTCTACGGATTTTAGACTATAACATATATTTGCATACATAGATCGGCATGTAAAAGGTTGGGTTATTCATTATCTGTGAAACTATATACAATGCTATATCACTGAATACAGATTTACATAGAAGATGCATTTCTTAAGAATTTCGTGTGCCGATTCCGAAGTGATGAGTGACGTAGTTGGCGCCGTTGGCGGCGCTGGCGTCGTTCTCCGTCTCTCTTGCTCTCGTAGTTAAGATAGACAGGAGGAAAATTCGTCTCTCTTGCACTCGCAGAGACAGCTGTCATAGCGCGATTGCCACACCGCCAAGCGGCAATTTGGGTCACAGAAAGTTTGTCTACAGAGCACCCATAAGAAATGCGCCTCTATGTAACTATCTGAGCTCTTTGGCTATTTACAGTATTATAACCAGTAGAAACGTAGCTGCTTGATGACCAGCGCATCGATGACATTGACACAAAATGGGTACTATTACGGCATATTGAGCTGTGGTGGTAGCCAAATGATCCAAATTTCTGTGGTCTACCGGAAAGGTTGCACTATGTCATATTCCAAATAAGAGCCTGCTACAATGTCACCGAAAGCCCCGTTCTACATACTGCAACGTCTCGTTTTGCAATAATTTTACTAGATTAGTCTTGAAACAGCTATGAACCCCTTTTATGTAAGTAACTATCCTTTGGATGTCATTGTGTCCCTCAGGATATCAGACCATATCCCAGCTTTAACCATACTTATAACCTTACTGTGAGATATACGTATGTTAAAAAGCGAAACGGTGGTACGCATGTTTCCTTATTTATTTGGTACAAATACGGCTATGTACAACTTATCTTACAGCCGACCGCAATCACAATTTTCAGTCAACGGAAGCTTCCGCAGTAAACAACATTAAGCGGAATACAAAATGATTGTCTGACCCCCGCTCAGTAGTACAATAAACAATAGCCAGCTTAAACACTTTGAGGCATACAGAGGCTCTATTAATGCGTCCGTTCATCAATCAGTCTTTAAGGGATGTTCCTAATTAATTCCGTTCGTTAAACTCGCGGCATTCTCTCTCAAAAGCAATTTTTTTTTCATTTATCTTGGTTGAATTGAGGTATTTCCTTTATTGTCTAGATTTGGTACACCTTGTTTATATATATTGATACCAGAGAAAATAAAAGTGAAATCTGTAAATTAAGCCTATCAGCACTGTAGCGGCGTGGTTACAACTTGAAGATGTTCCGAAGTTGTTTGATACCGGCAAATGCGCTGACAACCCAGCATTGCTTTTTACATATCAATATGCAATATGTTAGACGACATACGAACTAAAGGTCAAATTTAACAAGTTTTTCGCTAGTTTGAAGCAGTACTTTTATAGTGCCTGTATAATATACTATAGCCTATCGAATCCGAGCCAAAACCATAAAATGCGGTCTGGTATACAGTATTCGTGGAACTATTCCTACGGTATCGAATTCGGTGCGTGATTTCTAAATATGTATTTCCATGGATTCGGATCGGATTTAGTGCAAAACTGCTCTTAAAATGCATAGTTGACATTTGTTTGTCTAATAGTGAAATAAAACAGTTTTCTGACATAAAAAAATCTTATGAATATACAATACTAACAGCTGAGTAAAGTTTGGTTCTCTATTTGCAAGGCCAAACATATTTAGATAAAAAGGACGAAACTAGGATTCTCGCATTTGCAACCGGATTGCCTAACAAGATCTACGATAAGTTACGTAATATGGAATCTGTTTGTCCTTATTGGCTGTCCATAGCATAAATTGTCGGTTTTCTTGCAGATCTTTTGGCATCCCAGCCCAAATTGATTCCCAATAATATGTTTTGTTTAGAAAGAAACGTCATGGTATTACAAAATTAGTATCAAAAAGATATATGGCTAAATGATACGTCTCACTTAAATTGGATATAATTAAATTACGACTAGAGGATGTCCGTTTTATTTTAATTTTACCGGTTTTGCCCGAGATCGTGCGAATTTCGGGAAATCCCTTCTCAGTGCACTCCTACGGTCCTTAAGGAACATACATGCTTTGTGTTATTAATACCATTGCTTGCTCTGTGTTCGGCTAAAGTTTATGTAAAAGTTTTTATCTTTATACGAGTTTTACATTAGAATATAAGAGTGTTATTGTCAGTCGTGTAGCTACCATTACTATGATAACCACAAAGGCTTTGTATCGTTTGAGATCAAATGGCGATGTTTAAATTGTCCCAGGGGTGCTATTCAGTCGACACTAACCCTGCTTGAAATATTTGGAAACTCGAAACTACACTATATATAATAGCAATCTCTAAACTATAATATTATCTATCCAAGCTTTAATTCATAATCACTTCCTCATTTCACAAATAAAGTATTATTTTGTTATTAATAATTGCTTTTAAAACCGTGCTATTCCGTGCTCCTAAGATCCAATTACCTAGATCAATCATAATACGAAAAACCTTGTAATATTTATCTCTCCACTTTGTGAGGTTACTACAGCAGTTCAAAAATACGTAAACAGGAAATTGCTTTAATATTAACTTCCCTAGCACCTAATATTCTAGGAATTTTACTTCCACTTTCTTCGACAATAAATCTTGGTTGGCGTGATAATACTTACACGTTACATTGCCGCGCTCATAGAGGGATTTGACTTGCTATCGTTATAAATCAGCAAAGTTAAGGTGCAAGCGATAATTAACTGTTTAATCCATACACACCTCCGAAATATATGTGGGGCGCGCCGCCTCTGCATGGCAATATGCTACCGCTGCCATGATGTTGTTAAGGAGGAAAGTGGATTATTTATTTTCAGCTACTCCAATATAGGTACAACCCATTAGGTTCGCTGTGGGTACCAAGATAGTTTAAATTTTCTCGGGCTTCTCGATTGAAAAACTCGTTGTCATCAATGCTAACTGCTGCTGACCCTAGTCTAGGACTAGCCCTAAAAAAACGTGATAATTATATTGAAGAGCAAGTAAAACGGTGTAATTACTTTCTCACTCGTTTATAACGTTCACGTTATAGAAATCTGGTTTTTATTAAATCTAGTCTAGAATTCAGTAGGCTAATTAGATAAAATAAGTTTTAAACCCCACCTGAATTTAATTACCTACCAAACATTTTCCAACTGGAAAAGTTCCAATGAATATTATACAATCCTCAGGAATCTTTTTGAAACCTAATTGGAGCCAGTGTGGCCTTATTTTTGCCTGTATCTTGTCTGTCAGTCAGTAACGCAAGGATTTTATATACCTATATAGAGACAAATATAATACATATTTTATGTTCAAAATAGTGCAAATAGGTTTTTGTAATACAAATTATATAAATGACTATATACAATATAATAATGCCTAAATAATATAAGTATTGACGATATTTTGAATCGTGTATCCATCGAATGGGACAGTCGCGCGCTGCTTGTGACTTTTGTGTTAACTTTTCGCCTTAAAATTGCTACTCACCGAAAGAAGATCTGGTTTAAAAGGAAATGCAAAGAATCATTTTCTCTAAAACGATTATTACTTGAGTTATGAACGAAATCATATTTCAGATATTTTCGGGCTTCCACGCAATGACAGAACATAACATGAAATGAAATGAAATTATTCTTTATTTCGTGTAAACTTTGTATAAAGTGCTTACGAAACGTCAATTTTAAATTTATCAGTTGTACAAGTTTTTATTTTTATGTTGAATTAGAGCAGCTCAATCCCAAGCATTTTTGTCGTCTATATAATCGGAAATTTTATAATATGCTTTTAAACACAATTTAGTTTTAACAATTATCTTAAATTTATTTATTGTTAAATTTCTTATATTAAAAGGGAGCTTGTTATGGAAGCGTATACGCTGTCCCATAAAACAGTTATTTATTTTATTTATTTATTTAAAAACTTTATATATACGGAGCGTTTGGAATATTTTCTAAAGGCGGACTTTATGCCGTAAGCATTCTCTCCCAGTCTACCTTAGAGTGGTGCAGAGATTAAAAGTAGGTGTATTCCAGAATTATGTGAAGAAGGACCGTTTTAGCATAGATCTAGTACACATATACATAGTTTAAAGTACATACATACATTTGATACTACAAGATTATAAAATAATTATATAAAATAAATAATAATTATATCTAAACTATACACATCTAAGAATAACAATATTAAATATACATAAATATCTATATATTTACATACACATACAAATTATTCAGATTCTTCTGCCAACTTATCCAATAACAGCTGTTTTACTCTTAATTTAAAGCTATCCTTTGTAGTTATTTTGTGGAGGCGGGTGCTATGAACTACAAGATTATACTTATGTCTAGTTTTGTAGTGTGCAGATCACTTTTTTTACTAAATTTGTCAATATTCTTGTGGACATATAACAGATTATCGTATATATATTGCGATACAACAGTTAGAATGCCTATCTCACTGAACTTTCCTCTTAGAGAAACACGAGGACCGAGGTTGTAAATTCCCCTTATTGCTCTTTTCTGCAGAACGAATATTGTGTTAAGGTCTGCAGCATTTCCCCAGAGAAGAATCCCATAAGACATAATACTATGAAAGTAACTGAAATAAACCATTCTAGCTGTATCTATATCTGTAAGGCGTCTCATTGTCCTAACTGCATAAGCTTCAGAACTAAGTTTGCCCGAAAGTCTTTCTATATGCGGGCCCCATTGGAGTTTGGTATCAAGCATAATACTTAGAAACATAGTTGTCCCGACGGGCTCAATTCTGGATTCCTTAAGTTGTACATTGGTTTCCATCTGTTTAACATTGGGCATTGAGAATTTTAATAGTTTGGTTTTCTTATCATTGAGTAATAAATTATTTACATTGAACCAATTAACAATTTTAGAGAGTGCATTGTTTACTTCGACAAAATTTATCTGTTGTCGTTTAATATTAAAAATTAAGGAGGTATCATCCGCGAACAACACAATCTCATGATTCTTTTTTACATAATAAGGAAGATCGTTAATATAAATCAAAAAAATAAATGGTCCGAGGATTGACCCCTGCGGGACTCCCATTTTTATGGGAGAACCTGGAGATGTCTTGTCATTGATCTGGACCTTCTGGATTCTGTTGCCCAAGTAAGAAACCAGGAGATCGAGAGCTTTGTTCCTAACGCCGTAATGATACAATTTCCTGACCAGAGTGTCATGACGTACACAATCAAATGCTTTTGACAAGTCGCAAAAAATACCTAATGCATCTTGCGACTTTTCCCAAGCTGCAACGTCGAACGACCCCTCGTAAATCCGAACTGTTTCTCGTGGAGTAGATTATGTCTACTAAAATAACTAAGCAACTGACTAAGAATTAATTTTTCAAAAAATTTACTAAGTGTTGGCAATACAGAAATAGATCGAAAATTAGAAGGGTCGGTTGTGTCACCAGATTTAAATAAAGGTATAACTTTACTATATTTCATTAAGTCAGGAAATATTCCAGAAGCGACGCAACCATTGAATACCGCTGCAAGATGTGGTGCAATTATGCTAATAATAGATGAAGTAGTCTTCACTGACAGTCCCCACAAATCCATTGTCTTTTTCATATTTAAAGTTTTAAATTGTTTAAGAATATCGTCAGTAGTAACAACTGTGAATTCAAAGGCTGCATCACATTCTGGCACGCAGTCCAGTCAGCAGACATGGAAGATGAGTTGAGCGATTCTATTGTCACTATAGGTATATTAGCAAAGAAATTCTCAAATTCTGTCGCTACTTCCAGGTCCTCTGAAATACTCACATTATTGATTTTTAAAAGGTAGTCGCGGCTGCGTGCTTTGGCTCTGCCAGTTTCATTGTTGATGACATTCCAGGTAGCCTTTATAGTGTTTTTCTGATATTTTTTTTTTCTGGTGTTTTTCTGATAATTTTATTTTCTTTGAATTCACAGTTGTTATTTCTCAAATAAATAGATTTTGCCGTGTTTCAAGCTTGTCTTAATATTTTGGAATATTTTCTTACGTAATTAATAAAGGTCTGACTATTATTATAAGACTTTTCATTATACAGTTCATATAACCTCATCCGGCTTTTATGAATACCTTCAGTTGCCCAATCACTAAACATCAGACGGTCAGTTACATTTAATTTTTTGGATGTCAATACAGCCTGAAATTCGTCATTAATTAATTTAAATAAAGAGTTATATAACTGATCCGGATGGTCATGATGAGGCAACCAACGCATTTTTCGAGATAAATTGTTTTTAAAATTTTGAGTCGATTCTCATTTATTGGTATATATTTAACAATTTTTCTCTGGTCTGTCGGAAATTCTCTTGGACAACAGATTAACTGCCCACTGTGATCTGACTGAAGCATATTAATCAGAGATTTGTGTATTGGTTTTATACTAGTAGATATATTATCAATACAAGTACCACTTGTGGCAGTCACTCTAGTTGGTTCATAGAAATTATGTCATAAATTGTATGACTTAAATAAATTTAAAAAATTGATAGTTGAAGAGCATTTTTCTAATATGTTGATGTTAAAGTCTCCACAAATAGCAACCGTTTTACGGCAATTACTAACATAACAGGCTCAACTCTTAAGCCTTCGTCAATCAGAACGCGTACTTAGCGCGCTTCAAAGCGCTTACCTGCCGCTGCTCTATAGCGTCGAACTGTGTTTTACTATGACAGTACTGTACTGTCGAATAAAACGCCAGCGTTGCGTACTTATAGTGCCAGCATTCTGTTTGGTTATTCCTCGTATTGCTCAGTATGGCACAGCTGGTCGCTTTTAAACATGGGCCTTAGAGCTAAATGGTGTCAAATGTAAGCACCGTGACCGTAACCATAGACCGCGTCTTCAACTGCGGTTTTTGTTCTCTGTTACTCATAAAACCTAGTAGATTGGACGAAAAGGTGTCACTTTCGTAACAGTATATTCGATCTGCTTCTTCTTTTCTATTCAATACCACTGGCCTAAACAAGTAGAGAGTAGGATTAACAACAATGCTCTAAAAGAAATTGCTAGTAATCCTAAAGTGGGACAAAATCTAACTTAAATCCACTTACTTCCTTAGGTCAACATTTAAAAAGCTTTTGTCATTCTAACGACGGGACTGTAAATGTCCGTCAAAGAAACGACAATCCGATTATGTCAATTATTCTGCTTGGGTTAATTATTTCGTTTGAAATTAATACAGCGTAATTTAAACTGTCTATGCTATTTCGAGTAGACTTTTGGTCATTGATTCCATTCCATTCTGCCAAGACGAGGTCGTGGATTCGCTTCCCACCTAAGATAAATCTTCTTTTAATGAGTACAACGAAATATACAATATAAAATACAAACATTAATTAAGCGATCTGTCCTATCTCGGCACGTTGGAATACTATAGAGATATTAGTTTGTGTCCTGGAAGTTCATTAGTTTAATTCAATGCTACGATAGTTTCAGTATACACGGGAACAGTAAAACACACTGCACTCTGTAGTTAGCTAGTTATGCCAGCGTAAGTTGACCTTTTGTTTTTTGTACATTGCTTACTAATACAGATCAGTTTAGAGTAGTTATGAATAGTTGGGTGTCTAGTCGTATTCGTATACATACATATACATTATGTATACATGAGGTTTTATATGAATTGTGCAGACAATGTTTTTCAGTTATATTTATTGCTGGACGAGATGATTAGGAAGTAACAAATTTATATTACTGCGACGAATTAGGTATGTAGAAGTAGTTGTTATATTTACACATAAACTGCTGTTGAGTTACTAAGTAATAAAAAGAATAAATCACTAATATTTGTATAAAAAGATTACATATAACGTATTACCTATACAAGCAATTTCACATAACGTATATATCGGCGGTCTTATCACTGAGAGTGATCTCTTCCAGGCAACCAGTGGCTGGACAAATCGATTCGTCTTTGTAACAATTTCTAAGCAGAATACATTATTCACCTTTCGATTACCGTACCACTGAACCATAGCGATGCTTTGAACGTCAGTTATTCGGTATTTACACAAGTGTACCTACATATAAATAGGAGGTGATACATCGTAAAAAATATAATTCGCCAAGTAACGACGTCGTAAATTCGAATGATAAATCATTTTATAGACTTATTTTTGGATTGTAAATATTGACAAAAGATTGAAAATGGCGCAGCGGCCTGCAAATCCTCCAAATATAAAGGAACATCTCACTTGTTAAGCCTAACAGCTACTTTCTTACTACGAGCTTCAATAAACAATGTAATTCTGTAAAAGTTCTGTGAACCTTTTAAAAAAGGACCAAAGAAAAAAAAATCGTCGTTTATAATAATTATCTGGTCAAACCATTTGATAAAAGTACTTATGTGGGTCCCAAATCAAACTTTGAAATGTGTTGGCCACTATTTGATTTTTTTAAATGTCTCTTGTTTATGTTTGTCAAAACACAAAAGATTTTGTTACTTGGTGGCGAACGAATAAATATAACAAAACACCAAAAAAATTAAAAGACAAGATGTAAAGAAAATAGGTTTTATGTTTAAAATATAACACTTTTTTACCGCATATAATATGTCATTGCGCGTCGAAAATTCGCACAAATGTTTATGTTAAAATTTCGTTCATTACGACAAATTTATACTGTTTTGATCAAGTATGATTAAAGTTTCTTCTCAAATTCTTCGTCCCCGAAAAGTTGTATTGACGTTAAGACAAAATAGCGTTGAAAAATCTACTTAGTTTCTAAGATGAAAAGTATTAACAGTACAAACACAAATGCAGAGCCAGTTGATTCCCGTCCTTGTTTTTGTTTGTAGAATTGGTTCTCTGTACACCATTTGTCATTTAAGTTTAACTGAACATTGACTACAGAGCCAGGTAGAGGGAGTCTGTGCTACTTTCAGAATAAATTCGCCCTATGCACTAAAGACTGCCGAGGTGACATTAACTTCCCGTAGTGGGGGGTCATTCGAATATGCCTCAGAGTGATATTGCATGCACAATTCCGCCAATAGTCTGTTCTCTAAACTGACTTACAGAAATTACACAGACAATGAGAGTTATACTAATGTATTATAAGGTTTGTTACATTTCAATTTGCCTTCTCACGTCTTTAGATTTCAAAAAGTTTTCCAGACTCTTAGAGGCTAATAAATAATTATATGGTTCACACATTACCAATACATGAAAACCTTGAACCGAGCTCCGTAATGTTAATGTTTGGTCTTGCAACAACTCAAAACAAATACCAGAGTTTCAATTTCTAATATTATGTTTTGTTACAATTTTCTTGTTTCACCGTCGAAACACATGTAAACAAACCCAGCTGTGTTGAGTCATCGCATCCTTAGCGCTTTTTAGCGGTAAACCGCTGGTGTTTCTATACTTAAATATCTGTGGATGGCAGTTTATCTTATACATAATATTATTATTTTTAAATTGTGAAGCGTGTGGATGATTTGAAATTCGAAGACTGTGATAATGATGTGCAGATAATTTATTAAACAGGTAGCAAATACCTACCACCAATGGGTTATTAAAATTTGTCTCCCAATTAAAAAATAATACTTAGTTGTGCTTCTAGAACTAATTTTCGTTTATAATTTGAATGCTAATTTATGCATTTGGTCAAATAGATAATAACTTAGTATTTTCATTAGCAGTTTGCCGTGATCACTGTTCTTGTAAAGAAACTGAAACGTCAGCTAGTGATATTAATATATCACGATAAAATCCGTAAACCGTAGTTTGATTTCAAACATAATACAAATTTGTTTTGATCTACTTATATTGCAAATTTATTTGAAACAGACGTATTAGGGACTACGAGTAGGTAGGTATTGTGTCCTTGCTGTGATTTTAAGAGTTTTAAAGCTCCACTTTCTTTGTTCCATTGCACTTGAACAAATGAGTTATACAGCGCAAGTGTACAAATAAACAAGAGATACATCACGGGACGCGCTGCCCACCGGTGACGTCACAGCATTCCGCGTGGCGACTCACTCCGTCACGGCCAACATTTAAATTTGGAATCGGTTTCCTAATGTCACTCGTAGGGCTGCCAGTTACAATATTTGATTACATTTTAGTATAATTTTACATTGCGTATTTTAATTATAAATAATAAAAAAGTGCGGAAATATATTTATTATGGAAGTGCCCTCCTATAAACGGTAGCGCTCTGATGTAAATGCCAAAACATGCATTTACCCATCTATGTAGCGGCCAGTGCGAACGTTGCTTCGCTTTACCAATCTATTGCGCTATGACCACTACCCACTACTATGAATTATAGTGAAGATGACATACTACATAATAACTTTGCTCTTCGCTTACAACATGAGCCCTTAGTTCCGTTATGATTTACACGTGTTTGTACACAGTTCCTTGAAATAATAATACATGAGCACTGATACGATTTTCATATGACATCGTAATGAGATTATAACGACACTCAAAAAAATAACTAGGTATATTATATGCAATATATGCGCAGAAGTGAAAATATTTATAAACATAACATAACTTCACGCCTTTATCCCCGTAGGGGTGGGCAGTGGTGTATTACACAGCCACACTTCGCCAGTTATGTTTCGGTCCCAATGTAATAGAGGGCGAGCCTATTGCCATCTACCGGGCACGGCCATCTATCAAGCGAGCGATTAATACACACACCCGGGGTAACTGGAGATTGAACCCGAGACCAACGTCTCGGCAGTCCGTTACGTAGGTATACTACTGGGCTATCGCTGCATATATTTATCCTTAGCAATAACTACAAAAGTAACTATCTATGTTTACGTCCTTAATGCTTTGACAGCTAAAACAGAGTATCGATTTTGATGCTGTTTGCTTTTAATTAAGATTGCAACAGGCCGCTTTTGGTAGTTTATGTTTTCATTCGAGCTGTCGAAAGGATGAAGTAAATAAACATCCTAGCATCCACGAGTTGAGCCTGTGTAGTAGACAGTACTGTATTCCTTTTCTAATGGTGACACAATTTTACAAAGCAACAAGAATGAGCAATGAATTCATCATGTAAGTTTATTTGACGGCTCTTAAGTTATCCAACGTACTTAAGACATCAATATTTTTTTCATTGCCGACTTTTTGACCGGCCTACATCGGTCATGCTTACAATATTTAGTCCCGTCAAATAAACTTAAATTGTATACGTGTACAAATTACGACAGTAATATCACATTTTAGATTAAATTAGATTAAGCTTAATATAAAAGAACACACAGTTTTCGTAGCTAAAATACTAACATTACTAATTCAGTTTCATACTTGTAGAAAGAGGGATTTTGTTAGATATACTGAATATGTCGCACGCACAGAATTATAAAGTAGACTGTATTTGTCAAAGTCGTCCTTCTTTCATCGCATTTTTTGCCATTGCCGTACAGTAAACTGGATTATCTAGTCTTATTACTTTTGTTTTTAACTAAAACAAAAAGAATTTGAAATATTGCGTAGCTTAGCGTTGTGTAGGTAAAAAGCAGCCAAAAAATTATATCGTAGTGAGAAATTACGTGTACTTATTATTCCGACGTACTTAACAGCTTAATTACAGTCTCATTCCTTGTGACATTAAATGTTACGACATTCTCATTATCATCATCATCTCACTGTGCGGATGGAGTAGTGGTTTGAACCACCTAACACTACGCCCGGTATTGAGGGTTCGATGCCCACACGGAAAAACCTTCTAAACGTTATTGTTTCGTGCCCATTGTGTAAACCACGAAGTGTTGTTTCGAGCCTATCATTGCATCCGTTGCTTAAATATTATAAAAATCATACATCTGCATTAGGTCCAGACGGAACCTAAGACTTTCAATATAGGAATTTGAACTTTCGTTAACGTTAACTTATTTTAAATTGTCTTTCGGGATATATACCACGTACCTTTGTTTGGAGTAACCGATATCAGGCCGGGCGCACTTCGCATTTTAGGTACAAACTTACAAGTACCTCGGCCGACCATGTCTACTAGTAGTGGGCGTTTAAACGAAAAGCTGTAAACACAATCTGCTTATCAACATAAGTACAGTACTCGCCAAACTTTATGGCCGCTCCGAACCTAGCCGCATTACGCTGCGCAGAACACAAAATCAGGTATCAGCGGGACGTACGCGGGGCGTGGAGGCAGAGCACGCCCGCGCGCGCTGTCTTCCACCCGCTAGCGTCCTGTCGCCTCGCGCGCGTTAGTGTGAGTGCTACGTTCGTACACGAATACATATACGCGGAGCTCTGACAGTATCGTCGCGTTCAGAATAGTTTCATAGTGTTACTACTTTTTTTTTCTAGTTGCTCTCGTTATTGTTTCTTGTTGTTATTTGTACTGATATATAGTTACCATTTTCTTTGAACCTGCCTCGCGGTCGTTTTAATGTTTTACGTCGCCAAACATGAAAAATGGTGATTGACGTATTAACTTTTATAGAGAAGGATGCTGAGGAAGGCCTTCAGTACACCCGACTAGAAGTCATAGACCAGGGCCGATGCCTTCAAAACTGGTAAAAAATTAAAAAAAAATACAGTAGGATGAAACCCATTAGAAAAGGAGGGGAATATAATAAAAATGAAAGGAAAAATAAATTACGGTCGATCCGAGTTCGGGAAGTGGGGGGGGGGGGGGGGGGTTAAGGGTAAAAAGTGGTTTATCTTGATTTCCAGCAAAACTACAAGTCCTATGGAAAAAAGTTAAATGGCAAAGTTGTAGGTAATTAAAAGATCACAACTTTTGTATTTACAATTTTTTCAAAATTTGGGTGAAAAATTCAAATAACCAAGTTTTTGGTTTTTTATTTTTATCTTTTTCAAAATCAATTTTTTTTCTACGACATTTGGTGAAAACTTACCTTATTATAGCCCAAATACACTGTAATTTATTTGATTTAAAATATTTATTTTTTCGCCTTATTTTAACTTAATATCAAAAAAGCACCCCTATTTTCAATCGAAAATTCTCACGTCAAAATATCAGCTTTTTGAAAAAAATCTGGAGGCTTTTTGTTCGTTAAAATCTCTACTTTCTGATGGTGTAAAATAAAAATACACATTACTTTAGTAAATGTTCTCAGCAAATGCAAAAAATAAAAAAAAAACTCAAATTCGTTTTTTTTTTTAATTCTTTATGTACAATTTTGAGCTATTTATTAATATTTACACTTTAATTACTCAAAAAACGTAAGATTTCACTAAAAAACACCTAAGATTTTACATTGATAAAAGAAAAAATTGCAAATTAAAATATACTACTATAATTAACAAACAAAGAAGTTAATAAAGTTAATATTTAATAATACATCTACAATATTTTGAAAAAGTTGTAAAATATTCTTCAAATAATATTTTTAGATGCCTATTTATTGCTGTTTTAAGATAATTTATATACCTGAGTGACCTACGGTAAATTTTAGCCCATTGCAAGGTATGTCTTTCATAGAGAAGTGGTGGGGACGTAGGAGGGTCTGGGCCTTACTACTTACCTGCTATTTTGTCGCAGCTGTAAAAACCGTTAGCCAGTATTCGAGATACAGAGCAGTGTACAACATCGTTTTTAAAAATACATGTCCAGGATCTCCAGATGAGGTACCTTCTACGAGTATGTAAGATTTTTTTATGGAAGGTGTAGCCCCATTACAAATAAAGATTTAAAAAAAAATCATTTGTCGTAACCAATGTGTTCTTTTATTTAGAAGTCCCTTCACCAAACTGAATTTATATTAATCAAATTTGATTAAATATGTAATTAAACAATATAATATAGCTAATCTAACAACGTAACTGAAGATTTTAATTTTCAATAATTACAAATATTTTTCATGGTTATAAAATGTCCACACGACTGTACCATGCGCAAGTTCGTACCGATGGCTACATTCAGAGCGGCCATAAAGATTGGCGAGTACTGTATAAGCGTTCGTTTATAAGTACAGGCCGATTTCGTTTAAACGGAAAGCAACATCACAAACTGTAACGCTGGCGGCTGGCGCGTTGAACGACAACGATTCGCGAACTTTAGGTTGGCCGCACTGCTCACTGCTTTTTCAAAGTAATATTGAAAATGAACTCAACGTATGTGAACATAGAGACTAATATACAAACAATCACGTCAACATAAGGATTAAGCTACTAAATTACGAGTTGTTTTGTTTACGTAATAATATTTAGAGTAAAAAGTATTTTGTTTTTAGTTGCGTAAACTTTCGTTTAAACGATTTGGTTTTTCTTCTTTTTGTATTTTTAGTATGCTTTTCGCGGCCATTACGTACAGTACTCGCCAATCTTTATGGCCGCTCTGAATGTAGCCATCGGTACGAACTTGCGCATGGTACAGTCGGGTGGACATGTCATAACCAAGAAAATATAATATTTGTAATTATTGAAAATTAAAATCTTCAGTTACGTTGTTAGATTAGCTATATTATATTGTTTAATTACATTTTCAATCAAATTCGAGTAATGTAAATTCAGTTAGGTGAAGGACTTTTAAGCCTAGACTTCTTTCCTTCTTCATAAATGTTACTACACTGTACATTATTTTTCGTGTTTGGCGACGTAAAACATTAAAACGACCGCAAGGCATGATCAATGACAATGTTAACTATATCATTACAAATAACAACAAGAAACAACGATACCAACGAGAAACAATAAAGAAGTAACACTACGAAACTATTTTAAACGCGACGATACTGTCAGAGCTCAGCGATTATGTGAGTCGTGTACGAACGTAGCACACTCACACTAACGCGCGGGAGGCGAGGAAGCTAGCGGGTGGAAGACAGCGCGCGCGGGCGTGCCCTGCCTCCACACCCCGCGTACGTCCCGCTGATACCTGATTTTGTGTTCTGCGCAGCGCAATGCGGCTATGTTCGGAGCGGCAATAAAGTTTGGCGAGTACTGTAAGTGCATACGTACGTAAATAATATAAATTGGAACTTTTTCGTGCGAAAATTAAACCTGTGACTGTCAATAGTTAAAATTTTGTATATATTAAATTAATTTAATTCACAAACGGGAAGCGGCAGCATGTCCGCTTTCACAGCGAATTGCAAAAAGCGTTTTAAGTGAAAAGCTTTTTCAAAAGCGCGCTTTTCAATATAAGTACAACGTTGTAAGCGTTGTTGAAATTAAGCCGTTTATCACACTCCTAATGTCTACATGGTTGGATTAGTGGGTTGCCGCGCGCCGCTCACATTAGACGTCACGCAACGAGTGCGACCGCTCCGTATTCTCACGCGCCGTGTTCGAACATTGTTAAAATTATACAACATGTAACATATTTAAATGCACTTCCTGAAAGTAGTTTGTTCAGAATCGGCTACTGAATATATTAAAATGCACTTCCTGAAAGTAGTTTGTTCAGAATCGGCTACTGAATCCATTTTTGTCATTTTTAATATTGTTTTTTTCTGTTTTAAAATAATAAAAATAACGTAAATTATAGTCACTCATTTGTTTGAAAAGTTGAAATATACGAAAATAAACCTTAAGTCAAAACAGAACGCCTTCTTTTAAAATGCATTTGTTTAATGGTTCGACGTTTGGTCACACGAACGCACACATGAACACAATAGCGGCAAAAGACAATGACACACAATTTACCACCAAAATATCTATCATTTATCTTTCGCTTACGTAATAATCAACAGGCAAGAGCGAGACGTAATGTGTCGCCCGCGCTGGCCAATGACAAGCGCTGGCGATGCGCTGGTGATGCGCTGACAAGTTATGACAAGTATCTATTCTAGTCATCCATCGGGAATCTGTCAGCGAGAGTTGCGAAAAAATATTTTAATTGCGAAAAAATGTGTAATTATCAACATGACGGTGCTGGTGTGGAACGTTCTGCATCATCTTGATGTTAACTTGTCGCCCCCGGACCTTTTCCCTGTGGGGAAATATTAAATCACTAGTTTATTGTAAGGAGACAACAAGTGCCTAGGAGTTAATTAAGATATTAGCTGCTTTTGAAACAGTAAAAAGATGTGATGTGTGAGGAAAAAGTGAAGTGTTAAGTGGACTAAAAGAATGTGATTTTATCCTGTAAGTTACCTATTTGATTATTCTATTAATGTAAGTAATTATTAATTTACAACTTTAAACACGTCGTTCTTGCTTTATTCTCTCATTGATATTCTTTTACTTTATCTATCAATAATGCTAGGTAACTAAGTAGGATTAAGTTAAGATAGTCACAATAGTCATTTACGATATTATGAAACAATAGATCGTGCATGTTATTAACAAACAATAAATAATTTTATACAAAGTCGACTGTCCACTCCCAAGCCGAAAAGTTTGATGGAAAGAAATAGGTAGTCATATCTTTGGAAATATCAACAGTAGCTGACAAATTATTCAAACATAATTTTTGTAAACCCCACTCTATCAGAGTGTGGTATAAAGACAAACTTTGAAACATTTTATATCGTATCGTATTTCGTTCCTATCAGATCGCTGTCGTCTGTTTACCATAGCAATCGTTTCGTGTGTTTGTGTGCGTGCGTAAATTTATAGTGACCACGCTTTTTACTTTTAATTGAGTTTATGCTTTCTTCAAAAAACAATATTTACGCAAATAAAAAAAATATTTCAATGCATGCATTATGATTGTAACAAGGTATTCTAATTGGAGTGTCAGAGGATGTGCGTTATTTCCTTTACACGTTGTATAAACGCCTTTAACAACAAAAATGTATCATCATAAGTCTGATGCAAAGTATTGCTCATTTAAGGGATGTGTGTCGAAAGCAACTTGAAAATTTGATTTTATTTATTTTACGAGAGCAACTTGAAAATTTGATTTTTTGTTTGTTGAGATATCCCAACGATTATGGTGTCAAATTAAAGATCTAGTTCAAAAACCATTTTATCTGTTTGAATCATGTAAATCGGTCCACGCGTTTAGGAAATAACTAAGAATTAGTATAGTGAAAATGTAAACGACCAGAATTTTTGTGTTTTTTGTTCTACGAGCTCAAATAGTGTACTTATAATAGGATACTTATAGGATAATTATTTATTAAACGAAACGAAACGAAAGCGGCGGTAGCCCAGTGGTGTACGTAACGGACAGCCGAGACGATGGTCTCGGGTTCGATCCCCAGGTACCTCGTGCACACACCTCTGACTTTTCGAAGTTATGTGTGTATTAAAAAATGTTAATTATCGCTCGCTTAATAATGTGCCCGGTAGATGGCAATAGGCTCGCCCCCTATTACATTGGGACCGAAACATATCTGGCAAAGTGTGGGTGTGTAATAGAAAGAAGAAAGAAAGAAAGAAAATACATTTATTTGCAGTAGATTATGCAATAAACACAAAACACAGTTAATTACAAAAATAAAATGCATTTATACAAAAAAACACAGTTAATTACAAAAAAGGAATAAAATATAACATACTGCAAAATGGTCGCAACTCAGCAAAAAGCTAGTTTTGAAAAAACTAGCGCTGGTCTTCCGTTGCGACCATGTTGGTAAATAATATATCTAATTTAGCACAACTAATTCATTAGACGACATTAAAAAATAATAATAATAATAGCGTTTTCGGTACCTACTAATGTTTTAACAATACAATACCCAACTATTTTTGCACCCCAGTTAAATCTAGAAAATAACTCAAATAGACATTAATGTTGACGACTGTAATTTATCTACCTTGTTATATAGCACTTGTGTCATGCAGCTGTGTTTCCTGGCCTTTTTGGTGATCGAACAAATATTCTTTTAATGTTGCCCTAAAACGTTGAATATGTTGCAGGTTCCTAATCGGGGGTGGAATATTGTTCCAACATTTAGTTGCAGCGTAACGGAAACTTCCCCTAAAAGCCTCAGATTTATGTTGTTGTGTTGATAATTGCAACGCACATTGCCGTTTTCCATATGATTTATGGCTCGAAACCTGTTTCAATTTTACATTTAGGTAATGAGGTTGTCCAAGCTTAACGACGCCGAAGAGAAGACACGCTAGGTGAAGTTTGCGACGATGTTTCATTTTCAGCATTGTATGACTATTTAAAAAAGGAGTGACATGAGCTCTTAAAGGAATGTCAAAACAGAAACGAGCACAGGCATTCTGAATACGCTGTATGAGTTTTTGTGTTCTTGAAAGCAATCGTGGGCTATAAACTATGTCCATATAATTTAATTTTGATAAAATAAGTGATTCGACTAGTTGGATACGTAGTTTTTCATTCAGATATCGTCTTATTTTATAAAGTATTTTTAATTTGTAAAAACAGTTTCTGGTTGCATTTGCAACATGTTTTTCAAACCTAAGTTCCGAATCCATGTGTAAGCCCAGATTACGTGCTTCAAAAACACGCTCGACAGTTTGACCGGCAATCATAACACTTACTGAGGGATTCAGAGAAGCTACTTTGTGTTTACTTCCAAAAATGAGGTATTTTGTCTTGCTAGGGTTAAGCAATAGGCAATTATTTTAGACCAATTGGATATACTTGTTAGATCCTCGTTAAGTCGGACTATAGCATCATCAACATCTGATGGTTTGAAGGATATATACAACTGTATATCATCGGCATACATGTGATATTTGCAGTGCTTGATATGCGTTTTTATATCAGCTGTATATAAAATAAATAGGATTGGCCCCAGAATGGACCCTTAATACACCTCTGCCTACCCCTTCGGGGATAAAAGGCGTGAAGATATGTTATGTTATGTTATGTAATTATTTATTATTAGGTACGTGGTCAAGTAGGTAGATAGACGATGACTAAATATTATAGTAGCAGCGGCAAGTCGACCAACCTAGCGCGCCACTCCGCGCCAGACAGCGACAGCGTTATGTGTTAGAAAAGAGCGGGAACGGTTAGGTGAATATCGCAGTAGGCACTGAGTGCTTATGCGAGCTGAATTGCACTTTGTTGCTTAGTAGCACGATTCGCTATTTCAATAAATTGGTTTGAGAAGTGATCCTTCTGTACTTTAGTACTTGTATATATTCTGTACCGATATGTCGCTACTATTGCAAGCGCCATGTTCACGGATGTACTTGTGGTACTCCAAACAAAGATACGTGGTATATATCCCGAAAGACAATTAAAAAAAAAGACTTTCAGGTCTCCAGGAGACACATGGCAAGTAACAAATTAAGAATTAATTACGCACATCATTTGGGAAAGTCAATCTTGCTCGTCGTGCGTGGCTAATGCGATTTACTATAACTGCTACTATGTAGGTCTTAATTAAAATCTTTTGTTACAATGTTCCTAACTAGTCAACAACTAAATAAAATGTCAATAAAATTAATAAATAATTGTTCTTGCACACATCGTATGTTATTTTTATGTCGCATTAATTGCAATGTATCCAAATGAAAATGTGCGGACCATTTACAATGACTAATGTGATTAAATCAATCAACTTTGTATGTTATGGTAAGAAAAATAAATAATTAATATTTTATAACCGACGCAACGAAAACTTGGCAGCCCTCAGCGTCCGTTTCGTTCGTCAGTGCGTCCAATGACGCGTAATTAGTAACATAAACAAATCGCTTCCGAACCAAACCGAATATGGAATCGGAAAAATTCGACAGAAATAAACATCGGAATATGCCACGGAGACGGCCGACTGCGTACGAAGATTATCGATGAGATGACGCTTTTTAAAATACATATAATAAATAAATATGTTTTAAAATGTGTTGTGACGAATCAGTTAAAGATCGCTTCAGTTATATTGTTTCACAATGTTGAGCAGCCGTTTCGGAACACACTATAGCGATGTAATATCGCTATAGTGTGTTCTATAGTGTGATATAAAAAAAAATTACACACGGTGGAAGTCAAGCTTAATAGTTGCCATACGATTTTAATAATTGTTTTCTTCGCCATAACATCGGTACAAAGGTCAAAGTATGGACACTTTGACCATTTTACCGTTCATATGGCACGCCTCTCCGTCAAACTAGAGCTTGACGAAGAGGCGTGAGTACATACTTGCAAACAAACCGCACGCAAGCCAAATACGCATGTGGGCATAGAACGTGTAACGGAACCATTGAATAATATAGATCAATGATCGGAACCCTAAAAAAAAATAACAGCGATCATTGACTAATGCATTAGCGATCCATAAAATTATGAGATATAACCAATACATTGAAACCTGAAAGATTTCTCTGTATCAATTACTTGTACGTATAAAAACGGTTGAAAATGCTATATTTGCTAGTGGCTCAAAGTAACAAGAAGGCATTTTCCCGTATCTAGAATTAAAAGTTGAAAAGTCCTCGGATAGGTTATTGGTAAAGAGATTCTACTGCAATTCAACCTACACATACTCAGTAAAAGAGAACTAAGCAATTCTATGAATACTGTAATGATATGACCCTATTAAACGTCGTCAAATAATCCTATAAATAAAAGAATTGCACTATTATTATGAATAATACATTATTGATTTGAGGATTCTCGGAGCTACGCCCACTACACATTGTTTTTAATTTTGCCGTTTATTCCTGACCCCTTGACTTACGCGCAATCGAAGAAGGCTTAGTGCACGGTCCAAAAGGAGCATCCATGCCAAATATCAGCAACCCTACAAAGCAACTGATAAATGCAAACTCCATTTGATATTTGAGATATACGAACCTACTATTACATTAAATTTACAAGTGTCCGTACGCTATCTACGATGTTCCGTCAACTTGATTGTGGTTAACGTTTACAATCAGACGCGCAGGAAGCAAAGGAACAAAAATTACTCGTCGCTTCTTTGTCCCTTAAATAACCATTACAGTCGCATTTGCAAGTGAAACAATAAAATTCATTTCGATTTCAGTACAAAGCCCGCACAAATTGCAGCAAACGTAGATACCGTACCGTAATGCCCGAATATTTAACAAAGGCTCTGAAATCTTTCATTAATCAACATTTGGTTTAATCCAAAATCCGTCCATTCTTTGTGAATACATTATGAAAATTACAATCATAGGATCCTTTATTTACTTACCCTATAAAAATGTGGGGCATAAATTCGACGAAAATCCAATAGGCCTCGTACAATTCAGAAGAAGATTGTAGGCTCAGTTTGGTATCAGTATAATCTATGGAAGATAGATGTGTGGTATTATACGGTGAGCGTCTCATCATCATCATCATCAGCCTTGTATAAACACTGCCCCACTGCTGGGCACGGGCCTCTTCTCACTAGCGCCTACTACGTTATAAATATAATTATAGCACTCCTAGATTTGCTTTTATTTTATAATATGCTGAATATTTAAGGTATTCCATATCTTTTATAAATTTTATTGGAAAATATGTTAGCTAAACTTAGCCACATTATTCTATAATTCTGTTTAGTCACAAAATGCTTAATACGTAAAATAACACGTGATTCTTAAAGGAGCTAATGCAGGAATGGATTTAAATAAGTTCACAAAAAGACATCATTTTTGTAAGGCGGTTGTGCATGTACGTGGTTTTCATACCTTGTTTATAGTTTTTAGATAGTAAGCTTAAACAGTTGCATAATTAGGATTTTAAGATTGTTTAAAATTACAGTGCGGTGGTTGTATGGCTCTGGCACTGGCATAGGTGGATGGCAAGAAAGATCAGTACTGAGATGGTCCGTCGATTGCCAGCCGCAATTGTGACACACGACGTATAGCTCTCATTACTTTTTTTGTTATGTTTTGTATATTTAATTAGTAATTAGTAGTATACGTGGCAAAGCACGTGGTGCCACGTAGCAAAAATCATGACGTTCATGACATGTCAATGTAGCTTGACAGTTACGTATCTGTTACACGTTTTATTATTGCTTTGCCAATTTGTACTTATTAGCATAAGAACTTTTATAAAATTGTTTATTTTCATTTAAGATTAAGTAAAACTGTAATTATTGTGACTGTGCGGCGTGTGTGACACAATAAAAGCATTTTTCTTTCTTTCTTTCTTTCTTTCTTTCTTTCTTTACATGTTCGCGAACGGGTTAATTCTCAAAAGGGCTAAATAATTCTGACTAAAATCTAAAAATAATAAAAATAAATTCTACAAAACATAATAATTGTAATTATGTACTTTCAGAGAGATATTAACGTACAAGAAACTGGATTTGTATTTATTAACGGTTTGGTGGGTTTGATCTATTCTGAGAAATTACTAATTGACTTAGCCGGCCGTAATGGTCGAGCCGACCATTACGGCTCGGATCTTAAGTAAAAGCTACGGGTTCAGGAACTTGTTGTATTTAAGTCTTTCGCTTCTACTATTAATAGACCCGTTACCAATGGTGAGTCGAGGGTAAAAGTTTCGAAATACGTCGTCGTTTTTAGGGGTTGTGAGTGATTGGGAGGGGGAGGGGGAGGGTCTCGGAACCCCCCTTACCATTTTCACTTGCCGGAAATACTTGATTGCTCTGAAAAAAAAAGCTCTTCTCGCCAAATTCCACATCGTAAGCACCTCTTCTGTGTAGAGATGTCGATCGAGAAAGGGTCCGCCGTCCTCGAAAACATCTTCATACTGCCGATGCTCCACCAAGCCCCGAACTCGTAGACGGTCCCGGTTCCGGGTGTCCACTTCCACTACTTCCAAACGCCATTGTAAACTACGATAGCAAACTGCGATAGCGTTATTTCAGTGTCCAGGAGTGAGAAAGCGGAGGTAGTACTGTAAAGCAACTCAAACAGAATCCAAGAACGAAGCCAAGACGTAGAAAAACACAAATCAATACGGAAGAACACATTCACAATTCACATATGTATAGTCGAAAACTAGGACCAAGAATCAAATGGACTCGACATTTGCGTACACCCGTAAAGGACGGACATAGAGTACATCCTGAGTTGGTGTTACCAGATGTTGTAAATGTTTACCCTACAATTCTACGAAGTACATATTAACTTTTAAGTAACATTGTATCAAACCTGAATTATAATAATAATAATAATATTCTACCACATTCACACAACACCATCTAGTCCCAAACTAAGCAGAGCTTGTACTATGGGTACAAGCTAATGGTTAAACATACTTATATACTTTTTTTTTGTAAATACATACATATTATACATTGAAACACCCAGACCAAGACAAACATCCATGTTCATGCACACAAATGTTTGACTTGTGTGGGAATCGAACCCGCGACCTTCGGCGTAGCAGTCGTTTACACTCCCGCTGCGCCAACCGGTCGTTCCGAAATTGAATACCTTACCAGACATCTGAGACCGCGTTCTCCTATAATTTTTAATCAATTTGGTATTTCGATGAATTTATGAGCTAACTCGAGAAGTTCCATCAATATCCGTTTAGGTATTTTTGCAACGAATAGTAACAAACATCTATATAATATAATTTACAGCCCAATAAAAAAAAAATATAGCTAACCTTACAAGGAGGTTTAAATCCATTCATAAGGTGTGCGATAAGTATTTTTTATACTTAATATTATTATGTATAACAAAAGTGTCGAATATGTGGGGCTGGCTTCACTCGCCAAATAAACACGAGGCTCAGAGTTATATACCTTTTATTATATTATTTGACACTCAATTTTACTGTCCTATGAACAAAATTAATTTTGTATACAAAATTCTTATTTTCTCTTCTTTATCATTTGAGAATGATTCCAAATAAGTACCTATTGCGGGGAGTTTTCCTAAAACACTTTTGTTCAAAATGTTCAGAGCATACTCTTGCATATTTATTCGGATCCCAGTTTTCTCCTCCTGTTGCACGTATCCACAATTATTTTTGGATCGTGCAGTCCTTTGGGAATCTATAAACAAATAATTTCATTACAACAAAGAATCGGAAAACAAATTAAATAATTAATCTTACGTTCATGAAACTAAGTAACGGCAAATTACCCAAAATTTGGGTAATTTCCCAAACGCTTCTGTGGTATCCCTAAAAAACATTTAACGCTGTAAAATTAAAAAGTATCGATGACTTTTGGCTAGCTCAACATTCAACGACCTATTGAATTCGATTGTGTAATACTAAAATCGCGGTGAAAATAAAATAGCATTTTTTGGTTTATATATACGCTATTTGTATCATTCTATCAATATTATCATGTATAAATAGATATTATAACTAAAATATCGTACTTACGAATAAATTTTTATGTTCTCACATTTCCGCTCACTATGGCTTTTACAGCCTACAATGTAACAAATCACCATAATAAATTTGTACCAATGATATTTTCACTAAGCATTCACAATTAATAACAATAATAACACAATTTTTCGCGGAAATTATCGAGAGCTCAAACGTTTGTTGGTCACAACATTCAGTTGTGACCAACAAAAAAAACGAAAACTCTGACAAAGACAAAAAATGCTATCTTTGTCTCTTTTACTCTTATGTATTTCTGTATGTCATTATCTCGGTCTATCACGGTATTATTATTTGTCAAATCCATAGAGATACATCATCCTAGGCCGAAAATGACGCACAAATTCGACATTAGCTGTCAATATCATTTGCGTTACGTTTCGTTTTTCACATAAAACCTAAATATCGCTTTTATTATTTCCACTAGTTTAATAAACTGAGGTTCACGGATCCCTGCTTAGCAGGGCTCCTATTTACGGGTTAAGGGTCAAAAGAGAACCTAACACAACCTTTTTAGTCACTTGAATTACAGTCGCACCTAACCCTAGGCACTCGAAAGCAAAGGAATGGGACGCACAAATTTGACATCAGCTGTCAATATCATTTGGGTTGCGTTTCGTTTCACTTTTTTCACATAAAACCTAAAAAATAAATTTGTAAAACTGTACTAAAGTATAAAAATTACGTTCCGTTTTGCATAATTGCCGAAGTATTTAATAATTTTTGGAAATTGTTTAAAAATATTTAGACGCAACTACGGCAGCCAAAATTACTTTTAGGGGATTAGAACTAACTCCCTTAAGCCCCCTACACCACCAATACCCTCAAATTCAGGCGACTCGTTTCGAAACCCAACCCGAGTCGAGTCCAATTTCTGTGGAAATTATTTTAACGCTTGAATCAAAGTTTTCAGTAAATGTAATTACCAGCCCAGTATCTAACAGTGTAGCCAGTGGGCGGAAATTGTTTCACTTAAGGTTACTTTATATTATAGTACTTTATATATAGGTAGTACTTAATTAAATTAAAAAGTAAGTTTCTCATGCGTTAGGCTTCATAATGAGAGTTTTATTTTATCATAATTTTTCAAAGAAGTTAAAACTGACAAAACACCTTATATTAGGTATACATTGTAATTAAAGACGCATAGAAAACAGTAGGTGTTATTAGTTTGTTAAAGAACCCTAAACCTGTGCAATGTACGGGACTCAATAACTCTTTTTTTTTATTTTTTTTTTATGATAATATTCTACCACATTCACACAACACCATCTAGTCCCAAACTAAGCAGAGCTTGTACTATGGGTACTAGATAATGGATAAACATACATATATAATTTATTTTTGTAAATACATACATATTATACATAGAAACACCCAGAACAAGACAAACATCTATGTTCATGCACACAAATGTTTGACTTGAGCGGGAATCGAACCCGCAACCTTCGGCGTATCAGTCGTATTCATAGTCGTAGTCGTAGTCTAAATATTTTTATTGTTTCAAAAATGCAACAGGAATTTTAATAAAGCTGCATTTAATTTGTCTGGGGCGTATGAACCGTTTAAGTGCGGGCCATACCGGATCACATAATATATGAATTGTCCGTATTTATGCAAAAAGGAACCACCCAGCAAAAACGCACTTCTGAGATATCAATGGATTTACAAAAACATGTGCAGCTCTGTAAGATTAAGTAAAATATTACATTTATTTTATATTATTGTATTGATAAATTACTCATTTAAGTATGTGTATATAAATTTGCTCTGGATACTCTTAATTTTTCTAGATAATTAAGAAAATGTGCATGTGGTTCCTTTTAATATTTACTAACTAATAGCTTTCCTCATATGCAAAAAAGAACCACAACCCATGGGTTTCCTGTATATCGGTAAAACCATGGATTTACCGATATATGTACATGAAACTAAGTATTATCGTTATAAACCTTTGATATGCAGCCTATAGCAATGCACTGCTGGACATAGGCCTCTCCCAACACGCGCCACAGTACATGGTTCATAGCCTTTCGCATCCATTTCGTCCCAGCCTCGATTTCAGGTCGTCAGTCCATTTAACCCTGTGCCGCCCTACCTTACGCTTACCGTGGTCTCCACTCTAGGACAAGCTTGGTCTATTAGCCATCAGTACTTCTGCAGATATGACCAGTCCACTGCCTCATAAGCTTACTTAATCTGTGAGCTATGTCGGTAATTCTGGTTCTTTGTCGGATATCTTCGTTACGGATTTTATCCTTCAAAAAGACGCCAAGCATACCCCGTTCCATAACTCGCTGCGTGACCTAAAGTTTGGGGACTAGTCCCACTGTGAGTGTCCACGTCTCGGCACCGTACTTCATAACAGGTAGGACGCATTGGTTGTAGACATCTTCAGGCATTGTGGTAGGGGCGAAGAGAAAACTTGACGTAGTTTGCCAAACGTTGCCCAACCCAATTGGACACAACGGTTGATTTCTTTCTCGAAGTTATTGCTACCAAGCTAGATAACAAGCTGTTGCTCATGGTAGACATACTCTTGAACAACTTCAAGCATCGATCCCTGGACATAGACCGATCCCGACAGGATGAGTTCGTCTAACATAATCTTGGTTTTGTTCAGTTCATGCCGAGACAAGTTCACGTCGAGAGGCTCCGTTTAGGCTGTGAAGCATCCCGCTCAACTCTTCCAGGGACTCCGCAACGATGACAATATTATCAGCAATCCGAAGGTGTGAGATGTATTCGCCGTTAATGTTTATGCCCAGTTCAGGCCAGTCTAGCATCTTAAAGATGTCTTAGAGTGCACTGGTGAAGAGCTGATTAAAATATTAAGTCTCCCTGCTTCACACCTCGACGCAATCGCGTTGTCGGGGCTGAAGTTGGATGGTCTTAGTGGCGATATAATACAAACATATCAACGCCTCGATGTAGCGCCGCTGCAGAGCAACCAGAACCACCCAGGTTTCGATGGAGTCGAAGGCTTTCTCGTAATCCATGAAAGCCATACACAGCGGCTTATTATAATCATTGGTATTCTGTATATTCTGCCAAACATTATGGATGTGGTCTAGTTCCTGTGACTGGAAATCGTCAAGTTTTCTGGTGAGGCTGTTTGTTAGCACTCTCGAGAACAACTTGTTCAGGTAGCTGAAGAGTGAAATGGGTCTATATGTTTTCAGCGAGGCTTTGTCACCTTTTTTGAAAAACAGGACAACCGCACTCCCGCTCCACGCCTGAGCTGTAAGGCCCTGATGGATAACGGAATTAAAGAGGCTCGCCAGCTCTTTCAGGACTACAGTCCCTCCTGCTTTTAAGAGCACTGTGGTGATTTCGTCATCTTGTGGAGACTTGTTGTTCTTAAGTTGCCCGAGACCTTCTCTTACCTCGCCTTGGTTGACATCAGGGGTGTTTTCCGTATATTGGCGCGGGAGTTGGGCTCTATAGTCATCATTGTCTGGTTTCAAGACTTTAGACTTCCATGATGCGTACAGGTCTTTGTAAAAACTCTCAATTTCAGCGAGAATTTCGAACTTTTCATTTCAGCGAGAATTTTGCCTTCCGCAGTACAATAAAATCACCCACTTGTGGTTCTGCTGTTAACAATATTTATTTATACATGGTAGAACCGAATGCTTGTGGTTCCATTTTGCAAAAAAAAATATTAGTCATTAAAATATGAATTTATTTTACGCATAACGATACCACGGGAATTTGGTTCCGTTTTGTTAAAAAATAGAAATATTTTTAATGTATAATGGTACCAAGTATCTGTGGATCTGTTTTGTATAAAATGACATGGAATTTATATGGTTTATTTGTTTGATGAAACGAGTCCCATAGTGCTATGGTTCGGTTTTGCAATATGTATAATGTGTGTTTTTGCTGTTGGTTCCTTTATGCTTTTTGTATAACTTGTTTCCAAGGGAAAAATCATGTGGATCTTTTTTGAATAAGAAAATAAACCACTTTTAAATTAGTATTCTTCAAAAAAAGCAAAAATCGAAATTTGTTGTGTGGTTCCTTTTTGCATAAATACGGACAATTTAGCTCGTCATGTATATAATCCAAAGCAGACGCTTAACGTAATTTTAATAAGATATTTTATTACGTTGTACCGTAATTTTAGAATGTCTGTGTGTCCATTACAAAATTACCTGATTCATGTAGCAAATTAAGTGCCAAGATATATGTACATATACTCGTTCATGTTTGTTGTGATTCAATGAGTTCTCTGTAAGAAAACGATCTTTGCCATTACAATAGTTCGTACCTATATTTAATCTGTAAATAGCATTAGGCACTCTGAGAAAGCAGAAAGCTTTAAGCATGAATACTTAGTATTTTAAATATTTATCCTAATATCTGGTCAGATTGTACTAAAATGCAAAATAACTTATTTTTGTAACGGCGGGCGGCGGCGCTACCATTCCAACAATTTATGGTAATCGGCTTAGAACGGCGACAGTCGTGAATTTGCAGTCTTTTGTCTTCATTATTTTATGAGAACAACCGCAAGAGCTTGCATATCTCTAGCTACGTCAACACCGTTACGCGAGTCTGAACTTTGTCAGTGTAACTTAACGGACTATTGTCCTTTACTACATGGGAGAAACATGCAATGTTTTTTAATAAACAAATAACAGTGCTACCAAAAGATTTAAGAGTCGAATAGGGGCAGCGCTTTCCTTAATGGTGTTCATAAAATAGATTAACGAGCTGCCAGTGGCAGTATACCAAGAAAATTATATTTTCACATTGCTCATATATTTTTTATTACGTGTATCACTTATAACAGTTCCAGAATGCGTCTATGTCTAGGCATGCCTATAGTTCATTTTAAACCCTTATGGCGTTTCCAGCGATAAAGAAACGATTGAAACAGATATTGCCATTGATTGGTATATCCACGTATTTTTAGAAAATCCGTAAAATGAAATAGATTATTGGAACCCTGTCTTGTCTGTCTCTAAAGACTCTTTTTCTTAACAATGTTTCGGTAAATTTTTATTAAGGTATCTCAATGCTATAAAAATATCAAACTTCTGAGTCAACGATAAGAGATTATGGTCAATTATACTGGTCTTCAACGCAGACTGTCCAAACAAAATTAACAATTTTGATACTAACCTTATTCTAAGGTCATGAAAGCAGATGCCTGTTTTTTAAAAGGGACAGTTTGCTATTGCTATCATTGAGAGTCACCTTCATTTAATTATTTTAGTTATTATAGACTTTATCAAATATCACTATAATTACGGTGAATAATATAATTTCGACAATGTCAAAATCTCAAAACTATTTCACTAACACAACAATCGACATTAATCTAATTCAGAACAATAACAAAATGATGATATAAAATAATACAATACCTATAACCCTTTAACAGTAAATAAGATAATAAAATCTACATTTGGATATCGGTATCAAAACATGATGCAAAAAATATGTAGAAGATATATATCGTATTCCAGCATGAAATAATAAACATATCCATCCAATGCGTGGCTGTTTTCGTCACGTCCAAATGGTACAGGGCATCGCATTTCGATCCTGTTACAAAATATCTCCGAAAACTGTTTTGCTGCTACATTTGTCACCATCAAAGGCCCTTTATCAACGTCTTCGCGTTCCGAAGAAATAATACGTCTGTGTCAATTTATACTGCATGGATAGTGTACTAAGTAACCACATTAATAAAACTATTGAAAATATTTCGCAATTTTCAAAATAATTATGTTCTTTGTATTTTTCAAGGTTGAGTACCATATTAATTTGAACAGTAATACACTTTTCAGTTCAAAAAACATCTATCAAGTGATGATGGCAAAGTGGATATATTTAAGTAAAGTACATATGTTAGTATTTTATGAGTATGTGGTTTTCGAAAGGGGAGATAAATTTTAACAAAAAGGGTGTAGTATTTTTAAATTTATTGCGTAAACGGTACTTACCTTAAGGATGTGTAGCGATCGCATAGCGGTTCATCCAAAATCCAGTAACTTTTTGTTAAGCAATATTTACAAACATATTAAATAACTTTTAGCAACAATTCTATCTATGAAGAAACCTCGAATATTTATTAATAAAAGTTTTAACGTGAAAAAATAATTGAGCCTTTGTATTATTTATCAGAATAATAATAGTGAATTTTATAATGATTATTATGTCTGAAAATCGTACTGGTGTTCGTTCTTCCAAATTGAATCATGAGTACAAAATATACAAATTTTGTCTGATGATGAATTGAAAATAAGCGTATCTTGGCGACAATCCATTGTTAAATAAAGATTGTGTATAGAAACGTACCAGACTCCCACGATTTGTCATCACCTCAGAGTAATTATAGATTGATGTTGACATCTGTCAAACCGGTAAACAAATTGCTTTAACGAACTGTGTGGCGGGGTTTCACTCACGGGGAATAGGTGAAAGAATTCCTTTTTCAGCTTCATAGCCACTCTTTAGTATGCTTTCTATCTCTCTTTCTATCTTGTATTTTATTGGTCATCAAATCATGAAGATTTTACAGTCCTTAAAATAAGATTTCTTTCAACTCAATAGCTTCATATGAATGGAATAAATGTTGCAACTTACCTATTTTTTAACTGTCTCCTCTGGCACGAAGTATTAGTCCAATGATGTGGGGAACTTTGCAGATATTTACCTATCAAAAACAAAGTTCACCCGGATTGGAATCAATCATTTGTTAATTATACACCGTGTTACGTAAAGGTTGACGATTGCAAATTTCCTAATTATCAATATCCTTCATCTTATTAGGCTAACTCTACGCAATAGTCTCTAACAACTTCGAGAAGTACAATTACAGAAATTTTGGCATTCATTGCTCTTACTTTGGTTAGTCTTATTTTCATCAACAAAGTTATACTACTATTATAGTAAGATAAATAAGATCCAACTTTTAATACTTGTACACTGCTTAAAAAAGTTCACAATGTTTCTAAGTACGTAAAAAGATTTGGTGCCAACACGCTCTTTGGGAGTAATTGGATTTTTATCTTTACATATTTGTAAATACGAGTACATCCGACCTTCATTTTTATGTTAAGATACCTGTGTCACCTGTGGTGAAATATAAAGGATAAATGTCATTAAAGTGCAGTCAATGTGAGGTGTACCTACCGTCTACCAGAGTTTTAACCCTTAGTGTTCCTTGGAGGTTGTGCTTGTGTCATGTAACAAATAAATCTCATTTGAAAGCATTTTATTTTGAAAATTATAGTTTGCGTTTTACTTGAGATAGGTATCTCAAGTAGTGATAAATGATTTTAGATTTTCGTCTAAAATACATTTCTATTTATTACTTCATATTAAACACTAGTTCACAAATATGACTGAAAATCTTATTGTAGAAAAAATCTAAACTTGACAAACTTTTGCATCTTACAAAAGTTATAAATCATGTTCATGTCTCTTTATATTATATGAGCTTACTAGCCTTTGTCTACTTTTTTGATTACAATAACATTCCATCAAACAGTTTTTGATATCGTGAAAACGTCAAAAGTTAAAAAAAACTCCTTTGATTCTATTATATTTTTCATATAGGTATAACTGCAATCGGAACGCAAAATAAATGCATATAGCATCATACATTAATCGTATTTGACTTACTAGCGTTTTCTATTATTTTTATAGTATACAAATAAACATAAAAATACCTTAGTGTAAAAACCATTATGAAAACAAAACTTACAATAATTCTCGTAAAAAAGGAATAAAATGCAATAACTATTTATTTTTGTCCGGAAGTCCTTTACGGATTTCTATACAACCTCGGGCTAAAGGAAAAAGAGGCATTGAGTACGTGCGTAAGTGAAACCTTAAAATACATTTTGAGGCTTTCCTGCGTCCTTGTAGCCAAAAGTAATCCGTCAGTAGTGGTCATTTACTTGGGCCGTTGAGACGGAGGATCTCAGGTAGGATGTCGGGGTTCGAGAGAAACACTGCTAGGCTGAACAGGTTCTTTATTATGTCTCACTACCGCTTACATACAGTATGACCGAACTAGGTAAGCACTGGCCTGAGCTGGCTGGAGTGTAGACTCCTGCTGCTCTCCGACGCTAGCAGGGTAGCTGCTCGTAGGGTCGCCGATGAGCTGGCCAAGGTGCGCCGCGCAGGCAGCTCTGTGGTCGATGTTCAGGCTGAGCGGGTCTCAGGCGGTGCAGCCGATGTGGGCCGAGCGGTCAGGCTCAGGCGTCCGTGGCCTGGCTGTAGGAGCTCGTAGGCAGGAACGGAGGCTTGGGTGGCAGCTGGCTAGTAGCGGCACGGCGCCAGCAGCTCGTGGCTTGTAGCCCGTAGGAAGAACGTAGCCCGTAGGAAGAAGACAGGTGCAGTGAGCTCGTAGGGTGAACCCCAGCGGGACAGTAGATAGGAAGTAGAATGTAGAATAATCGCGAGGTGTAGCGGCAGCGTTCCGATGTCTAGGGAAAGTGACCATTCTACGACGCGCACCCATCTTATATAGGCATAAATCTATGACTCACAACTGCCTTTGGCTAGTGAATATGACCATATTTGGTAATATTGCGAACGATGTCTGGCTAAGCTGGCGTTAAGCGCCTGCGAGATATTATAACGCAATACGTGTAGTATTACGTTACAATACCCCGCTCTGTACAGCAGGATTTTTCGTGTCTAGACAAGAAAAATCCGTCTAACTAAGTCCTCCGAACTTCTGTAGACAGTGCTAAGTAGATAGTGACTATGAAACTCAAACTGCAGGTAGGTACAATGAAAGAATCTAGTTAGGTTAGGAATCAGTGTAGTTAATTAGTTTTAAATCTTTAATGTGCCAACTGCCAATAGATTTACCCGACGAATCCGCTAATTCGTATACTAGTGGTGACTTTTTAGCAATAATAGTACACTTGGTAAACTTGGGAGCTAGTTTTTCGCCAAATGATTTGTCGTCGATTCTTTTCCACACAGTATCACCCACGTTAAACCCAGCCGGTTTACGACGTAAGTTGTATATGTGTGTATATAAAGTACCATTGTTTTGGTGTTTACGTGCGACACAAGTATCACACGAAGATATAAACTCAATAATGTCAGCGTGCATACCAGGCCAATAATAACGCTGCGCTAAACGTTTATACGTTTCAAAAATACCTAAATGACCCGCAGCGAGTTCCGAATGGTATTCTTTAATGGCGGTAGTTCTATCCGAGGTATGTAGGACCTCTCTCCAATCGAATACTTTACGCAATGTACATTTAGATACCATATATCTGTACAATTTATCATTTCTGATAGAATAATTAGGGAAAGATGTAGTTGAGTTTTTACAGCCATTGTAGATAGTAGTATACCACTGATCCGTGGTTATAGTAGTCTCGTTATCAGTGTTAGTATCAATAGCTGACACGGTAGCATTAACTTTATTAGGCAAGGAATTACTACGAGAGTAATTATTAGATAAAGAAACAGAGTTAATATAGTTTGGTAACAATTTAAATCTTTTCCAGAAGTCAATACCTAAAATTAACGAACTAGTGACTTCTGGAATTACGTACGCTTTTAAATAACAAGTTTTATTTTTAAAAGGGGTGGGTAGGTTGATATAGCCGATCGGTGTCAAACGATGACCACCCGCTGATCGAAAAAATTTAGTAGGGTTGTCACACTTATTCAAAGGGAGATTAGTTTGAGAAATAATTTTTATATGAGAATTATTGCCCAATATAGTCACGGCAGAACCTGAGTCAAGTAACCCAGTAAGGGGTAGATTCTTAATGGTTACATTAACATAGGGTCGAAAATCAGTATTAGGTTTTTGATCACGGATCGCAGCCACAGAATAACTGGAAAAATACACTTTTAGAGTGTTCAGCCAATTTTTCCAGTCTTCTTTGTCAAAATACTTAGGTTTAGAGGATGTACAAACGGTAGGGTTTGTCATCTTATTTGACGAACTACGATCCGAGTAAATTAGTTTTTTGAAAAAAAAATATTTTTACAGTTAGGACAATTTACGAACGTGACATCCCTAAGGCCACACTTAAAACATATCGGATAACGTTTTCGCTTGCACGTCCCTAGTGAGTGATCAGTTGAACGGCATCGCGGACAAAATACACACCTCTTATTAGTTATTTTTGTAGGAACAGCTGATTTAGATATCATGTTGACATCATAGTGTTGCGGGTTAGGCACAGGTGTATCGTTCGGTTCGACATTTATAGATGCGACAGAAGCGTAGTTTTTTAGTTTAGACGGTTTATAGTACTGTGAATTATTATAGTGACCGTGCGTGTCCTTTTTATTTATGTAAGCTAAATCAGGTGCTACTGTGTTAGACGTAGGGTAACTAGGTTCGTGAAATTGTGCACTTAAACACTGGAACCTCTCATAGTTTAGACATAGTGTTTTTAGAGTGTCTATAGTGTCTATAGCCGTAGTACATAAAGCTAGTACTGTAGAATAACACGGTCTAATATTGTGAAGCAATATATTTAATTTTTCATGTTCGGTTAGTACCGTGTTCGGTGACAATCGCGCAAAAAGTTGGAACATAATTGATAAGTAGATGATTATACCCTCAGTTTGCCCTTGAGTACGATTACAAATCTCGGCTAAAAGTTTATAATCATAGTCGTACGGTGTAAAATCAGCTGTGAGTTTAGTAGCTAGTTCGTCCCATGTAGAAATGGAATATTTAACACTGCGAAACCAGTGTAACGCATTACCAGTAAAAATTTCGGACGCGTAATTGAATAATCTATTGGCAGGTAGATTTCTAACCGTCCTAAATTCCGTCACGCGTTGTAGAAATTCGCGAACGCAGCCTGTTCCGTCGAATTTGAGTTTCGATAGTTCGCCAACCCTCAAATGCTCACAGTGGACAGTTACCGGAGTCGACGCTGCCTGTGCAGGGGTTGAATCCGTGCAAGTCATCGTGACTCCGACTTCCGCCGACGGAACATTCGAGTGTTCTATCTTAGATAGCTCTGCCGACAGCATCCGAAAGCGTTCAGTCAGGTCGGATATTTTCTTGCCGTATTTCGGTTCGGATTTGTCTAATCTGCCCAATCTGTGGTAGACCTGGTTGTGCAAAGCCGTAGTTCGCTTCGCCAAGTTGTGGTCGTATAGTTCCTTAAGGGAAGAGATTCGCGAATCTAAATCGGTAACTGACAGGCTAGCTCCCTTGAAGTCGTCTGCTATGTCTAGGCCTGACACTAGGATTTCGTCATTCGGAATCAGCTCGAGTAGTTTAGGTAGCTGCTTCCGTAAACCTAAAACAGAGGTACCCGGCTCCTCTCCGCGAATAGCGACCTCGTAGGCCAATTCATTTTTATTAAGTAGAAAGTACTTGATAGGGTTAGTGCTCATGATGATATAAAATAAGTATGATAGAAAAGAACTTAAGTATATTACAGCCCTCCGTGTGCAATAGTTCTGCTTTACAAAGAAACTACGACGATTCGGTGTAAAAATGTAGACAATAGATAGTGACTTGCAAAAATAAAAAACGGTTATTTCAAATTGCGAACAGTTACGTAGGGAATCGGTAGTTGAAATTTGAATTAGACAATAGTAAGATAACACATAATAGGTATACAAGAATAGAAATTAAAGATAGACAGCAATACACAGATACACACAAGTTAGATATTACGTACCAGTTCGCTGATGTCTGCACCTCCTCGTTTACAAAGACTGACCTCCTAAACAAGAACAACTGCAGTAATTGGAAGTGAGACAAATAGAGTTGGGCGCCACTGAGACGGAGGATCTCAGGTAGGATGTCGGGGTTCGAGAGAAACACTGCTAGGCTGAACAGGTTCTTTATTATGTCTCACTACCGCTTACATACAGTATGACCGAACTAGGTAAGCACTGGCCTGAGCTGGCTGGAGTGTAGACTCCTGCTGCTCTCCGACGCTAGCAGGGTAGCTGCTCGTAGGGTCGCCGATGAGCTGGCCAAGGTGCGCTGCGCAGGCAGCTCTGTGGTCGATGTTCAGGCTGAGCGGGTCTCAGGCGGTGCAGCCGATGTGGGCCGAGCGGTCAGGCTCAGGCGTCCGTGGCCTGGCTGTAGGAGCTCGTAGGCAGGAACGGAGGCTTGGGTGGCAGCTGGCTAGTAGCGGCACGGCGCCAGCAGCTCGTGGCTTGTAGCCCGTAGGAAGAACGTAGCCCGTAGGAAGAAGACAGGTGCAGTGAGCTCGTAGGGTGAACCCCAGCGGGACAGTAGATAGGAAGTAGAATGTAGAATAATCGCGAGGTGTAGCGGCAGCGTTCCGATGTCTAGGGAAAGTGACCATTCTACGACGCGCACCCATCTTATATAGGCATAAATCTATGACTCACAACTGCCTTTGGCTAGTGAATATGACCATATTTGGTAATATTGCGAACGATGTCTGGCTAAGCTGGCGTTAAGCGCCTGCGAGATATTATAACGCAATACGTGTAGTATTACGTTACACCGTATAATTTAGGGACAAATGGACCTTATATTTTTCCCCGTGAGTGAGGGGCTTTAGTAGAAAGCACTGACTACTGAATAGGATATTTGACTAGTTTATTTTTGTGAAAAGCTCAGCATAATCTGTACTGCCATATAACTTCATGATGCCAAATAAACATAATACGAAAAGATACACAAAGTAAAACACGAAATTCTTATTAAGCGTTTTCGGTGAAGTGTTATCGGTTATCATCGTTACACGAGGTTTTTATAATAACCTATATGTATATTTAAAAATAAAATTGACTTAAACTACATGGAATCTTAAATTCTGTATGATTTTCTATAAAATTAAGCAAGCCTTTCAATATTAATAATTAGACAAAGAGGGAGAGAGTAGCAGATATCTCTATACTAATAGAGGGACCCAGAATAAAAACTTACAATTTTGCAAGAAAGGGATGAACCATACAATGCTGTGGTGACTGTACTTACTACTTTTTACTTTTTAGTCGTGGGTAGTTTTTTCCTTGTTTCCTTTTTACATATAGCTAATTGGAAAATGCTAATTTACGTATTTTGATAGTTCTCAAATACTATATTCACGGCAGAATATATAAAAGCTAAGCTGGCGCAGTTAGATTTCCCGTGAGTGTTTGAAAAAGGTGAATATTGAAGATGAGCATGATTCCAAAGTTATGCATTCACTGTTCGACCGTATGGAATATGGATTTTGTGTTAACATACAACAAATATGCTAATTTATTTTTTATTTATTTATAGTCTCACGCCTGTATCCCCGAAGGGGTAGGCAGAGGTGTAAATATTACACCCACATTTCGCCATGAATTTTTAGGTAATATGGGCGAGCCTATTGCCGTTACCGGGCACATCACCAGACTCCGGGCTGCTACTGAGTTTTCGGAAAAACCCAGTAACACTTTTGCCCGACCCGGGAATCGAACCCGGGACCTTCGATCAGCAGTCGCATACGCTATCCACTGGACCACGGAGGCAGTCTGTATATATGCTAATTTAACCAAAATAATTATCTTTTATACAATCTGAAAACAGAAAATAAAAAACAAAGAATTCAATTATACATTTTATTATATTATTTGTGAATACAAATATAATTGTATATGTTCACGTTTATCGCGATGACTTTACAATAATTATATTGAAACAGAAAGCTCTAGAGCTGTTGTGTTCGCTATTTAATTCATTGCCATTTCAAACTTGAAACAGAAAGCATTTTTGTTGTTTATCAAATTGCTGCAAAATTTCATTATAAACGGCGATAAAATCCGTCTAGGGAAGTTTAAGGAAAGTGGAAATACTTATATTCAAATATTTAATTTGTTCTTCCGCAGATATACACGGTCATCAACGACAAACTAGTCGGATTACTCTTGAGGACACGGAAGCATCAGCTCACATACTTCGAAGGAGAAGTTTTGTTCCAGGTAATTTATATTATTTAGCTCCCTACCTGTTTTCTTATCGTACATTCAAATTACTTAAACTTTCTGCATAAATAGATTGGACTGGACGTTCTAGTTTCGCATTGATATTGTTACCAGCTACCAGCTGCTACCCAAAATGAATGATACTTATTAAGTCTTATGTATAGTTTCAAGGTCAGCGTGAAGGTCAAGTTTAATAGCAACATTGCCATAAGGCTTCTAGACTACTATATATGGCGTAACGTAAGTAGTAAAGTATGGGCGGCATTCATCTCTTTAAGAGAATTACGTACAAGAGTGATGTTATGCCGTGAGTGTGTTTTGTGCCTGATGAGTCAACTCAAATGGAGGTTGTAAAGATTTTCGGTGAGAGACTTGGCCATGAAAATCTTTACCAATATAATTTAATAAGAACGCCGCTTTTGACGTTGTTTGAGATTATGATGACAATCAATATAAGAAACAAAATAAGTACTCGGTTTATAGTGAAAAAAGAACATAAGGACTTTTTGGATTTAATTGTCAAAGCATCATGGTAAATTATGAGCATCTAATAATTCATGGATCTGTTTATGTTGTTATTTATTTGACTTTATCTTTATTACAGAAACGTGACGACGACGTGCCAGTATTCCTCATGCAACCAATCGGCGACATCAGAGCTTATTGTGACAACAGAGCACTGCAGGCCAGGCGTTCTGTATCACCGATGCCAGAAAGATTTTAAATTCAACTACAAAAATATTGGATGTTAAACTGTGAGTGGCAGTGAGTGTCGTGAAACAAAGGAAGCAGCAGCGAAAAGGTCGATTCGAAGTTTGAAATTTATACGGAGATGAGAAAGCTTTGGCTTTATGCTATTTGTTGGAATTGTATTTCAAACCACCACGTTATTTAAAAATTGAAATTGTAGCTAATTGCTGACAGATGTCACACTCAAAACAGATGCAATAAATAATGACGTACAAAGATTCTGTTGTTTTTAAATACTTTTTATTTTACTCTTAAATGGCGTTATTAAAACATTAAATATACTCTCGTGTAAACATAATTATAGATACAAGATACAGTGGTTGTAAAAGTATCTTAGACGACCGTCCATGATTTGCAAAACATGTCTCTAGATGGAAGGTTAGCTATTTTGGCAATTTTATTTTTTAAATTGTGCGTTGTGATTGGAACATCAAGGTAACCAACAAAGATCAATTTACTAATCATTCAATTTACCGATTATGAAAAATTTCAACTAATGACAGACACAAAAATATCAATGTACCAATAGCAGAAAAATTTATATTGACCTCTTTGTTTTGAATTTCGCTAACTCGCTCGCTAAGGTTTTATACTTAATACCTATGTTTTGTTTGTCATCTCTACTGAAATATCAAAGTTCGAATATACGTGGCTGAAAATTGATCCAGACATACAATGTTTACAAGAGCCTCATGCACTACAAATGGATGTAGATACCAGGTGGTTGTACGCGCGGTCGCATTGTGTAAAGTGCGGTAGTAAGCATACCATTATACTAAGCGTCCACTGATCGTCATCGTATGCATCGGACGCATCGCATTTTACGTATCGTAGTATTCTTTGTATAGAAAGTCATACAAGTGCGTCCACTGATCCGCATCGTACGGATCACACTGCTCCGAAAGGCAACTTTTGCGATGCGTGCCGATGACGTCATACGAAAGACGTGTATCCAAACAATATGTTTTCTTTTTTTAGATGTTTTTGTATTTTCTTCCGCTTCTACTAACAAACAAGCAATAACGACAAATTGTTCGTCTTCGCTTTCCTCTATTCTCACAAATACACGTACGATCACTGGTACTTGCGTCGGCAATCCGATCACTGCCGAAACAGTGGACGCAGTATGTAAAAATAAAGCGATTGATGCAATGCGTCCGATGCGTACGATACTGATCAGTGGACGCTTAAACTTAAGGAATAAACATCTGTATGTTTATATTGAAATAAAACTATCGAAACTGCTGGATCGCTTCGACAATCGATGAACGAAACGAATTGCGGCGACCCTTAAAAATGTTTGATAACTCATGAACCGTATAAAATTAAAACCATCTATGTTAAAAGGAAAATTAGGTTAGTACATAGAAAGATATATGTAAAGAAGGGACCTTTTGTGTAGATTGTGAAAATCGCTTTTTGTACGCATCGTATAAAAGATAATTTATGTAAAGCTTTTGTCGCGAAAATGAAAAATGTATGTACGGTTGGCAACTGGTGGACAAATCGTTTGTATATATAAGAAAATCTCAGAACAATATTTACGTCGTTTTTCTTTGTAAGATGGGTGACGTTATAAAACATATTAGCAGTCTCTTGTAGTTCGCGGTTCAAACAAACAAAGAAATTTTGAGTGTTATTGCATACTTTTCTAAGAAAATTCTCAATGGAAGTGGGAAGCCTTGAAACGAGCCAACACACCTGCTTCTTATTACGTTAGATTCTAGACGTCACTCACAAAATGTGAGCAAAACCACCCTTGGCAACAAAATCTGTAGACAAGATTTGAAAATCCTTCAATAATAATAATAATATTCTACCACATACACACATCACCATCTAGTCCCAAGCTAAGCCGAGCTTGTGTTATGGGTACTAAATAATGGATAAACATACATATATACTTTTTTTTTGTAAATACATACATATTATACATAGATAATACTTTTCTGTCGCAACTTCTGACAGTATTGCTACGGCGTTGACTTTTGAGATCTCATGTTTCGATACACGTGCTGAGGCTTGTGTATCAAAAATGGATTTATTCAGACATTTATAGATGTTTACTAGAGCTATGTACTAGCTCTACAAATGGATGCGCTAGCTTCTTGCGCGCACGGTAGCTCTTCGTAAAGTATCTTACTAGGCTATGGAGTAAATATCAGACGTATATTTGTATTTAAATAAAACCATCGAAAATGCTAGATCGCTTCCACCATCGATCAACGTGGCGAAATCACTGCGACTCTGTGTGTTTTTTATTAATCATGAACTGTTTGGAATTTAAACCTACATATTCATTTAAGAAGGAACTTTGAGGTAGAAAACTAAAATGTTTCCATTTTAAATTTTCGTTAAATTTAAAATAGAAAGATTTAACACACAAGTGACTTTCCGCATCTGATAACTGTCTGGATATTCAATAAATATTTATACCAACAGCTATTCATGAAAGAAATATGATAATAACATATTTAAAGAATGGAAATGTTTGGCTCTCTGCCATATCTAAAAAGGCTGGGGCAAGATGTATGGTCATCCTTTAAATAATTATTTGTCAAGGATAAGGTTACGAGATCTAAGACAAACTTAAATAACGGTAAAATAACATTATTTTCTGAAACAAAAGTGATAAAACACAATGTAACGTTGCAACTTCAAAAGACAATCAGAATACTAGAATAAAAAATAATCTTGAGTATTTTGGTTGTTTATTCTTGTAGTTTGTTCAAGGATAGATCAATTATTTTCATGACTATCTTTTACACATAGATAATTCTATTTTCGTTTTAATCGCGTACCTCTTCTATATTATTTGTCCCGACATTTCAGCATGGGTTAAACCAGATCTGGTCCCAGAATGACTTTATTTTACACAGGCGATGATAACGTAATATTTTATAATACAATTTATTATCTATTTTTTAAGATAACCAGTTGCCTTTTGTACATCATTGTTTTACTTATTTGATGCTTTGCGAAACATTTTTAATACCATAAATACTTACTTCCATGTAGGTTTATTTGTTAAAAGTACATTATATAGCATTAATTTTGTAAGACATCGGACAGTTAAACTCTGTTATAAATATTATAAATTAATTTCATCAAAATTTACTAAAATACAAATAAAAATGTATTTTTGATATAGCATTATGCATTAGGATATTTTTAGGTCAGCTTGTAATGTTAAGCTCATGTAAATTAAGAAAATCAAGTAAGAATATTATTATGTATAATTTTAAGAAAATTGTGTCATTTGGCTTTTCAGGTCACTGAATAATAAAATAAAAATGTTTGTATGATCTGATCTTTATAATAAGTATAAATATTTTGTGAATAATTTATTTTAATTCATGATTTTTCGCGGATTATCAAACATACCTAATAATGCATAATTATTACAGTAATGTTATCTTTTGACAGAAGGATAAAACAAATTTGGATTTTCTACAAATTAATTGCCAAAAATAGGTACATTAAAAATGTTATTAAGTACAAAATATGAATAGGCAAAACACCAATGAGCAAGTAACATAAATTTACGCAATTTTAAATAAGTTCAATAACTTAAGTTTGTATAAGTAGATTTTTTTAAATAACTAAGACAATATTTATTATATTACCACATATTTAGGATATAAAAATAAACTCTCAAAGAAAATTAAAAAGGCACAATCTGTTATTGTTTAACGAATACATAACAAATAACGGAGGTCCAACTTGCTCTTTGATGTTGAATTTTAGCTAACTCAAAATGTTTGTACAAAATCTTTTTCATGTTGTAATTTTAATAAAAAAGGCACTACAACCATTAACTGAATGAACCTAATTTGATATTTAAAAAAAACTTGCAAATTAAACATAGATTAAAAAACGTTATATGTTAAAATTGATGTTTCTATTTTTGAGTGTTATGTCAGCCAGTACACGATCTATCTAGCCTATCTACGCAGATAGAACTACAGACCTGACCTCTGATGTGTAGTACAGAACTGTGCAGTATCTTGAATGTATTTTGCACTAGTTACCTACACAGGTATACCTGTACAGCATGGGCGTCGCCAAGGGGTGGCAGGGGGGGGGCTGCCCCCTCTAGAAATTCAAAAACCCTAAAACTTATTATTTTCTCCATAATTTTCTTATTTTGCATATCAAATTGCCCCCCGCTCTAGGCCATCGGCTGGCGTCCTTGAACCCGCTAGGCGATCGGCTGGCGACACCCTTGCTGTACAGAGAGACCTCTACGTAGGAAGTGTGGCAGGTTTAATGATGATGTAACTTGATTGTATAATGTATTTTTGTTATAAAATTGTATAGTGTGGTATACTATCATAATAATTGTGACATTCTAGTCTATCTAGTCGGTTAGGACTTTTAAGATATTATTACATACAAATGTGCTTTTAATAAACTTATCAAATCGTTTATAAAGTTTTTTATTTGAATTGGAATTATTATTGGAAAATCCCGTACTATGAATGTAACCTAACTTCACAAATATGCTATTAACGAACACAAAGTACGGGTGCCAAACGGCACGGAGACCGCTTAAGACATTATGCCATACGCGCAGTCCAACTAACTGCCGTCTTCATCGTGTGACATATTGCACTGCATTCAAAGTTTCGGCAGAGACGAGTAAGAATTTCGGTTCGATTCCGAGGTGTGTGAACACAGATATTCCGCCGGGACGAGATTAGCTTGATTCGATCGATTATATAAATTTTATAATAATGAAATAAATCATTTCATTTACAAGAAGACTGCTTAATAACAGTAAATTACATTTTATATTATCATTTAAATTGAACATGCCATTCAAAAGAAATAATGAATGTAAAAGTAAGGCAGGAGGCGTGTATCAAATAAAAATTTAGGTAATACTCTTAGAAATTAATTTAAGATTGTAGGTAATATAAGTATATAGTTATAATTAATAATCCGTAATGTTAATAGTTATTATGTTTTACTCATATCTAACGGAGAGACTTCTCTCCGCGACCACGCTCGGTGGAAGCCGAGTGAAATGTCGGTAACATATAGCTATTTCTACCTTAAATAAGTTAAGTTAACGCGAGTAAGACCCGCTAAATTATTTTGTATGATGTATATACAAATCGCGAAAGTTTAAAATCGTTTATGACCAGAATGTTGTAGCAGAAGTTTCATGTAGTAGTTTGTCAGAATATTTCATAAACAAAGTTAGTATCGTTATATTATATAGTAAATTCCAGTGTCCTCGCACTGGTAGGAGTAGGTATGTGAGCGGAAGCTATACGCCACTAATACGGCAAACCATAGGTATACAGATATTGCCAGATTATGCTGACTTGAATAAAATCCTGTGTTATTTGTTCGATTTTCATTTGGAATTATAAATCGGTATTTTTACGACACTGACAAAGTCTAATGAATTGCATCTGGAATATCCTGATATTCCAGATGTAATCCACAGGTATTTTACCTTGGCTTTTATACGCATATGTCGAGGGGGACTTTAAAACATACAACCAACGGACACAGTGAACACCCAGACTCAAAACAACTATTTATGGATCGCACAAAGTGTTGTCTCGTACGGTGATCGAACCCACAACACTCGAGGCAGTGTCAAGCAGTAAGGCGGAAGAGGAAACACTACGGGCGAGAGAATTGAAAAATAGATATTTGTAAAATCTATTGCTGTCGCGCAGCCTCAAGCCTCCCCCCGCAGAGCGCAATAGAGGCAACGCTACTGCTGGACCAAAAATACCTATTAAATGTTCACAAAATCAACGTTTCGTATTCCCTTGATTCCTTCTCCGAAACTTCATCGATTTAACTAGTTTTTTCATATTAAATTAAAGAAAGGCTTTGGCCGTGTTCTTATGTTTTCCTTTTTTTAAATAATCTAGCCAAATTTGTTTTTTGGATGTTTGAACACAGCGGAAAATCTGGCCAATTTTTGAGGTATTTGAAGGTTCATATCTTTTTCAATATTTAATTTATGAGAAAAAGGAACACATAGGGACATGCCACACATCTTTTGGAAATAAATAATTGCTCTACTGGCATTATCTAAGGAGAAAACAGGAGACTACGTTTGTATGGAAGAACGGCCGTCGTGTTTCCTCGTAAACCACTACCTACGCCAACTGGGTAGTCAAATTACAAGAGGGAAATCCGTATTGTTGCAATTCAATACCTATTAAAGCAATTAGCGAAGTATTCTGACGCTAAAGTCGGTGTCGACTTATATAAATACGTTTTACACTTAACAAACTACGAAGATAAATACTTGTCGTGAATTCTGTCCAATTTATTGAGGTTTCCTGTAGTTTAATACTGTGGGTGGAGCTATTCCGCACGCTACGGGGTAAGTTGATATCAGCTTCGTATTTAATAAAAGATGCACTCTTGGATACTCTCAATCCCTTATGTATCACAATGAAGGGAGTGATAGCCTTGTGGAGCTATCGATAGACTACTACGCAGAGGGCACCAGGAAACATACGACGCGCGCCCCTGACTTTTAAGTTGTAGGTATGTCGAATTGTATATTATTGCCCGCCCCGGGCTTTTCTAAGCACTGTTATGGGTGGTCACAGCTATCAAGATTATCTTTGACAATCGTTACAGGGAATCTACCCTGTAATACATCTACTAACACCGTTCTAATGCTAGAAATAGCATTATTCATTCGGGTAGTTCAGACGGCACTCACAGACTTTAAAGCAGTATACCCAGTATTGTTTTCAAGTCTTTCTAGACCTATAAACAGCCAGAATAACGCTAGTAGAATAACGAAGATGGTGATCTCCAAATAACAATTAATACCTATCTAAATCGTATCGTAATTTCATAGATGAAAACAATGGAGGACATTTTTTTTACCTATGAGGGCATATAGCGAATTCTTCAGGGTTAACACAGAGGTAACAATTAAAGTAAAATACATGACACTATTACGCACTTAACCCTTTCTAAAGCAACAATTTATGCAGCTCCATTTTTGCGCAAAACAATTTTAAAGCTTCCTGAAGTGAAATAAGATTTTTAATCTTAATAGCGATGTCAAGGGTAAGCTCACCGATATTTCTAATGAAGTTGGCTTTTCTCTTAGTGAATAAAAATGTTATTTGTATAATACCGAACCATTATATGCACATTTTCTATACAGATCGTATTAGTTAAATGTTATTCTTTTCTCTTTAACTATTAAAAGTACAAAGTCAATTTCTTATTTTTCCTTATTTCGTGTGAATGCGGCCAACTTTCGTGTACAAGTTTAGAGGCCGTCCGAAAGCCCAACATGTGCAAACGTTTCTTGTCCCAAGATAACATACAGACAAACTTCATGTATCATCTATACACTAGAAAAGATGGTTACCTACCTCCAAAATCGCACGACAAAAATCATCTATCGGATAAGGTTAACATTTCTATTTCTCAGAGCTTAGATTTGTGCAGAGCCTATCTACCCCCACATTAACGACATAATGCTTACTACCCAGTCTATCTGAATGTGAAATTACTTAGATTTATCTCGAAATGTGATATATTTCTCTATAACGAAGTCATGAGAAAACATCGACCTTTCGAATTGTGGATTGAAAAAGAAATCTGTGACATATTGAAGGCATTGATTATAAGATCAACTTTCCTTAATAGGTGTAGTGGTTACTGGTTAGTAAATTTGACTACTAAACTAAGTAATATGAAGTGTAAGTATTTGATTCCAACCAAGAACCTTTGTTTGATGAGCACCAAAATAAGTGCCGCAGTTGTTACTCATGACGTGATGTTATTATAGCCTTCCTCAACAAACAGGCTATCCAACGCAAAATTATTTATCCAGTATAATCGGACCAGTAGTTCCTGAGACTAGCTCGTTCAAACAAATAAACTCTTCAGCTTTTTTAATTTTAGATAAACAGCAAACCATAGGACTAATCTTAATATATAAAATCCTTGCGTTACTGACTGACTAACAGACACGATACAGCCGAAACTATTGGGCGCAGGAAGCTGAACTTTGGCATGTATGTTCCTTAGGGACCGTAGGGGTGCACTAAGAAGGGATTGCCCGATATTCCCACGGGATCGGCTCAAACGGGTATATTTAAAAAAAAACGCAGGCGTAGCTGCTGGCGTCCTCTAGTTCTCATATAATTTCTTTGTTCTAAAATTTAAGACAATTTTTTCTGAATAGGTATTTTATTTATCGTTTCGTTTTATTTTGTAGTAGAGCTACGTTATCTAAGTTTCCACTGTATGGAAATGGGTGATCATCTGTTATTTGGACGTGTCGTTATGCGAACCCGAGGATTATCAATTTGACGCACTATCTGCGTTATGCGAAGATTTTCTTTCAAACTTTGAATTATTATTTAGGCTAACCGTAAAATATCAGTAGTGTAGTTGTACTATTGGAGAGCACACCACAACATTTTCGAAGTAAAGTGTGTAAGTATTAACTTCTTAATTAGCGCCTGGCAAAGTTGCCAAGCTTGGTGAAAGAACACATCGTGAAGAAACCTGCATGCCTGAAAGTTTTCCGAATTAATCACGGAAAACATGTGATGTCTGCCGCACTTGCCAGAATGATGGACGGATGCCTTACCCTTCACAAAATATTGGGAGAGGGCCTGTGTCCTGCAGTGGGACAGATTATAAACGAGACAGATGATGAAGACTAGCCGTTGCTCACATTATACGCTTACTTTTTTTAAATTTTTGAATTTAGAAACAAACTTCTATTCACTATTTTACCCCTTAGAGCGTGAATAGTAAAAATATTAAAAAGTGGCTGTCTATGTCATAATAAGATCTGCTATCCTAATTTCAAGTTTCTATCTTAAGTAGTTTAGGCTCTGCGATGGTACGCCAGTCAAGAACAAGTAGAAGTCGCTGTACACTATTTCTTTACCGTTACGATGTTACTTGAGTTTCGACGCTCGTAGTGAATAATTTATTAAGGCAATTATAATAATTACATTCACAAATAAAATATCACTTTGTCAGTTTCAGGCTTCGGCTCCATACTAAACAGAATCAGCAACAAAAAATTAAAACATATCATATCATAATCTCAAATATTAATAACATATTGGTATAGATACTAACATCAAAGTTTTGTATTATGCATGTGTGTAACCTAATCAAAAATTTGGTAAACACGAGTTCAAAGTCTTCTGATAAGGGGACATTCTTACTCGATTTTCTAAGGACAGTCAATGTTTTTCTTTGACAAGTGTGCAGTGACGCTTTGTATAATCGACTTTTAGACGGTTTAGATCTGTATCAATGGATCTTTCTTCTGTGCATTAAATTTAAGCAGCGATAGCCGAGTGGAGAGACCGAAGGACTGCTACGCAGAGGTTCTCGGGTTCGCATCTACGGCGTGCACCAATGACTTTTAGAAGTTATGTGCGTATTAAATTGTTAATTATCGCTTGACCTTAAAACATATAATTATATTGTAAGGATAAATAGATCTGTAGCAAATATTAGAGAAAAATTAGCAGAAAATCTGTATCATGCAATACAAGGCTGTTCTTACACTAGACAGTCAATAACCTATTCGATGAATCTGGATACTAAAAATCTTCAAACTAAGTACTTATTATTATACTTTTAGAATATTCAATGTTAGGGTACTGGGAAATTTTATATAATTTTACTGTATTTTGTGATACTTGACATTTATTTAAAAGAAATCGCTAGCTGGCATTTATGAACCTAAAATCCTTAGATACAATTTCCCAAAACCTACTCTTTCTGTACAGTCTCGATACACTGTACATTGCATTTTGCTGACGCGCGTCTTTTACTTAGCCGCTGCCATTCGTACATTCAATGGTCCTTCGTGCCTATAATTCGGTGTTTAGTGTCTCTATTTGCGGTAGCGAATCGGTCCAAACGGTCTCCCAGAAGCGGGTCGCCCCGGTTGGATTGAGAACGGCGCACATACCGTAAGTGGAATACGAATACACTGGATACTGAACCTATACAGAACCGACTACGGAGAAACTGCATACTGCTTTCTTCAACAACAAGTAACGCGTTCTACAACAAATAACGCTCATCGTTCCTCTGTCACCGAACAATACGTGTCAGAACCACTGGAACAACAAGTAACAAGATGGACAAACTGGAGCTACAATCTACATGTTTCGAGAACATCAAGAGCCTGTGTGTGAACTATCGCAAGGACTCGGAATCTCGTAAAAATGTAGATTACCTAAACAAACGTTTATCTTCAAGCTTGTGGGCGGAGTTCGACAAAAGACATGCCCTATTAATCCTGGAACTGGAAGATAAAACGCTCAGTTATTTCGTGGACGACATCTACGGAAGAACTAAGGAGATTTACTTAGCGACTAAAACTGATATAACTAACAAACTAACGGCCAAGGCGAATGCGAAGACGAGCATCAAATTCGACTTGTCCGGTACATCAGGTATGGGTGAAAATTTTGATGACATCCAGCTTCTGCTCAACAAGCAACAATGTAACTTTAACGCGATATACCGCACGATGATTTAAGTTGAGCAGGCATCTATATCAGAGAAGTGGGAGCTAGAAGACCACATGGCAACTCTGAAATCAAAGTGGGAACCTATTGACAAAAATCCATTGGCAAATAGATTTTCACTTAAAAGGATCTAATGAACAATACTACGACATGTTCTCGGAAGTTGAGCAAAAATACGACGACTTTAAAAGGAAACTAAACAGCAAAATCTGGTCAACAGCGCATTATCACAAATCGGCACCGAAAATAGAGATACCTGAATTTTCCGGCAACTACAAGCAATGGATTTCGTTCAAGGACTTATTTTTGGAATCTGTACACAAAAATCCGTTAATTAATAATGCGCAGAAAATGCAACACCTCAAAACAAAACTTCGAGGCGAAGCTGAACGATTAGTGCAATATCTCACAATAAGTGCTGACAACTACACTTCTTGTTGGGATATATTGAGTCAACGGTAATCGTCGCTTACAATTTTCTTCCTTCATGAATACTACCTATGCTCAACCTGCCAATAATACAACAAGCCGATTCATACAACTTGAAAAGAATGCATGACACCATAACAGAGTGTTTGAATGGCATCTCTAACATCGGCATCGATACATCTACGTGGGATCCGATCATTGTTCATATCATGTCACAAAAACTGGACTCTGCCACTCTTAGTGACTATATGAAAGAACTACAGGACCATAGAGAACTGCAAAACTTGCAAGATTTCTTGTCCTTCCTGGAATCGCAATTTATGGCTCACGAAACTATGAAGTCAACAAAGAAAGCGAATTCAACAACGGCCGAAAAATCGTCAAATATCAAATTTACCAAGCAAACCCAGGCGAAAAAAGCTACCTATAATTTTAACAAACATAATAGTTACGCCGCATATGGTAAATGCCTGCTTTGTAATGCGAGTCACATTCTTAGGCAATGTGACAAGTTTCTGGAAATGGACGCCGGGAAACGTAACGCCACGGTTATGAAATTGCAGCTGTGCAAAAATTGCTTGTACAGTCACGGTGGCGAAGAATGCAAATCCAACAAAACCTGCCGAGAATGCAATCAAAAACATCACACTTTGTTACATAATTCGGACAAGAAAATTGCAACTTTGCCGAATGAAAGGAACAATTACGAACAACGTCCTTCGTCGTCATCTCAGCAGGGGACATCAAATCATCTACGAGCTCGGGATGTTGAAGTTTTACTGACAACAGTTCTGTTGAAAGTGAAATCCGTTGACGGCACGTATATAACACTACGTGCCCTCCTTGACCAAGGTTCACAGGTGAACCTTATAACAGAAAACGCCGCACAAATGCTAAGACTACCACGTAACAAGTTCCACGCATCTGTAACAGGCATCGGTGCTGTGTCAGGCGATTGTAAGGGACAACTGAAACTTACCTGCAAATCGTTGTACTCTGACTACAGTTTTGAAACGCGTGCGCTCATTATGAAAAAGCTCACCAACAACTTACCTACATCCACGTTCGAGAAGGGTGAATGGCCGCATCTGAAAAATTTGAAACTAGCAGACCCTGACTTTAATATCTCGCGGCAAATCGATGTCCTATTAGGAGCCGAGATATATTCAGAAATTATACTGGATGGAGTCCTGAAAGGAGAGGGCTATTATTTTATTAGGGCTAGTATTGGATGGATTGTATGCGGTAAAATGCAAACGTTTTCCTGTAACGTGTCCTTGATTGACCTGGAACAACTCACAAAATTTTGGGAAACGGAAGATATACAAACGTCTACTGACATAACAAAACACGATCGCTGTGAACAATTTTACAAGGAAACTGTATGACGGTCGGAAGATGGCAAATACATTGTGAAAATGCCACTTTGTGCTGATTATCAAGAAAAACTGTTCAACTCGAAATCCATTGCCATATCCCAGTTTATGCAACTAGAAAAACGACTTCAAAAGACACCAAAACTTTTGTATATGTACCGAGAATTTATACAAGAATATGCGGACCTTGGCCACATGAAACCGGCGCCTCCGATGTCAGCAAATTCTTGCTATTTACCACATCACAGTGTGTTACGTGAAAATACTACAACTACAAAATTAAGAGTAGTATTTAACGCTTCTCAAAAAACATCTAGTTCTTACAGTCTGAACAGCCTAATGGAAAAGGGGCCTAACCTACAGAAAGACATCCAGACCCTTATCTTCAAATGGCGAAATTGTCTGGCGAGATTCTCAAGATGAGCCCTTACGCGAGTATACGCTCTGCACGGTGACTTACGGAACGAAGTCCGCGCCTTGGCTAGCTATTGATGACGGTCCCAAGTACCCAGCAGCTGCGAAGACTCTGCAAACAGAATGTTACGTCGATGACGTCATTAGTGGCCATAACCAAATTCTAAAAGCGCAAGAACTACAAAACTCTCTCATAAAACTACTACAAGGAGCCGGAATGAATTTACGCAAGTGGACAAGCAACCATCGTGCCTTACTGGACAATTTAAACGAAGATCAAATATCGACACAAGGTTTATTCGACTTTAAAGTTGAAGAATCGTCTAAGGCACTGGGCCTCGCCTGGCATCCTGTGAGCGATACCTTCCATTTTAACTGGCCTATCAAACACTCAAAGAAACTAACGAAGAGATCTCTGCTGTCAGATATTTCAAGATTTTACGATCCCCTGGGATGGTTGTCGCCAGTAACAATAACAGCGAAATTGTTATTCCAAAAACTCTGGATGACAAAACTTAGCTGGGATGACGAAGTACCACAAAACATTGAAATTAAATGGCTGAGACTTAAAACAGAACTCCATTATGTCATAGAGTTACGAGAATCAAACGCGTTATCCCTGCAACAAACTGGCGGCGACAACTGGTTCGTCAAGTCTGAACAAAATCCCGCAGACTGCGCAACAAGAGGCTTACTACCCAGTAAATTACTAAACTACGATTTATGGTGGCAAGGCCCTGATTTTTTGCTGAAACAAGAAATATTGGACGATTCGAGGTCATATGAAACGAACTATGGCTGTATAAACCACGTAGAAACCATACAAAAATCATCTAAACACAATGAACATTTTATAGGAACATTATTAAATAAATATAGTTCATTGATGTTTATAACTCGAGTTATCGCATGGATACAGCGATTACAGATGGATAAATAGACGGATGGATAAATAGATATGTGGATAAATAGACGGATGGATAAATAGATAGATAGATAATTAGATGGATAGGTAGGTAGATAAATAGATAGATAGATAAATAGATAGACAGAAAGATAAATAGATGGATAAATAGATGGATTGACAAAAAGATAGATAGATAAATAGATCAATGGATAAATAGATAGATAATAAGATAGATAAATACGTAGATAGTTAAATAGGTAGATGGATAAATAGATAGATAGATAATAAGATAGATAAATAGGTAGATATTTAAATAGGTAGATAGATAAATAGGTAGATAGATAAATAGATAGATGGATAAATAGATAGATGGATAAATAGACGGATAGATAAATAGATGGATGGATAAATGATGGATAGATAAATAGATAAATAGATGGATTGATAAATAGATGGATAGATAAATAGATGGTTAGATAAATAGATGGATAGATAAATAGATGGATAGATAAATAGATGGATAGATAAATACATGGATAGATAAATACATGGATAGATAAATATTTAGGTAAATATTCGATGGCCAGTATTCATATAAACAGCCAGTATTAAAATTTACTCCAATAGTAAATAAATAGATGGATAGATAAAAAGATAGATAGATAAATAGATAAATATATAAATAGATTGATATATAAATAGATATATAGATAAATAGTTAGATAGATAAATAGATAGATAGATATATAAATATATAGGTAGAAGAAAGATATATAGGTAGACAGATAAATAGAAAGATAAATATATAGATAAATAAAAAGATAGATAGACAAATAAATAGATAAATAGGTTGATAAATATATGATAAAGTAGATAGATCGATAAATAGATAGGTAGATAAATAGATAGATAGATGAATAGATAGATAGATAAATAGGTAGATATATAAATAGATGGAAAGTTAAATAGGTAGATAGATAAATAGATTGATAGGTAAATAGGTAGATAGATAAATAGACGAATATGGATAAATAGATGGATAGATAGATAAATAGATAGATAGATAAATAGATAGATAAATAGATAGATAGATATATAAATATATAGGTAGAAGAAAGATATATAGGTAGACAGACAAATAGAAAGATAAATATATAGATAGATAAAAAGATAGATAGACAAATAAATAGATAAATAGGTTGATAAATATATGATAAAGTAGATAGATCGATAAATAGGTAGGTAGATAAATAGATAGATAGATAAATAGAAAGATAGATAAATAGATAGATAGATAAATAGATAGATAGATAAATAGATAGATAGATAAATAGATGGATAAATAAATAGATAGGTAAATAAAAAGATAGGTAGATAAATAGGTAGATATACAAATAGATGGATAGATAAATAGGTAGATAGATAAAAAGATTGATAGGTAAATAGGTAGATAGATAAATAGACGAATATGGATAAATAGATGGATAGATAAATAGGTAGATAGATAAATACAGATAGATAAATGGATGGACAGATGGATAAATAGATAGATGGATAAATAGACGGATAGATAGATGGATAAGTAGACGGATAGATAAAAAGATAGATGGATAAATAGACGGATGGAAAAATAGACAGATGGATAAATAGACGGATGGATAAATAGATATACGGATAAATAGACGGATGGATAAATAGATAGATAGATAAAGAGATAGATATATAAATAGATGGGTAGATAAATAGGTAGATAGATAAATAGATAGATGGATAAATAGACGGATAGATAGATAGATAAAAAGATAGATAAATAGATAGATAAATAGATAGATCGATAGATAAAAAGGTAGATAGATAAATATATAGACGGATAAATATAGATAGATAGACAAATAGATAGATCGATAAATTGATGGATAGATAAATAGGTAGATAGATAAATAGGTAGATAGAAAAATAGATAGATAGATAGAAAGAAAGAAAGAAAATGTGTTTATTTGTACACACGTCGCACAATAACAACATACAAAATCAAAAATTAATTACTACAATAAAATTAAAACCTTACGCTAAAGAGACACGTCGCTCTAACCCGCAATCTAAAAGACTGTGACCCAAACAAAGCATCGGGTTGACGCCGTTGACAGACAGACGTCATAAACGTCACTTCCGGTGACGTGTACTGTCACCGGCGTGTAAGTAACCATGTGCTCTGCTCTGCCACGTATACAATTACAATATTAAAATAGTAATGCGAATAAGAGTATCTCATACACCAAAATTAAAATTGACACAAGTTACAACCGTATTGTACGGCGCGTGCTACAAATTAGGCCGACATTCAGCATACACTGCGAAGGACGCTGTAGGTCCATCTCAGTACTGATTTTCAATGTGGCCCAACATGCCAGACAGTGCCAGAGCAGTACCGTATAATATACAATCGTAGTTTAAAACAAGCCAATAACATTATAGTATTATCTATGATACAAAATTATGGTAAGTGAGTAATGTAATGTATATATGTACAAGGTTCACAATACAATCCATTTCACGTAACAGAGAACTTCCTTCATTTCCAGTTATGCCCACCTGATTCACGTTCAGAAATGGGAGCCTAAGAACAATATAAGGATGCTGCAAGCAATGCTGGAGGTTATGTTGCCTGGGTCATGCCTACTATACAACAACTTAATAATAATATCTCCAAAAGTATGCAGACATGAACCTAAAGTTTTTGTTGAGTTAACAGATAATTCTTGTATCTATATTTAAAAGAAGATATTGTTTTTAGGTCCCTTAAGGGAGGAGGCAAATTATTCCAGACCTTCACTGCTGCATGTTTAAAGGAACCACAAAAAGCAATCGTCCTATGCTTGGTTTGTGATAGAGGCCTGGCTGAGGGTCTGGTGGAGTATGAGAAGTGGCTTTTCCTCCAGTCAAACTTATCATACAAGTAGGTGGGTCTCTTGCTAAGCATTACCCCAAAAAGCAGGCTTGCAAGGTGCAGTTTCCTCCTTGACTCCATTTTTAAGACATTATTGTCATTTAGATATGGAGTAACATGGTGACGCCTTGGGATGTTGAAACAGTAACGTGCACAAGCATTTTGTACACGTTGTATTAGGTTCTTGGTTCTTGTCAGTAAACATGGTCCATAAACAATATCACAGTAGTTAAATCTAGATAAAATAAGACTATCAACAAGCTGTTTTCTAATTCTTACACTAAGGTAGGGTTGTATGTTATATAAAATTTTTAATCTATAAAAACAGTTCCTTACTATCCTATTTATGTGTTCTTCAAATCTAAGTTCCGAATCAATTTGTAAACCCAGATTAGAGGCCTCCTTTACACCTTCAATCCTCTTCCCATCCATAATGATATTAGGGTTGAATTCTAAAATGGACTGTACCTGCCGCTTACTGCCCAAAATCATAAATTTTGATTTTAGTGGGTTTAAAATCAAAGAATGCTTTTTAGACCACTCTATTACCCTATTTAGGTCATCATTTATCGTTTTTACAGCTGATAGAGTATGACTGGGCTTAAAGGAGAGGTACATCTGGGTATCATCTGCATACATGTGGTATTTACAGTTTTTGAATGATGCAGTGATGTCAGCCGTGTACAAGATGAAGAGCAGAGTTGAGAGTATCGAGCCTTGTGGGACTCCTCTCTTTAGTGTAAGTGGGGATGATGACATCACTGCACCATCCACCCTGCTCATCTCCACATGTTGGGACCTATCAGTGAGGTAACTGCTAAACCATTTCACACAACTCGGTGTAAACCCATAGTAGGTTAATTTGGACAATAGGAGCGAAGTACTAATAGAATCAAATGCCCTGGAATAATCTAGAAGAATGAGAGCCGTACCCTCTTCACGATCCCTAGCCTCCATGATATTTCCTACCACATCACACAGAGCAGTTGCAGTTCCCCGGCCTTTCCTGAACCCAGATTGCCTGTCTGGGAGGATATTATATTTTTCAAGATAGTCCATGACTTGCAAGTATACTACTTTTTCCAGCACCTTGGACAGACAGGGCAGTATGCTAATAGGCCTTAGATCCTTAGTGGAGTTGGGCTGACTGGATTTGGGTATCGGTATTCCTATGGAATGTTTCCACATCTTTGGAAATGTGTTTGTAGTGATAGACTTATTAACTATGTCTGTAATTGTTTTTAAGGAATTAGGTAGCGTAAGTTTTATCATTTCCAAGTTGATTTGGTCGATGCCTAGGGCATTGGTGTCAAAGCTATTCAGGATCTTTAAGACAGCTTCCTGATCTACTGGCTTTAGCTCAAAGCTTGCACCAATATTATGCCTATGGAACTCATAGTAGGTCAGACTCGATATACTCACTCCACCCTCACCCGGCACATTCAAGAAGTCATTATTTACATTATCTGGGTTATCAAAGTGTTCTGGCAAGCAAGTAGTTTTGTGTGACACCAACACATGACTCTTTAAATTACGCCACAAGGTTTTGGGATTATTTATGTTTTCATTAATGTTTTTAGAGTAGTACACTGATTTCTCACTATGCAATGCTATTACTGCCTGTCTTTTAAGTTCTAAATAATATTGTTTCTTAGTCTCTAATTTGTTTTTTTTATAATTGTTTCTAGCTTGATTTCTTAATTTAAAAATTAATTTTATATTATCTGTTATCCAAGGTGTATATGCAGTTTTGAAAAGCTTTTTCTGTTGGGGCGCATGTACATCAAATAATTGCATAATATGTGTTGTTAGAGATTCAACCATACCGTTGACATCTCTTTGGGAACTTATAAACTGCCATGGAATGTTTTCCAAATCTAAATTGAAAAGGTCAAGCAAAATATCCTTGAATGGTCTAAATATAACCCATTTTGGCTTAACTTTTTGTTTCTTGAATTGTGTCTCACAAGTCACGATAGAGTGCTGGCCAAGTTCTGGTATATGGTCCACCAATACATTATGTACATTTAAGTCAGTGCATATTAGGTCTAGTAAAGTACTGTTATGAGTGGTGAAATGAGTTGGTGTGTTTACTTTTTGGTTCATATTTGTGTAACTTAGGAATTGACTTAGTTTCTTAGTGTTAGAGCTGTATGGATCCAACATGTTTACATTCAGGTCCCCGAGCAGAATGATATGGTCATAAGGTGCCAAACTACAAATACTGTCAGTCAAACCATCAAGAAAAGTATCAATATTTAACCAAGGTGGCCTGTAAGCAGTACCAATCAGAATCTTTTTACCCATGACAGTTAGTTTTAACCAGTATTCTTCCACCTCCTGATGTACCGGGTGAGACTGAGTTCTTACACTGATATCAGATTTTATATAGAATCCTACTCCACCCCCTCTGCCCCCGTGAATATTCTTAGGTCTAGGCAAGTGTCTCAAATTAAATCCTGGGACAACAGGGGCTTTCCCGTCCTCACCTGGTCTCAGCCATGTCTCATTAATGGCCATTATGTCCACCGAGTGTGTATCCATGGCTAGCAGAAACTCATCATGCTTAGTTCCCAGAGAACCTGCATTAAGCAATCCAAATTTTAACCATTTTCTGTTAACCATTTGTATATAATGTATAATAAACTAAGTTGATAAATATGCTGTTACTAAAAATTGTGTACTGCATTAAAACTAGAAATTGTGTAAGTACCAAATATTGCAAAACTGTCATACCGTATTTCACTTTGTTACTTACAAGATGTGGTTTCCACACTAGATATATGACTTTCAATAAAATTGTATTGTAAACTCGCCTACCATACGCATCCTCATATACCTTGCAAGTTAACCCCATCCTGTCCATACTATAAGCATACCAAAATATTTTAAATTCAGTTATTTCTTTGCTATAATATTTTATTTTACTACATTGATTTTGATTTTTATTAATTACAAAGTCGTTAATTGATTGCTTATAGGTTAGGCAGAACTTATAATTTATGTAGACATGCAAGTGACAAGTTTTGACATCCATACCAAATGTTGCCATGCTATGTACATCAAGTATATCGACTGAAATTGGCCTATTGTATAAAATTAGTCGGATTTGGGTTTCTGTTGGCGTAATTGGCACATTTTGGTTAAAGATTAACTTATTACTAGGGACAGTCAAAAACAAGTTTCTAGGGCCTATTGTCTCCCAATGCTTCTTGCCCAAAAACACGTTCCAGGTCATGCTCGTTTCGGATGCTGTGAGTCGGTTTACCATTCTCCTGTCTGGTCAACACTCGACCGCGTTTGGTCCAGGTAAATTTCCACTCAAGTCTAGCTGCAGCTTGCTTGGCGCGGTATAATAATTGCCTGTTTGTTATTGTGAGACGTTCGTTCACGTAGAAACGGCGAGGTGGCGCTGCGAAACCAAGATCGGCCGAAGTAGCTCCTCTCCTCAAGCGTGCGGCTCGCAGCAATTCATCTCTGGCTGTGCGTCGCGCCAGGCGTACCACAATGCGCCGTCCGCGCGTCACTACTCCTGTAGGCCCCTCCTTACGCCTCGGATCCGCTGGTCCAGCTATGTCAATCTTTGGCCCAACTCTTTCAGCAAAGACAATGTCTCGCGCGTCCAACTCCACACCCAGTTTTCTCGCAATAAGCTCGACCTTATGCATCACATTTTCACCCGCGTCTTCAGGGAGATTGGAGATCTCGATGTCAGAAAGGAGAAGATCTTGCTCTCTATCATTGAGCTCTGATCGCAGCTGGTCCACTGTCTTTTCGAGCTTATTGACCATTTCGTTAGGGCTAGCGACAGTCTGCTGTTCTTCCAACTTTAGCAGGCGACTTTCCAGGTTCTCTACCTTCTTTTTTTGCGAAGCCATCGACTGCCGGAGATCAGCAACCTCTAAACGGAACTCGCGTAGCTCCGCTTTAAGCTCGTCTTTCATAGTTCTGAGGTCTTCTCGAAGCAGATTCATCGACTTTGCCAAGTCCGGCACATTCGGAGGTATAGCAGGCAGGCAGACTCATGTCTGCCTGTTCAAGTTCTCACCTCCTTGCTTTGTAGTTTCGCCTGCGGATTCGTAGGGGTCGTCCAAACTAGTAGGGGTGCCCTCACTATCTTCACTGTTAGTTCCTTTAATAGGAGTGGGTCTGATATAGTTTTTGCCCGATTTCTCCTTGCATCCCTGACATCTCCAGTCAGTGGTTAATTTTCCAGCCTCCGATAACCCGACACAAGGTAGATGGAATTTGTTCGCGCACTTGCAACACGTCGCGGCGCTTCCTCCTTTAGCAGCCACAAATTTGCCGCAAACCGTACATTTAGCCATCTCGGTGAATACATTTTCGACCGAAATTGGGAAAACTACTGGCAACACAGATGACGAGCTGTCAAGGCTATACGGGGTTCACTGACACGGAAAAAAAAATCGAACTGCCCGCTACTTTTCAAAAAGAAATGTCACGAATCAGCTGTTATTGTAAATTATTTCACTGTATATTGCTCGTTTTTGTAAATAACACTTGTGCTGGTAAACTACACCTTTATGTATCTAATTACACACTTATGATAAGGAATAAACTTGTTTTAATTATTTTTCATAGTATCTGAATTTTGAGAACCACTGTACGCTCTGACAACTTTTGACGAGATGATGATGAGATAAATAGATGGATAGATAAATAGATAGATAGATAAATATATAGACGGATAAATATAGATAGATAGATAAAAAGATAGATGGATAAATAGATGGATAGATAAATAGGTAGATAGATAAATAGGTAGATAGATAAATAGGTAGATAAATAAATAGATAAATGGATAAATAGATAGATGGATAAATAGATCGAAAGATAAATATATGGATGGATAAATAGATGGATAGATAAATATATAGGTAAATATTCGATGGTAAATGGTGCGATGGGCAGTATTCATATAAACAGCATTGAAATTTACTCCAATAGTAAATAAATAGATAGATAGATAAATAGATAGAAAGAAAAATAGATAAAAAGATAGATAGATAGATAGATAAATAGATAAATATATAAATAGATTGATATATAAATAGATAGAAAGATAAATAGATAGATAAATAGATAGATAAAAAGATAGATAGATAAATATACAGATAGATAAATAGATAGATAGATATAAAAATATATAGGTAGAAGAAAGATATATAGGTAGACAGATAAATAGAAACATAAATAGATAGATAGATAAAAATATAGATAGACAAATAAATAGATAAATAGGTTGATTAATAAGTAGATATATGGATAAATAGATAGATGGATAAATAGACGGATGGATAAATAGATATATGGATAAATTGACGGATGGATAAATAGATAGATAGATAATTAGATGGATAGATAAATAGGTAGGTAGATAAATAGATAGATGGATAAATAGATAGACAGAAAGATAAATAGATAGATAAATAGATGGATTGACAAAAAGATAGATAGATAAATAAATCAATGGATAAATAGATAGATAATAAGATAGATAAATACGTAGATAGTTAAATAGGTAGATGGATAAATAGATAGATAGATAATAAGATAGATAAATAGGTAGATAGTTAAATAAGTAGATAGATAAATAGGTAGATAGATAAATAGATAGATGGATAAATAGATAGATGGATAAATAGACGGATAGATAAATAAATGGATGGATAAATGATGGATAGATAAATAGATAAATAGATGGATTGATAAATAGATGGATAGATAAATAGATGGATAGATAAATAGATGGATAGATAAATAGATGGATAGATAAATAGATGGATAGATAAATAGATAAATAGATGGATAGATAAATATATAGGTAAATATTCGATAGTAAATGGTTCGATGGCCAGTATTCATATAAACAGCCAGTATTAAAATTTACTCCAATAGTAAATAAATAGATAGATAGATAAAAAGATAAAGAGATTAATAGATAGATAGATAAATATATAAATAGATTGATATATGAATAGATAGATAGATAAATAGATAGGTAGATAAATAGATAGATAGATATATAAATACATAGGTAGAAGAAAGATATAAAGGTATACAGATAAATAGAAAGATAAATATATAGATAGATAAAAAGATAGATAGACAAATAAATAGATAAATAGGTTGATAAATATATGATAAAGTAGATAGATCGATAAATAGATAGGTGGATAAATAGATAGATAGATAAATAGATAGATAGATAAATAGGTAGATATATAAATAGATGGATAGATAAATAGGTAGATAGATAAATAGATTGATAGGTAAATAGGTAGATAGATAAATAGACGAATATGGATAAAAAGATGGATAGATAGATAAATAGAAAGATAGATATATAGATAGATAAATAGATAGATAGATATATAAATATATAGGTAGAAGAAAGATATATAGGTAGACAGATAAATAGAAAGATAAATATATAGATAGAAATGAATGAAATGAAATGAATGAAATGAAATGAAATGAAATAATATTTATTGCTATCACAACCAAACAAGCATGATTAAGTATAAATATACAGTAACCGTCGTAATAACGCACAAAAATACAAAAAAAAGCAGAAATACATGGATATCTTGTCATGGTTAGGTCGTGACGACAATAGGACCCCGTTCAGCATGATACCAGACATGCTGGCACTGATTTTCTATGGGACCCTAATTATAGTGACTCACGAACGCGCAAAACAGTGAGTACACTGGCCAAATATGATAATACATAAATATACATGTAATATAAACTTAAAGTGTCTACACAATTAAAACAATAACAACACTAGCAGCGCGGGCGCGGGGGGGCATGAGGCGGAGTCGATGTCGTACTTTAGTACTTGTATCTAGGTATATATTCTGTGACTGAAGGAAGACAGAGATAAGCGACAGACCGGCCGGACAGACCGCTCTCGCCGCACGTACCGCGCGCACACGCGCTGCGCTGCAAACTTACATGATCGTCGTACAATAGCGAAAACGTTTCATTATGATCTTAACAATCTTAAATATGGATCGACTATAAACTGATTGTTGATCAACAGTTGATACCGGGGCACGATGGCCACACTCCATGGGTAAGTACATAAATGCTTAACAATAACTAAGTACCAAACTATAACATAAAAACAGTGAGAAATAAATATCATGTCAGTTACAAAATCTTGTTAAAAAAAAAATATATATATATATAGATAGATAAAAAGATAGATAGACAAATAAATAGATAAATAGGTTGATAAATATATGATAAAGTAGATAGATCGATAAACAGATAGGTAGATAAATAGATAGATAGATAAATAGAAAGATAGATACATAGATAGATAGATAAATAGATAGATAGATAAATAGATGGATAGATAAATAGATGGATAAATAAAGAGATAGGTAAATAAAAAGATAGGTAGATAAATAGGTAGATATATAAATAGATGGATAGATAAATAGGTAGATAGATAAAAAGATTGATAGGTAAATAGGTAGATAGATAAATAGACGAATATGGATAAATAGATGGATAGATAAATAGGTAGATAGATAAATACAGATAGATAAATGGATGGACAGATGGATAAATAGATAGATGGATAAATAGACGGATGGAAAAATAGATAGATGGATAAATAGATGGATGGATAAATAGATAGATAGATAGATAAAGAGATAGATATATAAATAGGTGGGTAGATAAATAGGTAGATAGATAAATAGATAGATGGATAAATAGACGGATAGATACATAAATAAAAAGATAGATAAAAAGATAGATAAATAGATAGATAAATAGATAAATCGATAGATAAAAAGGTAGTTAGATAAATATATAGACGGATAAATATAGATAGATAGATAAATAGATAGATCGATAAATAGATGGATAGATAAATAGGTAGGTAGATAAATAGGTAGATAGATAAATAGATAGATAGATAAATAGATGGATAGATAAATAGGTAGATAGATAAATATATAGACGGATAAATAGGTAGATAAATAAATAGATTAATGGATAAATAGATAGATGGATAAATAGATCGATAGATAAATAGGTAGATAGGTAAATAGGTAGATAAATAAATAGATTAATGGATAAATAGATAGATGGATAAATAGATCGATAGATAAATATATGGATGGATAAATAGATGGATAGATAAATATATAGGTAATAAATATTCTATAATTTTATGATATTACTATATTTTATGTAACTGCTGTTTAAATTGACTTAATGTATTTCTATTTTAATTAATATTTATTTTGTTATGAGCGTACAATCACTTGCTCAGGCTGCAGCTGAAAATCAGCGTTAGGCAGTGGTTTCGCCGCTACCTAGCATGTTGCTGAGCTGTTGGCCCTTTGGCACACATTGCGTTTTCTTTATATTTAGAGTGTATGTTGATTCTTTTTTTCAGTCTCTTTTCTTTATTTTAATTGAATTACTTCTCATTGTTTGTAAATGTACTTATTATTGTAAATTGTGCCAATAAAGTATATTATTATTATTATTATTATTCGATAGTAAATGGTGCGATGGGCAGTATTCATATAAACAGCATTGAAATTTACTCCAATCGTAAATAAATAGATAGATAGATAAATAGATAGAAAGATAAATAGATAAAAAGATAGATAGATAGATAGATAAATAGATAAATATATAAATAGATTGATATATAAATAGATAGAAAGATAAATAGATAGATAAATAGATAGATCGATAGATAAAAAGATAGATAGATAAATATACAGATAGATAAATAGATAGATAGATATAAAAATATATAGGTAGAAGAAAGATATATAGGTAGACAGATAAATAGAAACATAAATAGATAGATGGATAAAAATATAGATAGACAAATAAATAGATAAATAGGTTGATTAATAAGTAGATATATGGACAAATAGATAGATAGATAAAAATATGGATAGATAGATAAATAGATAGGTAGATAAATAGACAGATATATAAATATAGATAGATCGATAAATAGATGGAAAGATAAATAGGTAGATAGATAAACAGACGGATGGATGAATAGATAGAAAGATAAAAAGATGGATAGATACAAAGATGGATAGTTAAATAGGTGGATAGATAAATAGGTAGATAGATTAATAGATAGATGGATAAATAGATAGATACATGGATAAATGACTGAAAGGTAAATAGATAGATAAATAGATAGATAAATAGATGGATTGACAATAAGATTGAATGATAAATAGATAGATGGATAAATAGATAGATAGATAAAAAGATATATAAATAGACAGAAAGATAAATAGATAGGTGGATAAATAGATAGATAGATAAATATACAGATAGACAAATGGATGGATAGATGGATAAATAGATAAATGGATAAATAGACGGATGGATAAATAGATACATGGATAAATAGACGGATGGATAAATAGATAGATGGATAAATAGACTGATGGATAAATGGACGGATGGATAAATAGACTGATGGATAAATAGATAGATAGATAAATAGATGGATAGATAAATAGGTAGGTAGATAAATAGATAGATGGATAAATAGAAAGACAAAAAGATAAATAGATAGATAAATAGATGGATTGACAAAAAGATAGATCGATAAATAGATAGATGGATAAATAGATAGATAATAAGATAGATAAATACGTAGATAGTTAAATAGGTAGATGGATAAATAGATAGATAGATAATAAGATAGATAAATAGGTAGATAGTTAAATAGGTAGATAGATAAATAGGTAGATAGATAAATAGATAGATGGATAAATAGATAGATGGATAAATAGACGGATAGATAAATAGATGGATGGATAAATGATGGATAGATAAATAGATAAATAGATGGATTGATAAATAGATGGATAGATAAATAGATGGTAAGATAAATAGATGGATAGCTAAAAAGATGGATAGATAAATAGATGGATAGATAAATAGATGGATAGATAAATATATAGGTAAATATTCGATGGTTAATGGTTCGATGGCCAGTATTCATATAAACAGCCAGTATTAAAATTTACTCCAATAGTAAATAAATAGATAGATAGATAAAAAGATAGAAAGATTAATAGATAGATAGATAAATAGATAAATATGTAAATAGATTGATATATAAATAGATAGATAGATAAATAGATAGATAGATAAATAGATAGATAAATAGATAGATAGATATATAAATATATAGGTAGAAGAAAGATATATAGGAAACAGATAAATAGAAAGATAAATATATAGATATATAAAAATATAGATAGACAAATAAATAGATAAATGGGTTGATAAATATATTGTTACGGACGGGGTAACGGGATTGGAAGGAAACACCGAGTAGCACTGATGACACTTTATTCGACTTGACACACTACACGTCGTTTAATTCCGACGCAGACAGCACCAACACTAGCGTCTTTTGCACTGCACTTTTCACTGCACTTCACTGCACTTTACTGCACTATACTTTCACTTCACTTTTTTACTACTTCTTCTTTCTTCCTTTACTTCTTCCTTTTCTTCTTCACTTTACCACTTTTCAACTTAAACTGGCGCTTAGCGCGTCTAAACCGCCTTATATACCCCTAAGAATGTTCTAGATCTACTAATTTCGATTGTTTTTTCGTTATTCAATTGTTTTTCCATCTCCTGTCTCTTTCTAACCTTTCCATTCCTTCTTGAAGTTTCTAGAATTTTCTAATCTTTATTCGAAATATTTAAATTAGTTTTTCTATCGCCTGTCTCTTTTTAACCTTTCCATTCCTTCCTGAAGTTTCTAGAATTTTCTAATTTTTACTCGAAATATTTAAAAAATCTTTTTTAAAATATTTGCCAAATATTCATAAACATTTTCCAAATTTCATAAAAACCATAATCCACTTAACTGTTATGACTGGGATTTGAACCCACGCCATCAGAACGTGAGCGGAATGTGTTATCCGCACGGCCATCGCCTTGTTGTCAACGGATGCTGAATTTGGCGGACACTTGAGAATCAGATTGCAGAAGTCATCGAATTAAAAACTCATTTCCAAATAATAAAATAGTCTTCAAACCTCTTTGCTAATTATTGTGTTTCGTGACGACGGTTTGACATGACATCGGCCGTCACAATATGATAAAGTAGATAGATCGAGAAATAGATAGGTAGATAAATAGATAGATAGATAAATAGATAGATAGATAAATAGATAGATAGATAAATAGATAGATAGATAAATGGATGGATAAATAAATAGATAAGTAAATAAAAAGATAGGTAGATAAATAGGTAGATATATAAATAGATGAATAGATAATTAGGTAGATAGATAAATAGATTGATAGGTAAATAGGTAGGTAGATAAATAGACGAATATGGATAAATAGATGGATAGATAAATAGTAAGATAGATAAATAGGTAGATCGATAAATAGGTAGACAGATAAATAGGTAAATAGATAAATAGATGGATAGATAAATAGGTAGATAGATAAATGTATAGACGGATAAATATAGATAAATAGATAAATAGATAGATGGATAAATAGATGGATAGATAAATAGGTAGATAGATAAATAGGTTGATAGATAAATAGGAAGATAAATAAATAGATTGAATGATAAATAGATAGATGGATAAATAGATTGATAGATAGATATATGGATGGATAAATAGATGGAAAGATAAATATATAGGTAAATATTCGATGGTAAATGGTGCGATGGCCAGTATTCATATAAACAGCATTAAAATTTACTCCAATAGTAAATAAATAGATAGATAGATAAATAGATAGAAAGATAAATGGATAAAAAGATAGATAGATAGATATATAGATAGATAAATATTTAAATAGATTGATATATAAATAGATAGAAAGATAAATAGATAGATAAATAGATAGATCGATAGATAAATAGAAAGATAGATAAATATATAGATAGATAAATAGATAGGTAGATAAATAGACAAATATATAAATATAGGTAGATCGATAAATAGATGGAAAGAAAAATAGGTAGATAGATAAATAGATGGATAGATGAATAGATAGAAAGATAAAAAGATGGATAGATAAATAGATGGATGGATAAATAGATAGATAGATGGATAAATAGATAGACAGAAAGATGAATAGATAGGTGGATAAATAGATAGATAGATACATAGACAGATAGATAAATGGATGGATAGATGGATAAATAGATATATGGATAAATAGACAGATAGATAGATGGATAAATAGACGAATGGATAAATAGATAGATGGATAAATAGACGGATGGATAAATAGATAGATGGATAAATAGACGGATGGATAAATAGATAGACGGATAAATAGACTGATGGATAAATAGATATATGGATAAATAGGCGGATGGATAAATAGACGGATGGATAAATAGACGGATGGATAAATAGATAGATAGATAAATAGATAAATAGGTAGGTAGATAAATATATAGACAGAAAGATAAATAGATAGATGGATTGACAAAAAGATAGATAGGTAAATAGATAGATGGATAAATAGATAGATAATAAGATAGATAAATACGTAGATAGTTAAATAGGTAGATGGATAAATAGATAGATAGATAATAAGATAGATAAATAGGTAGATAGTTAAATAGGTAGATAGTTAAATAGGTATATAGATAAATAGGTAGATAGATAAATAGATTGATGGATAAATAGATAGATGGATAAATAGACGGATAGATAAATAGATGGATGGATAAATGATGGATAGATAAATAGATAAATGGATGGATTGATAAATAGATGGATAGATAAATAGATGGTTAGATAAATAGATGGATAGATAAATAGATGGATAGATAAATAGATGGATAGATAAATAGATGGATAGATAAATAGATGGATAGATAAATAGATGGATAGATAAATATATAGGTAAATATTCGGTGGTAAATGGTTCGATGGCCAGTATTCGTATAAACAGCCAGTATTAAAATTTACTCCAATAGTAAATAAATAGATAGATACATAAAAAGATAAAGAGATTAATAGATAGATAGATAAATAGATAAATATATAAATAGATTGATATATGAATAGATAGATAAATAAATAGATAGGTAGATAAATAGATAGATAGATATATAAATACATAGGTAGAAGAAAGATATATAGGTATACAGATAAATAGAAAGATAAATATATAGATAGATAAAAAGATAGATAGACAAATAAATTGATGAATAGGTTGATAAATATATGATAAAGTAGATAGATCGATAAATAGATAGGTAGATAAATAGATAGATAGATAAATAGATAGATAGATAAATAGATAGATAGATAAATGGATGGATAAATAAATACATAGGTAAATAAAAAGATAGGTAGATAAATAGGTAGATATATAAATAGATGAATAGATAATTAGGTAGATAGATAAATAGATTGATAGGTAAATAGGTAGATAGATAAATAGACGAATATGGATAAATAGATGGATAGATAAATACATAGATGGATAAATAGATGGATAGATAAATAGGTAGATAGATAAATAGGTTGATAGATAAATAGGTAAATAAATAAATAGATTGATGGATAAATAGATAGATGGATAAATTGATTGATAGATAAATATATGGATGGATAAATAGATGGATAGATAAATATATAGGTAAATATTCGATGGTAAATGGTGCGATGGCCAGTATTCATATAAACAGCATTAAAATTTACTCCAATAGTAAATAAATAGAAAGATATATAAATACATAGAAAGATAAATAGATAAATAGATAGATCGATAGATAAATAGATAGATAGATAAATATATAGATAGATAAATAGATAGGTAGATAAATAGACGGATATATAAATAAAGATAGATCGATAAATAGATGGAAAGATAAATAGGTCGATAGATAAATAGACGGATGGATGAATAGATAGAAAGATAAAAAGATGGATAGATAAATAGATGGATGGATAAATAGATAGATAGATGGATAAATGGAAAGACAGAAAGATGAATAGATAGGTGGATAAATAGATAGATAGATACATAGACAGATAGATAAATGGATGGATAGATGGATAAATAGATAGATGGATGAATAGACGGATATATAGATGGATAAATAGACGGATGGATAATTAGATATATGGATAAATAGACGGATAGATAGATGGATAAATAGACGGATGGATAAATAGATAGATGGATAAATAGACGGATGGAGAAATAGATAGTCGGATAAATATACTGATGGATAAATAGATATATGGATAAATAGACGGATGGATAAATAGACGGATGAATAAATAGACTGATAAATAAATAGATAAATAGATAAATAGGTAGGTAGATAAATAGATAGATGGATAAATAGATAGACAGAAAGATAAATAGATAGATGGATTGACAAAAAGATAGATAGATAAATAAATTGATGGATAAATAGATAGATAATAAGATAGATAAATACGTAGATAGTTAAATATGTAGATGGATAAATAGATAGATAGATAATAAGATAGATAAATAGGTAGATAGATAAATAGATTGATGGATAAATAGATAGATGGATATATGATGGATAGATAAATAGATAAATGGATGGATTGATAAATAGATGGATAGATAAATAGATGGTGAGATAAATAGATGGTTAGATAAATAGATGGATAGATAAATAGTGGATAGATAAATAGATGGATAGATAAATAGATGGATAGATAAATAGATGGATAGATAAATAGATGGATAGATAAATATTCGTTGGTTAATGGTTCGATGGCCAGTATTCATATAAACAGCCAGTATTAAAATTTACTCCAATAGTAAATAAATAGATAGATAGATAAAAAAATAGATAGATTAATACATAGATAGATAAATAGATAAATATAGAAATAGATTGATATATAAATAGGTAGATGGATAAATAGACGGATGGATAAATGGATGGATAGATGGAATTATAGATAGATGGATAAATAGATAGATGGATAAATAGACGGATGGATAAATAGATAGATGGATAAATAGACCGATGGATAAATAGATAGATGGATAAATAGACGGATGGATAAATAGATATATGGATAAATAGATATATGGATAAATAGACGGATGGATAATTAGACCGATGGATAAATAGACGGATGGATAAATAGATAGATGGATAAATAGACGGATGGATAAATAGACTGATGGATAAATAGATAGATAGATAAATAGATGGATAGATAAATAGGTAGGTAGATAAATAGATAGATGGATAAATAGAAAGACAAAAAGATAAAAAGATAGATAAATAGACGGATTGATAAAAAGATAGAACTATAAATAGATAGATGGATAAAAAGATAGATAATAAGATAGATAAATACGTAGATAGTTAAATAGGTAGATGGATAAATGGATAGATAGATAATAAGATAGATAAATAGGTAGATAGTTAAATAGGTAGATAGATAAATAGGTAGATAGATTAATAGATCGATGGATAAATAGATAGATGGATAAATAGACGGATAGATAAATAGATGGATGGATAAATGATGGATGGATAAATAGTTAAATAGATGGATTGATAAATAGATGGATAGATAAATAGATGGATAGATAAATAGATGGATAGATAAATAGATGGATAGATAAATAGATGGATAGATAAATAGATGGATAGATAAATAGATGGATAGATAAATAGATGGATAGATAAATAGATGGATAGATAAATAGATGGCTAGATAAATATATAGGTAAATATTCGATGGTAAATGGTTCGAGGGCCAGTATTCATATAAACAGCCAGTATTAAAATTTACTCCAATAGTAAATAAATAGATAGATAGATAAAAAGATAGATAGATTAATAGATAGATAGATAAATAGATAGATAGATAAATAGATAAATATATAAATAGATTGATATATAAATAGATAGATAGATAAATACTGACCATCTAAACGTTTATATTAAAATTAAACTATCGAAACTGCTAGATCGCTTCCACCATCCGAACGAAGCGAATTGCTGCGACCCTTAAAAATGTTTGATAACTCATTTTGTATGAAATCGAAACCATCTATGTTAAAAGGAAAATTAGGTTAGTAGACAGAAAGATATATGTAAAGAAGGGACCTTTTGTGTTGATTGTGAAAATCGCTTTATATATGCATCGTCTAAAAGATAATTTATGTAAAGCTTTTGTCGCGAAAATGAAAAATGTATGTACGGTTGGCAACTGGTGGATAAATCGTTTGTATATATAAGAAAATCTGACAACAATATTTACGTCGCTTTTCTTTGTAACATGGGTGACGTTATAAAACATATAAGAAGTCTCTTGCAGCTCGCGGTTCAAAGAAACAAAGACTTTGAGTATTATTGCATACTTTTCTAAGAAAATTCTCAATGGAAGTGGGAACCCTTGAAACGTGCCAACACACTTCCTATTACGTTAGTTTCAAGACGTCACTCACAAAATGTGATCTAAACCATCTTTGGGAACAAAAATTTGTAGACAAGATTTGAAAATCCCTCAACACTCATATATATTCTGTCTCAACTTCAGACAGTTTTGATAAGGCGTTGACTTTTGACATTTCGTATTTCGATACACGTGCTGAGGTTCGTATATCGAAATTGGATTTATTCAGACATTCAAACATGTGTACTATAGCTATGTTCTAGTTCTACAAATGGATGCGCTAGCTTATTGCACATACGGTTGCCCGTAAAATATCTTAGAAAGGGTTTGACAAAATAAATATATATACCTACGTATGTCTGTATTCATATAAAAGCATCGAAACCGCTAGCGCTTCCACCATCGATAAACGTAGCGTGTTCACTGCGACCTTGTGTGTTTTTGATTAGTTATGAATTGTTTGAAATTTAAACCTGCCTATAAATTTAAGAAGGAACTTTGAGGTTGAAAACTAAAATGTTTTCGGTAAATTTAAAATAGAAACATTTAACACACAAGCGACTTTCCGCATCTGATAACTGTCTGGTTATTCAATAAATATTTATGCCAGTAGGCATTCATGAAAGAAATATGATAATAACATATTTACAGTATGAAAATGTTTTGGCTCTCTGCCACATCTAAAAAGGCTGGGGCAAGATCTATGGTCATCCTTTAAATAATTATTTGTCAAGGATAAGGTTACGAGATCAAAAACAAACTAAATAACGGTAAAATAACATTATTTTCTGAAACAAAAGTGATAAAGCACAATGTAATGTTGCAACTTCAAAAGACAATCAGAATACTAGCATTAAAAAAAGAGTCTTTTGGTTGTTTATTCTTGTAGTTTGTTCAAGGATAGATCAATAATTTTCACGACTATCTTTTACACATACATTATTCTATTTTTCGTTTTTATCGCGTACTCCTTCTTCTTTCTCTTAGCGTTATCCTAGTTTCAATCTGGGGTCCGCTTACTAGTCTAACCGGATTTGGCTGAATATTAGCTTTTCCACAGAGCGACTGCCTGTCTGACCTCCGCAACCCGAAGGGATAGCGATATTCCATGGTTTAGACTAGTGTGAGTTCATTTAGAAGGTACTGACGCCCTGTAACGACTGTCAAAGATCTTCATGACACTTCGTTTTAATCGCGTATCTCTTCTTTATTATTTGTCCCGACATTTCAGCATGGGTTAAACCAGATCTGGTCACAGAATGGCTATATTTTACACAGACGATGATGACGTAATATTATATAATACAATTTATTATCAATTTTTTAAGATTACCAGTTGCCTTTTGTACATTATTGTTTTACTTATTTGATGCTTTGCGAAACATTTATAATACCATAAATACTTACTTTCATGTAGGTTTATTTGTTAAAAGTACATTATATAGCATGAATTTTGTAAGACATCGGACAGTTAAATTCTGTTATAAATATTATTAATTGTGACGTCGTGCCTCGGCGCTTGCGAGCCCCACGTTGGGCGCCAATGTCGCACGAGTGATTGATTTTCACGGGATAGCCGGAATCGATCACTCGCCGAGCAATTAAAAAGAGATGATTAGGTTGTCTTACGGGAAATAAATAAAAAATATCACCAGGAAAGATTAAACTCGCGTTATATTCCAGATTCACAATGGTTTTGATTACATAAAAGAACTGACACTTGAGGTTAACCGACTAGACAAGTATCCAGGGCGTAGATCGTAGGTTGACACTCCACAGGTCCACGGATGAATACTCAGCTTTGACGATTATTTCCTTAGGGAAAATCCCGGCCTAACGGGGGGGATGTGTGACGTCGTGCCTCGGCGCTTGCGAGCCCCACTACGATGACGCACTGCAGTGGGGAGCCTCACCCGCTTGCCGACCATATATATACCAGCGACACACGTGGTTGAGCCCTTTCTTCTGCTGTGAGACACGTCAAAGCTGAGTATTCATCCGTGGACCTGTGGAGTGTCAACCTACGACCTACGCCCTGGATACTTGTCTAGTCGGTTAACCTCAAGTGTCAGTTCTTTTATGTAATCAAAACCATTGTGAATCTGGAATATAACGCGAGTTTAATCTTTCCTGGTGATATTTTTTATTTATTTCCCGTAAGACAACCTAATCATCTCTTTTTAATTGCTCGGCGAGTGATCGATCCCGGCTATCCCGTGAAAATCAATCACTCGTGCGACATAATTAATTTCATCAAAATTTACAAAAATATAAATAAAAATGTATTTTTGATATAGTATTATGCATTAGGATATTTTTAGGTCAGCTTGTAATCTTAAGCTCATGTAAATTAAGAAAATCAATTAAGAATATGTATAATTTTAAGAAAATTGTGACATTTGGCTTTTCCGCTCACTGAATAATAAAATAATAATATTTGTATGATCTGATCCTTATAATAAGTAAGTATAAATATTTTGTGAATAATTTATTTTCATTCATGATTTTTTTGCGGATTATGAAACATACCTAATAAAGCATAATTATTACAATAATGTTATCTTTTGACAGAAGGATAAAACAAATTTGAATTTTCTACAAATTAGTTTCCAGACATCGGTACATTTAAAATGTTAGTAAGTACAAAATATGTATAGGCAAAACACCAATGAGAAATTAACATAAATTTATGCAATTTTAAATAAGTTCAGTAACTTAAGTTTATATAGATTTTTTTTTAATAACTAAGACAATATTTATTATATTATCACATATTTAGGATATAAAAATAAACTCTCAAAGAAAATTAAAAAGGCACAATCTGTTATTGTTTAACGAATACATAACAAATAACGGAGGTCCAACTTGCTCTTTGATGATGCTATGAATTTTAGCTTACTCAAAATGTTTGTACAAAATTTTTTACATGTTGTAATTTTAATAAAAAGGCACTACAACCATTAACTGAATGAACCTAATTCGATATTAAAAATAAACTTGTAAATTAAACATAGATTAAAAAACGTTATATGTTAAAATTAATGTTTCTATTTTTGAGTGTTATGTCAGCCAGTACACGATCTATCTAGCCTATCTACGCAGATAGAACTACAGACCTGACCTCTGATTTGAACTGTGCAGTATCTTGAATGTATTTTGCACTAGTTACCTACACAGGTATACCTGTACAGAGAGACCTCTACGTACCGTAGGAAGTGTGGCTGGTTTAATAATGATGAACTTAATTTTATAGTGTATTTTTGTTCTAAAATTGTATAGTGTGGTATACTATCATAATAATTGTGACATTCTAGTCTATCTAGTCGGTTAGGACTTTTAAGATATTATTACATACAAATGTGCTTTTAATAAACTTATCAAATCTTTTATAAAGTTTTTTATTTGAATTTGAATTATTATTGGAAAATCCCGTACTATGAATGTAACCTAACTTCACAAATATTCTATCAAGGAACACAAAGTACGGGTGCCAAATGGCACGGCAACCGCTTAAGACATTATGCCATACGAGCAGTCCAACTAACTGCCGACTTCATCGTGTGACATATTACACTGCATCCAAAGTTTCGGTTCGATTCCGAGGCCAGCAAAATGTTTTTTTTTTTTACATTTATAGACTCACGCTTGTATCCCTGAAGGGGTAGGCAGAGGTGTAAGATTACACCCACATTTCGCTATGAATTTTTAGGTCCCACGTAGGTAATAGGGGACGAGCCTATTGCCGTTACCGAGCACATCACCAGACTCCGTGCTGCTGCTGAGAATTCGAAAAAACCGAGTAACACTTTTGTCCGACCTCCGATCAGCAGTCGCATACTCTATCCACTGGACCACAGAGGCAGTCTAAAATGTTATTTTCTTAATATATAAAATCCTTGCGTTACTGACTGACTGACAGACACGCTACAGCCGAAACTATTGGGCACAGGAATCTGAAATTTGGCATATATGTTCCTTGGGGACCGTAGGGGTGCACTAAGAAGGGATTTCCCGAAATTCCCACGGGATCGGCCTAAACGGGTAAATTAAAAAAAAATGCAGGCGTAGCTGCTGGCGTCCTCTAGTTTTACACAAAATTATACATTGTACATTGCACATTATACGAGGATGAACCGTATTAGGTGTCTACATAGCGTCGACAATTTCTTAACGTACAGTACCGTTTAACTATTACGAATACGGTTGTAAGAAACAAACCAAGCGAACATTTGTGTCGTTTGTGTAATAATAATAGTTTTTGCTCTAACTGGCACTGTTAATTAGCAATTTAGAGTGAATCAAGTAACTAATAACTTACACTAGTTATAAATACATACTTACTTAGGTATATATATTTCAAGTTATATTAAGTAAATCATATAACAGGTTTGACTTCTAATTTTAATAAATAAGCAAAGAGGAATAAATTTTGTGGTGATATTCCAATGAAAAATACCGATCAGGGCATTTGTCCGAATAACCGACCCCCACGCGGGTGAAGCCGTGGCCTGGAACAAGTATAACATAAATATCTGAATCGTTATGTACATTAATCTAAAAATACAAAGTGAAAATATATATGTACAGGTGTGTTTAGGCGTCGTAGAATGCCTCCGTATCAATATCTTCGGGTAACGTGCCCAGAATGGCAATGCTGATTCTTTGAGCATAGAATAAACCAGCCTTCTGGTCACGTGAGACATCAATTAACCGTTTAGATATATCGGTATAAAGAACGAGCGCTCGGACCCCATGAGCCTAGCGTTTCCACCCCAAACGGCTCAAACACGTAATTAGCTACTAGATTACGGATATATACGATAAGGGTTACCGCAGATGCAGCAGCAGCGCCAGCATAGCCTCCCGTCCTTGGATGGCGCGAGGGTGTCTACGCAGGTTGCGTCCCACACCAAAGACCTAACCATTTTCCATAGCAACAATTATATACCGTCAGGTCTCTTCCCGTCGTCGCGTACCAAACCATTTGGTTCAGGTACAGCTGGTATACCAGACGCGACAAGAGCACGACGGATTATGTCATTTAGGTGAGCATGACGAGGAATTCTACCAGCGCTTCTGCTGCAATTCTTATTATTTAAGATAGTAATATATATAGTTATAATTAATAATCTGTAATGTTAATAGTTATTATGTTTTACTCATCTCTAACGGAGAGACTTCTCTCCGCGACCACGCTCGGTGCTAGCCGAGTGAAATGTCGGTAACAAATAGGTATTTATACCTTAAATAAGTTAAGTTAACGCGATTAAGACCCGCAAAATTATTTTGTATGATGTATACAAATCACGAAAGCTTAAAATGATGTTGTAGCAGAAGTTTTATGTAGTAGTTTGTCAGAATATTTCAATAAACAAAGTTAGTATCGTTATATTATAATATAGTATATTCCAGTGTCCACGCACTGGTAGGAGTATGTGAGCGGAAGCTATACGTCACTAATACGGCAAATCATAGGTGTATGGATATTGCCAGATTATGCTGACTTGAATAAAATCCTGTGTTATTCGAGACTTTTATTTTGATCCTGAAGTAATTAAATCGTGGCATACGTTACATATACATGTTTGTTTATCTTGGCACAATAATTAGCTCGAGTTTCATTTGGAATTATAAATCGGTATTTTGACGACACTGAGAAAGTCTAATGAATTACATCTGGCATATCCTGATATTCCAGATGTACTTAATCCACAGGTATTTTACCTTGGCTTTTATAAGCATATGTCGAACGGGGCTTTAAACATACAACCAACGGACACAGTGAACACCCAGACTCGAAACAACTATTTATGGATCGCACAAAGTGTTGTCTCGTACGGTGATAGAACCAACAACACTCGAGGTAGTGTCAAGCAGCAAGGCGGCCGCTTAAAGCACTACCTACGCCAACCGTGTAGTCAAATTACAAGAAAGAAATCCCCATCGTTGCAATTCAATACCTACTTAAACCATTAGCGTAGTATTCTAACGCTGAAGTCGGTGTCGACGTATATAAATTACATTTTACACTCAACAAACTACGAAGATAAATACCTGTCGTGAATTCTGTCCAATTTATTGACTTTTCCCGTAGTTTAATACTGTGGGTGGAGCTATTCCGCACGCTACGGAGTAAGTTGAAATCAGCTTCGCAGCTTCGTATTTAATAAAAGATACACTCTTGGATACTCTCAATCCCTTATGAATCACAATAAAGGGAGTGATAGCCTTGTGGAGCTATCGATAGACGAGGTACTACGCAGAGGGCACCAGGAAACATACGAAGTGCGACCCTGACTTTTAAGTTGTGATCATGCCGAATTGGATATTATTGCCTGCTGGATTTTCTAAGCACTGTTATGGCAGCTATCAAGAATATCTTTGACAATTGTTACAGGGAATCTACCATAGAATATAATTATCTAATGACACCGTTCTCAGCCATGAAATGTCACTAGTCTTTCGGGTAGTTCAGACGGCAGTCATTGTCTGTCATATCTGGTTAGACTTGAAAGCAGTACTGGGCTTCAAGACGAAAGACCTATAAGCAGCTGGAATAACGCTTCGAAAATGACGATAATAGAGATCTCCAAATAACAATGAATATGTAAATAGTATCGTATTTTCCTACATTAAAATAATGGAGTACAACTTTTGACCCATGAATATAGCAAATTCGGCAGAGTTAACACCGACTGCCTCCGTAGTCCAGTGGATAGCGTATGCGACTGCTAATCGGAGGTCCCGGTTTCGATTCCCGGGTCGGGCAAAAGTGTTACTAGGTTTTTCCGAATTTTCAGGAGCAGCACGGAGTCTAGTGATGTGCCCGGTAACGGCAATAGGCTCGTCCCCTATTACGTGGAACCTAAAAAAAACATGGCGTAATGTGGGTGTTATATTACACCTCTGCCAAAACCTTCGGGGATATAGGCGTGCGTCTATAAAAAAGAAATATCACCGTGGTAACGATTAAAGTAAAATACTTGACACTACTTTGGACTCAAACCCTTTCTAAAGCAACATTTAAAGCAGCTCCATTTTTGCGCAAAACAATTTCAAAGCTTCCTGAAGTGAAATAAGATTATTAATCTTAATAGCTATGTCAAGGTTAAGCTCACTGAGATTTCTAATAAAGTTGGTTCTTCTATTTACTTTAAGTGAATAAAAATGTTTTCCTTTATACTCTTATATTTGTATTATTATGCCAAACCACAATGTTATGAACATTTTCTGTACAAAATGATAGTAGTTAGAAATATTTAATAATAAATTATTTGTTAAGAAACAAAAACAAAAAAATATATTTTTTCTTAATTGTGTGTGAATGCGGCCAATTCTGGTGTACAAATTTATAGGCCGTTCGAAAACCCAACATGTGCAAACGATTCTTGTTTCAATAAGACACAGACAAACTTCGTGGCCTCATATACTAGAAACGATAGTTATCTCCAAAATCGCACGACGAAAATCACCTATCGGATAAGGGTAACATTTCGATTTCTCAGAGCTTAGATTTGTGCAGAGCCCTATCTACCTCCACATTTACGAAAAAATGCTTGGGTTTACACGGGTGACTAATTAAGGCGATTTAAGCCGCACGATTTTTGCCGCGCGGCGTAAATCGACCGTCTCCCAAAGTTGGGTAGCTACCGACTTTGGCCGCGCTGCGATCGGCCGCATGCGACCAGTGTTTAAAACCGACCGTGCGTGATTTGCGCACGTTTTTCGACCGAAATGAACAAGCCGCATGCAATATTAGTAACCTGTGTAACAGGGGGTTTACACGGGTGACTAAAGCCGCACAATTTTTGCCGCGCGGCGTAAATCGACCCGTGTAAACCCCTCCTACATGGGCTAGCGATGCGGCTCGGTGAGGGAATTTGTGAAATGACTAGCCGCACGACAAAAATCGACACGTGTAAAATCATTAATTAGAATTATCTCGAATTTAAAAAGGTAGCGATAGCCGAGCGGATATGCCAACAGACTGCTATGCACGCTAATATTCTATCAAATCTGGTTAGACTAAAAAGCGGACCCCGAGCTCCAAGGCGAAAAGTCTTGGATGCAACTGGGATAACGCTAGGGCGATGATGATGATCTCGAAATGTGACATATTTCTCTATATCGTAGTCATGAGAAAATATCGACCGATGTGTTTAACGTAGTTCAAGGTATATTATGGATTGGAAAAGAAATCTAAGACGCATAGAAGGCATTGACTATAATATCGGCTTCCCTTAATAGGCCTAGTGGTTAGTGAATGTGGCTGATAAACTAAGAATATGAAGGGTAGGTATTTGAATCCAACCCGGCAAAAACCTTTGTTTGATGAGCACCAAAATAAGTGCCGCAGTTGTTACTCATGACGTGATGTTATTATAGCCTTCCTCAATAAACAGGCTATCCAACGCAAAATTATTTATCCAAATCGGACCAGTAGTTCCTGAGACTAGCACGTTCAAACAAACAAACTCTCCAGCTTTATTAATTTTAGATAAACAGCGAACGATAAGACTAATTCTCATATTATTTCTTTATTCTAAAATTTAAGACAAATTTTGCTGAGTATTTTATTTATCGTTACGTTTTATTTCGTAGTAGAGCTACGTTATCTAAGTTTCCATTCTAAGGAAATGGTGATCATCTGTTATTTGGACGTGTCGTTATACGAACCCGAGGATTATCGATTTGACGCACTATCTGCGTTATGTGAAGATTTGCTTTCAAACTTTGGATTATTATTTAGGCTAAGCGTAAAATAGCAGTGGTGTAGTTGTACTATTGGAGAGCACACCACAAAATTTTCGAAGTAAAGTGTGTAAGTTGTAACTTCTTAATTAGCGCCTGGAAAAGTTGCCAAGCTTGGTGAAAGAACACATCGTGAAGAAACCTGCATGCCTGAAAGTTTTCCGAATTAATCACGGAAAACATGTGATGTCTGCCGCACTTGCCAGAATGATGGACGGATGCCTTACCCTTCACAAAATATTGGGAGAAGGCATGTGTCCTGCAGTGGGACAGATTATAAACGAGACAGATGATGAAGACTAGCCGTTGCTCACATTTTACACTTACTTTTTTAAAATTTTTGAATTTAGAAACAAACTTCTATTCACTACTTTACCCCTTAGAGCGTGAATAGTAAAAATATTAAAAAGTGGCTGTCTATGTCATAATAAGATCTGCTATCCTAATTTCAAGATTCTACCTTAAGTAGTTTAGGCTCTGCGATGGTACGCCATTCAAAGACAAGTAGAAGTCACTGTAAACTATTTCTTTACCGCCATGATGTTACTTGAGTTTCGACGCTCATAATCAATAATTTATTAAGGCAATTATAATCCTTACATTCACAAATAAAATATCACTTTGTCGATTTCAGGCTTCGGCTCCATACTAAACAGAATCAGCAACAAAAAATTAAATCATATCATATCATAATCTCAAATATTAATAACATATTAGTATATATACTAACATCAAAGTTTTGTATTATGCATGTGTGTAACCTAATGAAAAATTTGGTAAACACGAGTTCAAAGTCTTCTGATAAGGGAACATTCTTACTCGATTTTCTAAGGACAGTCAATGTTTTTCTTTGACAAGTGTGCAGTGACGCTTTGTATAATCGACTTTTAGACGGTTTAGATCTGTATCAATGGATCTTTCTTCTGTGCATTAAATTTAAGCAGCGATAGCTGAGTGGAGAGACCGAAGGACTGCTACGCAGAGGTTCTCGGGTTCGAATCTACGGCGTGCACCAATGACTTTTAGAAGTTATGTGCGTATTAAATTGTTAATTATCGCTTGACCTTAAAACATATAATTATATTGTAAGGATAAATAGATCTGTAGCAAATATTAGAGAAAAATTAGCAGAAAATCTGTATCATGCAATACTTAATAGTATAATTCTTACACTAGACAGTCAATAACCTATTCGATGAATCTGGATACTAAAAATCTTCAAACTAAGTACTTATTATTATACTTTTAGAATATTCAATGTTAGGGTACTGGGAAATTTTATATCATTTTACTGTATTTTGTGATACTTGACATTTATTTAAAAGAAATCGCTAGCTGGCATTTATGAACCTAAAATCCTTAGATACAATTTCCCAAAACCTACTCTTTCTGTACAGTCTCGATACACTGTACATTGCATTTTGCTGACGCGCGTCTTTTACTTAGCCGCTGCCATTCGTACATTCAATGGTCCTTCGTGCCTATAATTCGGTGTTTAGTGTCTCTATTTGCGGTAGCGAATCGGTCCAAACGGTCTCCCAGAAGCGGGTCGCCCCGGTTGGATTGAGAACGGCGCACATACCGTAAGTGGAATACGAATACACTGGATACTGAACCTATACAGAACCGACTACGGAGAAACTGCATACTGCTTTCTTCAACAACAAGTAACGCGTTCTACAACAAATAACGCTCATCGTTCCTCTGTCACCGAACAATACGTGACAGAACCACTGGAACAACAAGTAACAAGATGGACAAACTGGAGCTACAATCTACATGTTTCGAGAACATCAAGAGCCTGTGTGTGAACTATCGCAAGGACTCGGAATCTCGTAAAAATGTAGATTACCTAAACAAACGTTTATCTTCACTGGAAAGCTTGTGGGCGGAGTTCGACAAAAGACATGCCCTATTAATCCTGGAACTGGAAGATAAAACGCTCAGTTATTTCGTGGACGACATCTACGGAAGAACTAAGGAGATTTACTTTGCGACTAAAACTGATATAACTAACAAACTAACGGCCAAGGCGAATGCGAAGACGAGCATCAAATTCGACTTGTCCGGTACATCAGGTATGGGTGAAAATTTTGATGACATCCAGCTTCTGCTCAACAAGCAACAATGTAACTTTAACGCGATATACCGCACGATGATTTAAGTTGAGCAGGCATCTATATCAGAGAAGTGGGAGCTAGAAGACCACATGGCAACTCTGAAATCAAAGTGGGAACCTATTGACAAAAATCCATTGGCAAATAGATTTTCACTTAAAAGGATCTAATGAACAATACTACGACATGTTCTCGGAAGTTGAGCAGAAATACGATGACTTTAAAAGGAAACTAAACAGCAAAATCTGGTCAACAGCGCATTATCACAAATCGGCACCGAAAATAGAGATACCTGAATTTTCCGGCAACTACAAGCAATGGATTTCGTTCAAGGACTTATTTTTGGAATCTGTACATAAAAATCCGTTAATTAATAATGCGCAGAAAATGCAACACCTCAAAACAAAACTTCCAGGCGAAGCTGAACGATTAGTGCAATATCTCACAATAAGTGCTGACAACTACACTTCTTGTTGGGATATATTGAGTCAACGGTAATCGTCGCTTACAATTTTCTTCCTTCATGAATACTACCTATGCTCAACCTGCCAACAATACAAAAAGCCGATTCATACAACTTGAAAAGAATGCATGACACCATAACAGAGTGTTTGAATGGCATCTCTAACATCGGCATCGATACATCTACGTGGGATCCGATCATTGTTCATATCATGTCACAAAAACTGGACTCTGCCACTCTTAGTGACTATATGAAAGAACTACAGGACCATAGAGAACTGCAAAACTTGCAAGATTTCTTGTCCTTCCTGGAATCGCAATTTATGGCTCACGAAACTATGAAGTCAACAAAGAAAGCGAATTCAACAACGGCCGAAAAATCGTCAAATATCAAATTTACCAAGCAAACCCAGGCGAAAAAAGCTACCTATAATTTTAACAAACATAATAGTTACGCCGCATATGGTAAATGCCTGCTTTGTAATGCGAGTCACATTCTTAGGCAATGTGACAAGTTTCTGGAAATGGACGCCGGGAAACGTAACGCCACGGTTATGAAATTGCAGCTGTGCAAAAATTGCTTGTACAGTCACGGTGGCGAAGAATGCAAATCCAACAAAACCTGCCGAGAATGCAATCAAAAACATCACACTTTGTTACATAATTCGGACAAGAAAATTGCAACTTTGCCGAATAAAAGGAACAATTACGAACAACGTCCTTCGTCGTCATCTCAGCAGGGGACATCAAATCATCTACGAGCTCGGGATGTTGTAGTTTTACTGACAACAGTTCTGTTGAAAGTGAAATCCGTTGACGGCACGTATATAACACTACGTGCCCTCCTTGACCAAGGTTCACAGGTGAACCTTATAACAGAAAACGCCGCACAAATGCTAAGACTACCACGTAACAAGTTCCACGCATCTGTAACAGGCATCGGTGCTGTGTCAGGCGATTGTAAGGGACAACTGAAACTTACCTGCAAATCGTTGTACTCTGACTACAGTTTTGAAACGCGTGCGCTCATTATGAAAAAGCTCACCAACAACTTACCTACATCCACGTTCGAGAAGGGTGAATGGCCGCATCTGAAAAATTTGAAACTAGCAGACCCTGACTTTAATATCTCGCGGCAAATTGATGTCCTATTAGGAGCCGAGATATATTCAGAAATTATACTGGATGGAGTCCTGAAAGGAGAGGGCCAGATGCCCGTTGCGCAACATACGCGCATTGGATGGATTGTATGCGGTAAAATGCAAACGTTTTCCTGTAACGTGTCCTTGATTGACCTGGAACAACTCACAAAATTTTGGGAAACGGAAGATATACAAACGTCTACTGACATAACAAAACACGATCGCTGTGAACAATTTTACAAGGAAACTGTACGACGGTAGGAAGATGGCAAATACATTGTGAAAATGCCACTTTGTGCTGATTATCAAGAAAAACTGGGCAACTCGAAATCCATTGCCATATCCCAGTTTATGCAACTAGAAAAACGACTTCAAAAGACACCAAAACTTTTGTATATGTACCGAGAATTTATACAAGAATATGCGGACCTTGGCCACATGAAACCGGCGCCTCCGATGTCAGCAAATTCTTGCTATTTACCACATCACAGTGTGTTACGTGAAAATACTACAACTACAAAATTAAGAGTAGTATTTAACGCTTCTCAAAAAACATCTAGTTCTTACAGTCTGAACAGCCTAATGGAAAAGGGGCCTAACCTACAGAAAGACATCCAGGCCCTTATCTTCAAATGGCGAACGTACAAGTTTGCTTTTACGGCCGACATTGAAAAAATGTACAGGTGCATATGGATTTCACCAGAGCAACAACAGCTACAAAAAATTGTCTGGCGAGATTCTCAAGATGAGCCCTTACGCGAGTATACGCTCTGCACGGTGACTTACGGAACGAAGTCCGCGCCTTGGCTAGCTATAAGAACATTACAACAGCTAGCTATTGATGACGGTCCCAAGTACCCAGCAGCTGCGAAGACTCTGCAAACAGAATGTTACGTCGATGACGTCATTAGTGGCCATAACCAAATTCTAAAAGCGCAATAACTACAAAACTCTCTCATAAAACTACTACAAGGAGCCGGAATGAATTTACGCAAGTGGACAAGCAACCATCGTGCCTTACTGGACAATTTAAACGAAGATCAAATATCGACACAAGGTTTATTCGACTTTAAAGTTGAAGAATCGTCTAAGGCACTGGGCCTCGCCTGGCATCCTGTGAGCGATACCTTCCATTTTAACTGGCCTATCAAACACTCAAAGAAACTAACGAAGAGATCTCTGCTGTCAGATATTTCAAGATTTTACGATCCCCTGGGATGGTTGTCGCCAGTAACAATAACAGCGAAATTGTTATTCCAAAAACTCTGGATGACAAAACTTAGCTGGGATGACGAAGTACCACAAAACATTGAAATTAAATGGCTGAGACTTAAAACAGAACTCCATTATGTCATAGAGTTACGAGAATCAAACGCGTTATCCCTGCAACAAACTGGCGGTTCGTCAAGTCTGAACAAAATCCCGCAGACTGCGCAACAAGAGGCTTACTACCCAGTAAATTACTAAACTACGATTTATGGTGGCAAGGCCCTGATTTTTTGCTGAAACAAGAAATATTGGACGATTCGAGGTCATATGAAACGAACTATGGCTGTATAAACCACGTAGAAACCATACAAAAATCATCTAAACACAATGAACATTTTATAGAAACATTATTAAATAAATATAGTTCATTGATGTTTATAACTCGAGTTATCGCATGGATACAGCGCTTCATTACCTATGCATAACAAAAGGAAACCGAACACCGCGTACCTAACAACAAGCGAGCTAGGCGCAGCGAAAACAAGTATCGTCATGCACGTGCAGCGTACTCAGTTCGATCCGGAATATAAGCAACTTATTACTAACGGAGTTGTGTCAACAAAGAGCAAGATTTTGAAGCTGAACCCCTACTTGGATAAGGACGGCATCATACGTGTTGGCGGTCGTCTTAAGAACTCTAGTCTGTCACCAGGGATGAAAAATCAAGCTATTATTCCACATACCGGCAAATATACACAATTGCTGATCGAACAGGCACATTCGAGCACACTGCACGGAGGAGCTCGTTTAACCTTGACGTTTATACGTCAACAATATTGGATAGTTGGTGGAGATAGAGTTGTAAAAACGCAGCTACGGAAATGCGTTCGCTGCCACCGATTTAACAAAACAAATGCACACCAACTGATGGGCGATTTACCCCGTCAACGTATTACTCCATGCCGACCTTTTAGTCATACCGGCGTAGACTTTTCTGGCTATGTGGAGGTCAAACACAACAAGGGCAGAGGAGTGAAGACATCAAAGGCGTACATTATATATTTATTTGTATGGCTACCAAGGCTGTACACATTGAGCTTGTTTCGGACCTTAGCACCGAAACATTTATTGCCGCCTTCCAAAGACTGTGTGCCCGAAGAGGTGTACCCAAACACATGTACTCAGACTGCGGTACGAACTTCATTGGTGCATCAAAAATACTCAAGCAAGAGTTTGAAGCATTCAAGCTAATATTGAAACCAGAATTATTTAGCGAACTAGCTAAACTCGAGGTCGAATGGCACTTTAACGCACCGGCTTGGCCTAGCGCCGGTGGACTTTGGGAAGCAGCCGTAGAGTCTATGAAACATCATCTCCGGCGAGTATTAGGCGACCAGAAACTTACTTTTGAAGAGTTCAGTACACTATTGGCCAAGATCGAAGCATGCCTAAACTCAAGACCATTGTGCCCTCTTACCGAAGATCCGGAAGAGTTCTACAATTGCCTTACACCGGGTCATTTCCTAACAGGAAGCCCGATACTGTCGCTGCCACTATCAGACTATAGTGACACCACAACATCGATTTACGACGTAGATGGCAGCTAACTGAACATTTATTTCATCAATATTGGAAAAGCTGGTCCAATGATTATCTTACCACTTTGCAAGCTCGCAGTAAGTGGAACAAACCCACCACAAACATAAAACAAGGAGACGTTGTTTTGATAAAGGACAACAACCTACCACCCGGCAAGTGGGCTATGGGACGAGTGTTGAAGACACACCCAGGTTCCGACGGTCTTGTGCGGGTTACCACCCTCAAAACTGCAGCTGGAATCATAAAACGCCCCATGGTAAAACTGTCACCATTACCATTGGATTCGGAAACCAACATTGAACAGGATGGCGCAAAACAAATTAAAAGTAAACCAGAACGTCATAAAACGGGCATCAAATCTATTACTTCGTTATTTCTCACGATATTAACTTTGTTTACATTTATAACTGGTACCTATAGTATAAGTTACGCCGCGCCGCCGACGTCTGATGGTCAGATAACACGTTTGGAACGCGAGCGCCTGATATATTATGACACTGTCGGTAAAGTACAAACAATGCATGAGGAGTGGATATTGTTGATGTACTACAACCTGACTTACTGGGAAGGAAATCACCGACTTAAATTACACATTGAAAATTTAGATAACATCTGCAAACAAACAGAACTAAAACACTGCAAGACAACGATTCAACAGCTTCAGCATGAAATGGATCTTATGGTTTACTAGAGGACGCCAGCAGCTACGCCTGCATTTTTTTTAATTTACCCGTTTTGGCCGATCCCGTGGGAATTTCGGGAAATCCCTTCTTAGTGCACCCCTACTGTCCTCAAGGAACATACATGCCAAATTTCAGCTTCCTGCGCCCAATGGTTTCGGCTGTAGCGTGTCTGTCAGTCAGTCAGTAACGCAAGGATTTTATATATTAAGATTACAACTTTATGCTGAAAAATCCTCACAAACATGTCAGCAAACGCAGAAAGCGTGGTTTAGTGGATGGAGTTGGATACATAGCCAACAGTCTTTTTGGTATATTAGATCAGCATTTTGCCGAAAAGTATGAAAACGACATACAATCACTTCAACACAATGAGAACTATTTACTGGATCTCATAAAAAACCAGACAAGTATTCTGAAACTCGAAAACCAAGTTTTGAAACAAACTGAGAACAATATACAGCGACAGTCTGAGTTTATTAACGATTTCGTCAACCAAACAAGCTTAAATATGGCCTCCATGAAATCAGAACTTGAGATAATTTCGGCTACTACATACATTAACTCGGCTTCCTTGACTGCATATTTACTGATCAACAGCCTCCGAACGTTCCAGGAAATGCTGTTTAACACCCTTACCAATGTATACCAAGGGCATGTGGATGTACACTTGATTACTCCTGTGCATTTAACTCAACAACTGAACGAAATCTCGGGCAATCTACCTAAGACAGTGACCTTACCTGTGGAACATTACAAGGAAAACATCAAAGATATCTACAAGTTGATCACAGTTAAAGCACGAGTTACGGAAGGATATTTTCTGTTTGAAGCCCACATTCCACTAGTAGCTGACGAAGATTATATTGTCTACAAGGCGATACCATTGCCTATTAAAGTTGGTCATAATTTCAAATACATCCGTGTATCAGCAAAGTACATCGCTGTGAATCTGCAGAAAAACAGGTACATTTCAATTACCGAAGACGACTTGCAGCACTGCCTACAACACAAATCCGGAATATTTCTTTGCAAGAAAAATATCCCGATGTACGACCTACATAGCAACAACGCACCTTGCGAAGCGAAATTGCTGTCACATCAAAATTCCACGCCTTGTGATATCGAACACGGTACCTGCAAAGAAGTTTGGATGGAACTACACTGGCCAAACAGCTGGCTAACAACATGCTGCGATGTATGCTCACTGCGTATCGTATGCAACGATGACGTCACAACTTCTACTATTACAACGTCGAGCATATTGACATTACCTCAAGGTTGCGTCTTACAATCAAAGGATTTGACCATTTACGCTCATCGACAATACAACAGTCGCATGAAAATGGACAACAAATTCAGCGTGCCAGCCTTGGACACATCTATCAACCGTGTGGTCAACTTTACATATCAGTATGCTCAAAACACGCTCCAACCTACAGCGACAGATCTACAAATTATCGAAGATAAACTTGCAAATCAGCAAGAAAATGAATCCCGACATCAAACAACAATCTCGAGCCACGACGTTCATCAATATATCATTAGCTATGTATTGTTGGCGTCAGCAGTTGTAACTCTCGTCGTGGTCGTTGGGAGGAAACGCTGCCGGCCCCGTGTGAACAAGAAGTCTGAAGGTATACCACATGAGGACATAGAACTTCAGGAAATCAGTCGGCAACGCACAACGACAACATCATCGCCGAAGCGGGAATACACGCATCACCTGGAAATTGAACCTGAGACGTCCCGCCGTACTCACTTCACTACAGGAACTAATAATATCGCGTTTAATTTCGATTGAATTTAATATGAATTCCTTGCTTTGTTATGGCTTTTCGACTCTCTACTGTTGTTTTTTCATACAATGTTTCTCTTTTTGGGCTTGCCAAGATGTACAGTCTCGATACACTGTACATTGCATTTTGCTGACGCGCGTCTTTTACTTAGCCGTCGTAAATTATATTTAATTAACACAACCAGTGCGAACTGTACTGTCGCGACGAACGGTCATTAGAGAGTCGAATTGTCACAGCCTAACCTGTATACGTTTACGCGTAATATATAACAATTTAGTGCTACTTGTGATCTTTTTCTTCTCTCCGCACTCACATAACAACAACACACATACTCGTATCTTCTAATGTACATAACCGTACACTTTCATATAATGTCCTTGTATTTCTAAGGGTGGAACATATGTGTGTTATATTAACGTCTGACCAGTACCTTCATCTTTATGACTATCTCTTTGAGCAAACTGATATCATAGTAAAGATGACTGTCTAACCCAATGCCAATAGCGACTCATAGAACAAAACCAATACTGTGACTGACTTTAACCAACATTCAATCACTCACTCCATGGACTCTCAAACCATACAAATCAATATCAAGGGACTTTTATAATATTTATTTTCTATTTAAATATAATAAAAGTATATACATATAATAAACTTTGTAGTGAAGGACCTAGATTGTTTGTAAAACCTTGAGTGATGAATGAATCTTATGTATGATACCATATACATGAATGCCAGTGTATTTTATTTTTAGGTAATTCTTACTTTTATGTCTGATCCCAAACTTAGCATACTTTTAAATAAATATATTATTATATTCTTAAATACAAAGAAAATATTCGGCGAATCTCTTACTCAAACATAAATAAATAAAAAGACATTCAAGAAAGCCTTCGTATTACATAATTTAATGTAGAATTCAGGATTATTTTTTAAGCTTTATTGTTCTTTTCGTTAAATTAATCTAAAAGGATTAAATAAAAATCTGGTCCTCTTTGCCTAATTTTTAATCACTTAAAATCTAACCAAATAACAACGATTGAATTAATTGCAAAAACTGGTCTTAGCTTAAATTTGTAACATAAATTCACATTTTTCACAAAGTAGTCACTTGAAAATAGAAATTCTTAAAACCTTAACATCTCAATGTAATATTTTATAGGTAGTATTTACATATTTGGCATTCAAATATACAATACTTATTTAAAGACATCTTTACATTATTTTAACTTATATACCTACATTTACTTGACTTGAAGACATGTGGTTGAAAATAAGAGGTCTTTTTTCTTTTTTACTTTTGATAGGTTAACTTTGACCGCGATCTCGCCTGATTTTAAGCGATGATACGGTCAAAGATGGAGCACGTTTGCCTAGAAGGTTTTTTCATTCACCCGCGACTTGAAAACACCCAGATTGTACTCATCAGGAAACACAGACTCAGGCAAGGAGTTTCATACCTTTGCAGTACGCATAATAAATGAGGAAGCAAAGCGTTTCGTGCGTATGGATGGGATGTCAAACATATAACAGTGACGATGATTAGTTTGTATGGTCGTCCGATGGTAAATGGAGTTTTTTTTTATTTATATTTTAAACCAGCTAAGCTCTCGGTACACCCACGTTATTTAGGTTTTCTGCTTTGCACCTATGGCTCAAAGCATGATGTTTTATGCTCTTTCTCAATAAATGGCCTATTCACGACAAATATTATTGAGATTAGCACGTTTTACCAAACAAACAAACACACTTTATTACATTAGTATAGATTGACTTAATCTTTTGAATTAATACTTTCCCAGCGGATGACGTCCTCAGAACGTGATGACGATTTCAATGTAATTCGCGGATACGTCTTCACGACGATGCCCATTCCTGTACTGTTTTAACTGTTTATTTGAAATTCACGTTGCTTAACCGTGATTCGCTAACGAAATAAACATTCTACACTAATATAGTACACGCACACATAGAAATCACCACCACTCTTGCATTGTTTTTATACGTTAAGGAACAAAAGTATCGAGCGGGGCGCGCGGTCAACGGGCGTACGTAAGTTTTGGCGCGAAATGGTTCGTCGTTGGAGTAAAGATTTACGCGATAACAAAATCCCCTTATGTTATTATCCGTGTTTTAGAATATATATCACACAAAAAAGAAATATAGTGACGGATAATGCTTTTACACTAGTTACACATGAATGTATCCTGTTGTCAGGGTTTTATTTGTGTCAAAATTAGTGTACAAGTCAAAATTTGTGTCGAAATTAGTGTAAGTACAAGTTATTTGGTAGTTTTATTATTTATTTATAAAATATAATAGTGTATCAATAATATGAAAAAAAACTGCTAGTCAAAATATCAAATAGTCTTATGAATAAGAATAAGAATATTTATTTGCTAGAAACATGGTTGAATATTACAAGATGTTATGTGGTTATTATTGTACAGCATGCTTCACCAAATTCGGCATGCAAAATTAGGTGTTGATAACAAATTATTATAGGTAAGTTTTGCATCATAAGATAATAATCCATATAGAATTTTTATACATACACATGTCAGATAAGATTATATAATACAATGGATAATTAGAAACTAATAATAATTTACAATTCATCACAAAATTATCAACACAATCATAAAATGTCAAGTAGAATAAAAATAGCAACGTGCACAATCATTACAGAATTGAGTCAAATACATTGCATTTAAGACAAATAAAAATTAGAATAATGGCATATTAAAGGATTAATGTTAACCGAATCAATATTATCATATAATTACATTGTTCTGTCTTTGTATGTCTTGATGTTATGATGTTAGGAAAAGTGCAAAAATTCCCTAAAAATCGCTCGCGCGTGGCGGGACTGCGGGTTAAATAACGCTCGCTGGGAAAGTGTTAAACTTATACTATTCTTGTCGCTTAGATTAATATCAATATAGAAACACACATTTTTTGGTACAGTTAAGCCAATATAGCTATTGCTTAGGGAAGTCGAGGCTCACTGCGGTGGTTTTTGGAGCGCAAGCTGAACATATTTAAAGAGTCGCACACATTGGGGGTATGTCCAACCTTGGATTGAGTTTGAGTTGTAATAGAGATAAAGCTGCAACAACAAGTTTCCATTACGACACAAAGAAAAACAAACGGTTTTCCATTAAGAAAATTTTACATATAACTTTCACTCACATGTCTTAAAAACCTCAATATTTTCATTAAAAATATATGTTCACAACCACGATTATTAAACAATCCATCGAAAATGGTATAGTTCCATTCACATATTCACAATATTATTTAAATTCATACAATATTTACAAGTTTGTATTATACTAAAACAATATTATTTTATTCGTAGTGGATTATAGACATAATATTTTAAACACAATCGGATAAATGAAACATAGACGTATATCTACTGGTGGTTATCGAGTGCTCCCACAATACTGTTGAATATTATAATATTTACTAACATTATTAAACATTTTCAAACAATTTCTTGCTTACAATGTTTTATAAACAAAATTTCTAGTTAACAAATAAAATATTTCTTATAATTTGTTTTTAAACATATCATACTCAATTAGAGCGCTTCATTCAAACTAAATACCAAATATTGTACTGAATTCAATGAGTAAATCCTTCATGTTGTTCAAACTATCAAATCTAATTCAATGAGCATATCATTCACGCTTCGGAACGTAAATCCAAACGCCAAACCGAATTAATATCCGAAATATCCGAATAATCCGAACTAATGTCAAGTTTCCAAAATGTTACAAGCTATTTCATAGCATTTGTCATCAGTGTAGGAACACTAAGGCCCTTCTCTCACGAAGCTATTCAATTGCTACGGGACTGAGATGCAAACCATGATCGCCTACTGGTATGCTACTCGTTTCCGCACACGGTGAGCAAATGAGACTAATTTTTATCATTTGAAGAACAACATTCGTATGACGATGTTTAGTGACTCTAGCGATGAAGACAATGTTCTTCTAATCTTCTGTATTTATATTACAAGAATAAACGAAAATATAAAAGAAGATTCTGGGTGCATCCGTACATAGTCATATTGATTTTTTTTAAATCACAATTCACGCTTTTTCTGTAACATCTTTTCTTACGTACTCTGGCAGCTTATAATTATGCATACATGGATAATTTTCTACCTCCTGGACAAAATTAATATTAAAAGTTTGCTCTGCCGCCTTTTTGTAATGCAATGCGTAGGTATACGACTCAGGCAGCGTGCGACCAGCAAGGCAGTAGCGCGCGACTCATATCAAACGCGTTGTGGACGCGTCTCGTCGTATGCGAAACTAGCTGAATATGAATGGCTGCTACTAACAAGCGACGCGTAGGATACGCGTACGAAACACAAATCGCTTGAGAGTCGCTTCGTGAGAGAAGGGCCTAAAGTCACACAATCTATAAAAGCAGTGCAGGAGCAGTAGCTATCAATCCCCTCATTTGACAGAACTACGAAGTGTTCGAGCAAGACTGTTGTCATTAGTTGTAAGCCGGTCAAAATTTTGGTGAATACAGAATATTGATACCTTGAATTAATTAGTAATATACAAATCGGAACAGTTAAATAGCTGTAAGTTCTGTTGTACTAAACGAATATTTTCTAAATATTATATTCGGCTCGTGTGGTTGACACTTAACATTGGCTTGTTTTAATATTCTTCAAGAATCTCAGCATTGCAGTTTTATTGGATATCTTCACAGAAAAATGTTACTACACCTTAAGTGAGTTATTTGAAAGCACGTGTAAGATGAATGTATAAAAGAACCTTCCAGTGTAGACACGTAAAATATCTGTGAATTTTAAGGAAGAAAAAGTTATTAAACTTAAAAAATAAGTGGCACATCTACGTTTTGCTCTCAAAAGAATATAATTATGAAACTAAAAATGGAACATTTTAGACGAATGATTAAAATATCCACAATTATTTACGTAAGAGATGCGAAAAATGTAAGGTTGATTGCAAAATGCATACACTACCAAAATACTGAAGCTTCAAATAAAACATTTGGGTAGTGGTTTCCATAGCTGACGTATGCATCCTAAGGAAGGATATTTTAATATTCCATGTCTACAGAACACTTCACAGTTACTACAACGCGGCAAAGAAGCAACATGACGTACGTAATTATTGTATTTGACAACTGAAACATTAATTATTTATCAGAGAGACGCGTGCCAGTTTCGGTAAGCGGACGCGATAGCGGCAGCGGGGAGGTAATTCAATACACATTGATCTATATGACACCATCTGCCATGACACTGGGATTGATGGCGATGCCTTATTTTGTTGTACAAGCGAAGCACCAAAAAACATAGATCGGTTTCAGACTCGGGTTTTGAAGCGCATATAGGCGCGTATGGGCGCGCCTTTTGGCACACGCGCAACTCGTACGAATGTTGACACGCTTCTAGACTCGTATAAGCGCGAATCCATGTTGGTACTGACACGATACGGACACGATGTCCCTACTGTTCCGAGACAACATGCCGAAATATGATCGTTTACGCGAGTACGGTTTTTTGAAGCACGTAATGTAGTGCACCTGTAAACGCGTATGCTGAAACGACCGTATACGCGCTTAATTCCGCCTCGCTATTTCTACCGCTCCGCTCACCGCTTTATACGAGGACACGGCCTAAATACAAAGATAACTTATCACTATTTAAACACAACCATACGTAGAAAATCACGTATAAGTATATTCAGTTCTAAATATTTACATATTTTTTTGCCTTACACGGGTACACACACGTAAGTCTCTGAGTAATATGTTTTATTATTACAATCATGTATGCGTAGAGATGAAATACGTCCAGAATTGTCAATCGTCACACCTAACACACTGGATGAGATCACAATTGTTTTATTGTTCTATCATAATATTGTCACACATGTCATTGATAAGAACAACGTCACAAGCACCATTTTTTTGTACTTTGTACTAAGGTGTACGCACCACAAACACTTCGCAGCTTCGAGATGGCTTGACCTTTTTCTCGTCTACAGAATGTTCAGCCCAGTACGATATAGGCTCGGAGTTCACACTATGCTTCAGAGCGGTCTCTTCGAATCGAACCTTGTGTCGCCGGGCGCAGGTTAACCGGGCCTGTGGAAGAAAACTTTTCTTAGTACATTTCGTAGATTTATACTTGAACAAATAAGTGACGTGTACAAATATTCCCCCACGAGATATGACGCTTCATCAAACAAATGTTTTTCTATGTCTGCTTCGTTCAACTCGTGCAATATTTTGCAGTTATGTTTGCGAATGATTGAAAGATTCCGGATCCACTTTTCCGACGCAATAAATCGTGCATTCATCAGCAATTTTTTTCTCGGAACGGACTGGCTTTTGTCAGTTTGCCTAGCAAAAAAATCAATAATACCTTGTGTATTTGTGCAGTATATTCCTATGTTTTATTTGTCAGACAACGGCAATTTGCTATTGTACAATTTCATCATGAGGGAAACATAAAAACAGGTGGTGCAAAAAATATACAGACTAGGAAAAATATCTGTATGACGATCATTGGCGTAAAGTTTCATGGAGACGTCTTTGTATATTATGGTATCCATGTAGTCAAAGGAAAGTGTATTTAGTGAAGAAATTACTGTAATGCGCAATACTGGAAGTAATGAATATATTACTATTTGGTGCTGATACATTTGACCATTGTTATAGCTTCGTTCTTAAAAGAGTCTGTATTATATAATAAATGTATTTTACCAAATCGTGCAAGGAGTTTAACCTCATGATATCATGAGGTTAAAATACGCGACAGAAGTCTTTCAAGAATACCTAAAACAATATATAGGAAACCCAAATTATTTTTAGTCATCTTATGAGAGATTTAATTTTGGTCCTTGGTCTCCAATGTTATGATGACCAATTTGAACATAACATTGTCTCACTAATCGCAGATCACGCTCTTCCACACAGACTTAACAAATTTCTATACATGCAGAGTATTTATTCAATTCATTATAAAAAGTTAATATAATAACACACACAAGACACACGTAGAGCTTTTTCTTCTTGTATGTTGGGAAATTTCACGTTTGCTCACGTAAATTAATATGAAAAGCTCTGAGTGGAGGCGAAATGCGATATAGTATTAAGTTCACCGTTGGGTTTTTATTGCAGGCATTGAAAAATAAATAAGAAAGAAAGGGAGCTGAATTTAAGCTAACCGATAGCATGAGACTCAGCTCCAATATAGAACAATAATCATGATAAATTTACAGTCAATCCCAATAATTGATCCATCTATGGATTAGCCTACTAGAGATACATTTGATATATTTTTAACTAATCCCATAGCTAGTGCAGCAAGACTATTAATTTAAATGTTTAAATATGTACATAAGTTTAGGATATCAACTAGTTTAGGTAAGCAATTGTTACATTAACACAAACATTTTCTTTTTTATAGATCATAAGATTAGCAACCTACTACAAAATGGAGAAATTCATGCGAATCTGGTTTGTCCTTAGAAACATATCTAGGTTAATCTCTCAGACATAGCTCTATCTATCCAACTATGCATATCGTCACGCCTATCTCCCATTGGCGTAGACAAGGGCTTCGGTTCAAACGTATGTCTTTCGTTTCCTCGACATTCATTAACCTCATCATACTATTATGGGTACTTATAATGTGGCTCTTTTTCAGTACGTCACCTATTTGGTTGGCGTCCGTCTGCCTAGGGCATCCCCTACCGACATTTCCATTCATTCTCGCACGATACATTCCTTTCGTATTTCTTCTTTAATCCATCCGATCCAATTTTCCAAACCAAATGTCCAAACCAAACCAAACCAGACATACCTATTTAAAGTTATTGTTAAGTAAATGGTTTACCGAATTAATTCATAATAACTTACTAACGATGTATGATTGTAAATGAAATAAACAATTACTGAAATATCTCTTGTAGGTTTACATTCCATAGAATTAATAAATGACTTCGTACGAGAAACACTACAGCAAGTAACGTCTACATACTTAAAGTTAACGTGTACTGGCTTAAAGCTATCGACGTTGTCTAAAATAACATTAATGTGAGAAATGTAACCCTCGTTTGGTTTTGCCTCGAACAGTAAAACTTGCGTAATTCAGTGGTAATGGAACGGAACAAAAAGTTTCATCTAGTTACACTTTTTTTCCTTGAGATATTTTATTTCAGCAAGTTACAGTGTGATTAAAATTTGCGATTTGGTGTGACTAGTTGTGTATTTTAATTGTAAAAAGTGTGATGGTTTGTCTTTCCTTTGCAACGCGATGGAGCGGTATTATGGTACGATTTTGTGTGCGGATATAGTTAAGAGACCGGAGAGGGTCACCCCAGATTGAAACTGGGATAACGCTAAGAGGATGATGATGATCGACCGTCTCTCGAGCTGAGCCGTGGGTGAAATCTTTTTTTTTATGTTAATAGGCGGCAAACGAGCAGACAGGTCGCCTGATGGTAACAAGCCTGCGTACATATCCTCCTCATCAGCCTTTAACAGTCCACTGCTGGACTAGGCCTCTCCTTTGAAAGGAGGAATTGGCCTACTATACCACGCTGGCCAAACGGGTTGGTATAGGGTTTGTATCAAGTTTTCCTTCTCTTACAGTGCTGTTCTCTGCATAATATGCTCCCTCTGTCGGCACTTACGACACTCATGGGATGATATGGGGTGGTGACATTCTGTATGCTGCGTACATATAATGCGAAGCTATCCATTAATATTGAAAATATCGAAAATAATTTCGAAAATTATTGAAGCCGAACTTTAACTATCAAACTATTCATAGTCACTGATTAAAAACCCTTCGAATCCTAATATTATTTTCAAAGCGTATGAAATTACATTTACTTTATTTTTAAAGCAATCAGTCTATGATTACTTGCATCAATGATATGTTTTCAAACGCTTTCGCTACTATATGAAAAATGTTTTACTATCACACGCGAACATAAATTCTACCCAACAATGCGGTTTGCGTACCACGCAGCAAAAATGAGATATAGGCTCGCAGCGTTCATAGTGTATGCGGTATTGCAAAATCTGAGCTTCTATCGATTGACCAAACGCAAAAAGCTCTCCTAAAAGTCAGCATATTGTGCCAACTATACTATTTCCATACCTGCCTACTGCGTGAATTTTGCAAAGTGCTATAGTGCCATCTATCTATGTGTTTTTTATCATGTACAATGTACTAAAACAGCATGAAATATTTACGTATAACGCCAATCTTGCAAATACCAAGGTATACTAAGATATAAACATTGATATTAGGTACCTATGTTTATACAAATCCAAGCTGTTTCCTGCGGTTTCATCCGCGTCCTGACGGAACTAATTCGCGTACCCTGTTAATTAATAGCCTAAGTCACTCTTTGGTACATCAGCTATCCGCCAGTGAAAGTCCTGTCAAGATCGGTCCAGCCGTTCCAAAGATTAGCGAGAAGAAACAGACAGATAGACAATAAATTAAAAAATGACATTTCGGTATATGTACCTTGTATACATAGTAAAAACGGTTATTTTAATATTACAAAAAGACGCTCCAATTTTATTTATGTATATAGATAAGATTTCTGATTCTGAGATAAAAAAAATTGTACAGAGAACGATATGAGTGTTTCCTTAATCGTAATGCAGTATCTAGGCAACCTTTGTTGCTATAATTCGAAGAAGACTATCCCTACTCTCATAAGATTTTCTTGCTACATGCAAAACACAAATATGCCACAAAATATTTAACCATTTTATTGGTCCAATGAACTTTATCACCAACAACCATTTACAACTATTTTAATTTACTTTTCGGTCCCGAACGAATCTTTTTTTAGGAACACGTGGAAATTGAATAATATTTTATGGTCCTCTTACATAAAGCTTTTTTCATTAAATTATCAAACTTTAATGTTACCGACGTCGACAGCTGTTTTCACGGATGTCTTATTTTATACACGTACTTAGATTTATATGTATTTTGTATGTTCCTGAGAGGTATTTATCTTGAGTAATAATTTTGCGTTTTTAAAGTTAAGTTTTAGCTGTATTGTATTCTACCTGGTGCAATAAAATATATTTATTTTTTAATCGAAAATACAGTTTTTTTATATAAAGCTAAAAAGTCCGTAAGTACCTAAATATCAATGGAATATGATGGATTACTTTTGTTATCTTATATAGTCGTGGTGATTAGTTACCTTATAATTACTTCCTATCTTTATATAAGTGAAATGATAGTTGTTATAATGTTATTCATGTACAAAAATAAATCCATTGCGATAAGTATAAAAATAGTCAACATTACATATATAATCGCAGAGTTAACCCGGTTACGTCAGAGTCTTCTATTATAAATCACGAGTCCGCTTCACAGTCTTATTGAACAAAATTCATGCTTGGCTTTTCCACAGAGTGGCTGCCATCTTATAACCACAACCAAGAGCTAGCAATTTCCTTTGTTTAATATAGCTAAGACCTGTGTCAGGATATTTGAGGGTAGGTACTGACTGCCTGCGTTTTCATGATAGACATGACTATACGTGCTCTCCTAAAAGACACGTTGGGTTGTGGTTTTCAATTGTCGTGACGTCAGTATTCGCCTGGAAGGGTGATGAAATAGCACAGACTTGAGAGACTCGTGTGGTCCTTACTTTTTGACTGGCTCCGTTTAGGTAGGTACAATACAATTTCATTTAACAAGATTTTATCTTTTTTAGCTTATTTTATGGTTTATTCTACTAGCCATATAGAACACGAGGCTTCGGGTGCAACTTCGATTAATCACGGCAGGGTCAATGCACAGCTTATTAGAACTATTAGGGACATTGTAAGCTGGTTAAGTTGCAATAACCTTCATGTGAATATCAGCAAAACAAGATACATCCAATTTCGAAATAAAGGGTAAAATAAACATAATTTAAACCTTAATTATGATACTCAAACTCTATTAGAGGTTAATACTATTTCTTTCCTAGGTGTTATCTTGGACGATTATTGCAACTGGAAAGCCCACGTAGATAAGACATGTAGTAAAATCCAAAGATTTGTTTATGCTCTATGGAGATTTACAAAAATCTCAAACAAACAAATAGCAGTTCTAGCATATCATGCCTTTGTTGCATCTCGCCTCCGATATGGCATCGTACTTTGGGGTAACTCAGTCAATATAAATATATTGTTTATAGCGCAGAAACAATGTGTGAGAGCAATTTTTAATGTAACGCCTTGGACAACTTGTAAGCCTCTCTTTCAAAAGCTCTCAATTTTAACTGTGCCCTGTCTTTACATTTTTGAGTTAAGTGTTTTTGTAAAAAATAACTCAAGTTTATTTACTGCCAAAAGAGATATCTGCAATTGTAATTCGCGATATCCTAATAAACTAACTCTTCCTGCAATAAAAACAGACGTATGCAGCCGTAACAGCTACTCTATGGCGGTACGCATTTACAATCATCTACCGCAACATTTACATGATTTATCTCATAATAAGTTTAAGAACGAATTGTTTCGACGGTTAATGGCTAAATGTTTTTATTCGGCAAATGAATTTTTAAATTGTAAAAATTCAACAAACTTTTGAATTATATGCATGCTGTAAAAGTTGACGGCAAATGTGCTGATCTAAACTTGTATCAACATCTCTGTATACCACATTTTCGCAAATAAATATTTGTATTTGTATTTTATTTGTAAGGTATTTTTTACACCAACCAGAACTGTTATCAAAGGAAAACCCATAATAAGGTATTTGAAACTAATGTCTATTGTTATAGTGATTCATCACAACTGTTACTACAATTTTGTTTACGTTGTAACGGCCGACGTTTAGTTAACGATATTTATATATAGTTATACAAGGTGTCACAAGACCCATCACCAAGCCGAAGTGTTTCTTTTTGTTTTACGAGGTGGAAAATCCCTTCGGATCTCCGACTCTTGGGGAAATGAGAGCCGGAGTATGTGGTGTTACCACTAAAAACCACCTTGACTTTCTCATGTACCCGTGTGTCGGAGGGTCGGGTATCGCCGAAGCATTCGTCGCAACCCCCCGACGGGTATTGGCCCGCGAGATGGTCAGGCGGGCCGCGAACAAAGCCCCCTTGGCGGCGGATGGTGTTGGGCTCCGCCGCTAAAACACCCAGCGGCCGCAGAGGATAGGGAGGACGGCAACGCAACACCGCATCTCCTCTTCCTCTGCGGCCCCACCGCGACGCAACAATGGTGCGCCCGCATTTGGTCGCGGGAGATAGGGCACGCGGCAACGCAACAACGACACGCCTCTCCTCCCGGGACTGCACCCGACTGCAAGGGACAGACAAAACTGTCCCCCGCACCTGCACTTTGGACGCAACCTACGCAGGCCTCACCCAAGCCCGCGTGGAGTGTCCTCTCCCGGGATCCTACTTAGCTTGACCGTGGGTGTACCTGAAACCCACGGTTACTGAGCCCCCCCACCGCGACAACGTAGAGATCCCACGGGGAGATCACAAATTGCTTAAAAATTACGTTTGTTGTATGGGAGCCCTTTATTATTTACTTTTTTATTTAATTATTTATTTTGAAAGGATATACTAGTCTATGTTGGAACCTAAATTGCTTTTATGAAAATATCCTTTTTTGGTAAACGAAATATTTTATAATTAATTTAGTTTACATACATACATACTCACGCCTGTTTCCCCGAAGGGGTAGGCAGAGGCATATTAAACGCCCACTTTTCGCCAGTGTTTTGATCCCACGTAACAGGTGGCGAGCGAAATATTTTATAATTAATTTAGTTTACATACATACATACTCACGCCTGTTTCCCCGAAGGGGTAGACAGAGGCATATTAAACGCCCACTTTTCGCCAGTGTTTTGATCCCACGTAACAGGTGCTCTCGCAAACAAAATGTCCCAATAAGCGGCAATCCGCTTATTGGGACATTTTGTTTGCCAGAGCCTCGTCCGTTTATCGGCAGGTGCACCACTTGCAGGTGAGGTTGGCTTGGGACCCTAAGTTCTTGGTGGGAACCCTATGCACCCTTATAATTTAGTTTAGTGTTTATTTAGTTCAGGTATTGTATATTTAAGCGGTTTTCTTTTGCTTGCCCTGTTGGTTCTTTAATTTTTATAATCAAATAAGACATAAACAACTCCTTGATGTTTTAAATGCAGTAAAATACTTGAAAATCGAGTACAAAATAAACATGAAATTCAAGAACCAAGAAGAGTTCAAAAAAAATCACTTTGAAACCAATAATAAATGTAGTCACATTACCATGTTCTATTATGGTGCTGTATACGAAAATCTTATTACTGATATTTGTATTACTATCAATGGAGTAAATACGAGTATTTTAAACCTCCTTGAACTCTAAGTATCCATAAAATATAAGTGCAATTTTCACCTCTAGAATAAATCGTTTAATTTTAGTCACTGTATGAATCATTATGCATTCAAATAAATGAAATTATTACATATAGTGTAGATATGTAAAATGATTTAACAGTACTTATATATAACGTACAGCTACACTAACAGTAAATATAGCTACGGCAGATGCGCTATGATGTAGAAAAAATATTTGTGTTAAGTTATACATACAAGCTTGCTGTACTAAACTACTTTCAGAAATCATGCAGAAAAACATAAACAACAACCTTTCGTTAGACTAATACCGTTATAATGAAGTTAGAATACCACTATATTTTTTATATTAGAGATACAAATATAAACAAAGATTTTCTATAGGTATTTGATTCTTTGATCAAAGATTACTTTTCATCTACATGAAAAACCGTGGGAAACAGCTGGTATATCACATAACAAAGCATACAATACTGAACTTACTGAACTATACGACAAAATGCAAGCAAAAATTTCATGTAGTAAAGATTACGACCTGACGAAAGCAATGAAGTGACGTCATCGCTCAACTTTCTTAACAATTTCTCAGTTGCTTTCAACTATTCCTCGTCCCTTTAAACTTTATTTGTGTTACTGTCTTGTGAACATGTGGATGAATTGGGTAAAACGTTTTATCTTCTAGCGTAAGCATTATGTAGAAGGTCAAGATATTATTGTGACTTACCCACATGTTTCGTTCTGACATTGTTACCCTCGTGTGACTGATAGAGAGATAAGCGACTTAAAAATATAGCATTTATTGCTTGACACTACTTATATATTAGTAACTAGCTTTTGCCCGCTGCTTCGCGCGTCAATATAGTTAAGATGAAAAATGTTCTATATGAACTCCTCAACACAACACAACACTCTTATACTCCTCAAGTAGTATACATGCCAAATTTCACCTACTTGCGCCCAGTTGTTTCGGCTGTAGCGTGTCTGTCAGTCAGTTAGTAACGCAAGGATTTTATATATACAGATTAAAGTGATTCCAATGAAACGTAAAAAGTTAAACACAAACTCTGATTCCCTTTTCCACTCTCTTAGGGAAAGATTGTCCAAAATAAATGTCGTTGGGTTGGTTAACGTCATTTGAGGATCCAATATAGAAAGTATGAAGTTAATCTCTTGACGTATTCAAAAGGTTTCATACAAACTTTGACTACCTACCCTTTTAATCCCCTTAGGGTAAGAACCAATACACAAACTTTGAAGTAAATCCATTGAAGGAATAAAAAGTTTCATACAATCTCTGATAACCTGTTTGACTCCTCTTAGGGGAGGAATTTACAAAAATCCTCTCTCAGTGCGTCCCTACAATCCTCAAGGAACATACATGCCAAATGTCACCTACTTGCGGCCAGTAGTTTCGGCGAAAGCGTGTCTGTCAGTCGGTCAGTAACGCAAGGATTTTATATACATACTAGAGGACCCCCGCAGCTACGCCCGCATATTATTTTATTTTACCCGTCTTGGCCGATCCCGTGGGAATTTCGGGAAATCCCTTCTTAGTGCACCCCTACGGTCCCCAAGGAACATACATGCCAAATTTCAGCTTCCTGCACCCAATAGTTTCGGCTGTAGCGTGTCTGTCAGTCAGTCAGTAACGCAAGCATTTTATATATTAAGATTCTATAATGAAAAAGGTGAAATGTACGTACGTACTGCGTCAGTATTTCTTGAAGTAAACGAGCGCATAAACAACTGCGGTCTACATAGTCTGATTTTAAAATCATAAAAACTAACCGCAGTCAGATCTACCCGAGCTTCTCAGTCGAACAACACTCGATGAAGGAAGATAAAAATACAGACATTTAAATAAAACCTACATTTGAATTTGGTAACTTTCAGATTCTTTACAACAAATGATATAATACTAAACTACTTCATCATCACAGTCATCTGGCAACCACGACTGGTGTAACCTATGCCGAAACGTCGAAGGAAACACCATAGTGTTTAACCGATATTTTCAAATACTTACGCGACATAAACTGGTTACGTAAACATTACTTCATCATATTGCTAGTTTATTGTATTTCACCAACAATATTTTACATGCTGCGTCTAGCTATATCTGTACTTCATAACTAATACAGTTATGGCACCCGCATCTGTCACATCCCCTATTGGATTAGAACACTAATGGACTCCGCACCTTGACCACACATCCACGCGTAAGCTTGTCAAAGTAACGTTTATTATTTTAGCACCAAGGTAAATAAACTTTAAAGAGATATACATTCATATAATAGTGATATTGTAGGACTATTCAATTATAATACTTTCCTTTTTTTTAAAGACAACACCCGCCATAGGTCATAGTCCATCCTGTCTTGCGGCGAAATTATCAAATAGCAAGGTACTAAAGAACACTCAGATACCTCATATCTCGAACACGTATTTGATTCCATCTTGTATATGACGATCCCGCCAGTATTTTAAAGTACAGTATGGATGCTCAATACATAAAAAAAGCTAAAACGCCTCTTATATTTGCTTAAAAAGACTTACTTTGTTTATGACATACTACGAGTACGAAGGGCATGATCTGAAAACGCAAAGTTTTGCCATGAAATAAGATATAAAGATTGAAAGTGTTACGTCACGACATGTATCAGTATCAGTGTGAGCTCCACATAACATAGCAAATGCCATTAATACGGATATAAAGTGAAATGGCTCGGATTTAACTACGTTGCAAAAAGTTATCGCCTTCCAAAAATATATATATTGTAGTCGGTCATCAGACAACGACAAAAATTCATACACAGGCTAATCATAGAATATATTTGCTTTTTATATGCAGTAGTAAGTAGGTATATTGTTGTTATAATATAACTGTTTTTTTATATAATCCCTTGATGTCCCGCTTCAGGGCAAAGATCTACCTACTCTTCGTCCATATATCGTAAAAATAAATTTTATGTCAATATTGGTGCATCCAGACAACTCGGCAAGATTAAATAGCTAACTTTTAGTGACAATCTATGGAGTCACCTCGAGTGCTTTGTTATAAATGTCCTGCTCTATCATTCTGAAATATTGCTCTTCAAAAAGCTACTGCAGTGTGGATGCACTACCAAATAACATAAAGCAATAACTGAATAGTGAGCGGCGTTAGCCCAGTGTTGTACGTAACGGACTGCCGAGACCATGGTCTCGGGTTCGATGCCTAGTACCTCGGGCACACAGCTCTGACTTTTCAAAGTTAAGTTTGCATTAAAAATGTCTATTATCGCTCGCTTAATAATGTGGCCGGAGGATGGCAATAGGCTCGCCCCTATTAAATTGGGACCGAACCATAACTGGTGAAGTGTGGGTGTGTAATACACCTTTGCCTAACGCTTCGGGGATAAATGCGTGAAGTTATGTTATGTAACAGCTGAAATTATATTGAGCTAGGTACAAGCATTTCAATTATTGGAGAATGAAGCAGAGCCAAGACAGAGTATATGTTCTGTGACTTTGGCGGTCTCTCCAGTCCTGTACCGGTTACACTCGGCGGCATACGTCTACCAGTATGCTTCGATTTTCGCTACCTAGGTTCACTCCTGCAAGATCACGGCGAAATTGATCGGGATGTTAGGCAACGAATTAACGCAGGATGGATGAAATGGCGACAGGTCTCAGGCACAATATGCGATCACAAAATGCCTGTGAAGTTAAAAGTGCGCATGTATAAGGCGGTTATAAGGCCTGTCGTACTGTATGGAGCTGAGTGTTGGGCTACAAAGAAGATGGATGAGAAACAATTGCATGTTGCTGGGATTAGAATGTTACGATGGATGTGTGGAGTGACAAAAATTGACAGAATTAGGAATGATTACATTACAGGTAGTATGAAAGTGGCGCCCATTGATGAAAAGGTAAAAGGGAGTCGATTGGCCTGGTATGGTCATGTTATGCGAAGAGATGGGATGTACGTAGGTAAGACAGTGATGAATATGCACGTAGAAGGATGAAAAGGGGGAGGGCGGCCAAGGAAAAGGTGGATGGACTGTGTGATGGATATGAAAGAGAAAGGGATGAACGATCGGATGACTGGTGACAGAGAAGTATGGAAGCGAAGGACATACTGCGCCGACCCCAAATAAATTGGGACCAGGGCAAGACAATGATGATGACAAGCATTTCAATTCTTCCAATAAGACAATAGTGTGGGACAATAGTGTAGACTTAGCAACAAATTAATATAATCACTACTTGTCTTACTTCCATGATAATCTGCAGCTGTGGCAGCTGCAAGCAAATTCATGTTTTGCGAGAAAATTATAGAACAGCCTTTTACTTAAATATGAAAAGGATACCCAAGTTTAGAAAATACCTATTTTATTTACGCGATGTAAGACGCCCAATCTGCCCCTTACCAACTTAAAAACTAGCGTAATGTTACACGACTTGTTCCACAGAACATTTTACTCCATCTTCATTTCCGTATCTACTAAAACACATCGTGGCACTCCTAAAGGAAACCCGACGAGTAAAAAACTGTTTTCTCTTGACTAATAGCTTTAGGGTCACGTATTGTGGTCAAGATATTTTGTATGAAAAAAATGTGAGTCCATCCGTTACATAACATTAAGGGAATTTCTTTATAAAAAGCCAACAATACGCGTATACAATGGCTGGTGGACTTGAATATTTATTACTATAGATTAATCTTGCTGTAATTTTAGTGCCATGACTAGTGATAAGACGATTGGGTCGTTTTCTAGAGGATAAACTTTATGATATATGAATAAGTAGAGATCGAGTAGGATAGTAAGATAAGATAGTAATATACAAAATAAGTATTCTAGATTTATATATTTAAAGCTGTACGGAGTATATCCTGGGTATCCATTGTTATATCCGTCCTTGTTTGTTCTCGGCATATTAGGTTATTATAAATTAGAAATAAGGCGCGAAGTGGCACTTGCTATTTATTTGTTTAAGCTTTAAGGTATTACGGGGTAGGATTCAAAATCCACCGATTTTGTCGCAGTTTAGCTTTTGCGTTCCAAAGGATTACGTTGGGCGACGGCGGAAGCCGCCGCTACTAAAGTCACCGCGCGCGTGCACCAATCTGTTACAGAGGGCGCCACTCACTCGTACGTTGCGTGCGCTCAATGCGGTGGCCTGTGGCTGTGACCGATGTTGTCGATATATTATTCACCTGTTCACTGAGCGAATTCACTAAGGTCACATACAGTGTATCTACTTAGTGATAGTTGATAGTTTTTTTATTAGGGTGATTCTACGTTAAGAGGCACAATAGGTGGCAACGTAAAAAAATCATACTTTAATTGAAAATTTTTACGAAATAACAAACATATATAATAATAAGAAATGTTTACTTTCATACTACTAAATTGCAATACCTAAATTAACTTAACTTGGTTATAACAGCATGTTTACCTTCAAAAAAGTATCTACCCTGGCCTGTCACTTTACTATTCTGCAACAGAGTCTTTCAAATTTAATACATTTTCAATAGATTAAACATCTGAGCGTTATTGATTAAACAAAGTAGAGTCTATAACAATGTTAAATACATAAATAAACTCCCTGATAACTTTATCTTTCTTTAAAAAAATATAACTCAAATTTTGTCCCTCGTATTTTGAGTCTCCTACCCTGGTCATTTTTCGTCAGCTTCAAAATGCCGTTAAAGTATTTTATCCTAGCAAGGTTAAATATTGGAGCATTTGTTTTGAAGTGAAGTTAGCAAATAACCGTCCCGCGAGCCCCTCGCGGGCCCTCATTGGCGGAAAGTCCGATCATGCCACTCGGCTAGCGCGGATGTGTCGGTGATTGCAGTATCTCCACTGGTCAGTTTTATTTACCCGGTATTTACAGTAAAAGTTTGTTTGTAATTTCTATTAACTTTAATTTCTGCCTAGTTTACCGTGTTAGTTTGTTTTCACGAAACAATACATATTTATCTGGTTGTATTCATTTTTCAACGAAAACGTCTCTACCCTGTCGTATTTCCCCAGCCTAATGAGATGCCAGAGGAGAGACCTTAAGTCCAGGGTAGATACGGAAGTGTCATATTAGTGTTTTATTAATATTATACACGTATTATCCTAAGTAAAGCCGACATATGTTCACTTTAATACGTTATTTAATTTGATTTATGGTGTTTAATTGACTTTTACACTATATAGTAGTTTTATATTCTGAGTTTTTGTTACTTTGTTAGTATGATCCGAAAGAGTTTATTTTCAAAGTAATTGTCTGCTACTAAAGTACCCGTCAACAAACCTAAATAATGTCTTTCAGCTTAAGAATTTCATATATTTTTTAGATCATGGCTCCCCGAAAAAACTAACTGGTGAGGAAAGTTTTGAAAACCGCGCGAACAACGTCAGAGATCCCCGAAACAAACAGCTACAGTAGAAAGATAACCTGCTGTCCTCCCATACATGGTCAAGGGCGTGACCGACAAGATTGGCTACATCTTGAAGCGAGCTACAATCAAAATTTACTAAAAGCCGCCAACGAAGATAAATCAATTCTTACCACCTGTTAAAAGTGAGTTACCCTTACAAGAGGCCGAGGTTTACGAAATAGACTGCTGAGTGTGGGCTCTCATTGCACGCAACTTACATACTTGCTAGAAGAGGGGCCACTTTAGAGGTGGTGGGACCCGAGCCCATTATTCCCCTCCTTTCTGGTATTTATCGCAACCTAGTCAGAAACAGAACCAGGACTCAGCACAATCAGTCCTTGATTGGTATTGAAACATGTAGGCAGGCCAAGGAGGCCCTTCCCGCAGCAGACGGTAAAATAGCCAAACAAGTCCTCCGGCTGTTCAAACAACAACTGCGGACATTCACGGCCGCCTACATAGGACACGAATACTTTAATAAGCGTCTATTTACTATAGGAATCACTAACAGTCAGCGGGCTGTCAGTGTTTCCTGTAGTAAATAGTTTCGTCTGCTGCCATACAGGCTCTGCACAGCGGTGCAGAGCCTGTATGGCAGCAGACGAGACGGCAGCCCACCTGCTCCTCGACTGCCCTGAGGTCTTACAGTACCTGACTAGACACAGCACCCTGAGGGAAGCAGTGGGCTACATCAAGAGTCTGCTGGCCTTCCTCGAACAGCTGGGGTGGCTCGAGTGACAACACCATTCCCACCCGCACGTAAAATACACGCCAGGACGTGAAGTTGCGGCAACAGCCCGTGCTACCAAGTACCAAATGGGCTCTCATACATTGGACAAACCAAGAGAAGCATAGGCATTCGACTTTAGGAACATATACATAGCTGACATTAAACATAAATGCTCGACATGTTTGCTGTGCGTGAACATGTACAACAAGGAACCAACAAAGGAACACCGTTTTATTCCAAGGACGATACGTGAAGCTAGTGAAATTAAAAAACACCCTAATTTCAATAGGGAAGATGGTTGAATTGTTCCTCCGGCTTGTGACCCTGTTATCAGGCTAATGAAACCCAAGAAGGACAAATCACCAGAAGACATAAAAGCACAGTGAGCAAATTCTGCATAGATAGTAACACTAAAGATAAATATCACCTCAGTATGCCGTGACCACGGTTCCTGTAAAGAAACTGAAACGACGGCTATTAATAATTTAGAAAATATTTCTAGATCATTCGGTTTAAATGTATAGAATCCGTAAACCGTATTTTGATTTCAATATGTAATATAAGCGTAAACCCAAGAATATCTGATTTGATAGTTGCAAACTATCACAAAATTGTGTTTAATTAAAGTTGATTCTTACGAAAATGACGGTTTTCTCTTTAAGTATCCTACCCTGGCCTTCATGTCTCTACCCTGTATAGATTATCTCCCCTGGTCGAGGAAAACTCTTGTAAAAATAGAATAATTGACTGGCCATCTTAAACTAATGTACAAAATACATGATTACATAGATCGGTATCATAAAAAGTCATTATTTTAAACATTTACGTCGCGCCGCCTTTCTTAACATCAGATGCTCTCTTAACGTAGAATGACCCATTAGCTCAAACCTAATTGTCTACGTTTACCGCATTGGAGCTCTCTGTAATGGTAGATGTATGTGTGTTCTAAATAAATAAAATTAATAAAAAATCTTTGAAGGATTTCGATGACTCAAGTAAATAACTTTTGATTTTTTATCAAACAGTCCATATGCTCACTAAATCGCCGTAGTGAAAGACAGCGTTTTGCCGTTCATCGGATAAATAAAATGATACCTATTAAACACAAATATCATATCACATTTATCGTGTATTTTATTTAACGTAACTTTAGAATTTTCTTATTGTAAGATCCTTCTGAATATTGTTCTTTATTTATTGGTTGTATAAAATAAAGTATAAATAGTCTCCGAGACGCCATACATTTTGTAAACACACATTTAAGGTTTCGCAACCTTTGAATCAAATAAAATAAAGACAGCTTTGTAATGGCTTTGAATTTTTTATATTTGCGTTTTAGGAGTCTGAGGCGTCTTAGTGCCACAAAATACTAAAGACAGCACCTTATGTCACTATAACTTGATAATTTTAAATTTATTTTAGTTACTTTTGTTTGGATTTGGGATCGTTTGTTGTTAGTTAAATTGTGGCTAAATACATAGTAAAATTTAAATTTCCAAGCTTGGGCTTCACATGATATTTTATTACTACATATTTTTTAAATATCTCCATATATTTTAGTTTCATTGGTACTATGCTACGAATACTTTATTTTTACTTTGAATCCCATTGACTCCAATATAGTGCAGCTAAATATTTACCAACTTACTTACAAACAATCCGAACATCTTAATATATAAAATCCTTGCGTTACTGACTGACTGACAGACACGCTACAGCCGAAACTATTGGGCGCAGGAAGCTGAAATTTGGCATGTTTGTTCCTTGGGGACCGTAGGGGTGCAAGAAGGGATTTCCCGAAATTCCCACGGGATCGGCCAAAATGGATAAATTAAAAAAAATGCAGGCGTAGCTGCTGGCGTCCTCTAGTAGCTTATAAAATACCTCAGTACTCATGTCACTATACAGTTTACCTGCAGAGATGTACCTATATATATACGAATCAAATTAGAGCTCACAAGAGAAATAACAACAGTTTCTGGGAATGCCGTCATCAAAATTGATGATGAGGAGCCCTAAACCAAAGATTTCAGCCTTCCGTTTATAAACTTACTCGGTTAAATAAGTAAACATTATTTCCTGTAAAAGACAGCTCAAAAATTACGGTTAAGATTAAAAGACGTCATGGCTCCTTCAAGCTGTCAGTGCTTTTTGATTATATGCATTGGAAATTCCTACCAAATTGGAAGTCCCGGAAGCATATTGAATTTTGAGGTAAAAACTATGTAACTCCTAATAAGATACGATAAAATTAAGAGATTCGTAAAAGAGAAGGTTTATCAAAGAGATTTAAGGGAAAAGCCTTTATTTTACGCACGTAGCTACGCCCGCATGTTTTTTAGTTAACAGTTTCTTCCCAATATATAATATATTTCAAATTTTATACAAAAAATATTTTTCGTATTTCGAAATCTTTCTTTTTTTTCTATTCGAAATCTTTCCAGTGCACCCCTACGGTCCCCAAAAAAATATTGTGCCAACTTTCAGCTTCTTGCACTCTATACTTTAGGCTGTACATAGTCTGTCAGTCAGTCAGTATGGAAAGAATTTTATAATATTATTCATATTTTGATAGTCAACAAACCATTGAACTTTATTTTTCTACTCTCTAAAACGTCAAAAATTTATGTAAAACATCAACATTCCAATAAGCCAAGTGTACAATTTCTTCTTTTTTTCATTTCATGTAATATTTTAACGTTAGTACGAACCTATTTCAGCCAGCCTTATGTTTGACTGACTTACCTTACAGTAATGAAATTGCCGTCGGGGTTGAGTCGTATTAAATTAATACCGTTAACTCGCTCATAGCTCCTATTTCCCGAAACGTTTTTCTCTCTTTATTTAATTCAGATGATTATTTCGGATACTGTGTGGATTACGGCCTGCTATTTTGTGAAGTGTTTGAGGAAAACCGTTTCAATTTATAAATGGGTTCCTCTATTCAAGACTTTTGTTGGTTGAGTTATATTTTTTATATATTTAAACTTTTCTCGAGGTAATCGAGCAGTAGTACTCTTAAGCCAAACAGCAGGTTCATTCTTTTCTTCTTTGAACCTGAGACCCGCCACGTAGCAGTCTGTTGGTTCCTCTCCAATGCTATAATCTGCCAGCAATGGGTAAGTGTAACACGAGACTTTATTTTATACGGAAATACATATGATGTTTTCAAATAATCAACCTTTAAGTATAACCCAAACATGGTAAAGAAATTTTCTACCAAGATCAAAACATGTTGTTATTAACAACGCAGATCGTAATCTGAGACAAAAATAGCTTTAGTACATTTCCGGTACCAGATACTTTACATACATACATACATACATAGTCTCACGCCTATAACCCCGAAGAGGTAGGCAGAGGTGTATTTCTACACCCACTTTTCGCCAGATATAATTTAATTCCCACGTAATAAGGGGCGAGCCTATTGCCGTACTGGGCACATTTCCAGACTCCGTGCTGCTACTGAGAATTTCGTGACAGAAAATCCCAATAACACTGCCCGACCTAGGAATCGAACCCGGAACCTCCCGATCCCACGCGCACATTTATGCCGCGAGACCAACGAGGCAGTCGTATAGGGTTTGATGTCGAGTTTTTCGTCTCCACGTAAAGATGGTATTTGCATTGTGATAGATACTTATCATATCAGTGGATATTAATCACAGACCCAACCTTTAATAGAAACTGTATAGTTGGGTTTGCAAAGTATCCATTACTCAAGCATATCTTCCATATGCTTGAGTAGGTCTAACAGTTGTTTTCACGAAAGATTATTAGCACTGCCATATAATTTATCAGAATTACCGGACATTGAACAGTTTGTCTCACGAGTGACATAATACAAGTTGAGGATACCGACTATCCCTTGGAAAACTTTAATCCCTTATAACACCCAAGGGATTCGAATCATTTTTATTCAGGCCGGAAATTTCCAGCCAATTCTAGTTGTACTTATGTTTGAAATAATTACGTCATTTATGGTTATGCCTAAAAGTATTATAATAATATAACATATCGCAGCAATTGACACACGGTGATCTGATCTCAAAATATTTACAGCCCGTAGGAAATATGACAGCCAGATAACTGACAAACACGTTTATGTTTTTCTAAATACATATGTGTTCCAGACAAAGAACAAAGAATCATTTTCATCACTTCACACGAGGCGTTGTCCTGTGTGCTTATTGAATCCAAGAACTCGAATTAATTGGTAGTCTAATTCACAAATAATTAGACCAACAGACCAGTCAGAGAGTAGAACAGAATAATATACAAGAATAGAAAATTGTATAGACTAAATGATGAAATTCTTTCGATTCAATCCCCAGTCACGACGTCACTCATGTAATCCAAAAATTGACGTTTTGACACTAGGCTTTCATAGTATCAGTTTTTATCATAATTATATGTTAAATTGCCCCGATATAAGATATGAATGAAAATTATATATTAATATAACACAAAGTCTTCGCTCCTCATTTCAAACAGCGCATGCGGCCTAAAACCATTAATGACTTTAAGAGGACTACAAGAGCTAAACGCGAGTTTTATAATGCTTTAATGTATATGATTCAATGTAGTTAACACAATCAGAAAAATATATGATATTCTTCAGGATATAATCTAGTTAAGTAGTGTGTTGAAAACATAATACAACTAACTTTAATCAATTGTAAAAAAACACAAAAATACCTCTAAAAAATATTTTAACGAATAAAAACCATATTAAAATACATACAATCATTTTGATTTTTTGACAAATAATTTAACAAGCAACATACTAACGAAATACTGTTTTATTTTTTTAATCCAATCAATACATTTTCTGTAATTAATTTATTTCATGTTTTTAAAAAAGTTCTGAACGTCCCCCGTCGCGCTTCTCTTTCTTATGTATACAATCCGACAGTGACAGCAACAGCTCAACTCAATAGCTGTACTCGGCGCCTTAATGAGTAAAGGTCAAATGTAGGGACCGAGGCGAGGTAATCAAAAGGGTTAACTACTCTAATTCTGAGCTGTAAGTGGCATACAAAATAAGACATTATTACTGAAGGTACAATGGCGAAACAAATAGTTATTGATCTTTATTATTTACTAAACAAAGTCCGCCGCTACGTACGCTGTAGAGGTGTATCGACTCTTAGCTATCGTAAGATACGAGAGTGTTCATCGTCGCTTTTAAAAATCTTTGTTATTTTTCTCTCACGTTTCTAAGATAAGAGTGCTGTATATATTTATTTCTCCAACTCCTATAATAAACTTCTGAATTTTGTCGGGAGTTCACTGGTCTTAAAAATCGGTGTCTTCTATGGTCACTGTTGCTGAACCTGGCTACACAGGTGATGCAGTAGTGGCAATGAGGATGACATTAGTCCCATTAAAAACAAAAATGTTCACTGTCGCCACAAGCACCTAAATTCTACGATGGCTTTTTCTGACTAAACACTGATTTAAACATTATTACACACTATATGCCTTATACAGACTAAAATGTCATCATCAGCTCTGTATATAAACTGTCCCACTGGGCCGCTTCTCACTATGAAAAAGATAAGGCCATAGTCCGCCACGCTGGCCAAGTGCGGGTTGGCAGACTAAGCTGTTCAAGTCGGTTAGTAGGGATTATAAACCTTAAATAAACTACACTTCATTGGTAATACCAAGAAATGTTATCAGTAAAACAAAAAAACTGTTACATAGCGTTTTTGTTGATTCAATGTTTGTAAGCTTTACAAACATCGGTCATCAATATCGCTTTACATGGAAAAGCATCTAAGCATTCTCGACTAATGAATTTAATGATAATTTAATTTATCAATTTGTGATTATGTGATGTGCTTTAAACAGTATATTGCATTAAATTCTATAATATTTGGCATGAATAACTGGGTCATGTTCAACATTTTGTTTGCTCAACCAAGTAGGTATAGTAAAAAATATCTTAATATATAAAATCCTTGCGTTACTGACTGACTGACAGACACGCTACAGCCGAAACTATTGGGCGCAGGAAGCAGAAATTTGGCATGTAGGTATGTTCCTTGGGGACCGTAGGCGTGCAATAAGAAGGGATTTCCCGAAATTCCCACGGGATCGGCCAAAAAGGGTAAATTTAAAAAATTGCAGGCCTAGCTGCTTGCGTCTTCTAGTCTAATATATAAAATTCTCGTGTCACAGTTTTCGTTGCCATACTCCTCCGAAACGAAATTTTTTGTGCTTATCCGGTATCTATGAGAATCGGCCAACATCTATTTTTCAAAAAAAAAAAAAAAATTTTGCAAAACAACGTTTGCCGGGTCAGCTAGTTGTTATATAAAAATAATGTTCTTTGAGGACCGTCGGGTTGCACTAAGAAAGGATTTTCCGGAGTTCCCAAGGTAACGTGCAGAAATGATTATATCAAAATATAATGTGCGGGCATCCTCTAGTATAACATTTGAATTAATATGGTGTTTGAGATTATAAAAATTTTAGTACCTGCCCCACTTAAACTGCCCCAAATACTTTTTGGGTTGCCAAGAAAATAACTTTTCTAATGTTAAAATACGTTTGAACCTTATGTCAAATCTAGATTCGAAGAAAATGTATATTCAGAAATGCCACATAATTATATATTTTTTTCGTTTATGGAAAAAGCACAGATAAAAAAATTGGTTCGAAGTGACACTTTGTAGGCATCAATCTAAGACCCAAACGCTTATCACCAACAAAATTAAGTTCGCTTGCTTGTCCGTTTTTAAAATAATTAGAGGTTAAACAACTTACAGTTTCAAACTGCGTCATCTCTCTGCTCGGCTGACGTATGCTTATTTTGGTCTTGGCTTCGTGATCGGCGGCATCTGTACACAAAAAATACATTATTTAAATTCATATTTTGTATTAAACAGTTATTATTAATATAAAGTAAAAATTCAATAACCAATTGTATAAAAAACTGAATGTAACATTACATAAACCTTAAACACTAAGTTTAAGGTTTATGTAATGTTATATTCAAAACACTTTCAGGATTATTTTGTCAATCAACAATTTTCGCAGAAATAGCAATGATAGCGTACAAGTAAAGGTACACAAATAAACTATGTATTTATCACGGATAAAATAGTAAAATTCAGTATTGTAAAATTTTCGACTGGGTAACTTATTTTATTGAGGTGTAGTATCTGTGGAGCTAGGGCTTGTAGAGTTAGAGAGAGTGTAGAAGGTTGGCATCAAATTAGATATCATAACTTATTAGCAGTCAGTCAACATTTTCGTGAAAAAGTTTTTGTGTGGGTTCATATGTTCAGCTATAACATACATAATATATTATTATGGTCAGTTGTGCCCACATATCTCTTGACCTGCCATCGTAATTATTATGTTAAATGAAAATTCGTTGAAGGTGAATCGAATTTAAGTAGGTTAACGTTGTTAAGGCCACCGACGCATTCGCATGCGGGATTGAAATCAATAAAATTCTGTCAGTTGTATGGAAGCGTTTCGTATATCCTATGTCTGATTCTATAACACAGCAAGATTAATAAGTTGCATCCTTGTCGCTAGTGTACCGCAGATTACTGTGAAATCGATACACTTAAGCAGACACCGCGCGTTCTGTCAAGACAGAAACACTGAAATATTGTTTAATTTTAGTCTAAATTATCCCGAAATTACGCGGTTGGACACACCCCACCCAAAAGATGTCTACACACAGGTCACCAAAACTACAATGACTGTTTTACGTTCGGCACATGTTTCGTTGCCGCATTAGTTTCACAAAAGGTTCGCAGCCGCATGCGAACGCGTCAGTGTACTTGCAGCGTCTATAAATATGACGTCACACTAAAATAATTATGGCGTCCTTTGGAAGTCATCAAGTTTCTATTTAAAAGATAGATAGAAAATACTTCATTGTACAACAGGAAAGGTCAACGTGTCGTCAATATATTCCGTTACTGACTGAATGTCAGATAACGCACAGCCGAAACCAGAAGGCGCGAGAAACTGAAAATTGTCATGAATGTTTCTTGGAGATTATGCTCTCCACTAAGCTGCTGCACTAAGAAAGGATTTCTCGAAATTCCCCAGGGGTCAAGTAAAAAGGGTACAATAAATAAAATATTATGTGCGGATGCAGCTGCGGGAATCCTCTAGTTATTAACTAAAACACAATAAAATTCGTTTTAAAATATTTCCTGACTAGTTCGCTGCTCCTTTTTAATTAATTGTTTTTATTTAATTCATTTCGTAGCATATGAACATTTGTAATTCAACGTTTGAAATCACATCAATATTTGCTTGATTAATTCTCTGTTCACTGATTCGGAAAGATGAAATCAAGTGGGAATAGTATTTGTTTCATATTATTCAAAACGTTAAAATCCGTTAAATAATGTATTCTGTTTATGATTCTGTTAAATTCTAAATAAAAATAATCGTGTATTCTATTACATACATACATACATACATAGACTCACGCCTGTTCCCCGTAGGGGTAGGCAGAGGCATATTAAACAACAACAGTGTTTTGATCCCACGTAATAGGTGGCGAGCCTATTGCCGCTTATCGGGATATTTTGTTTGCCAGTGCCTCGTCCGTTGATCGGCAGGTGCACCACTTGCAGGTGAGGTTGGCTCGGGACCCTGAGTTCTTGGTGGGAACCCTATGCACCTATATATTCTATTTTGTACCCTAACTGACCTTTTAACACTCAGATGCACTGAATAATAAAAGTTAGCTTACATAATGGATGAAAATACACATCATGTTAAATACATTTAATCATAATAATAATAATCATAATCATACGTTTATTTGTCAGAATATTGTTACCATAGGTGTTACAAAAACAATGATGTCCATAATATTCTGCTGTTTCCAGCGTACAAATGCATACAGACATAGGAGTTAATGGTAATATAATCATAATAATAGTACTGCAGATAAATATTCATTAAATACAAAAACTAAAAACAATGTCAATTATGTAATGTTAAATGTCCAGTTTGATATTTATGTCAAATTTTTCATTCAAAAAGTCATTGGTTGTGTAATAACATTTCTCTAATAGATACTTGAATAATGTATTTTTAAATGTTATAAAATTCAATGTTTTAAACGCATTGGGTAATTTATTATAAATGCGTATTGCCATACAAAATACATTATTTGAAAATAATGAAATCCTTTGTTGGGGTACATTTAGATTATGAGTTTGCCGACTTTTCCTAATTACAACATCATTATGCATTTCAAATAAATTTATGTGTTTATGTACAAAGATACAAATTTCAAATATATAAGGCATAAATATATTTAACAGTGTCAGTACGATTATAGATATGCGTACATGAATATTAGTTCATTTTGTTTATTCAATTTACCGAGTACCTAAAAATAAGACTAAAAATACACCGACCATAATAATAAGAGACATTCTATATAAAAATATAGATAGTTATGTGTACGTTGGCAACAGATCGGCAAAGCAAGGCAACGTTGACTAAGGTCACCACGTGAAGGGATGACCGCTTGCTGGGGTATAAGGGCTCAATCAGACAGAGAGCGGTCACGCGGTCAAGCGTTCAAGCGGTCAGTTTTGCGTTCTTTGTGTTGTAATACGTTACATAGGTCCTATCAGACAGAGAGCAGTTACGCGGTACATTATGTAAAGCGAGAGCGATACTGTTCTTCAAAAGGTAAGAAGCCTTCACCTTCGATCCCTGTTTTTGTCTCAGTATACTAAAGCCTTACGCTAAGGCAGCGATAGCCTAGTCGAGATACCAACGGACTGCCATGCAGAGAGTATTCGAGAGGGTTCGAATCCACTGCGCGCACCACTGACTTTTCGGAGTTATGTGCGTATTGAATTGTTAATTATCGCTGGTCTCGTGCCTCGGAGAGCACGTTAAGCCGTCGTCGGTCCCGGCTGTCATGAAGACCTTTGACAGTCGTAATAGGACGTCAGTACCTCTAAAAATAAACTGACACTAGTCTAAACCATGGAATATCGCTATCCCTTCGGGTTGCGGAGGCAGTCTTCGTGGAAAAGCTAATATTCCGCCAAAATCCGGTTAGACTAGAAAGCGGACCCCAGGTTGAGATTGGGATAACGCTAGGAGAATGATGATGATACTGAAGCGTTACGCCATATCGGAGCCATCGGAGTTATCGCCTTCGGATGGCCCATAAGTTCGAAACCAGTCCATACACAGTCACGAAAAAAATACAAATCAAAAGTACTATAAATCATCTGTTTCCTAGAAAAGTACAACAATAAATATTTTCCTAGACTAAGTCGTAATAAAACAATCCGAGCTTCAATAACGTTTATTCGAGTTACATTTTGTAGTTGGGATCTGTTCTCTATATTGTTTTAAGATATATTTCCCAAGTTTACCAAGAGCCTTAACTCAAACGCACACTTTCGCATTGTTTTATTAGATTCTTTTAACAACATAACATGGAAATTTCCTTGAAATAATACAGGTTTGTTTTATTGTACTGTCAACATATTTTAGTAAACAGTAGATTTTCAGGAAATGTAGTTGAGTAGTATTTACAACTAGCTTTATGAATTTTATGAAAAGTCTGTTGTAAAAGATTAAAATTTTTGCTTGCTACACTCACGCCTGTGCCCCCGAATGAGTAGGCAGAGGTGTATAATATTACACCCAAATTTTGCCATGAATTTTAAGGTCCCACATAATAGGTGGAGAGCCTATTGCCGCTACCGGGCACATCACCAGACTCCGTGCTGCTACTGAGAATTTAGAAAAACTCAGTAACACTGGTTGCTAAAGTAGATTGGAATACAAGATACATTCAGTCAAAAAAAGTATCGGGATTGGATTATTTGTTTATGGTACCAAATTCAAATTTTTGTTTTTTTATTGTTGTTAGATTGGCACAACTGTTTCCCATTTTAGCGCGGCGTTTGAGTTGCATCTGTTATTTATATTAAATATAGTGCTGGCTTTAGTTATATCATATAAAGTGTATATTGCGAATTTCATAATGGACAAAAACATCGAACAAAGAGTTTGTCTTAAATTTTGCATCGCTAATGGAATTTCGTGTTCGAAGTCAATGAAAACAATGAAAATGTTAAACTCGAGCTTATGAGTGGTACAAAGCGTTCAAAAGCGGTCGAGATGCATGGAAGATTTGTCTCGCACTGGTAGGCCATCAAAGACTGCAACTGAAGTTAACATCGCAAAAGTGAAGGAAACAGTGACTGAAAATCCTCATTCAACTTTCAGAGAGATAGCCGCCGAACTTTCTGTATCTCACGTGTCGATCAATACCATTTTAACTAATCATTTGGGTGTGAAACATGTTGCCACTCGGCTAGTCTAGTAGTAGAATTTTCTCCAAAAACTCAATCGCATGAGAGTCACTGAGGACATGCTACAACGAGTCAATTCCGACACAACATTCAACTAACGCATTGTTACTGGTGACGAGACGTGTGTTTACGACAAGCTTCGGAGTGGCGCCTTCCAACAGAACCCAAACCGAAAAAAGCACGCCAAACAAGTTCAAAATTCAAAGTCATGTTGAGTGTTTTCTTTGACTATCGCGGTGTTGTGCACACGGAGTTCTTACCGGAAGGTCAAACAGTAAATAAGGAATATTATTTGAGCATTATGCTGTGTTTAAGAGAGCAAATTCGACAAAAAGGCCAGATTTGTGGAAAGATTTTTTTTGGCTTTTGTACCACGATAATTCGCCTGCGCACAAGGCCATCATTGTGAACGAATTTTTGACCAAACACTCAACAAATACCATCAAACAACCACCATATTCACTAGATATGGCTCCAGCTGACTTCTTTCTTTTTCCTAAACTCAAAATACCACTGTGTGGCACCCGTTTTCAATCGGTAAAAGACATAAAGGAGAATTGGATTGGATTATTAATTGGCGTAAGTGTATCGTTTCTGAAGGAGCATACTTTGAAAGTGATAAAATAAAGGACTATGGGCAAAAATGAATGGGGTCCTTCCCCATATACCAACACACCTGGAACTGATGCCAATGTGTACCTTAAGTTTCCACTATTTGATTATAATCCTTCTTTTTACTTAAATCCATGGGGTATATCCATAAAAAACAATTGATTATTATTAATTATTAACCTATTTTTTCATTTTACTCTTGCAAGTTATTTTAACATTATGGTTATATTACAGCACAAAACATGATTTAGTAACGATACAAAATAAAAATAATGTATTTTTAATCATATACTTACATTTAAATGTATATGAACGAATAATACGAAAATAAAAACTAAAGTAGAAGAAGTGCGAAAATGGCTGCTAACCTTAAATGGAACTGGGCATGTCTGCCGTATACATGAGGATCGTTGGGCGAAAATCTTGACACTGTGGGTGCCAGAAAATGGTCGTCGTCGCCGGAGTTAGCCCCGAAAACAGTGGCGAGATGACCTTGACGCCTACCACAAGAGTTGGCTTGAGATTTCAGGCGACAAGAGAGCGTGGAAAGCTCTGGGGGAGGCCTTTGCCCAGCAGTGGGACAGTACAGACTAAAGAAAAATATTAATCATTTAAAGTAATTGTCATAATAATAGTGTGACGGCCGATGTCATGTCAAACCGTCGTCACGAAACACAATAATTTATTAGCAAAGAGGTTTGAAGACTATTTTATTATTTGGAAATGAGTTTTTAGTTCGATGACGTATACACTCTGTCAAGTGTTCGCCAAATTCACCAGTCATTGACATCAAGGCGATGGCCGTGCGGATAACACATTCCGTTCACGTTCTGAAGGCGTGGGTTCAAACCCCAGTCAAAACTGTTATGTGGATTATGGTTTTTATGAAATTTGGAAAATGTTTATGAATATTTGGCAAATATTTAAAAGATTATTTAAATATTTCGAGTAAAAATTAGAAAATTCTAGAAACTTTAAGAAGGAATGGAAAGGTTAAAAAGAGACAGGAGATGGAAAAACAATTGAATAACGAAAAGACAATCGAAATTAGTAGATCTAGAACATTCTTAGGGGTATATAAGGCGGTGTAGACGCGCTAAGCGCCAGTTTAAGTTGAAAAGTGGTAAAGTGAAGAAGAAAAGGAAGAAGTAAAGGAAGAAGGAAGAAGTAAAGGAAGAAAGAAGAAGTAATAAAAAGTGAAGTGAAAGTATAGTGCAGTAAAGTGCAGTGAAGTGCAGTGAAAAGTGCAGTGAAAAAAAAACCGCTAGTGTTGGTGCTGTCTGCGTCGGAATTAAACGGCGTGTCGTGTGTCAAGTCGAATAAAGTGTCATCAGTGCTACTCGGTGTTTCCTTTCAATCCCGTTACCCCGTCCGTAACAATTGGTGTCAGAAGTGGGATTGGAAGGACTAAAGACGCCGGTCATGCCGAGGGAAGGGCCTACGACACGTGCGAGGGCTGCCGCTCAAGAACAAGGCGACTCTAACCCGGAAGTTGTAGGTAGGGAAGCTCCTTCGCAAGGAGGCGGATCCGAAGGAGGGGTCCGCGTCCTTGCGAACGTCCGCATGCGCAGCTAACCCGCTATCTCTCGCAGACCTCGCGGCAATATTCCAGCAAACCTCGCAGTGACTCGAATCTCGACTCGAACAAAACTCGCAGCAGCTCAAGTCCGAACTCCAGCAAAACTCGCAGCAGCTCAAATCCGAACTGCAGCAAAACTCGCAGCAACTCAGCGAGATAAAGGAGAGCCAGGATGAGATTCGCCGTTATATATCTGAGAACGCTCGTAAGATTGCCGAGATAGAGATGTGTATCGGTAAAGTGCAATCTCGCGTGACTACCATTGAGGAAGAGATGCAGACCCGCATGGCGTCAGTAGAATCAGAAGAGGTGCAGACCCGCATGGCGTCAGTCGTATCGGAAGAGGTGCAGTCCCGCATGGCGTCAGTATCGGAAGAGATACACACCCGTATAGCTACGATAGAGGAGGAGTTAAAGAAGATGAAGTCCAACAGCCCTTCGGTTTCTATCAACTCATCAAGTTCTAGTGGTTATTTAAAAGTACCATTATTCGATGGAAACACTTCCTGGGAGGCCTACAGAATACAGTTCGAAGCCGCTTCTATTAGCAACGGTTGGGATGTCGACCAGGCTAAGTTTGCACTTATCTTGGCATTGCGTGGAGAAGCATTGTCGGTGCTTGAGGCCGTGGGAAAGGACGCCACTTACGCACAGCTGTTTGAGGCTCTAGAATCCAGATTTGGAGACGAGCACTTAAAATATGTGTTCCGAGCCAAGTTACGCAACCGCCGTCAGTATCCGAACGAATCCTTGCAGCAGTGGGCGATGGAAGTGACGAAGATGGTGCGAAAAGCTTATCAGTCGACACCCGTGGAACAAGTTCAAAGCATGCGACTCCAGGCGTTCATCGACGGAATTTATGACGATGAAGTTAGAGCTGCCGTGCGCCTGAAACACCACAACAATGTTAAAGACGCATTAGCACATGCTCTAGAAGTGGAGGCTTTTCGACAAGAAATTACGAGTGATCAAGACAGAGTTATTGCAGCGGAAGTAGAGAGAACTGGTCGCAGATCTTTTGTCCTAAAGTGTTATTACTGTAGACGTAGCTGTCCGAAACATGTAGCAGAAAGGCGTAAGATTGTCGCTAGTGTTCAAGTGTTGAAAGATGATCAGGAAGCAATTACAGCCAAGACTTCAATGCAAGCGCTGTTCAGAAGACGGAAAGCTCCGAAAGTTCGTATTCGACAACGCACGGATGGAAATGGTTTAACTATCGATGGAGCAGTCAATGGCGTTCTATGTTCGCTGACCCTGGACACCGGTGCGACACGAACGGTTATAGGAACTCGTTTGACAAGAAAGAACGGAAAGATTCTAACGCCGTCAACTTCACCTCGACTGACGACGGCTAACGGTCAGTACATCCCAGTTATAGGCGAACAGATGGTGGCTATAAAAATCGGTGACAACCTTTACTGGCAACGAGCGGTGATTGCAGACATCGTAGACGATTGTATTGTTGGGCTGGATTTCTTTACAGATCATCAGTGCAGATTAGACATTAAATGTGGTATACTTAAGTGTGGAGATGTGGAAATTCCAATGAAAGGTGGTAGCATGGGGAAAGTTTTGTGCCTCAAAGAAAGCAAACTTACACATAGATCACAGGCTTCTATAGCTACGAAGTTAGATGATTTGGTCCATGTCGATAGGAGAGCGGTGTATTATGGGTTTAAGGATGCGCGGGACGCGCATGTCTTAGAGGGGGGTAGTGTGACGGCCGATGTCATGTCAAACCGTCGTCACGAAACACAATAATTTATTAGCAAAGAGGTTTGAAGACTATTTTATTATTTGGAAATGAGTTTTTAGTTCGATGACGTATACACTCTGTCAAGTGTTCGCCAAATTCACCAGTCATTGACATCAAGGCGATGGCCGTGCGGATAACACATTCCGTTCACGTTCTGAAGGCGTGGGTTCAAACCCCAGTCAAAACTGTTATGTGGATTATGGTTTTTATGAAATTTGGAAAATGTTTATGAATATTTGGCAAATATTTAAAAGATTATTTAAATATTTCGAGTAAAAATTAGAAAATTCTAGAAACTTTAAGAAGGAATGGAAAGGTTAAAAAGAGACAGGAGATGGAAAAACAATTGAATAACGAAAAGACAATCGAAATTAGTAGATCTAGAACATTCTTAGGGGTATATAAGGCGGTGTAGACGCGCTAAGCGCCAGTTTAAGTTGAAAAGTGGTAAAGTGAAAAAGAAAAGGAACAAGTAAAGGAAGAAGGAAGAAGTAAAGGAAGAAAGAAGAAGTAATAAAAAGTGAAGTGAAAGTATAGTGCAGTAAAGTGCAGTAAAGTGCAGTGAAGTGCAGTGAAAAGTGCAGTGAAAAGTGCAGTGCAAAAAAAAACGCTAGTGTTGGTGCTGTCTGCGTCGGAATTAAACGGCGTGTCGTGTGTCAAGTCGAATAAAGTGTCATCAGTGCTACTCGGTGTTTCCTTTCAATCCCGTTACCCCGTCCGTAACAATAGTAATATTAATCATATAAAGGAGAGGCCTAGTCCAGCAGTGGACTGTTAAAGGCTGATGATGATGATGATGATGAAAGTAATTGTCTTCTAATATTCATTCTTGCAATGCTCATAGTAGGCAAATAACAATAGTAATAGAGTGTTAATATTACTGGTCTATTTTTATATACTATATTGACGACCGGTTGGCGCCGCGGGAGTGTAAGCGACTGCTACGCCGAAGGTCGCGGGTTCGATTTCTGCTCAAGTCCAACATCTGTGTGCATGAACATGGATGTTTGTCTTGGTCTGGGTGTTTCTATATATAATATGTATGTATTTACAAAAAAAAGAAGTAGGTATATATGTATGTTTATCCATTATCTAGTACCTTTATTACAAGCTTCTGCTTAGTTTGGGACTAGATGGTGTTGTGTGGATGTGGTAGAATGTACCATAATAGATAAATGAGAAGGTCTTCTTTCTCTTAGCGTTATCCCAGTTTCAATCTGGGGTCCGCTTACTAGTCTAACCGGATTTGGCTGAATATTAGCTTTTCCGCAGAGCGACTGCCTGTCTGACCTCCGCAACCCGCAGGGATAGCGATATTCCATGGTTTAGACTAGTGTCAGTTTATTTAGAAGGTACTGACACCCTGTAACGACTGTCAAAGATCTTCATGACAACCGGGACCGACGGCTTAACGTGCTCTCCGAGGCACGGGACAAGCGATAATTAACAATTCAATACGCACGTAACTCCGAAAAGTCATTGGTGCGCGCCGTGGATTCGAACCCGATACCCTCTGCATGGCAGTCTGTTGGTATATCCACTCGGCTATCGCTGCCTTGTTAAATGAGTAGGTATTTTACAATTAATCGTCAATAATGGGTCAACAAAATATTTGTTTAAACGTTAATTACTATGACAACCCCATGCATTTGGGCAATGTCGCCATAGTAAAAAAATATAATCTTGCCAAGGTGTGTCGATTGAGCTTTCATTTCATTTCTGTTGATGGGTGGGGACGATTCCGCCCATGGTCCTTTGGATGAATAACAAACAGTTCGTGTATTTTTGATCTTTTTCCGGTACTGTCTGACGGAGTAGTACTTTTAATTTCAGTCCTGTTTGGGCGAAAGTATTGAGAAACATCATTCTACTCATCCAACTTTCTACTGTATTTCTTAATTTGACAGTGATAGTACCTTCTTGGCTAACATAGAATTTCAGTGTGATATACTCTCTTTACTAAAGCGTCGAGGTGCACAATCTTAAGACTTCCGGGAATAACTCTCATCGAACTCGTTCAATAAGTCTGGTTCCCAGAGGACCAATTACTACTTCGTAACATTGAATATCTTGTGCCTTTTACATTAGAAACTGGCTTCTACATTCGTTGGTAATGTTTAGAAAAAACACGTAAGTACATTTCCTTTTATTTTTTAAAAGATAAGCCATCTTTAAAAAAAATACGCATTAGGAATCTATTCTGTGTATCGGGCGACTTTAAAAGGGCCAAAATCAATTAACAAAACGTACATAATTATAACACTCAGATTTTAAAAACAATTTGTGGATCATGCAACATGTTGGGTCGTTTTGTAGTCGAAAAAGCACAGTGCAGTAATAAACGACCTAACGACCGCTAAAACCTTTACACCACATTATGTGCAGCACAGTGCAGCGTGTTTGATTGTTAACTTGTCCTTCTTTCTCGTCGCAACAGAGCAATGTGATGGTTTGACAAGAGTTATGTAGCTTCGCCAGCAGATATTTTTTAATTTAAGTGATTTACATTTTTCTGGATCCTGTGAGAATTTCGAGAAAACCATTCTCAGTGCATCACCACACACACATACACACATCAAAAAAGACTAATGAACACATACTATTTCATATTATTAATCAATTATTATATCATTTCTTACCAAGAAGGTAATACCTATGTAAACTTTTTTGATCTAGAGGACATACTGGCTGGTTGTAAAAAAAATTCGAGTATCATTTTTTTTTTCACAAATTCAAAATCGAATGCATTTGTTCGAATTTTATAGCGTTTTCTTTGCTTATTAAAATTGTATTCTGTATCAATTTTATGATTTAAACAATAATTTGAAAAAGTTTTGAACAAATTTGGACTTTGAGACATTTTTTATGTCATGGAGCGACGTCATTTGAACGCAGCTGAAAATGCAAAGAGCTATATAATAGGGATGTTGCAAGCGGGAAGAAGTCAATCTCAGGTATCTCGGTATTTTGGTATCAACAGAAGCGTTATTTGCCGTCTTCACCAGCGTTACACTAACACGGGAGATCCTGCTGAGCAGCACCCAGGTCGAGGTAGGTGTACAACCACACGGCAAGATCGATACATACAACTGACTGCAAAACGCAAAGCCGATGTTAACCGTCCGAGAGATAGGTTTAAGGCAACAAAATTCAACTGGTGTTGCTGTTAGCTGCCAAACTGTGCGAAATCGACTGCACGAGTATGGCCTACGAGCGCGACGGCCAATTAGGTGCCCACCGAGACGTCACGGGAATCGCGCTCGTCGAAATGAATGGTGTAGGGAACACATTACATGGACCCGGGAACAATGGGATAAAATGTTAATTTGCGATGAGTCTCGAGTGTCTCTCATGCCTGATACTAGAAGGGTAAGAGTGTACCGTCGTCCTGGAAATACTGAAAGACTGAGGTATGTTCAGGAAGTGCATCTATACAACGGCTCAACAGTTATGGTATGGGCGGGTATTATGAAGAACAGATGAACTGAGCTCGTTTTTGTAAACGGTAACATGACCGCTATAAATTACGTTGAGGATGTTCTAAGGCCTTATGTCCGTCCATTCGCACAAACGCTTGGCTCCGATTTCATGTTGATGCATGACAATGCGCGTTCGCATACAGCTTTGCACACACGGGAGTACTTTGCAAGGGAAAACATCCTGGTATTGCTTTGGCCTGCACAATCGCCAGACCTCAACCCCATCGAGCATGCATGGGACATGCTCCAGAGACGTGTTTTAAAGGACTTGGATGGAGTGACAACAACCCAACAACTGATGGACTTACTAAAATTTCATTGGGAGCGATTGCCGCAGGATAACATTAACAATCTCATCAATTCTATGAATAATCGGTGCCAGCAAGTTCTCAATAACAAAGGAGGCCACACTTTGTATTAAATAATGCAATTTTTGTACAACCATTTAATTTTAGTTTAAGTTTAGTTGATGAGGCACCTTACTTTGTACTACGTCCATACAGTACTTACTCATAATTATTGTTATTTAAGATTATTAAAAAAGAATAAAAAATCTTATTGTTGTTTAATATCAAAAAAGCATTAAAAATAATATAAATAAGAAAATACTAAGGATTTAATGCGAAAACACATTGTAAAATTGAAATTTGTATGTGTTGCTTAGAGTTTTTTGATGTGTGTACATACCAGAGTTCAGCTTCTTGCGCCACATAGTTTTGGCTGGGTGATGCCTGTCAGTCAGCAATACAAGAATTTTATATAGGTATTAGCTGTTTTCCGCGGTTTCAGCCGCGTCCTGAGGGAACTACTTCGCGTACCCGGTTCATTTATAGCCATGGTACATCAGCTATCCCGTCGAAATCGGTCCAGCCGTTCCAGAGATTAGCGAGAACAAACAGACAGACAAAAATTGTAAAATAAATACATTTCGTTATATGTACCGTGTATACATCCATATGCATTAAGTAAAAAGCAGTTATTTTAATATTACAAACAGGCACTCCAATTTTATATATTTATGATAAAGGCCGTAGAAGTGTCGAGTGACATGAGCTTTTTACAGAACTATGGAAGTCTAGTTATTACATATACTTAGGCAAAATTGATTTCGTTTAGTTTCTCTGGGTCTTGGGATCTTATTGATGTCGTGATGTAGTATTCATGTAAGGTTCTTAGAGATAGGCCTCATTTGTATCTGACATGTAAAAGGTGGTGTGTCGAGGTATATATAATTCTGTGTCTGTGTCCCAGAAAAGTTACTATTCTGTAACTTTCTTATTACAATACCCACAAATACGAAATGGTTAAAATCATAGGATATAAGTACGTTTTCATGTACCTACTGTTGTATTCGAAATCTAGGACGTTTCATGTGAAGGAAAAGTTTTTGCTATTTTAAAGCGATATTATTTGTTGTTCAGTAACATAATTTATAACGAGTTGGCGAGATCATAGATCGCAGAAAAGAAAGAAATTCAAAATTCAAACTCATTTATTCATATAGGTTACAAAAGCAACACTTATGAACGTCGATTCTTTTTTTACAACTAGGTTCGGGATGGTAGGGCTATGAGAAGAGCCTGGAAGAAACTCATGCCACTCTTTTTTAAATCAGAATCCTAATCTTTATAAAAATATTGTTTACGTTAGAGTAAATAAAAAGCACTAGTTCTAAAATATAATCTAGCTCACTTTAAGTTGAAGTTTTAAAAACGTAACTCAACTCTTTGGCAATGAGCTCGTCAAAAAAGTCAAACTTAAACAAAGTGGAACTCATTTATGATATTAAAAGTTGTGGTTGGTCTAAGCGCCGTGGCCTTTGACCGAAAGTTAAAGATCCACAATTCGTGGTTTCGGGTTATCCATTGTAATTACTATACAGTCTATGAAAGGCTCGATTGTTTTCTACAATACATTCAAAGTTTAAAAGAATGTAATAATTGGATCACGCGATTAGTGGCAACAGTCTTGGCGTTACCTCAATAGACTGGCAAAGTAAAGCAACCGTCACAGAGGTCACAACTCGGATGGGTGACCGCTTGTTGCGACATAAATATTATAGTACTACCCTGTTTCGGACAGTACGTAATATCATTGGTGAGGTTATGTCAAAGGCTGGTCTACAAACTAAACATCAGTTGGCCGCACATTCGAGCGAAAAAAGAAAGCAGAAATATTTCGGTATTATTAGGAGTACCGTCCGTGTGACAGACTGGGAATTGTTTGTAGACACAGTGGAAGCTAATTTATATTCATCCAGTTGTTCTTAAGCAATCAAATGTCTGACATATATTACTGAGACTCTCAGCGATGACAAATTACAATGTACAATTACCTGTATCTTCACTGATGTCAGGCCTGGAACTAAGTTAAGGAAAAACAAACAAAACTAAGGTGGCCACGATAGATTGAATGAATTATCCACTTAGCTGTTCCGCTTAGGTAGATCGGATATTGAATCCGGCGGTTAGAGATGAATGAGGCAGTAAAGGTGCCAACAGACCTGGGTATGAACCCGATATGTTCCCATACACAGGGTATTGACTTTAGCATTTTACTTTAGGCAACTCGTTTGCCAATAATGACTATTGGTTAACGAAATGTCTAAAATAAAATTCTTTGTCATATAGAAAGCTAAAATATTTACACACACAAATACTTCTTCATTCTTTAAGTTAATAAAATATAATTCGCTCCGAAACTAGCCGTGGCGTGATCACCTCACCATAAACCACTCTCGTGAGCTCAGATCCAAGGGTGTTTAAGTAAGATTCGCACTCTCCACTTCTAGGTTATTTAACTGAAGTGAACCTGATTCTCTAGATATATATTGATTGAACACTAATAGTCCTTAATATCTAAATAAGGTCAATTTTCTCAATAAATGTAACGTTATGGGAATCATTTGTCAACAGTGAGTCAAACTTGCGCCAACTAGTTCCAAAGCCTATTTAATTTTTTGTGTACACATGCTGACTAAAGTTAATTGCTAACCCTAATCATAACAAAACCTTATTGGATCTAAACCTCTTAAGATCTTACTGTTCAATATCACTCCTATATTCCTTTGTGAGGCATGTCACAAATATACTAGGAAACAGGCTGGCGCCACGACTAATGTAATAGTCCCGAACGTGACCAAAACGGGACACACAAACTAGATATTGTTATTACTGAACCGAAGCACCTACATACACTGGATACTGGCATGCCTTAGGCCTATTTCATATTGGCCATGCACGTTCCTCGAGCGGGTACTTCGGCGTCTACTGTACAAATCTACAAAGTAAACACCGAACACGCCGAACGGAGGCAGGGCGGACGCCGGACAGTGCACGCTCGGGGAACGCAAATGCCGAATGTGAGGGAGGCTTTAGTCGTTCTCAAAGGTACGACAATAAGATACGCATTTTTTCGTATGTTTTATGTTATTTGTCCTAGCTTATAATAAATGTATGTTGTTTAACCCCTGCCTGAATAACACCATAGACCTGGTTATGGGTCAATGCTCGGCTGTGCTGTCATTCTTGCTTGTCGAATTTTATTTGGTGTTAGAGATTTGCCGACAAAAATCCAATAAGGTTTTACCAATATAAGGTTGAAATTTAGCGTTCTTGTCACATCAGCGATATAATATTTTTTTTTTGTAACAAGTATAGTGTTTATAAACGATATGCTTTGAGAGATTGTACACAACTGCCTAAGATAATAGTATCGAAATATTTATGAAAAACACATGTAAAATTAAGTATTCAAACGCAAAGCGCGATAGCCTCGTGGAGATACCAACAGACTGCCATGCAGAGGGTACCGAATACACAGCGTGCACCAATTACTTTGGAGTTATGTGCGTATTGAATTGCTAACTATCGCTTGTTGCCTGCGTCCCAGTTGTTATGAAATTCTTTGACAATCTTTCTAAGGGGTGACTAAAGGGACACAAGTCTCAACCATGGAATACCCTTCTTTCTTCTTCTTCTCGAGTCGTTGGTATAGAATTCAAAATGCACCAGCCCAGTATGTGGCCACAGCAACGGAATTGTCGGTGCCTTGACATACATCGGCCCCCGAACATCTGTGCGGACACATAGGACACCTTAGCAGATGACTCATGAATCATGAGTCATCTGCTAATCATGAGTCATGATCTGTTCGGGAGCGCCACAGTCGCACTGCATGTAAGCCGAGTCAATCATACCCCATTTCGCTAGGTCGTGTCTGCAGCGGCCAACCTGGCTTCGTAAATGATTCAGGGATTTCCATATGAGCCACTGCAGATTACTTCCGGGGGTTAGATGTTCTTTGACTTCTACATAGTTCGCAGGGGGTGGAACTGTCTCATGCCATGTTTTTTTCTTAAACTAGTCGGATGGTCTTGACTAGCCTCAGTATATCGCAAGAAGCTTCTGCGGCTTTTTAGTCTACCACGGGGCAATCTATGGTTGTGCAACGGGTGTCGAGGGTCCTCTTCCTAGCGGCGTTTCTCAACAGCGCAGGCCACTTCTGGGCGAACCGCGGGCGGGGCAATGCCTCCCAGAGGGTAGATTTTATTTAGAGGAGTGGGCTTTAGACATCCTAATATTATGCGACACGTTTCGTTCAGTGCAAAGTCGGCTTGTTTTGCGTGAGCAGATCAATGCCACACTGAACACGCAAATTCACCCGCGGAGTAGCTTAAAGAATATCCTAAGGGCTGCGGAGGTCAGACAGGCGACTGCCTGTCGGACGCGCTCCGTGGAAAAGCTAATATTCAGTCAAATCTGGTTAGACTAGTAAAAAAAACCCGGGTTACAACTGGGATATCGCTAGGCGGATGAAGAAAGTGTCTACCCTATTATAGTGATATAGTTTCATGTTATAATATTTGGCAAACATCTGTTAAATAGTCAATGTTGACGCATAGGTAAATATATTTTCCATTTTTCACGCGCGAGGAGATGAAATGTAAACAAGTTCTGCTATAAAGCAAAACGTACCTTAACTAGAGACAGTAAAGTTCTTTCTAAACTGAATTTAGAGAGATTGGTGCGTGAATATTTTATATTCCGGGGACAAAACACAGTCCCAAAAGATATTTAAATTATATACACAATACATGTAAAATAACATGGAAAGGGTGGATTTGGACAAACTGTAGCAGCAGTCTTTGTAGGATATCTATCGACGATACCCCTGGGGTACATACATAGCTAGGATAGGATTTTCGTATCCGACTTTGGCATGTCCGATTTTGAGAGAACGATATTTCTCCAAAAATGGCAGTAAATGTGAAAAAATAGGAAACTGATTTATGATAGCTACTTTGGTCTAATGCTAATGTATCTTGATAGTAATTCAATCTTTGATCTTCTATGTTTCGGTTAATTTGGTTAATGTCTTTTATCTATAACCTTCAATAACGCACCTTTTTTTACTGCCAAGAATATTCTACAGAAGCACAAATTTTGTTCGCTGATCTATTGTACTTTTGACAGACTTTATAGCGATGAAAATTTATTTTGACTGCACGTAAACCGTTAGTGGTTTAATCGGCCGCCTCGCCGGTTGACACGGTTCGATCCCCACATGAGACAACTCTTTGTGTGATTCATAAATTGTTGTTTCGAGTCTGGGTGTTAATTGTGTCCGTTAGTTGTATGTTTGTAAAGTCCCCCGCGATACAGGTACAGGTCCTACTGCGGGAGTAGTCTTTTTAAATAAATTGAAATGAAATTTTGACTTAGAGCCTGAGATCCGCCTTTTAACCTTACCTGGGTTGCCAGAATATTAACTTACAGTCAATTATTAGTTGCAACCGGGATAACGCTAAGACGATGTCATTTCGGTGGTTTCAGTTTCTTTTTTACGAAATCTTTATTTAATAGTGGTAGTAGGTAATATTATTAGTATAAGCACAATACTCCCTTAGGAATGATAACAGGCTTTCTGACAACATAGGTAAGCTTCGTTTCCTTTACAAAGACTCATAACTTTTGTATTTAATTCTCCAGGTAAGGGTCATTCAACATATCTGTACGAGATCGCAGTTGTGTTACAAGAACAGAATATAGATATAACAATAGAAAGAGCAATACAATAGGCGTGTTGATTATAAGAGCCTTCTTAGGGTGAAAATCATGTATTATTTATTTTTATACTACATACGTCACTCACAAGTCTGTTCCACAAGTACTTATTTACTCAATGGTGCCGAAATAACAATCTTATTAATCTTAGTCTTAATAGACTATACTGGTATTACAAGGCAAACAGATTATTTCTTCGTACCTTCATAAACATAATTATGTCTATTGGCGACAAACTCAAAAACTACTAAATGGATTTTCATGTGGGTTTAACTAATAAACACAGTGACACCTTAATAATATGCTAAATGCAGTGGTTCGGTCGCCTCCCGGTTTTGAACTTCTACAAGTGTTATGAGATCGATTCTCATAGAAGTACTTTGTGTGATCCGAATTTTGAAATCCAAATTATGCCACGACATTTCGGTGTGGGTTACACCATAGACGGATTACACATTTATTTTTAAAATATTTACGAGAATAAGATCCGTTACATAAGGATTCGAAGCAGACTGTAGGCACCAAGTGCTGACACAACAGTAGCAAAAGGCCCGGCGTCAGCCCCGCGCCGCCGGAAGACAGTCGCTTACCAACTGGGCAGTTATAGGGAACACGCGTTTGTAATTGTGTAATAGCTGTAACCTTGACAATACCTAACTGTCTAAGTTCAAGTGAATTTTACTTATTCGCTCAAAAGATCGCCCTTTTTGCTAAGATATTAATGCATTTAGACAAAGTATTTATTGAGACAGATAGGCTAACTATAATATTTGACTGCAAATAAAACAAAAGTCAAGAAGTCTTTCAAAATCCCTTACAAACAGTGTAACACTCATCGCAATCAAAACTGTCACGTGTACAAGAGAAAAGCAATAAGCAATACATATGATATAATAAAAGTAGAATAGTCGTCGTAACTTCTAATCTATATATGTCTCACAAAAACGACAGTAACAATAAATTGTCATGAATCACATAATATAAGATATTGAACAGAGAAAACGGCGCGGTTTTCCTGGTCTATATGTCTATGATCTAGTATTAACAATGTGACTGCCTCTCTGGTCCAGTGGTGTTAGCGACTGCGGTTCATGAGGCCTCGGGTTCTATTCCTGGGTTAAATGAAAAGTGATATTGGGTTTTTCTGTTACGAATTATCCAAAAGAAGTTCGGAGTCAGGAAGTTGGGGGTGTCACATCCCCGTCCCTCGGAAAGAACGTTAAGCCGTTGGTCCTGCGCCCAATCTCACTCCGATCGTGTCGCTTGTGAGGGAATAGAGAATGAACTTGTGTTTGCGCACACACTTGTATACTATAATATGTCCCGCGCAGCAAGTCTCTTAAAAAGACAAGTGGCAAGTCTCATATTACGACAAGCTGCCGTGGCCGGAATCGGTCGGGAGGACATTATTATCGACAATGTTCCTCTGGAATAACTGTAGCGCAAAAATGCCCGTATTGACACTTACTTCAGTATTTTAATGGACTGGTAAATGTAGTTTCTTGTGTTTACGTGAATATTACACATTGAATACTGATTTGATCAAAACGTCGTATCAAAACAAATATACAGTTTCTAGATCATTCCGTTTAAATGTAATGTCAGTCAAACCAATATATTATTATTGTGATAAAAGTCGTAAACAGTAATCTTATTCTAATGTCGGTTTCTATATATTTGTTCAAAGATTTTGCATAGGCATTAGATCTTTCGGTATTTTATCCGTCCGTAAAACACCCATTGACGTTGTGGGAACAGGTGTCACAAAATGAGGATACCTATCATTTGGAATGGGTTCCTTGAGAAAAAGAAATATTTATGAACCCTCATAAAACAGGATAAAACCTATGAAAAACATAGTGATTTAAGTATTATCTGAAGATTATAATATAAAAATATCTCTATTAATGTTCTTCAAAAAGATATAGATTCAGATACACATATCTTTATTTACGTCACATTTAAACAGTCTTTCATCATAATCCTGTATTAGATTTGGATGTTAGATTTTGAATTATCTGTATAAATAAAATTCTGCCGTTACTAACAGATAACGCACAGCTAAAACTATTGAGCGCAAGATGCTCAAATTTGGCACGCATATTCCTCGTACAGGTTGTACAAAGAAGAGATTTACCGAAATCCCCATGGGATCCCCGAAATCGAAAAAAAAAATCTGGGCGTAGCTGTGGGTATCTTCTAACGATGGATATGTGGGTATAACAACTAGTTTAAAATGACAACTCACCCGGTATCTCCGAAGGGCTCACGTGTATGCAGAATATTTTCCTTATTTTCCGCTTAAGTGTTCTTGGGTCTATTATGTAAGACCCATACACCAACGGGTCCATGCATGAGTTTGAGACGGCCATGATGAAGAACAGGTCTTGGACTCTCGCTGAGACATGAATTGCTGACTTTCTGTCCAGCATGTACCTGTGGCAAAAATAAGTAATTTAATTACAATTATCTTCCTTGCTTGTTATACTATAGATGTATCAGCTGGATAAAGCTGTAGTATAAAATACAGATGTAAATTTGCAGACGAAAATATCTCTGCGTACCATAAAATTTGGTAAGTTTGGTTTTTATCATTCCTTCGCTCTATACATTGGACTTTTTTGATAATTAACTATATAGAGTAATATAGTAAGGACTTCTATTCATGTGTTTATGAATCTATCACACTTGTCATTGAGAGCAATTTTGCAGGAAATCGGCGGATGTACAGTATAATGTCCAGCTCAATATGTTTATTATTAACAACCCGGCAGCTCCAGAATCCGCACGTGGGTATATGCGCAAGGTTTTTTCGTCAGACTTCTAGTTTGTGTAGTGACCTGTGAATTTTAGATATGTTTTGGTGATGCGTATTATGTAACCTTGCCGCTTCTAAGATCTTATGCATCAATTTATTAAGGTGCTGATAGACTTGAGCATTTACTTTTAAAAGAACATCGAGTAGCCGCTTTGAAATTTGTCAAACTAAACCACATATAGAGTCAAACATCGCTACGCATATTTTCATAATTTTTCTAGCGAACGCTCTAGTCGGCAATAAGCTCGAGACAAATGTATTTATTTTATTGTACTTTCGCTAGAATGCTCGTCAGGACTACAATTCAAAGATCAAGAAAGTTCTTATAAATTAATTTATCGCCATTTAAAATATAATAGCATCACAAACAGACATAAAATATTAGTTTATTTAGTTGTAACCAAGTAATTGTCTGTTGAAATAATCAATTTGTTACTTGTAAAACTTTTAATGTATCTTATTGAGGTCACGAAGCACTTTTTCTTATCCTATTCGGAATATTATAGACAATAAAAGCGCCATTCAACTTAAAAAAATGTAACAAAAAATATTGTGATTTTATTTTTCAAAGTATGTTTTCCTTTGCTCTGAATAAAGACATACAGTTAAGCTACTTTCAAAGTAATTGGAATTATAAATTAATTTTATTACAGAGACAGGAGGAAGTAATTAGTGGAATTGCAATTCATTGTCGAACGCAAATCCTGTTTTTTTCACGTCACGAAAACTCGGACTTAGACTTATCTACATTATAATACCAAATTTGACCCGTACGTGTTAAATGCTGTCTTGTGTGCTACATCCTAAGTTATATATTATATTTCTTAGGATTATATAATAATGGAGCAAACGGAATTCAGTGTTATCAGATGTATCTTGGCCTAATAATATTATAAAGTAGAAGAGTTTGTTGTTTGAATGCGCTTATCTCAAGAACTACCTTTTGTTATTGTTTACGTTGTATTATACATCAACGTTGTCAGATTCTTAGGAGCTGAGTCAAGGTAAAATGAACCCTAAGCAAATAAGGCAAGTAAGATTGTAGCGTACAACCACTAGCCACAATCAGCTGGCCTATACATTCATCAATATCAGTTACCTGTGCAATACGAGGCTCTCACATACATCGGGCATGATAAAGGAGGCTCAGTGCAGTTCACAACTGAGTTAACGAGCCCATTCTGACACTTGTAGGCTAGTTAGGCTACAGTTGCGAATATGAGCGATCACTACTCTTCGTGGTAAACTAAAATAGATGAACAATTTTAGGACAGGTAGGTACCTACAGGTAGGACAGGTAGGATAGGTAGGTACATAGAGCACGTTGCAATAGGCTTGTGTCCACTAAGAATAAATCGGTTTGATTGTAGTATCTATAGATTCATTATGATTTTAAGATGTCAATGAAGTTTATTATTTATTAAAAACAAGTAAGATTAATGTTATTTTAAGGATTCTACAACTAAAAATAATATATTTTTTCTTGTGACAGTGAACACCAATCAGAAAACATTACGTCTAACAGTCCGTCTGCCATTCATGTTGTTGACGTTTTAGTAGTAAATACAACTAAAACGTCAAACTTTCTACCTGTCACATCGAATATAACAAAATAAAAGTGGGTACATCAGACCACACTTCATTCACGTTTTATTTTGTTTTGCACTTTGTGATATCAATCAACCGCCATGATGGTTTACAGCGTTTTCGCGTCAAATTTAAAAAGATTTAAAAAAAGCCGTAATTAGTAATGTTGCTGTGCGATTTCTGAAGAAAAAATCAGGTATTTCAGTTTAACATCACATCAAGGAACGAATCAATCGCTAATTACATTTTAGGACACAAGCCTATTGATTCTTAATTTATCTGAAGTGGACACAAGTGTCATTTAACAGACGTTCCTAGAAGTCTGCAAAAAAAGGGAGAATAAAAGGACAAAAATGAAAGGAACAGATATCCTAGAAGTCTGGAAGAATAAAAGGACTGGTATGCAGAGAGTATCAGCTTTAAAACCACGTCACTCACCACATAATTTTTAAGTTATTATAATAAAAATATATTAGTATCGTTATTGATTACGGTTTACTAAACAGTAACTGAAAACACGACGGACTGCCTCTGTGGTCCAGTGGATAGCGTATGCCACTGCTGATTGGAGGTCCCTGGTTCGATTCCCGGGTCGGGCAAAAGTGTTACTGGGTTTTCCAAATTCTCAGTAGCAGCACGGAGTCTGGTGATGTGCCCGGTAACGGCAATAGGCTCGCCCCCTATTACGTTGGAACTAAAAATTCATGGGCGAAATGTGGGTGTAATATTACACCTCTGCCTATCCTTTTGGGGATACAGGCGTGAGTCTATAAAAAAAATAATAACTGAAAACATCGTGAAGAAACCGGCATGTCTCAGTTCTCTATAATGTTCTTGGAAGATGTAATATGACACCCAACTTAGTATACCGTAAGGCTTCTAAATAGCCTGTTATATGAGTAAATCTCTTATACATATTTTATACAGGTGAGGCTGGTTGTATAGTTGATATTCATTTTCATCTTCTACGCTCAAACTAGCCTCTTCATCTAATAAACGAGCTGTCAGGTTTATTATGGTCTGTTTAGAAGGATCTAGTGATATCCAGGCTTGTCGCAAAGATCTGTATTTAGGTGGTAAAGTGCTCAAAATTTTTGTGATAATAGCAGTATCACTTATTTGTTCTGCATTTTCTTTCAATTGCTTTACTAAGCTTTCAACTTTCGCAATATGTTGAGCGATATTGTCGGAAGATGACATTTTATATTGATAAAACCGCTCATGCAACATCATTTTATTCATTTCTGATTTTCGCTCGAAAATAGACTCTAGTTTACACATCACTTCGAGTGCTGTTTCGCAATTCTCTATAAGTGCAATCTGCTTCAGATCCATTGCGGAGGTTATAATAAACATAGCCATACCGTCATCCTTGTTTCACTGAGTAACATCGTTTTCGGGTTTTGGCGTGTTGATATCCCAACCTCTCTGGCACGCAGTGCACACTTAATTTGGAATTTCCATTGTTTAAAATTCGTTCCATTGAATTTTTCCACATTCATGGATTTTCCAAATTCCATTTTTACACGATTTTTGTTTTGACACTTCTGTTTTCTATTGCCAATGCTGCTCTTTGTTATATATTCACTCGCGTCGAACTGGGCCCATAACCTATTCGATGGAAAAAATAAAGACATTACAAGAAGATAACACACAATACGTAATGTTTGAATTCAAAAAGCCACAGATAAAGATTATAAACATGATACGGCCAGTATTCATATACAGCCAGTATTAAAATTTACTCCAATAAGATAAATGGATAGATGGACAAATAGACGGATAAATAAATAGATAGATAAATAAAAAGAAATATAGATAAATAGATAGATTGATAAATAGGTAGATAGATAAATAGATATATGGATAAATAGGTAGATAGAAAAATAGATGGATAGATAAATAGACAGATAAATAAATAGATAGATAGATAAATATATAGATAAATAGATGGATAGATAAATAGGTAGATAGATCAATAGAAAGACGGATAAATAGACGGATAGATAAATATATAGATAGATAAAAAGATAGATAAATAGATAAATAGATAGGTGGATAAATAGATAGATAGATAAATAGATTGATAGATAAAAAGATGGATAGATAAATAGGTAGATAGATAAATAGATGGATAGATAAATAGGTAGATAGATAAATAGATAGATGGATAAATATATAGATAGATAAAAAGATAGATAAATAGATAGGTGGATAAATAGATAGGTTGATAAATTTATAGATAGCTGAATAGATAGATAGATAAATAGATAGATAGATAAATAGGTATCTACATAGATAGATAAATAGATGGATAGATAAATATATAGATAGATAAATAGATAGATAGATAAATAGATTGATAGGTAAATAGGTAGATAGATAAATAGATAGAAAGATAAAAGATAGATAAATAGATAGGTGGATAAATAGATAGATAGATAAATAGATGGAGAGATAAAAAGATGGATAGACAAATAGGTAGATAGATAAATAGATGGATAGATAAATAGGTAGATAGATAAATGGATAGATGGATAAATAGATAGATAGATAAATAGATAGGTGGATAAATAGATAGACAGATAAATAGATAGTTAGATAAATAGATAGATAGATAATTAAATAGATAGATAGATAAATAGATGGATAGATAAAAAGGTAGATAGATAAATAGATAGACGGATAAATAGACGGATAGATAAATAGATAGATAGATAAAAAGATAGATAGATAAATAGATAGATAGATAAAAATATAGGTAAATAAATAGATAGATGGATAAATAGACGGATGGATAAATAGATAGATAGACAAAAAGATGGATAGATAAATAGATAGATAGATAAATAGGTACATAGATAAATAGACGGATAGATAAATAAAAAGATAGATAAATAGAAAGATAGATAAATAGAAAGATAGATAAATAATAAAGTTGAGTTGGACGGCAAGTAGAAGGGAGTGCACAAGTAGGCAGTGCTCACAGCAGCTTGCCATACAGCCTCATAGATCGGCAGCATTTAAAGGTAGCTTCAGATACGCTGCATCGAAGGTGTGGAATAATCTACCACCACCCATACGAAACATAAATGCGCTAGCTACCTTTAGAATACGGTTAAAACAACATCTAATAAATGAACAACGGCAACATGGCAATATTAATTGTGACATGTCTTTTATTTAAAATTGCTAAAGTTAAGGTGGTTTTTTGCTTCGATTTTATGTTCGCTTTGCTGAGTTGGTGTAGGTTATACGTAGCTATGGGGTATTATTATCGAATAAGATAATATTGTCGCTATACTGTGAAACTGATTTCCAAACACTTACGGTTAAGTTTAATTGGCGAGCTGCCCGTTTTAAGTTAATGCACGTTAGGTGACATATTTATTCGCTAGATCTACTGTTGTATTTATACATTTGAATATTTACGTATCGTTTATCTATGTATTTTATATCTACATATGCTTATTCAATATATTAAGTCAAAATTTTTAATTTAAATTCACGGATAGATAAATTGATAGATAGATAAATAGATAGATAGATAAATATACGGATAGATAAATAGGTACATGGAAAAATAGACGGATGGATAAATAGATAGATAGATAAATAGCCGGATAGATAAATTGATAGATAGGTAAAAAGATACATAAATGGATAGATAGATAAATAGATAGGTTGATAAATAGATAGATAAATAGATGGAGGGATAAAAGTTGGATAGATAAATAGGAAGATAGATAAATAGACGGATGGATAAATAGATGGATAGATAAATACGGATAGAAAAATAGATAGATAAATAGGTAGATAGATAAATAGAAGGATAGTTAAATAGACGGATAGATACATAGGTACATAGATAAATAGACGGATGGATAAATAGATAGATAGATAAATAGATAGATAGATAAATAGACGGATAGATAAATAGGTACATGGATAAATAGACGGATGGATACATAGACGGATGGATAAATAGATAGATATATAAATAGATAGATAGATAAATAGATAGGTGGATAAATAGATAAATAGATGGGGAGAGATAAAAAGTTGGATAGATAAATAGGTAGATAGATAAATAGACGGATGGATAAATAGATAGATAGATAGATAGACAGAAAGATAAACAGATAGATAAATAAATAGGTAGATAGATAAATAGACGGATAGATAAATAGACGGATAGGTAAATAGGTAGATAGATAATTAGATAGATAGATAAAAAGATAGATAAATGGATAGATAGATAAATAGACAGGTGAATAAATAGAAAGATAGATAAATAGGTAGATAGATAAATGGAAAGATCGATAAATAGATAGATAGATAAAAAGATAGGTGGATAAATAGATAGGTGTATAAATATATAGACATATAAATAGATAGTTAGATAAATAGATAAATAAATAGATACCTAGATAAATAAATAGATAGGTCGATAAATAGATGGATAGATAAATAGATGGATAGATAAATCGATAGGTAGATAAATAGATAGATAGATATAAAGATAGATAGATAAATAGATAGATAGATATTTATATAGATAGATAAATAGATAAAAAGATGGATTGACAAAAAGATAGGTAGATAGATAGATATATAAATAGATGGATAGATAAATAGGTAGATAGATAAATAGATGGATAGGTAAATAGGTAGATAGGTAAATAGATAGATAAATAAAAATATAGATAAATGGATAGATAGATAAATAGATGGAGAGATAAAAAGATGGATAGATAAATAGGAAGATTGATAAATAGATAAATAGGAAGATAGATAAATGGATAGATGGATAAATAGATAGATAGATAAATAGATAGGTGGATAAATAGATAGGTGGATAAATAGATAGACAGATAAAAAGATAGTAAGGTAAATAGATAGATAGATAAATAAATAGATAGATAGATAAATAGATACATAGATAAATAAATAGATAGATAAATAGATGGATAGATAAATAGGTAGAAAGATAAATAGATAGATGGATAAATAGACGGATGGATAAATAGATAGATAGATAAAAAAGATAGATAGATAGATCAAAAGATAGATAGATAAATAGATAGATAGATAAATAAATAGGTAGATAGATAAATAGATGGATAGATAAATAGGTAGATAGATATGTAGATAGATAAGAAGATAAGACGGATGGATAAATAGATAGATAGATAAATAGATGGATAGATAAATTGATGGATAGATAAATAGAAAGATTGATAAATAGGTAGATAGATAAATAGACGGATAGATAAATGGATAGATAGATAAATAGGTAGATAGACAAAAAGACGGATAGATAAATAGGAAAATGGATAAATAGACGGATGGAAAATTGACGGATGGATAAATAGATAGATAGATAAATAGATGGATAGATAAATAGATGGATAGATAAATAGATGGATAGATATATATGTAGATAGATAAATTGATAAATAAATAGATAGATAAATAGATGGATAGATAAATAGATAAATAGATGGATAGATAAATAGATATATAGATAAAATATAGGTAAATAAATAGATAGATAGATAAATAGATGGATAAATAGATGGATAGACAAATAGGTAGATAGATAAATAGATAGATGGATAAATATAGATAGATAGATAAATAGATGGATAGATAAATAGGTAGATAGATAAATAGGTAGATAGATAAATAGATTGATGGATAAATAGATAGATGGATAAATAGACGGATAGATAAATAGATAGATAGATAAATAGGTAGATAGATAAATAGATAGATGGATAAATAGACGGATAGATAAATAGATAGATAGATAAATAGATAGATAAATAAATAGTTAGATAGATAAATAGATAGATGCATAAATAGGTAGATAGATAAATAGATGGATAGATAAATAGATAGATAGATAAAAAGATAGATAGATAGATAAATAGATGGATAGATGGATAGATAAATGATAGATGGATAAATAGACGGATGGATAAATAGATAGATAGCTAAAAAGATAGATAGATAAATAGATGGATAGTTTCAACTGCAGTTTCCGTTGTATATTCACGTTTTCTACCCAGAAGCTAATTATAAGTATTCCATTTAAAACCCACAACAAAAATGATTTATTATTAATATTCTGTTTTGGACCAAGTGGCTAACTAAGGATTGATTTATGTTACAATTAATTGTATACATAATATATGGTCATGTTGGATTGAAAGCGATTTAATATATTATGGATAGAATACGGAAAAATAGTGTATTTCCAAAGTTCTTCTTCTCCTGCCCTATTCCCATATTACTTGGGGTCGGCGCATGTCTTTCTCTTCCATTGTCCCCCATCAGACGTTCACTTAATTTTCATTTTATATCATTCTTTTCTGTATTTAAAATATTGTGGAAGGTAAACGGAATAAAAATGGGTATTGAAACGAAAAATATTAATCGTGAATGTGTGTGTGGCTATCTCTGGTGTCAGTTTTAAGACCGTTCGATGGCCTCCGATAGAGTCTAAAGATTGAAATTAAACTACAGTTTACGGATATTATCGCGTTATATTGGTTTCACTGGTTATTACATTTAAACCGAATGATCTAGAAACTACAATTTTATTACTAGCCGACGTTTCGAATTCTTTACAGGATTCATGTTCACGGCAGACTGAGGTGATATTTGTCTTGAATTTAAAAGTTATCTCAAAGTACCCGAACATTTTTTAACTATTGGTGTTACTTTCTACGCAGAATGTGCTCACTGTGTCTTGATGTCTTCTGGTAACTTTGTCCTTCTTGGGTTTCATTAGCCTGATAACAGGGTTCGAAGCTGAAGGACCATTCCAACCATCTTCCCTATTGAAAATAGGATGTTTTTTTTAAATTAAAAATGTATTAAAACATCCTAATTTAACTAAACTGTAGTTTAATTTCAATGTGTAACATTCGCGTAAACCAAAGAAAATATTAGTCTAAAGATTCTTGCTCTGAGACAGGATCGATGACTGACATGTCCTCCGAAGCTCGGTGGCGCTCTGATATAAATACCTTACATGCAGTCACACATCCAAGAGGTAGCCTCTGTCAACGTTGCTTAACTTTGCCGATCTATTCCTAGCATATAGATAATGGAAGTGTTAAAGTTAACCTTTCTGATCATCCTCAGCACGTTCCATAAATAGCATCGCACATATAAATAACTTGCCATAAATATCCTGCTCTACCTTTGCCCACCTAAAACGTTAAGTATAAACACTAATTCTAGGGACAGCCTAAATTGGTCGCATGTCTGAATAATGAAACAATAAGCAATTAAACGATCCTCATTAATTAGAATTGCTTTAGCCTTTGTTAGCGAAATAAACCCTTATAGCTATGAACTTGACCTATAATTATTATTATATTGTACATGTGACGTCACGCAAGAAATAAAGGTACGCAAATAAACGAGCAAAGAGCCCATTTTTTCGATTGGATAATTTCAGTATGATAATTTTTCTCTATGTAATTAGCCGAATAATTAAATAATAAAGGAAGTCTGCAAGAAATGCCACATTTTTGAGATTCTTCGCTTTACAAATACAAGTAAAAAGATTAGATTACACAGTGTGTATTGAATTAAAACGCCTACTCCTATTCTCGGCTTAATTTTGGTTCATAGTCAAACATTGTAATTATCTTAAAGGATCTTAATTTTCGTGCCATTGCACTATATTTTGAGAACTTAGTAACATTTTTAACAAAGGCAATAAATGGCATGGTACTAAATTTTGAAAAACTGGTGAATAATGGATAGTAGAAAATCGAAGTCTCTACTATTTCCAAAATGTGTCTTAATTCTGAAGAAAATAATGGCTATATTTAAAATGTATGTTTTATTCATCCTTCTAGCGTAATTCCAGTTAGAATCCGGGGTCAGTTTTCTAGTCTAACCCGATTTGACTGAATATTAGTTTTTCCACAGAGCGACTGCCTGTCTGATCTCCGCAACTCAAAGGGATAGCTACATTCCTTGGTTTAGACTAGAGTCAGTTTATTCACAAGTACTGACTCCCTATAATGATTGACAAAGATCTTCATGACAGCCGCGACCGACGGCTTATCGTGCTCTCCGAAGCACGGCGCAAGCGATAATTTACAATTAAATACGCACTTAACTCTGAAAAGTCATTGGTGCGCCCCGTGGATTCGAACCCGATACCCCCGATACATATGCAATCTGTTGGTATGTCCACTAGGTGTCTGCATTAATTGTAATTCACAAAATAAAGCTATATAGTCGTACGTTGTATTATGTGTGTTAAAAATACAAAACAGTCGCATTTTAAGTTATTCCATCAACGGGTTTTTACAGTGGGCTAAAATTTATATTTTAGCCCACTGTAAAAGTCTGTGCTTTTCCTGGTATCTAGCTAAAATTTAAAATGTTTTAAATGGATTACATATAAAATTCATATAACTGTTTGTTTGATAGAATCTTTTGCCGCAGGTATCTGGAAAATCGCCGTTTTAAAGTATTATATTTATTTTTTGTTAATGTGGGTGTGTAAATATTTACATAACAAAAAATAAATAAAAATAATTTATTTGACGCAACTCACACTAAACTTAGAATAAGGCAATTAGGTTATAGGTATTTGCAGCGTGTAGGAATAAAGTCTTTTAACTTTATAACCATTCGGTTAAGGGATACAAAGAACACCAAGACTTTTGTGTGATCTCCAAATTATTTATTGTTTTCATAGATAATAATAAAGTGTCGTCTCGTGTGAGAATCAAGTTTTTACCATTCATCCCAGTGTCAAGGTCTTAGCACACTTACACGACTTGCTTCATAAATCAGCAGACAGCTCGCTGTGTGCTAATGTACAAAATATCTAAAGAGCAATACTTAAAGCTCATATTTGAATGATATTCTTTTGGTTGGATGTGAGGCGAGACGTGTAAGTGGACTAAGACCTTTAATCGGTGAGGCGATTACTTAAACCACTAGGACATCAGCACAGGCAAATTCAGATTAGGTTAGCAGAGTTAGATAAGGTATCTATTTCTTGATGGAAATTAACTAAATGAAGGCTTACGATTGGCATTAATCTTCTTATATAAAGGTAAGTATGTACTCGTTTCTGTTTAATCATAGAATTTTAATGCTCAAGTTTGGCTTTTTGTGTTAATATACCTACATATTATATGTAGGTACATAGATAATTACGTCTCATCGTTATTAATTAAAGGCTTCAGCACAATAACTGTAACTGTGACGAAGCATTTTAACACTTAACGATGAATGCTTTCACACATTGAAACAAAGGAGAAAATACATTGTCATATGAAAATCTAAGTAGGTATCGACAATTTCTCCTACTAATATAATTTATTGTTTTATTACGCTATGTACATATTTCATATGTGGTCATAAACAGATAAATTTTGGCCAAGAAACTCTATCATTTTCAAACAACAGTCCAGATTCAGTTCTATGTTCACCAAACAAACCAAACGTTTGGCCAAGAAACGTCAAATATTTGTGATATTTGCAATAGCGTCATTACCAAATAAACCAAATGGTGGCCAAGCACAGCCAAACGTTTGCAATACTTACCACAACGTCATGGTAGCGTACGGCAGCCAGCAGCAAGCGAACACAGTGACGATGGTGACAGTCATGCGCAGCGTTCGCCGCCTCGCGCGAGCCAGCGGGCGCTGGTCCGATCGCCTCAGCATCACTCGACTGTGGTCTGAGTGATGGTATTTTTCTGGAACAAAATGGAAGTATGAAAGATCCAGTCCATACTAGGCATACTAATATAATTATAAATGAAACAATTTCGAAGAAAAACATTGAACTAGCTGAAGGGATGAGAACCAATATAGGCTACACTCTTAAAGAATTAGCACCTAAGGGGCTGGAAGTTTCATTACTTACGAGCACATAATAATTAATACATGACTTTTATAACCCGAATTAATGAATCCTAAAATTTATTACTTCCTGATAATACGGATCATATTCGCTACAGATTACGACACTGTGATTACAATCACTTCATCATCCTCCTAGCGTTATCCCAGTTTCAGCCTGGCGTCCGCTTACTAGTCTAACCGGATTTGGCTGAATATTAGCTTTTCCACGGAGCGGCTACCTGCGGCTGAGCGGTGACCTCCGCAACCCGAAGGGATAGTGATATTCCATGGTTTAGACTAGTGTCAGTTTATTTAGAAGCTACTGATGCCCTATAACGACTACCAAAGATCTCCATGACAACCGCTTAACGTGCTCCACGGCTTAACGTGCTCTCCGCGGCACGGGGCAAGCGCTACGTGATCCGTTAAGTGATTACAATCACTTAACGGGGTAAATTATTGAACCATTTGAGCCTTGACATATTTTACACATAACAACACGAAACAAAATATCCTGGGCTCGCTCCTTTCATATGAGGGATAAACAAAGCAGTTATGGTAGTTCTAAAGTACTTGATGGCGAAACGAAAGAAGTAATGAATGAATGAAGAAGAAACGTGATGTCGTGGCTATTTTTTTTTAATTCAGGCGCATTCTTCCTTTTTTGCGTGAATGTGGCTTTACGGGCCAAAGAAGGGAAACGTCGTAAGGAAACCAGCATGTCAGTGAGTTCTTTATAATGTTTTCTAAAGACATATCAAGTCTGCCAAGTCGCACGTGGCCAGCGTGGCGTGCTATGGCCTGTCATAGTGAGAAGAGGCCTGTGCCCAGCAGTGTGTCAGTTTATATACAGAGCTGCTGCTAATAATGCGTATCATCATTAATAATGCGTATATTTATTATTCTACATTAAATCTCAAGTTGTATGTTCTTGACAGCAAAAACATTTAACACGCCGTTCGTTTACAAATTACGTAGATTTTAATAACTTGAAAAACAAAAGCCTTTGTGGCATGAATTCCAGAGATTCTGGCCCAGCTGAGGTCAGTTTTTTTGCGCTGGGCTCTTCTGTATTGCTCCATTGTACCAACTTCTAATGGCCTGAATACAATTCGTGAATGAGCTTGTTACTGGCATTTTGTATGAGTTTTTTGTCGGCGCCCAAATCAAGCTTTTTGGTAGGTAACAAAAGATATCGTCCTTTATACTATGGCCTATTACGTGAGTACTCATGATTTCTAAATATAAATGGTATGACGTGTTTGAATATGTTATGCCTCAGGTGTGAAATGTTTTGACAAGTAAATGTGAGGCACAGAGGGTGCCATACGAAAATATCTAAGCATATGACGTCAACAGGTAATTAATGGTGCGTGTTTATTTATTAAACCTAACTGTTTGCCACAATTGAGGTCGCATATATTTAACACGTAATAGATGGATATTACCATACCAATAGGTACAGTATACTATATACCAAACAAAGTATTAAGTTATAAAATGAATTTAAAATTACTAATATTATTAATTTACATTGAACTAAATTTTATTGAATCACAAAACTTTGTCTATACATGTTATTTTCGCTCCAATACTTCTTGATCGAGCAAGAAAACGATGTTTTTAAGAGGTGTCTAAAAGTTAATTTTCAATTTCTTTTAAATTTGTTTTTTAGAAACTTTTCTATTCGTAATATTTTACTAACGGATCTCTAAATATAAAAGTGATTAATCAAACCCCAAAAGTTTAAAAGGACTTTCTAACAATACCCAGATTTTAGTATACGGCACAACATGATAAACGAATAAAAAATCTTTCACTTTTATGTAGACGGGACTTACTTGTAAATTAAAAGAAAATTAAAGCTGTTGTCATGAAAATGAATAATATTGCCAAGTTTCAGCATTTATTATTATGCACCTGTAGTCTTTAAGTCAGCCACGGACCAAGTTAAGTATCAGGAACAACTTCAAGTTGCCCGTTTAGTCGCAAAATGCCTAATTCGCAAAATGGCTACCTAGTCTCAAATGGACTAATTCGCTAAATGCCTAATTCTCAAAAGGACAAGAAAACCTAACTTAACCTATATATTGTTATGTATTCTTGTGATCCTGTACCCAAAAATAGGAGCCCTGCGAAGCAGCAAGCCTACTGAAAATTAGGCATATAGCGAATTAGTCCTTTTGAGAATTAGGCATTTAGCGAATTAGTCCATTTGAGACTAGGTAACCATTTTGCGAATTAGGCATTTTGCGACTAAACGAAGTTTCCTTGTAAACTATGTATAAGCTTATTTATGCAGAATTCTACAACCTTACTTTGAATTATAATGCAAAGTAAGGTTTGTGATTTAAAACCTTAAGTATCGGCAATTCCTGTAAGCCAATTAGTTTAAACAAAATACACAAAATATGGAAACTCACCTGAATTCTCCTTAGAATTCTTCGATATTTCATAGAAAATACACACATAGCAGACTGTTATTATCATCAGTGGTAAGAAATAAACAGCACACAAGCAGAACACATTGTAAGCTAATTCCTGGTGTTGGTTAGCGAATGCCTCAAACGACACACACTGCTGGAAATCCGGCACAGTTGGATGACTCATCACACGGAAGACAAGACTCTGAAACAATACAGATAAAGTTCAAAATGTTTTAAATAAAGAGCATGAAGAAACGGAAATTGGACCAGAAAATTAATAAACTTAAAGTTGATGTTTATGATTTTTGTTGGGTTCTCTTGCTATACAACGTTGCAAGAGTCCGTCCGTACGTCCCTTTTAAACTGCAGATAAATCTTACCGGGTAGTTGAATTGTTCAAGTAAGTCGACAAACAACAACTTACTTGAATCGGGCGCTCAGATTCAGTATCTTGGTACTATTGGATAATTAGTACTTGGTCCATTCTACCACGTAAGAACATCTATAGATATTATAAAATTAAGTCCCCTTTTCTTGTTTTCTCTGTACGGACGCGTCAAAAAAGTGTGACTGATATCGTCAATAAAATCTTAGACTCATATACATACTACCATGAAACATTCGTTAGCTGACATCATCGTCGATATAGATTTGAGGTACAAGTTTGACATATTTTGTATGCAGATAATGTCAAACATGTAACTCAAATCTCCAAAAAATGGATAAACCGAATATGGAATTCAGCGGTTAGTTGTCCACCGCATGATGTTTTAGGTACGATTGAAAAAAAGGTTATTTTGCCAACGTGAGAACGATAAGCCCTTGTTCCATCGTAATCTCTCTCCAGTCGTATCAGTTTTGTCGTCCCATCAGTTTATGATTGTGGGAGAATAGAGGGTGTATTTGTGTTTGCTCACACACCTGTAAATTATGATATCGCCAGAGCATTTCGATAATCTTCGTAGAGTCTCATCGACGCCGATATTTGGTCTAGAGGACATTTGTGTACCTGTATGTGTATCCAAAATACAGTAAGTTAATGGGCTAAATCTGCCAAAGCATGCTTACTATTTATAAAGACCCTAGAGGATACCTGCAGCCCCGCCCGCATATTTTATTATAATTATCCCGTGGGAATTTCGGAAAATTCGTTTTTAGTGCGCCCTTACGGTCTCCAAGGAACATATATGCCAAATTTCAGCTGCTTGCGCCCAATAGTTTTGGTTGTGCGCTGTCTGTCAGTCAGTCAGTGACGCAATAATTAAGTATATTATTATACAGATTCTTGTTTCTACTATAATTAGTCACTGGCGTTAACCATTTTTATCTTGACATCAATACTAAGATTTTTATAAAAAATATATATACAAACTTATAACAAGTAAGCATTTCAAATTATAAATTGGTATTACAATTAAATAATATGAACATCAATTTGCTCAGTTTAATTCGTTACCAGCTATGATTTTCTAAGCATCTGTCGGTGTCCATTGAAAGTACTTTAAATAGATTATTCTGCCGTCTAGTTAGAATAATACAATACATTACAAGGCTGTCTTCAAATTTTCTTTCAGAACGATTTCACTGTCGAACCTATTCAAACAAAATAATTAAATAGTACCTAAGTAAATAGTGGACGGTCACGTATATGGATGTTCATTATGTTTCTTTGGAAAGTCTGCATCTAGATGCATATACATAAACTGAGGGCCAGCGCACATTATAGCGATGCGCTGCGCATCGTATTTTTTATGTCAAACTATTATCCACGTTATTTTTCTACGAAATAGTTCAAAATCATAAAAGAACCTGGATAGGGAGACACTTTGCATTTGGTGGTTTATCTATACATATAAATAAAATTGAAGTGTCTGTCTGTGATTTCAAAATAACTATGTGTTTTCAAGTGCATATAGTTAGTTACACGATTCTAAGTCAAAAACTACCCTTTTTAACATTTTTGTCTGTCTGTCCGTCTGTCTGTCCCTCTGTCTGTCTTTCTGTTTGTCCGGGGTAATCTCTGGAACGGCTGAACCGATTCAAATGAGACTTTAACTGCAAGGTAGATGACCTTATAGCGCTACATATACCCTTTTTAACATTTTTGTCTGTCTGTCTGTCTGTCTTTCTGTTTGTCCGGAGTAATCTCTGGAACGGCTGAACCGATTCAAATGAGACTTTCACTGCAAAGTAGAGGACCTTATAGCGCTACTTAAGGGCTACTGTTCTACTTTTCAAGTGCATATAGTTAGTTACACGATTCTAAGTCCATAGTTAGTTACACGATTCTAAGTCCAAAACAACCCTTTTTAACATTATATTGTCTGTCTGTCTGTCTGTCTTTCTGTTTTTCGGGGAAATCTGGAACGGCTGAAACGATTCAAATGAGACTTTAACTGGAAGGTAGAGGACTTCATAGCGCTACATATAAGCTACAATTTGACCCGATAGGTAGCGCTGTTGTCATGACACTAATTTTTGTATAATCTATAATATAAAAATGAATCGCAAAATGTGTTGGTAAGCGCATAACTCAACAACGCCTGGACCAATTTGGCCAATTCTTTTTTTAACATGTTCGTTGAAGTTCAAAGATGGTTTTTACGGCGAGAAATTTCTAATAGTTGCCGTCAAAACCCTAAAAACAGCCCTTTTCTTTTTCCCATACAAACGTTTTCTAACTAAAACGTAGAGGCAATTTGAGCTTTATTGCTATTGTGTAAAGTTCATATTAAATTACAAGCACTTACTGTTGTTTAAACAATGTAGGTATGTTCCCAACGTCAAAGAGTCAATTTGCACTTCATTACCGCTATACAAACTTCAAATTCAATCATATCTATCAAACCCTAAGCCAGTGTGCGTTGGAACACAGAATACATCGTTAGAGGATAAACAAGAAAAAAGAAAACGAAACTCAACAAAAGAGTTGTTATTATTTCATATCCCTATTTTACATACATAAAACATTAGTACGGCTTGAAGGATTTGACTCCAAGTCATATCAAATTAAAAAAAACTTGAAACAACTTTAAAAAATAAAATAAATATAAAATCCATATTGGTGTCGTCTGCGCTGTTAAAAGGGATGGGAAATCCAAATACAACATCTATTTCGTGATTCAAGATGGTGGATGGCAAATCAAAGATGGGATGCCCCCCCGGATGGGAAAATTTTTCAAAATCAATATTATTATGGGTATCGTCTCTGATGATTTAAGGGATGGAGAATCCAAATACAATATCTATTTCGTGATCAAAGATGGCGGATAGGGAATCAAAGATGGCGGACGGGATTTTTTTTAAGTCTATATATGTGTGTCGTCTCCGATATTTTAAGGAATGAGGAATTCAAAAACACCATCTATTTCGTGATCAAAGATGGCGGATGGGAAATTAAAAAAAACAATATGTGTATCGTCTCCGATGTTTAAAGGGATGGGAAATCCAAATAAAACATCTATTTCGTGATTCAAGATAGCGGATGGGAAATCAAAGATGGCGGATGGGAAAAATTAAAAAATCAATATGGGTATCGTCTCTAAAAAAAAACAATATGTGTATCGTCTCCGATGTTTAAAGGGATGGGAAATCCAAATAAAACATTTATTTCGTGATCAAAGATGGCGGATAGGAAATCAAAGATGGCGGACGGGACTTTTATTAAAGTCGATATGGGTATCGTCTCCGATATTTTAAGGAATGGGGAATTCAATATAATATAAAAATCTATGTTTGTTTGTTCATCATTTATAGACTCTGAAATGATAAGAGATTAAGCGCGAAGTCGATGGTAACTTTGGAAAAGGAGCTTGGAAAAAAGGGAATTAAATAAAACTCTTATAAAGGCGATACGGAGTTCGCTGGGTCAGCTAGTTTTATATAAAAGCAAAGGGTCAGTCATAATAAAATCGGGAAAATCGCCGGCTGTGTAAAAATTAGATTTGGCAGAGAACATTTTCAAATCGTAACTTTTTACCGCGTGCAAAGCCGCGGGTACCAGCTAGTCCTAAATATTTTGCAAACGGATCCCTACATAAAAAATAAGTTTTTTAAAACCCTAGTGTTTTTGAAACACTGAACTACCATCGTCAGCAGATGTAACTTTTTTCAAAATTGTATCATATAGTTTATAACCATGCAATTTATAACTATGCTGAATTTTAGCTCCTTTGCTTATAGTTTTGCGGTTTTTGTCGGACGGACATGGTGAAACTATAAGAGTTGCTTATAGTTTAGGTACTACAGCACCCTAAAAAAATTACATTTGAAAGTAACGTTTTTTAAGTGCATACAACATCTTCATTAGGAATAAATCCTGTTTCGCGGCGGACTTATAAACACACAACCAACAGACGCAAACTACGCCTAGATTTGTAAATATAATCTTCAGTTGAAACTAAGATTGAAATCTTACCTGAAGCCTTTGCTATTTTACATCTAATACATAGACGCGCACTCATACAACAAAAATAAATATTTTATTAAACATTTATAAAGGAATGAATCTGTTACATAACGTAAAACTAAGTTATGTTCAAGAAATTTCATACCTAAGTTTGGTAAATGCCACGAGTATTTGCTTCTCCTAAATATTGGCTGAATATCGTCCTTGTAGAATATTAAAATTTGTACTACGAGATCGCTTTTTGGGTTTTAGTATTACGTAATTAATTTTACGCAAGACCTTTACGGCAAAGTAATATCACGCAGTTTTAGTGATATTTGCAGAAATATATAAGAAGAATTACTATACATATAATTCTCATTTGAATTTTAACGCTGAAATCTGTATGCCTTATTTCTATTTATTTATTAAATCGTTATTACACAGGAATGTCCATGGCATCTTCCTGTATACGCACTGTAATATTTTTGTCTGCCTAAGAGTAATTTATGATTTATTTGATTTTGAAAATGTTCTGTTCCCAAAATTGAAAATCTGTTGTACTTTAAAAATTTTCAACAAAAACCTCCCTTCACACACACCGGCCACAGCCAACCGACATTATAGATAGCATAAAGTGCTACCTCCTATGAAAATCGTATCCATGACGCGATACAAAGTCGTGGTGAGGCGACCATTTCAACCAATACACCAGGTCCGGCAAAATTTAGTCGAAATGAGAACAATGTCGATATTAGTTTGGCAGTGAATAATGCTCTTCGCTGTGCTTCCTTATAAGTGCGCCGGCCCTGAAGGTACTTACTTCAAACAATTTTACTTAGGTTTAAACAATTTCGTAAGTTAAATCAAGTGCTGCGAAAACTATTTGATCACTGCGACAATTTTGATAATGAGTAGAAAGACGTATTCAAGATTAAATTGTCAGCAGCAGAACTGAAAAACAGAATTGATTTTTTGGGTCTAGAAGCTTTAAATATTTAAACCTACATCAAGAACAGATTTGTTGTCGCTTTGACGCTCACGCCCCAGGGACCGAACCTTTCAATGTAGCTTCGAGTGCTGAATTCACGACATGTTAATTTCTTTTGAAATTTGTACTAAAATTGGCTTTTTTGTGTCGTGGAGGTCTTTAATTACTAACATAAAATCATAATATACGATACTTACTCGCAACTACAAAAAGTAATATTGCCGTGTTCTGTGATCAAACCACAACTCTCTTTAAAAGGTTGAAAATGTCGTGTGCCGTGTGCGACTTGTCATATTATGTTTCACTTTTTTATACTTTTATTATTCTATGCGTGTTCTAAGGCAATCTTTTCGATCAGTACATAACTTTTTTTGTGAATCATTTCACAAAATAATGCATAAGAGTTGTAACATCTTAAAAAATATTTTGTACTGTTTTGATATCTACTTAAGAACTAACATAATTATTTACTACCGACCTTTGGATAGGAATGAAATGATCGAAATAGTAATAAAAATCTGAATATAAATAAAATATTGCTTCTATTTACGTCATACGTATAAATTTATTCATGCAATTTAGCTCAATTAGTGACCAAATTATGTTTTAGAAATAAGTTGGAGACTTAAAATCGTAATATTAAAGTTATTAAGTAATTTGGTAACAGATGGTTTCATATCTTCGAAAATTGGGAAAAGGTCATCCAAACTTCGAGTAGCAACAACTCTTCCTGCGACAGTGTAATTGAGGGTGAATCGATTGTCGTTTGCCGCTTCATAGGACAAAGTACCCATGAGCAGGCAAATAACTGTGCTATTACATGGTAAAAAATTCGTGAAGCGGTACATTACCCTGTCGTTACTTGGAATTTTTATGCAATGAAAAGTAAAATAGGTTTTTTGAATTGCGTAAGTTTATAGACAAAGGTATTATATTATAGTCGTCATCGTCTTTAGGTTATTAAATCGACGGTATACATAGCTGGTCCAAATGGCTTAACGTGCTCGCTAAGGCAAGCGATAATTAAAGGCATAACGATATTTCATGGTTTAGACTAGTTTATTCAAGAGAACTGACTCTCTTTAACGACTGTCTTAGATCATCATAACAACCAGTACCGACTGCTGCACGTGTCCACGTTTTATAGAACAAGCAATAATTAACAATTTGACGGTGACAATCCGTTCGTTCCAGGCTTACAATTCACTATGTCCACGATTTTGGAGACAGACAGAGAGAGAAAGAGAGATAAGATATTTATTTCGAGCAAATAAACTTACACACACGTGTAAGTTACAGTACTTTTACTTTTAATTTACCTTGCAGTGTATATAACGCGGGTATCACTAAAAGGGTTCGGTTACATTCTGTTAAATATTTGAAAACGTTGAGAAGCCGATGGACGGATTCTGGGAATCACTCTCGAGTTCATTTTTATGAAACATTTTATGTTCAACTTGCAACTTTCACGTATCAATTAAAACCTCCCAACGTTTTTCACTTATATCGAAACAATGTAAGTGAAAAATAAGGTTATATGTTTCTTCCTTTAATCATTGCGATGATTGCTATACGAATTCTAAAGAAAATTGTTTTGATAAGGTCTAATGTACCGCTATTAAATTCTGCTTTATTTTATTTGACGTCTGTCCAACCTATAGTTTGCTCATTATGTGTTTTTTTATAAACAAAAGGAAAATAACTGAATAAGTATCAACAGAAGGTAAGTACAATAAATATCTGTTCGTAGTGCCATTGAACTTCGCTAAAAGGAAAAGTAGACACTGAGTTTTCTTTTGCTATAGTAATATGAGACCATGGACCATTAACTATATAAATGCTCCGTGTATGAGACGCAATGTTTTTTTTATAAAAACGGTAAGAAACAATTTGTCGAGTGGTAAATACTGAGCCTGCCCGTGTAGTGACGGATAAAGAATACAAGTGTCACTACCCCATTTCATTCCGTGTGTGTCGTAAAAGGTGACAAAGAAAATTGCAAAAAGCGAATAATATCTTTGCGAAGAGATAGAAAACTTGAAACTAAACCCTGTACCAACCCGTCTGGCCAGCGCGGTATAGTAGGCTATATAGCCACCCAATGAGCGTGAGAGATATGTAATATTGGTCATGTATTTAGGCTGTGGGCTAAAATTACTCATATTCAAGTATGTAAGACGATAGTGGCAGTTAAATGACACTGACATGACGTTTGACAGTTAAACTATCAAACATGTAAATAAGGTTTAAGCTAGCTATACAGGGTGGCGCTACCATAGGGGCACTTTTTAAACAGAGGCATAGCGTACAACATTCTGAAGCCTTGTACCAAAAATCAATTAAATCGGTGCAGTAGTTTAGCCACAATATCGATTTTAAGTTCAGCAATTTTTGCACATGCTTTTAATACCACACAGCTGATACAAAACGGTCAACGACCCTACATTGTGCGCCCCGACTCGCTACGACGCGACGCCTTGACGTCAAGGCGTCGCGTATTAATTTTTGATACAAGGCTTCAGAATGTTGTACGCTATGCCTCTGTTCAAAAAGTGCCCCTATGGTAGCGCCACCCTGTATAAGTCGACAAGCTCGGCTAGTTCGTCCTATTTTCTTTGACGACGGCTCAGGTGCGATATGGCTCTGGCTATTTAACTGCCACTGTGTTTCAATATTCTGTGTTGCTTTTTCTTTTGGTTCATCATCTAGGAAACAATGTAAGATAGTGTAATCATTATCTTATTGATATTGTGGGTAGTATGATCGTTTGTGAGACATTAAAGATTGTAATATACCTAGGATAGAATAATATACCTACTGTGGATCAAGTTGTATCAATGAGATTCATTATATTATACCTGTGGTAAACATTTGATTGTGTTGATGCTAAATAATGCTTATTATATTTTGTTATAAAACAGAAAACAAACCTTTCTTGTAATATAAAACTACCCACAACATTGATATTTGGTATAAATTGGCTTTACCACTATTTGTGAATTATTACTTATTGAAAAGAATGGTCAAGAGTTTTATTGCCCGTTCTTTCTCTTGCTTCTATACCTTTGCTTTGCGAACTGGACTCTATATATGTAGAATCACGACGTAATCTAAAGATATATCCTTGTGCCAAACTGAATAAATGAAAGTATGATTTGATAGTTGTCTCTTTTATTTGTCAAAACTGTCTCTACACTAGGGAGCTTTCCTGAATCTGACAAGCGCATCAAGAAATAAAAGGCCCCCAGTTCCGGGTAGTCCCGTTGTCCGCAACTACGGTTGGGGTAGCGGTAACAGCGGGGCAGGGGGTGCTAAGAATCTCCGGGCTACGCCAAACGGCTACCACAAGAAACTGACCCTACGTACAATGGACGCTCTATACTGCTGAACCAACACATCACCTAACAAGTGGAACCAGGTCGTATATATCGATAAACTGGCATATTATTGGGGTTGTCTGAAGAAAAGACAGGGAGAGGACACGATAACCCTTGAGTCAGGCAACCTGTTCTACTTTCGTGAAGGCGAGCAGCTCTCTCAGAGCGGTGTCGGTTTCCTCGTTAACAAATCCCTCGCTAACAACGTTGTAGAGGTCAGCATTGTGTCGACACGGGTAATGTACCTCATAGGCAGGTGCTCCCTGTAGGTGGTACAGGTATATGCGCTGAACTCGACATACTGCGATGACAAAATCGAAGCGATGTAGGAGGATGTTGCTAAGGCTCTATATGATACCACCAAGACACACTATATTGTTGTTATGGATGACTTTAATGCCAAAGATGGAGTGCAAGAACGCGGCGAAACGAAAATCGGATCCTATAGCGTGGGACGTCGATATCAAAGGGGGCAAATGCTGGTCAACTTTCTGGAGTCACAGAAGCTCTTCTTAATGAACTCTTTCCCCAATACTGTGACAAGGAATGAGATAGACTTCATTATGTATGACCGGAAGTATATATTTAAGGAAGTCTCAGTAATCAACAAGTTTAATACCGGTAGCGCTCACCGACTTGTCCAAGCACTCTAAATATAGACTTCAGAGTTTCAGAGCCGAGCGCATCAGCTAGCAGTAGGATGCGAAAAGTTTCTACTGGAGCTTCAAAATCATTTCGGACTGCTAGAAACCCATGGCACTGTTGACGAGAAAACCCAAGTCGTGGTCAAAACGCTACAAGATGTGTCTCGAAGGGTGTTTCCCGGAAGATGCGTTAACAAAAAGAATAAACACTTGCTCGAAACTCTCGAACTAATGAGGCAAAGAAGGTAAATGTCATATGCGCGGACGTCTTCGACGGACGGAAGAAACCTAAACTGGAAGATCCAGAAGCTGGTGCGAAGTGATCTCCGATGTTTCAACACCCGCGCCATTACGGCTGTGACTGAACAGAATCGAGGCACCAAAGTCTTCACTCGCCAGCTTGGTAGAACCCATCTGTCGAAACTCAATACTGCGGATAGCAAAACTGTATCCTCCAAGTTCGAGATTCTCGCTGAAATTGAGAGTTGCAACAAAAAAATTTACGCATCACGGATGCTTAATACCACGAGACACTGCGAATATGACCACAGAGCCCAACTCACGCGCCATTACACGGAGGACATCCCTGATGTCAACCAAGGCGAGATAAGAGTGACTCTCGAGCAGCTAAAGAACAACAAGTCTCCAGGGGATGACGGTATCACTACAGAGCTCTTAAAACCAGGCGGGACAGAAGTTCTGAAAGAGCTGGCGAGCCTCTTTAATTCAGTTATCCACCAAGGTCAGACATGGTGTGAGAGTGATCTGGTTCTGTTTTTCAAAAATGGTGACAGAACTTTGCTAAAAAACTATAGACCCATTTCACTCTTGAGCCACGTCTACAATTTATTCTCGAGAGTCCTAACAAACCACCTCGCCAGAAAACTCGACGGTTTCCAGCCACAGGAACAATCTGGGTTTTGAAAAGGCTACAGCACTGTAGACCACATCCATACTGTTCGGCAGATCATACAAAAGACCAATGAGTTCAATCAGCCGCTGTTTATGGCTTTCGTGGACTACGAGAAAGCCTTCGAATCTATCGAAACCTGGGGGGTTCTGGATGCTCTGCAGCGGCGTTGCATCGATTGGTGCTACATTGAGGTTGACACAGCCATTATGACCGTCCAGATCCAGGACCATGAAACCAGCCCCATTGAGTTGCGATGAGGCAGGGGGATTTATTATCCCCTAAGCTACAAACTCACTCGAAGACGTCTTTAAGACGCTGGACTGGACTGGCCGGGGCATAAACATTAATGGCGAGTACAAAATCCACCTTCGGTTTGCCGATGATATCGTCATCGTGGCAGAGAGCCTGGAAGAACAGAGCGAGATAATGCACAGTCTAAATGAACCCTCGCGACGGGTCGGTCTCGGCATGAACTTGGATAAAACCAAGATTATGTTCTACGAAAACATTGTGCCGGGATCGGTTTATGTCGACGGATTGATGCTTGAAATGGTTCAAGACTACCTGGGACAAGTAGTTCAGCTTGGTAGAAACAACTTCGAGAAAGAAATTGACCGCAGGATTCACTTGGGTTGGGCAGCGTTTGGCAAGCTACGTCGAGTTTTCTCTTCGCCCCTACCGCAATGCATGAAGACCAAAGTCTACAACCTTACCGTCTTACCTGTTATGACGTACGTTGCCGAGACGTGGACACTCACAGTGGGACTAGTGCACAAACTAAAAGTCACGCAGCGAGCTATGGAACGGGCTATGCTTGGCGTCTCTTTGAAGGATAAAATCCGAAATGAAGTTATCCGACAAATAACCAAAATTACCGACATAACTCACAGAATCAGTAAGCTCAAGTGGCAGTGGGCTGGCCATATCTGTAAAAAGACTGATGGCTGATGGAGCAAGCGTGTTCTAGAGTGGAGACCAAGACTCGGTAAGAGTAAGGTAGGGCGGCCCCCGGCTAGGTGGACCGACGACCTGAAAAAGATGGCTGGGACAGACTGGATGCGGAAGGAGGGCCGTGTACTGCGGCGCGTGTTGAGAGAGATGGGCTGATTTAGATTGAGAAATACTGAGCCTTGAAAAAGCTTATTGCTAAGATAACTCTCAAAATTGCTGATCACAGGAACAAAAGCAGGAAAGTTTGAAAACAAATACATATCTTATCAAACGAATCTTGCGTATACTGCAGTAGTATTATATATTAACAAATAGAAAAGAAAAGAAAATAGAAAATATATCTTTATTGCAAGCACGCTGCACAGTACTCCTTAAATTTACTTATTCTAAAAAAACAAAAAAGAACCACACTAAAAACATATTTTGGCGAAGTCAATAAACACTAACTCAACTAAGACCAATGACTAAAGACACTTTTTTGCTATTGGGCAACTTGTTGTCATAATGAGTTAATGACACTTGGCACGTCTTGTCAATTGTCACAAACTGAGTTGAGTTAGTTGACATTTATGTGATACGTGTCACCACGTGACTCGCCACGTGTATCTACACCAGAGATTGAACAATTTGTACATAATTTTTACTTTTGAAAATACATTTAAGTAACATAAACAATAATAACTGCATGAGCTATGAGCACTATACACCGCGTGCCGCAATTCGGGCTGACACTCAGCAAACACTGCGATGGACGCCATAGTTCCAAACACAGTACTGATTTTCAGTGCCGCCACGTAATATGTCAAAAGGCCACTGAAACGTGATGGTCGTCTACGTACCATTGCATATGAACATGTCCAACTATTTATGACTAATTCAGTACACTTTCAAAACATATGTTTTACAAGAAACAAGGGAATACATAACTAGCAGGTATGCCCGTTTACTGAGTTTCTACATTTAATTTGCTTATTTGCTCATAGCGGATAATATGACATTATTTTAGTTTAATGTTTAATTTTTCAGGAGTTCCTGCAAGTACCCAACCAGACCTTGAAGCAGAGATACTAATATGCTGTAAGCAATCCAGACTAATGTTACTAGGGCTATATCCTCACAGGTAAGCAGTAGTATCTTGTAACTGTAGTTTCTGTTGAGAGAGTAAATAGCTCTTGAGGTACTTTTTAAATGATGCTTTTGTTTTCAGGTCCCTTATCGGAGGAGGCAAATTGTTCCAGCATTTCGTACCTAAGTATCTAAAAGAGCCCCGGAAAGCCATTGTACGGTGTTTAGTTTGTGATAGAGTTCTGGTTGAGGATCTGGTGGAGTATGAAAAGTGTTTTAGTCTCCAATCTAACTTTTCATACAAGTAGGTAGGCTTTTTACTAGCCATTACCCCAAAAAGTAATGTGGCAAGATGTAATTTTCTTCTAGATTCCATTTTAAGGATGTTGTTATCATTAATATATGGTGTGACATGATGTCGTCTTGGAATCTTGAAACAGAATCGGGCACATGCATTTTGCACCCTTTGTATTAAATTCTTAGTTCTTGCCAGCAAACATAGGCCATAAACTACATCACAGTAATTGAAACGGGATAAAATGAGGCTGTCTACAAGCTGTTTTCTAAGGTTAATACTAAGATAGTTTTGAATGTTGTAAAGAATTTTTAACCTGTAAAAGCAATTTCTTACTATTTTAATTAGATGTCCTTCAAACCTTAATTCAGAGTCAATTAATAAACCTAAGTTGGAGGCCTCTTTTATCCCTTCTAATTTCTAACCGTCCAAAATGATAGCTGGGTTAACTTGCAATATAGTCTTTACTTGTATTTTACTGCCCAGAATGATAAATTTTGATTTATGTGGATTTAATATTAATGAGTGTTTTTTTGACCATTCAATCACTCTGTCAAGGTCCTGATTTATCTTTGTAACAGCTGAAAAGGTGTCTTCAGGCTTAAAAGAGAGATAAAGCTGCGTGTCATCTGCATACATATGAAAACTGCAATTTTTTAAAGAAGGGGTCATGTCAGCTGTGTATATGATGAAGAGAAGTGTTGAGAGTACTGAGCCTTGTGGGACGCCTCTGTTCACTGTGAGAGCAGATGAAGACATGACCATACCGTCTTCCCTTTGCATTTCTACATGTTGGGACCTATTAGTGAGGTAACAATTAAACCACTTTATGGTGTTAGGTGCAAATCCATAGTAAGCTAATTTTGACAATAATAGAGATGTATTCATAGCGTCAAATGCTCTGGAATAGTCTAGAAGAATGAGGGCAGTGCCCTCTCCACGATCCCTAGCTTCCAGTATGTTACCCACAACATCACATAAAGCTGTTGCGGTTCCTCGTCCTTTTCTGAACCTTGATTGTTTGTCCGGCAGAATGTTATTTTTTTCAACATATTCCATAACTTGTAAATAAACTACTTTTTCCAGCACCTTTGACAAACAGGGCTGTAAGCTAATAGGCCGTAAGTCTTTTGTAGAAATGGGATGGCTCGTTTTGGGTATGGGTTTGATAATTGCGTGTTTCCACAGCTCAGGGAATATACATTCCCTGAGCTGTGGAAACACGCAATGTGGAAAAACGCTGTTGTGATAGATTTGTTAACTATCTCTGTAATAGTATCTAACGAGTTAGGCAGAGTAAGTTTAAGCATCTCTAGGTTGATTTGATCTACACCTAGCGCGTTAGTACTAATGGTTCTCAAGATTTTCAAAATAGTACCTTGGTCAACCGGCTGAAGCTTGAAATTTGCATCATCATCATACCTATGATATTCATAGTAGGTTAAACTAGATATGCTCACAACGCCCCCTCCTGGCACCTTCAAAAAATCTCTATTGATGCTATCTGGGTTATCAAAGTAATCTGGTAAGCAGGTGTTTTTGGGAGATGGCAGGACTTGAGTCTTTAAGTTACGCCACAAGGTTTTTGGGTTATTTATATTGTCATTAATATGTTGTGCAAAATATGCTGATTTTTCATTATGTAATGCAACAACTGCTTGGTGGTTTAGTTCTAGATAATATTGCTTTTTTATTTCTGATTTATTTTCTTTATATTTAGTTCTAGCTTTGTTTCGTAACCCAAAGATCAACTTAACATTATCTGTTATCCATGGTGTATATTAAGTTTTGAAAAGCTTTTGTTTTATAGGTGCATGTATATCAAATAGCGCCATTATACAAGATGTAAACATTTCCACCATATTGTTAACATCATTTTGTGAACTTATAAGATTCCATGGTAAAGTTTCTAAGTCTGAATTAAAAATATCAAGTAAAATATCCTTATAAGGTCTATATGTAACCCACCTTGGCTTAGGTTTTTGCTTTTTAAATTGAGTCTCGCAAGTCACAAATGAGTGTTGGCCGAGTTCAGGCACATGATCTACCATGACAGTCTGTAAATTCAAGTCCGTGCATATTAAGTCTATCAAGGTACTACTTTGACCAACAAAATGAGTGGGTGTACTGACTTTTTGAGACATATTTGTGTAATCCAGAAACTGTTGTACTTTTTTGGTGTTAGAATTTTCTAGATTCAGCATATTCACATTCCAATCTCCCAATAATATTATGTGATCATACGGCTCCAATGCACAAATGCTATCAGTTAAGCCTTCAAGAAATGTGTCAACGCATAACCAAGGTGGTCTATAAGCAGTGCCAATTAAAATCCTTTTATTCATGATAGTTAATAACAACCAATATTCCTCTACCTCTCGATGTACCGGGTGAGATAGAGTCCTAGCACTAACATTTGATTTTATATAAAATCCCACTCCACCTCCTCTCCCGCCTCGAATATTTTTGGGTCTCGGGCTATGTTTCAATTTATAGCCTGGAAGTATGGGGGCCTTTCCCTCCTCACCAGCCCTCAGCCATGTCTCGTTTATGGCCATTATGTCCACTGAGTGCGTGTCCATGGCCACTAGAAACTCATCATGCCTAGTCCCTAACGACCCTGCATTAAATAGTCCAACCTTCAGACGTTTTCCATTAACCATAATGGTAATGTAAAAAAATACTGTCAATGAGTGAAACTAAAACCTGCATATTCAATTTAAAGGTAATTATTAAATATATAATTAGATATTTCTATTTTTAACAGAGCCAGATATGAATTTTGCATTGATTGTGCGTGTGTCCATTTAGGTGTGCATTTAAAATTATTACTATTATAAAAACACGGGGGGTGTCCCGTAGATAAACTTAACTTTTAAATTTGCAGTTACACCAATATAAAGTATTTAACAAGTATTTACTCGTTGATTTATTAAATTTTGTCATGTATATGAAGTCCCTATTGTAAAAACATACATATACCTTACGTAGACATCCCATCCTTTTAACACTGCAGCCATACCTATATAGAGTATGTAGCAAGTAATTACTTACTGATTTATTTAAATTTGTAATTAGTGACTTACTGTAAATTAATGTGATCATCGTCAATTGATTTGTAATTTTTGCACATTGATGAGTTATGTGTATTTTGACATTGTTGACATGCAGGTGAAAGTGACACTCGTTGACATTTATATATGATGACATACACTAGTCCGCATTTTCCAAACTATGGGTCACGACGCACTGGTGGGTCGCGAGCAAATATTGAGTGAGTCCTGTAATGTAACTTGACGCCGACTGACCGAAGTTCTCCTCCCCTTTATGCCTTTATCCTCCCATTTATGCCCGCTTTTTGTCAAAAAGCAGCTAAGAAGTGGGTCTCGAGGTTGGAATTTTTGTTTGCTCGGTCGGAGCTCAGACAATTTTGGGAACCACGGCTCTAAGTAATACAAAATAATAATTTCATTAAATTACATAGTAGAAAACATATTTTTTCATTTGTTGTAGTACCTTTGGCCAATCAAACTTGACCCACATCTGTTAGACTTGTTCGTTATTGTAGAGCCTTTTCTTCAAGAGTATAATACCCGAGTCTTCTTTTTGTGAAGTAGTTTTATGAGTGAAGTGATGTCAGGCTTTTGTGTATTTGTTCAATTTAGAAATTGTTACTACTATCGTAAACCCACTCGAGACATTCATGAAGTACCTAGTACCTATATAAAATTACTAGCTATTGACCGCATTTTTGTCGGAGCGTACTTCAAAACCAGCGGAATTTCAAACAAACTTAGAAGCCCTAGTTTACCTATAAGGGGTCGAACCTTAACAAATAAAGTGGTCCAATTCTCATGGTTCTAGCTATACAGTCATTTTGACTATGATTATAATATATGTTAGTCAAGACATGATATTATTTATATAGTTAACATGTTAATGATTATGATAAAGCAAATAGATTGTACAATATAAGATAATAATCAATACAGATAATACTAATGAGTAAACATTCTATTATATATATAATGTATAAGTCTGTAATTACGAAGAAAGTATTACCAAACTATCCTATCCATTAATCTGGTCTTAAAATATCATTAACCCTTGGGATCACCAAATACGATAGAGTTATTTAGCGGAAACATAGAAAACTACTCGACTGAGTATACTGCAACATACTGATGCAAAAAGTAAAACACTCATTTTTATATTTTAGATTTCTGTTCGAAATATATTTCCGTAACAGTTCGACAAAGTTAAGCAACGCTTGCCCAAGTCACTACATGGATGGGTGACCGCGTGCAGCATTTACATAAGAGATTGCCGTGCTTCGGTAGGTATGTAATACTGTCAGTCCCGATACATGCCTCAGTACAAGAATCTTTAGACCATGTCGGAAGCCTTCGGACAGTCTAACCTAAAACATTGACACCTGACCAGACTTGACCACATACTCACAAGTAAAAGAAAATAAAAAAATGACCAGTAGGGGAGATTGGGTATGAGTGGATCACGGGGTACAGTGGACTATTCACTATAACTCAGTATGTGTTTGGCTTACAGACACAATCAAACGTGTTCTGAACGCTAGTCTGTCCTTCTCCCTAACGTACTAATCGTCAACGGTGCAAAGCTATAAGTCTCACTGCTACACTGCCTTCAGTAGGTAACTAGCGAAAGTATTTTTCACGTGGTTTCATCATCAGCCCTTTATACTGACCCACTGCTCAAAGTAACATAAGTCACTGCTTAAGTGCGTATAAAATTGTTAATCATCGCTTGCTTATCGGTGAATAAAAACATCGTGAGGAAACCTGCATGTCTGAGAGTTTTCCATAATGTTCTCGAAAGACACACATGTCTTCTGAAGTCTGCCAACCCGCACTTGGCCAGCGTGGTGGACTATAGCCTTACCCTTCTCATAGTGAGAAGAGGCCCGTGCCCAGCAATGGGACAGTTTAAGTATATACAGGGCCGATAAAAATTAGGTATATTATATTTATGACATTATTTTCATTGGCAGGTAAAAACAAAAGTATGTGAACAATTTTCTACTCTTTTCACGTGTATAGGAACCACGCTCCAATAAGTTCCGTTTAAATTACATCTCACAGGGTTTGTTCCTTATTATATCATTCTAAAATATTTTTAAGGCTTACGCCTTTATGCCCTAAGTGGTAGGCAAAGGTTTAACATTACACCCACTTTTCGCCATGTAATGAATGTGTAGGTCCCACGTAATAAAGGGCGAGCCTATTGCCGTTGCCCGGCACTTTCACAACCGAGCTGTTTTCACCAAGAGATAGTGTGAGTTTTGGTTAAAGGAAAGTTTTTGTGTATATTTCACGTGGGTTAAGTCTAGGTAAGTACGTATAAAAGCTCAAGAGCTTATTATTTGACAAGGTCCAGGTATTAATAACCAGGTACTTAGTAACGCCTCACTGGTTTCAGCAAGAATGGGCCTATTCAAGCGGAGAATTACTTCCCTCTTACAAGATATCTGAAGGATCTATTTTACTCATATGCTGTACTATAAAAGTACGTAGTACATAGTAAATTTGTACGTAGTTTTTATGTCGTTAATGCATACTTACGAGTTTTCGTAACCGGGTTACTGCAGCCCAATGATGTTACAAGTAAAAAGCTGCAGCCTTACACATCACTTGAGAATTGCCAACCGTAAGAAAAGGCGGGGAAAGGGTGACTCTTACCGACAAATTCTCCCAGATCCCCTTTGGCATTTGAATCTCCAAAACCTGCCCCAATATTAAAGTAAGAGGAGAAACCGTTGTCGGCATTTGGTTCTCTTTATCACTGAACTAAACATATCAGTAAGTTCTAATACTCCTTTACATTAATCTCTTAAAATAGTGGTATTATCGCGCAACTGCTGTTACTAAAATCAGCACCATGATCTAGATGAAGTCTATCTCGGTTGCATCCAAAACTTTTGTTTTGGACCCAAGGGTCCGCTTTCTAGTCTAGCCAGATTTGACAGTTATAAGTTTTTCTACAGAGCGACTGTCGTCTGACCACGGCTACCGAAAGAGATAGTAATATCGTATTTCTTAAATCAGTGTTATATTCAGCGGTACTGACTCCCAATTTGTTCGAAGCTGTTACCGAGTAGCAGTTAATTGGCAACTCCAGCTAGGCTACTGCTTGTCAACTATGGCTATTCAAGTATACATTATAATTCAGCGTAGAGTGTTGTCACCGTGAATGATATTATGAAAACAATTTTATGTTCAATTCCGACACCAACCAAGCGAGAACAAAGTGTCAAGACGTGCATATTTCCTGTTCCTGTTATTCTCCTCTTTGTAAAACATTTTAGTATTCAGTTATGTCTCTTCATAAATCATCCGTTTTTGCAGAGACGCGATTTAGGAGCTTCATGTTCATTGAGCAAAATATTTAATTAAGTGGCATGCCAGTCCTACCGCCAAAGTTAAGAGGCTCTCAGAATTAATATTGCTTAGAATTAATACTGCGGAAAAGCTAGGCTCACGAGATCCGAGTGCTTGTAATCTATTCCGGGAATTTATAAACTGTTGATCGACGCCGCGACGTTACAAATTACCAGATGGTTGGTTAATTTTTTGGTTAGATATGATTCTCGTGCATTTCTACACAGTGTGGCGCATTGCCATGCTGTTTTTCTGAGCCTTTGGGTATGTTACCTGATGACATTGATGAGGAGGCATTCTATTCTATTCCATTATACTATTTCTTTTTACTGGCATAAATGAATCAAATTATAATGGGTAATATTTATTTATGATTAGATTAAATAAATGACAACCTTATAATCTAACTGAGGACTGTTTTTTTTCACCTTTGTATTTTTAGGGGATGATATTGATTAAAATCAATAACAATAAAAGAAATTAAAAAAGTATGAATCAAATTTAAAATTTGTTACTTGTTGGTAATCAAAACTAAATATGCATACTTTGCGAAATGCACTCATAAATACATATATTTAATATTCGACTTTAGTAATCTTGGATACACTCTATAATTTCAAAGAACTGCTGCTTTTTTGTGTCTATATTAAAAGTTTCTTATTTATTTATATTTTCTCAAACATAATTATAACGATGTGATTTATTAAATGACTTTTAGCTTCAAATGTCTCTTGGCGACGAAAATGGTAATTACATAAATTAGTTAGAAAAATGTATTTGGTTTGTCCATGTTCTGAAAACTGCAAGGACAAGCCAGATCCTTGCAGTTTTCAGAACATTGAAAGTCGCGTTTCCTTTTATGAAACATTTCCTTCATTCTTGATTACCTATGATTAATTCATAATTACACTTAAGTATATATTAGCTCTTTACCTATAGGTATACCTGCACTTACTGTTAAGAAATTGCATGAAAGAATATCTATTAACAGAACAAACTAATTTTAAGTCGGGCAACAATTACATGTTTACAACAAACTGTATAAATTCATGTAAAAACTAAGTTAAAAGCAGTTTGTAAGGCAATCTATTAATGTCATCTCCGGCTATGTTATTGGTTAAGCATTATTCGTATTCTTCTTTCTCTATCTTTCTCTCTCTTGCATCCTTTGTCGACATAGCAACTCATACTGTTTTCTTTTCATTTCGTTCTTCAATCATGAATGTTGTAAACTAAGATTGATTATTGGAGAAGCAAATGAAAAGAAAACATTAACATATTCTTCTTCTTACCGTATCGCTGGCAAACACTTATATTTTTGAGGCCCAGAAAGTAGCCACGCTGACTGCATGGTCGGAGGCAGTCATAAGTTCCTCCTGAGTGCAAGTTTTCGGGCACGCAGGGCACGATGTTATTAACATATTAAAATAATGTAAACTAAGATCTGAACGTGTACTCACCACTTTATAACCTTCTTTTTTGTGTTTTTACATATTATAAAGTATAATTATTAAAGTCAAACAATAATAAGTAAAGTAATAAAATAAATATCGTTTCTTCAAAGTCAAGGCAAGGCTTTACTTTTGGAGAAAAGATATTTAAATACTTGTGAAGGTGAGCGAAGCTTTTTTCCGGCTTGCATCATACGAAAATCTGGGCGTCTTGATAGAACATGCGGCCACGTATTGCGTTGAGAAACGTCTTCGCCTGTGCAATTATCTGCGGAACAGTAGCGACAAGGATGCAACGAATTAATCTTGCTATGAGAGTGAGGCATAGCATATATAATACATATACGAAACACTTCCAAATAACTGACAGATTTTTCTTAACTTCGTAGCCGCATGCGAATTCGTGGTGGACCAGCGGCGTTATTGTGTAAGTAAGTTATACTATAAGCAATTTAACGTACTATGTACATGCTTCTTAATGATATTGTAAAAAAACGTGACGGTCTCAACAGCATACTAAACCATCATTGTATTGTGAGCGCTGTACGGCCGATGCCAGTGTCACCCACAGCCCGCATCAGCTGCATGTATCAGCTAAGGCTGAATGATTTAATTAATGAGCCTTAGAACCGGCAAAGCAGTCTAAGTACTTAATGGGGAGGTCAACGACCTTTAGCTAGCAACGTATTTTTCCTTAATATTTTAAAATGCTCATCAATATCCATGTGGGCGTCTGTTTGCAAGCGTCGATGGTTTTGAGATGACCAGTCAATATTAGTTGGACTCATACATTTTATTCTTTTATTTTAGTTAAATATTTAAAACAAAATTATAATATCATCTTTTATCGTGTCGTCACTAATTAGGTTGATGTTCCAATAATTCAGTTAGATATTAAATACTTATTCAGAGTGAAACAAAATGACCAAAGATTAGCTCAAAAAACAACAAGTACATACTTCAAGCAAAGTATAATATATTTGAAGATAAAGATTGTCTGAAATACTTTAAAATCATACTAGGTATTTTCATTATTATTAAAGATACCTTAAAGGTTCTTGTTTTGTTTTATAAATTTATGACATATTTTAAGCTTTTGAAATTTTTTGTCAACAAGAGAAAGTAAATAACGAAACATTGAGGAGCTTTTCGGACTAAGACTCAATTAATTACATGAAACAAAGGCTCTACTTTTACACAAACAAAGAAGGAAGCAAATGCAGACTTGGTAATTTAGCAAATATAATAACTTGGACAGACGAAATGTTCTTGCCTCAGTACTAATTGATATTAATTTCGTAATTTTTTTCTCTTGGTATATTATATTCGTCTTTTGTTGTGAGAGTGGCACTAAAAAGAAGTTTAGTGCCACTCTATTATTGAAGTTTTGCAGGAATCTTATTTTTTTTGTTCTAAACCAGTCTGATACTGTCATCCCGTCCCTGATGTTACGGAGCCTAGATTTTTACAGTCTACATCTTCTTCAACATCTTCCCTCTTCTAAAAATATAATATTAATCGAATTTATTGAGTAGCAAAGACCATAATATTCAGCGGAATGATATCGGTTTTATCATTGTAAAGAAACAGAGCCGTTAGGTTAATTTTCAATTAAAACGCTATCATGGGAACATTAGGACTTAATTAGGCTTATCAGACTTTTTTATATTGTGAGTGTGATGTCAACTCGGGGGTCGCATTTTATAAGCCACATGAAGTCGATATAGCCGTACAGTTCTAGTTCCAAGACAAGCGCCGGTATAGAGCTTTAAGGCACTTACATAGCACATAAATTAGCAGACAGCTTGCTGTGTGCTAAATCTTGCCAATGTAAAGAATACCTAAAGATCAATACTTAAAGCCCATATTTGAATGGTATTATTTTTGTTGGGTAGGAGCAGAGTCGTGTAAGTGGGCTAAGACCTTTATGTTTCATCCGGCGCATAGTTGTGTTTTGATATATAAGCACACAAACTGTCACACGTAACAAACATTTAGGTAAACGATTGGCAGTTCTACTCCGAAGAAAGAATTTCTTAAAAAATAAAATCGAGATAAAGAAGCTTGGGATCTTCACAGACGAATAATTGATCTACACTGGGGCACAAAATGGCATTTCTGTGTTTGTTTGCTTAAAAGAAACGTTTCTTTTTAAACATGCAATTGTTTTTATTTTTGAATTCAGAGAAAACTCATCATTATGAGAAGCTTTGGTAAGACACAAAACAATTTATCTACTTATAAAGTTTATGTCTACAACAGCTATCGAACTTTCTAACATGTTTGTTGTATTTAAAAAAATAAGATCTCTAAAATTTGTTAAGAGACTTTGTTGTATAGCCTTCAGAAAAGTTTTATGAAAATGGAAATAACAATAGATGTTACTGGGGAGGCTAAATCATAGACGAAAAATCCTTGTCGCAATGAGTTGGTTACTTAGTCATCATGAGTATTTGATGGAGATAAATTAACTTTTTAGGGCATATTATTTCATTTAAGTGCTGCGGAAGGCAGACAGCCCTTATAGCGATATAAAACGAAATTATGTAGAAAATTATCCCATTGGGTAGAAATTATCGCATTATGATGAATGTTTTGAAGTCACACACAGTAAAGTTGTGAGAAGCTTTCTATAATGTAATACATCCACAATGATGTTTTAAGAACGAATGAATTGCAATACATAACATTTCATTTTGTTATTTACATTGAACCATATACTAACAAAGCAAATAAAGTAAAGCAGGAGGCGTTTAGGTGTTGTAGTACCTATTCCTCCGCATCACTGTCATCTGGGAATGTGCCCAGAAGGCTGGCAGCATTGCCACGCTGCTGAATAGCAATGCTGATTCTTTGGACAAAAAATAAACCAGCCCTCTGGTCACGTGAGACGTCGATCAAGCGTCTGGACAAGGCGCAATATGAAATACGAGCGCTCGGACCCCATGAGCCTAGCGTATCTACCCCAAACGGCTCAAAAACGTAATTGCCGACTAAATTGCCGTATTGTTTAAGAACTATATCCTAGAAAGCTTAACAGAACCTCAAAGTCTCTCTACGTGATCACCTTCTTCTCGCCAGTTTTTTATATTCTGTCAAATCGTAAAGTATAAAGTGGTTTCCGCTCTACAGTAAAAGTCATTGATGCAACTATGATAAGGCTAGGATGATGGAGATGATAGAAGGAAACTAAAATAATTTCTTAATTTTCGTGTGCGATATACAAATGCAGATTTATAATTTTACCTACACGGCTACTCGTCAAGCTTAACACTTTTGTACATTTGTTATGTTGCAGGCAATAAGTATCAAAATTGTATTGCAACTGTTAAGCTTGTTTTTTTCTGTGTATACGTGTTCTAATTCTGCTTTCATTTTACTTTATTCATTTGGACATACTCGTAAACTACAGGTTTATTTTAAGCGTACGCTCAGTAAATGTACTTTTTTACTTAAAAAAATAAAACTCAAACAACTTTAATAACTAATTTAAGTTGTTTATTTGTCAAAGACATTAAAATTTACTTTACATTTTTATATTTATTAAAAAAGTCCAATAAATTCATAATTAAAGCATTAAAGGTCGTCTGAAAAAACAATTTTTTCTTTTTATTCTTGCATACAAAGAATTGCTTAAATATTTTTATTTGACAAGAAATTAATAATAAAAATATTTTATTTATTTGAATTATTAAATTTCGTTGGAAGAGCACTTTTTTATGGTAATAGGCGGCAAACGAGCAGACGGATTGCCTGATGGTAAGCAATTACCGCCGCCCATGGACACAAGCAACATCACAGGAGTCACAAGTGCGGTGCCGCCCTTTGGGGTTGGGAAAAGGGATAGGATGAGGAGTGGGATGAGGGAGAAGGAATAGGGGATAGGGCCTCCGGCACTCTCACTCACCGAACGAAACGCAACAGTTTAGGAACGGTTACTTTACGTCGATTTTCTCTGAGAGGGTAGTACTTCCCCGGTCGAGCCGGCCCATTCATGCTGAAATAAGCAAAGCTCTACTACCTGGAAATTGATGAACTTGAAGTTAATGAGAGGATTAAAATATAATAGTGGGTCGTCAAATGCAGAGGGTGAAAGATCACAGCTTGATTAAGTTTTGGGGACCAAAGTTTCTGTGTTAAGACATAATATTTATTACTACATTCCGTCCACTGCTCCACCCATGCAGATTTCGTCTATTGTGACAAAAAGCAGTTCATGTGAAATTCTGATGAATAACATATGAATTGCATTTTCCGCTGCAAAACTTCATAAAAAATTGTTCTAGTCTACGATCCGTTCAAGAGCAACCTTCACCGATCTGTATATTGAATGAAAAGTATTTTATATTCAAGGACAATGGCAGATCTCCATACATCAAAATGTCTAAATTTTACAAGAGAATTTTTTCACGGCCTTTTTTATAGATAATTTAGTTTACTACAAAAAAGTTACATAAAAATATTAAGACTGATTGTTAATTAATAATAGGGTTACGGTTTCGAAATACGTCGCCGTTTTTAGGGGTTGTGAGTGATTGGGGGGAGGAGAGGAGGTCTCGGAACAACCCCTCACCATTTTCACTTGCCGGAAATACTTGGTTTCCTCTGAAAAAAAAAAAATCTCCAAACATCGGTGTGTATGGCACTGCCAACTTCCACATTCTTCACACTAGTTTAATAAACTAAGGTTGACGGCGCCCTGCTTCGCAGGGCTCCTATTTGCGGATTAAAGGACAAAAGAGAGCCTTACATAACCTATTTAGTTACTTATTAGTATTACAGTCGCACCTAACCCTAGATACTCGAAAGCAATGACGCACAAATTTGACATTAGCTGTCAATATAATTCATACAAGATGGCGGTTGCGTTTCGTTTCACGTTTTTCACATAAAACCTAAATATCGCTTTTATTGATTCCACTTGTTTAATAAACTGAGGTTGACGGAGCCTTGCTTCGCAGGGCTCCTATTTTCGGGTTAAGGGTCAAAAGAGAACCTAACTCAACCTATTTAGTTATTTTCACATAACCTAAAATTACGTTCCATTTTGCATATTTGAATGAAGAATTTTTGGAAATTGTTTAAAAATATTTAGACGCAACTCTGGCAGCCAAAATTAATTTTAGGGGATTAAAACTAACTCCCTTAAGCCCCCTACACCACCAATACCCTCAAATTCGTGCGACGCGTTTCGAAACCCGACCCAATAATAGAGTAACATTTAAGTAGAAGGGAAAGATTTTGTTAACATTTGTCGTTTATTTTTAAATAGTCTAATAAATCTGATAAAAACATGATATAACATAATATGTTTCTTTTAGTTATTTACATAAATACCTAAAGAATTAAACACCTATGAATATAATATTTTTCATTCGTAAAGTATTGAAATAACTAATATCTAATCAACGTGTCTGTGAGACCCACCCCAACGTCCGTGTAACCCTTTTCCACCCCCATGACGGATAACCCGAGGGGTTAAATAAAAAGGAATTTATTGTTCTAAGTTTCGTAGTCTGGACCGGTTTATTTTCCAAACCATTCGCAATATAACTACATAGGTATATATTTTGACATACAAAATTTGTTATATAAAATACTTTTCATCCAATAATCAGATCGGTGAAGGTGACTCTTCTACGGATCTGAAACTATTCAAATCTTCGTACTGTTAAACATTTGTAGTGTTATTAGGATTTTCATTATTATGAATTGTGTATGTAAAAACAAAGTTTACGTCATAGAATTTATTATACACAAAACATCGATCAAATGGCACGAGTACAGCTGCAATATAATATTTCCTAGGACACTACTTTTTACGGTAGTAGCACTGAGTTGCAAGGCTTGGAGTTTTTGACAAGTCTTGTTTTTTATGGGATTAGAAAATAATATTATGAACTAGAAGAGCCTGCGTTTAGGGGTACTACTTCGCACCTGTGGCTCATTTTGCACATATAGCATAATTATAAAGAGCCTGTAGTCTTCGTAGATAACTGGACTATTTAACTCAAAAAGAATTAACCAGTTTCTGAGATTATCACGTTCAAGTAAACAAACAAACAAACAAACAAAATCTTGGGCTTTATTATATTAGTAAGTTTAGATTACAATACGTTGTAACTTTCGCACCCTTTGCTTCAGCAGAAGTAAAATCTGGATGTAAAGCAAAAGACAGTACGCGGCTGTACTTTACCAAAACCACTTTCAAACCTTGTCCTTGATGATTCATCATCATCGCTTGTACGCCTCGGAGCCCGGGGTCCGCTTACTAACTAACCAGATATGACAGAATATCAACTTTTCCACAGAGTGACTGCTATCTGATCCCCGCAACCTAAAGGTATATTCCATGGTTTAGACCAATATCAGTTAATTTGCGGGTACTGACTCCCCGTAACGACAGTCAAAGATCTCCATGACAGCCAGGACCAGCGGTTTAATGTGCTCTTCGAGGCACGGGGTGCGTACCGCCGCGCAAATAGTCATTAGTGCGTGCCGTGGTTTCGAACCCGATATTCTCTGCATGGCAGTCCGTTGGTATCTCTACTGGACTATCGCTGTCTTGTCTTTGATGATTCTTCATATGAAAATAGCACTAAGTAGATCACTACAGAAAAATAAATACAACAAAGTTTTCTCAGTCTCAAACACGACCACAGAATGAATATCGACACATAACATAAACGATTCAAGTGACGTCATGTTCTTGATTCGACCGATCGCGATGTGTGGGGTGCTGCATTTTACAAATTTTGCGTGCTTACACTTTTTGCTTAAGGTCCGGTCCACTAACGTTATGTAATACAATTTAAATAGGAAAGTAATAATTTTAATGTAAAGTCAGAACCGTAAAGTAGCAGAGAAAACTTGCATATACCCACGTTACATATACTCACGTGGCTGTTCAACCTCTTCATAGACAGTTGTTTGCAAGATTTGAAACATAGTGACTGTGGATTAAGGATGAATGGGTTACTCGTCAAATGCCTCTTTTATGCTGATGACCAGGTAATACTTGCAGCGGAGGAGTTGCAGGAGATGGTAACAATCATGCATGGTGCTTTAGGGAGGAAAGGAATGAAAGTGAATGTGAGCAAAACGAAAGTTATGGTTTTTGAAAAGGAGGAATGTGTTACGGCTTGTAATGTTATGATCCATGGACAGTGAGTGGAACAAGTGAATGATTTTGTGTATTTAGGTACGCTGTTTACTAGGAATAGTAAGAATGAAGAAGATAGACTCATGTATGGTAGTGAGAGTTGGGTATAGCAGAATAGACATGAAAGTAGAATAAATGCCGTAGAAATGAGAGCACTGAGAAGTATGTGTGGAGTGTCTTTGAACGACAGATTAAAGAATTGTGTGATAAGAGAGTGTTGTGGGGTAAAAGAAGATGTAGTGGCAACTATTGAAAAAGGTATGCTAAGATGGATGGGACAGGACGAAGGGGAAGACCCAGGCGGACGTTCTCTGACCAGATTGGAGACATCCTGAAAATAGGACAGGTTAGAAGTACCCTGAACAGAAGAGCATTGATCCTTGATCCTGGGTCCTTTAAGCGGGACGTGAAAAAGCATCTCTCAAGGCCGTCAAAGAGAGGGCCGTCATGTCACATTGCTTAACCAGCAATTGGGGATGGTGGCCTTCACAATAGGACTTCACTGTCAGCTTACCATCAGGCAGCGTAAAGTCAATTTGACAGGTCTTTTTAATAAAAATAAAAAGCATGCATGAGGAATCTGATGGGTGGGAGTGAATGAAGCAAGAGAGATATGTCAGGATCGTTGCAAATGGCGTTCCGTAGTCTCTGCCTAGTGCCTACCCCTCTGGGAAACAGGCGTGAGTCTATGTATGTATGTATGTATGTACCATACTCACGTCCAGCCCATAATATATGCACGCCTCGACGGTTTGATCATCGGCGTCCATCGATTTAGTCGCTGACTGGGAACTCATTGAGAACATAATATCGATGCCTTACGGCCAAAAGAGGCTAACCGCCACTTAACAAACTTTACAGGAGAGTAGTTTAAAGTTCAAAATAAGTGAAAAAAAATCATAGAAAATTTTCTGTACGTTCCAAAAGTTTCAAAATTTAACCATATAGTTTTTTATTAGGTCTCTACGAAATGACATCGTAAATTAAAATAAATCACACGCCTAAGACTATTTACTGTCGCTTATCCTCAAATGGTCCTAATAATACTAACAGGAAAAAACGTCGTAAATGAAAACAACCATATTAATGAGTTCCAACCCAAATGATTTAACTGCACCATTTATTTTATTTCTGTTGAAGAAAAAGAGCATACCTGTACTTTTTCTGTTCATCAAGTGGAGCCAATATGACATAACCGGCAATTGGTTAATGGCAGAAAAACAAGAAAATTGTTATAAGTTAATTATCTATAAAAAATACTATAAGCTCTTTTATGCAACGTGAAAGCACATTGTGATTAATTCTTATAAAATTATACATACATACTAACATGTATACATTAGACTTTTATAAGTTTTTAAACAGGCTAACCGACTAAGGTATGAATTAAAAAAAAGAGAAATTGTGCTCAATCAGTCTTTATTTTAGAAAATTACACAAAACAATTGTTACTCATTGTAAGTTAGTCATTCTAGGTATGACAAAAAAATATAAACTTAAAATTTCGTACCTAAGGACCTTTTAGGTATGACGGTAGACGTTTGGTCCTCGTCGTCCGCATGTCCGCGTCTACAGTTGCCGTAAATCGCCTCGGAACGTCCGTTGCCGGGGGAGTCCTCCACAGCAAAGAAACTACCCAAAACAACCGTGCTCGATGAAGAACCTTCCGCGAAGGTCAGGACACCGTGGCGGCCCTCAGCCACTCCAAAAAGAGGGTTCTTACTATCGCTTTTGCCGTGTATCCATTCATTCGCACTCACCGATCCATTCACTCAATCGATAAAACAATGATGATGACACATGTTAAATCAGTCACGGTGACATATCTTCAGGCAGAAAAAAGAAAAGAAAAAGAAAGAAAAGAAAATATTTACTAACGCTAATGTGCAAAATGAACGTGCAGTTTTTATTCTCTCACTCTCATAGTCCCATAGGCAATTCGACACAACAGAGTCATATCAGTCGCAGGATTAACTCTTGACTGTTACTGAGAATTCATCAAAAAATCTAATAATTCCTTGCTGGCCCAACCTGCGATTCGAACCCTTGATTATGATCCTAAGCCAGGCTAGCCAACAAAAACTCTGTAGGTACTTATTTAACCATTCAGTATGGCAGCGGTAGCCGAGTGGATATATCTACCAAACAGACTGCCATGCAGAGGGTATCGTACCGAATCCACGGCGCGCACTAATGACTTTTCGGAGTTATGTGCGTATTGAATTGTTAATTATCGCTTGTCCCGTGCCTCGGAGAGCACGTTAAGCCGTCGGTCCCGGTTGTCATGAAGATCTTTGACAGTCGTTACAGGGCGTCAGAACCTTCTTATTAAACTGACACTAGTCTAAACCATGGAATATCGCAATCCCTTCGGGTTGCGGAGGTCAGACAGGCAGTCACTCCGTGGAAAAGCTAATATTCAGCCAAATCCGGTTAGACTAGTAAGCGGACCCCAGATTGAAACTGGGATAACGCTAAGAGAAAGAAGTATTGTCTGAACAAGATAGCAAAAGAATGACTTCTTATCTATAAAACTTAAAATAACTAATGTTTTTTATTTTTTATTTATTGACCAAAATTTTCAATTTACAATATTCTCACTTATAGCATTCGTTTAAACCACTAGAGATTTTTTTGCGAATGGGAGTTCATATTTATCATGACTACAATATTTACAACGAAATGAGAGAAATACCTTTTTAACATGTTTTTATACGGCTGTTGGTATGGCGTGGTGCCGAAACCGGTTAGGTTCTAGGCGACTTGGGAAGGATTAATGGACTGTATAGAGAGGATAGCGGTTCTTAGCCGCCTAGGAGGGATGGTAAGGGAAGAGGAGATGGATACGGGAGGAGGTGATTGAGTGGGTATAGGCTATTTTTATTTATTTATTTATTTATTTGGAGGTCCAACAGCTTATTACAATTTGAGTTACAGTTTCAGTAAGTACCAGATAGCCAATTACAGGTCCCCGCGTTTAAAGTTACATAAAAGATACACACATATTCTAATACAATATAGGTAAAGCAATCACATTAGCACAATTTAATTAGCAATCACATTATTACAATTTCTATACAATCAGCAAGCTAAGCTCAGCTAGCAATATAGCAGTCTAAGTAAAGAATTGTTCACTCATTCGTCGTCTCGCCACTGGAATACTAGTGCAAAATAAGTCCAAATCCAGATCTTTAGCAGTTGAGTTAAAGCTATTGCTCGCTCGATTAAGGAAAGAGTTTTGTCGATAATTAGAAGAAGATGTAGGCACATATAAGGGTTTTGCAGATCTTAGCAGCTTGGGTGGTACATTAAGGTTTAGTTTCTGCAATAATTCCGGACACTTAATATTGTTTGAGGCAATCTTGAGAATATAACAGACGTCAGCAATATTTCGTCTATTAGAAAGGGTCAACAGGTGAAACTTCTTACATATATTCAGATATTGACTCGTTTTGAATGGTATTTGTAGCCGATAGCATATGTACTTAATAAATTTAACTTGTATTCTCTCAATTCTCATAACGTACGTGTCGTACCGCGGATTCCATATCTGCGACGCATATTCTAATATGCTTCTGACAAAAGTGCAGTAGAGAATCTTCCACGTTTTAGCATTCTTAAAATAAAAAGATGACCGCATAATAAAACCAAGAGCCTTGGATGCCATAGCGACTATGTCATCTATATGCTTGTCATAGAGTGGTTTTGAATCGTGAATAACACCCAAGTCGCGAACAGATTCATTTCTAGGTAAATAGTGGCCTTTTACCATGTATTGGAATGCTAAGTTATCCTTTTTTCGACTATACGTTACTATGGAGCACTTAGAGGGGTTGAGGTCGAGTTTGTTAATGTGGCAGTAATGATCGAGGCGTGTGAGGTCCGCCTGAAGTAGCTGTGCGTCAGACAGTGAAGTTATTGCCGCACAGATTTTCATGTCATCCGCGAAGCACAGCAGTTTAGAATTATGAAAACAGATCTCGATGTCATTTATAAATATGTTAAACAGCAAGGGCGCAGTTAACGAGCCTTGAGGAATACCACTGGGAATGGGAACCCAGCTTGATATGTAATTGTTTATTACTACGGCCTGAGTTCTATTGGTAATGTATGAGGAGAACCATCTAAGCAAGTCGCCCCGTATGCCGATGCGTTGAAGCTTTTCTAACAGTATACTATGACTAATCCTATCAAAAGCTTTGCTATAATCAGTGTATATTACATCCACCTGTTTACCGGCATCCATGTTTTCAGTCAGATAATCGTTGAATAAAATAAGGTTTGAGACGGTCGAGCGACCTCTGAGAAAACCATGTTGTGATTGGCTAAAGCAGTTTTTTATAGCGGAATACACCTGATCATAGACAATTCTCTCGAAAACCTTTGAAATAACACATAGTTTCGAAATTGGCCTGTAATTCGTGACTTCAGTCTTAGATCCCTTTTTATGGACTGGAGTAATGTATGCCGATTTCCATATGCGGGGATAAGTGCATGTCACGAGAGACTTCTTAAACAGGAGAGATATAGGAAAGGCGATGGAGTTAGCACATCGTTTAAGTAAACGAGGGTGTATATTGTCAGGTCCTGCAGACTTATAGGAATCGAGCTGGGATAAAAGTTTAGTGACTTCTGCAATATCTATTTCCACACTCGAAATGTCCAATGTACCGGATGAGATGGGGTCTAGAGTGCTAAGGGAGTCTGCGGTTGTTTCACTTGTATCAGGTACAACAAACGTGGAAAGAAAGTAGGAGGAGAATGCATTGCATATATCGTTGCCGTTAGATACAACTGTATTTTGATATTTTAAACTGCAGGGCATACCATTATCCTTGTTACGTGATTTTATAAATGACCAAAATTGTTTAGGATTTTTTTCGATACATTCCTCTGTGTTCTTTATAAAAGAATTGAAGCATTGTTTTTCTAAAGTTTTAGTCCTGTCCCGAAGAAGTTTATATGTCTCCCAGTCAGACCTATTCTTGTAAATTTTAAATCTGGACAAGTATTTGAACTTCTCTTTTATTAATTTTTTTAGTGATGGCGTGTACCACTTAGGATACTTGTCGTTGTAAACAGTCTTAGATGGTATACATTTTTTAATCAGTGTATTAAGATTAAAATAAAAGTACTCGATCGCTTCATCCATAGATCTGCTGGAGAATTCTTTATTCCAATCCGTTGCTGCAATCGAATTGTTAATAGAGTCAAAATCACCTTTGTTATAAAAATATTTAGTGTGAGCTAATGGCTTCAAACCCGGTATGTCGATAGTGGTAGCAGTTATTGTAAGCGCCCCGTGATGAGGATCGATTGGTACTAGTGGAGCGTCGCATAGGGATACTACATTATTTACATTAGATAACACTAAGTCGAGAATTTTGCTATATTTATTGGGAATTCCATTATATTGTAATAAACTATGAGTTTGAAGTTCATCAATAAATAACTGCTCATCGTGGCTACGTACATTTGATGGAGACAGGGAACCGTCACCACAAGGTATCCATAAAACATTACTCATGTTATAGTCTCCAAGAAGTAGGTATTTGTCAGATGGGTTGCGTAGGAAGGCATCGCTAACTTTTTCTAAAAAGTTGTTTAATTGCTGCGAAAATGTATAACCAAGATTTTGTTTGCACAAGTAAATAACACAAATGTGTAACTTAAAACTAGCTGTTTTTAGTGTAACCCACAAATCCTCAGCCGACGAGTGCAATTGAGGCTGTGGTATAACAGAAATATCGTTACGCACTGCTATAAGGACACCTCCACCCAAAGTCTGACCTGTGGTGTTATAATCTCGGTCCCGTCGCCAAACCGAGTATCGACTGTCAAAAAGCTCATTGTTAGATATACTCTCGACAAGCCACGTCTCCGTTAAAACAACAACATCATAAGAATTGAGAGACAGATTACGATAAAATTCAAAAGTTTTAGAACGTAACCCTCTGACGTTTTGATAGTAGATGTTCAATTTACCGCTCTTGTCCATCTATAATTCGAGATAAATACATTTGAATAATTTGCAAATTACGAAAACGAATCAATATACAATAATACAGTATGGTAATTAAAATTATTACGAAACAAAACTCATCGATCATAAAATGTGTAAGCGCGGGTAAGCAAAAAAAAATGATAGAGCAAAAATTTTCTAAATGATGTGTAAGCGAGCGAGCAACAGAACAGACCCTTATAAGCACGAGTAAGAGCGAGATAAATATATTTACACATATTGCACAGCGAAAGTAATCACAGCGGCGGTGACGCGATAGAGTTCCAGCGCAAGCAGTTGTCGTAAACATTTTGTACAAAAACAGCAACTCTGTTAAAATATAGGTGTACAATATTATATTAATTAGGTATGTGACTGTACGGGTGAGCACAATATTGAGAACAAGATATATTATGAGGCATAAAAAGAATAGTTTGGACTCACGATAACAGCTTAAACAATTTTGTTTAAATCATTTTCTCTGTTGATGACTATAGTACGCGTTTCTTCGTTCTTGCGGACATGTATTTTTCCAAATTTCACCCAGACAAATTTGTACCTCTTTTCCTTAGCCATAGTCTTAGTCTTATTAAGAAGCTTTTTCGACACTGCGTTCAGATGGTCGTTGACGTAGATGCGCTGTCCAGATTGATATCCCAGGTCACTTGTTGACAGAGTCTTTGTAGCTCGCGCTGCAGCTATAAATTCTTCTTTCACGTACCTATTGATGAAACTCACTATTATATGTTTTTCCTTTGCATTGTATGTCGGTACTCTTGAGATGTAGTTTATTTGGAGCTTCGGCACTGTGTACTGAACTGCAGTTCCAATGGAGTCAACTATTTTGAAGAGGTTCTCGTCTTTCTTCTCAGGTATTCCTCTTATCTCTACGTTGTTCAGCCTGGATTTCTGGTCGTAGTTGCAGAGTTCCTTCTGGATGTTGGCCACATCAGTCTGCAGAGAAATCACAGATTCCTTCGTTTTTTCGAGTTCCGTGAGCCTGTTTTCTAGCAAATCCATTCTCGCATTGTAGTCATCCAGTTTTGCGCTCATAAACTCACATGAGGTCTTGACTTCCAGGATTTCGCTTCGCAAGCTTTTCATCTCGCTTATAAGAGTAGGTAGGCCCGACAGTTGTTGTTTCAGGTCACGAATTTCGTTCATAAGGACTTCAAGTGACAGTGGTTCCTTCTGGCCTGACGGTGATGGTAGCGGAGACGACCCGCGACACGAAGAACTTAATTTTAAGGATGGAAGGCACTTACCTTATACAGCCTTGGTGGTTTCGTGATACAGCTGCTTGTTTTCACTTCACTCACGAGCGGGTTTTCCTTGGTGGAAGCGGTGATAAACACATACAGGAGCGGCGCGGTACGAACGAGACGGCGATACAGCGGTGCGGCGCGGAGCGGTATCGAGGTCCTTAGCGAGCGGAATGTTCGAGACTGTCCGTCGCGTTCACGATCGCGGCGACGAAATCAGGCGCAAGGCAGTGCCTCTTCCAGGGAGAGGGAAAGAGAGGGACGGAAATATGATATCGCTCGCACTAGACAAGCGTGGAACGATTCATGTTGATGCGATTAGTTGTAGATAGGAAGGTAGATGGCGCTACCATATCCCCCCGGCCCTAAAGGGTTGCCTTTAAAGAAAATAGAATTGAACTTAGCTACGTTGGGTGTACTACCGCATAACCCATCAATAGGCTAAGACAGCGATATGACAATAAATTAATCTAAATTAACTTTAGCGAAAACTACAAACGCAATAATAGCGAAAACTACTAACTAAATACTTAAACTAAGAGGTAGGTCCAACCTCAGGCTAGATCTCACTGAGTTGGAAGCGGACGCGAGTTGATCAGTGCCTCGACTTGTGCAAGGACAGTTAAAGGCTCTTCGTAAGAGAGGATCTGCTGACCTATAACTTTGAAGAGATGCGTTTTACTTACTTTGACCATGCTTGCCCAACATCCACCGAAATGTGGTGATGCTGGTGGAATAAACTTCCAGTCAATATGATCTATGGAGAGTTCTTCCTGAAGACGAGTATGATAACCCGCGACGTGATTGAAACAAGTAGCGGGAACAAGTTCAATCAATTTACTAACGCGGTTGGCGACAAAAGTCTGCCAGCGGTGAAGAGAAGAACGAATCCAAGCGAGCACTACCTTGGAGTCGGAAAATGCGTGTATTTATTAATAGAGTAGTGGGGCAAAACTGTGTCTTGAACCTTGTGGAGCAACTGAGACAGCAGAAGGGCCGCGCACAACTCCAGTCTCGCAACCGAAATGGTTTTAACAGGCGAGACCTTAGACTTGGCACAAACTAACTGCAACGAGTAGTTAGAACCAATGCGGACTTGCAGATATACGACTCCGCCGTAAGCACGCTCGCTGGCGTCAGCGAAACCTGTTAAGTTGATGGTACATCCATCTACCAACCCAAGATGACGCGGAATAGTAACTTGATTGAGCGCGGTAAGCTCAATACAAAACTGGCCCCAAGCGGCGACAATATGTTCAGGGGGTGTTTCATCCTACTCACACTTTGATAGCCAAAACTCTTTGATCAAGAGCTTGGCGTACAAAATTGTGGGAGCCACAAAACCTATTATGTCCCATAGTCGAGCCACTGTGGACAGCATAGTACGTTTGGTGCACTTATCATCTGGTGGTGAGACGTCAAACCGAAAACTATCACAGGATTTATCCCAGCGTAAACCGAGAACCTTATGCGGTACAGACTTCTCAAACTCAATGTCTGGAGAAGCTTTATGAGAATCTGGTATGCGTGCGAGAACCTCCTTAGAGTTGCTTGTCCATTTGACAAGATCAAACTGGCCTCGCTTGAAAAGCTGAATAAGCTCTTCACAAAGCGAAATTGCTAGCGGAGCGGGTATGACATTACAGGCAATGTCATCTATATACAAAGCGGAAGTGTAGTATAGTATAGTGTAGCGTAGCGTAGCTTAGCATAGCGTAGCATAGCGCAGCATAGCGCAGCATGGTGCAGCATAGCGCAGCATGACGCAGCATAGCGCTGCATGGCGCAGCTTGGCGCAGCATAGCGCAGCATGGCGCAGCATATCGCAGCATGGCGCAGCAAAGCGCAGCATGGCGCAGCATGGCTAAGCATGGCGCAGCATGGCGCAGCATAGCGCAGCATAGCGCAGCATGGCGCAGCATAGCGCAGCATGGCGCAGCAAAGCGCAGCATGGCGCAGCATAGCGCAGCATGGCGCAGCATAGCGCAGCATGGCGCAGCATAGCGCAGCATAGCATAGCATAGCTAATTAGTGCTTTATCTTACACACAGTTTTAGCACCCACCTTGATCTCTTGAAGAGCAGAACAACAACAAGACGTAATACAATGAGAAGTATGTAACGTAGGTACGGTACCCATAATCACATACCCAAGTACCGTCTCAATAGCGGGCGGTAAATCATATCGCTCACTACGAACTATGTTAGTTAGTAGCAAGTGCGGAAATATTGAAGCTCCGATCAAAAGATCAATGCCTGCCGGATTCGCAAACTCCGCGTCGGCTAACGGCAATGATTCGAGATGAGTGAGTGATGCTACGTCTACATTAGCGTTTGGCAACGTGTCTGTAATACGTTCCACGATAAGCGAAGAAATGTTAAAATTAATGTCCCTATTAAAACGCGAATGTATTTTAACATCTACGGAACCCCTGCAATGCCTTTCTGATCCGCCTATCCCTTTGACGGTTGAGTTAGTATTTTTAAAATTATTCCATAATCCGAGGCGTTTGAAGCATTCCGATGTTATTAGATTGGTCTGAGATGCGCTATCTAGCAGACAACGTACCATGTGCGGCGACCCATTGACATCATATACGATAACTTGCGCTGTCGCCAACAGTACCGTGTTAGACGCCGTACACTGCGTTTTGGCCCTGCGCAGATCATTATAGATGCGCGAGTGCCGTCCTCGCGTGCGCGTCGCCCGCGCAATGGATGTCATACACAACGATACTTCGCCCTCAGACGCGGAAGGCGCAGCTACCGTGGTCTGCTGCACCTGCGGCGCGAGTGTGTCAAGGTTAGCGGCTTGGCTTGACAACCGGTTATTTTTATCAAAATGTAGCAGTGTATGATGTTTTTGTTTACACGTGCGACATCTCGTTCTACTGGAACAATTACTCGTTTTATGTTTTATGCTTAAGCAATTAATGCAAGCTTTGTTATCTTTTACGCTTTTAAAACGAGCAATTGGATTTAAATCATTAAAGGTAGGACACTTATAGTAATGGTCGTGCACTATATTACTGCACAGACACTTCTGTGAATTATTACTATTAGATTCCGAACATGTTACGTAAGATTGTGGATTAGGGACTGAGCTATTATTACTATTTCGCGATTTATTCAACCTTTGTTTGTTGTTGTTAGTGTTAGACGGGCCAGGTGAACCAGACTGCGTATTATGAAATATTCGACACTGATCTTTGATGAACGAAATAAAACTATCTAGTGTAGGTATTTTATTATTGCGTTCCGTCATCTCGAATGCGCGAATTGTATCAGTGTCAAACTTTTTTAAAGCGAGTTGAAGCAACATAAAGTCGGAAAGATCTTCTAATTTTAAATTCCTAAGAGAATTAACCGCGGTTACGAAGTTATCAATAAACAGCTGGAAATTCGAGACAGACGCGTTGCTGGACAGTTTGAGATTTAAAGCTTGGTCAAAGTTCGTAGACGCTAGAACGCGCGTGTCTTGATATCTGTCAAGTAGTGACTGAAATATGACCTGATATTTCTCAGCACTGGGTGTGACACCTGCAAATACGGACTGGGTCTTCGGTGACAGTTTACCTATTAAATAGTACAACCTGTCAGCATCTGTCAGAGAACCATTATCGTGCACTGTAGACTTAAAACTTGCATAGAATAACGGCCAATTTCGTATATCTCCGTCAAACGACATAATCTCGATTGGCGGTAATCTCGGTTTGCGGGCAACGGGCTCTGCTGAACATTTACCCTCCAATTGCGATTGTATACGCTTAATAATACAATAAAAATCTTCGAATGCGGTATACGCCTGATAGTTCGGTTTTTCATCAGGATTGATAGAAAGTAATCTTGCGTTATAATCGTCTAACAACTTATGAAAATCTGTTCGAATACTATCTACTGTTGTACAATAACTGAGAAATGCTTCGCTATTGCTGTCAGACATAGATGCGGTTTTTGATCGTTCATATATATTTTGAATGCGCTCAAATAAAATATTGCGTTTTGCTTCTAAGATTGTCATCTCTTTGTCTTCCGACACGCGTGACTTCTTTTGTTGTGACATGTTTACGTAAGTATAAGCTAATGAGAACGAAACAAAATAAGAATATCTAATGTATCTATTATTTTACCTAAGTAGGCTAATTAGGCAAAACTTTAGAGCTGAGGAAATAAAAGTTGATTGAAATATGAGATTTATAAGACAACTATGATAGTTGCAGAAATAATAATTTAATAAGTAGGTAGCTACATAAAAGTTTACCTACTGATGCGGGCGGAAATAACCATGTGACGGTTATATGAATATATTAGGAGTATAGCTAGGTGCTATAACTGCCTAGGTATAGCGGTATAACGTATAAAACGTAAATGAATCCGGCTCGAAGGACCAAAAAAAATGGTATGGCGTGGTGCCGAAACCGGTTAGGTTCTAGGCGACTTGGGAAGGATTAATGGACTGTATAGAGAGGATAGCGGTTCTTAGCCGCCTAGGAGGGATGGTAAGGGAAGAGGAGATGGATACGGGAGGAGGTGATTGAGTGGGTATAGGCTATTTTAAGGATGGAAGGCACTTACCTTATACAGCCTTGGTGGTTTCGTGATACAGCTGCTTGTTTTCACTTCACTCACGAGCGGGTTTTCCTTGGTGGAAGCGGTGATAAACACATACGGGAGCGGCGCGGTACGAACGAGACGGCGATACAGCGGTGCGGCGCGGAGCGGTATCGAGACGGCGTTCTTAGCGAGCGGAATGTTCGAGACTGTCCGTCGCGTTCACGATCGCGGCGACGAAATCAGGCGCAAGGCAGTGCCTCTTCCAGGGAGAGGGAAAGAGAGGGACGGAAATATGATATCGCTCGCACTAGACAAGCGTGGAACGATTCATGTTGATGCGATTAGTTGTAGATAGGAAGGTAGATGGCGCTACCAGCTGTTTTATTACATATTTATTAGCTATAACTTCTGGTAAACTATTTAATATCTTTGGAAGTATGTATCGACATATTTTAGTTCCACACAGATTATTAGATTTTGGTAAAACATATTTCTTTGCGTTTGGCAACTGTCTTAGAGTACTGTGGCGGTTGTACTTACTAAGTAGGTCTGTGCTTACAAGTTCATTCATAACGGCCATTTGGATTTTACATACATAGACTCACGCCTGTTTACCCGAAGGGGTAGGCAGAGGCATATTAAACGCCCACTTTTCGCCAGTGTTTTGATCCCACGTAATAGGTGGCGAGCCTATTGCCGCTTATCGGGATATTTTGTTTGCCAGAGCCTCGTCCGTTGATCGGCAGGTGCTCCACTTGCAGGTGAGGTTGGCTTGGGACCCTAAGTTCTTGGTGGGAACCCTATGCACCCAATATGCCATTTGGATTTTACATTGCACTGGTAACACGTTACAGTATTTGAATAGATCGTTATAATTTTCTTTTAATTAGAATACACAATTATAGATGAATCATCATCATATCAGCCAAACGACGTCCACTGCTGGACATAGGCCTCCCCCAAGGTTCTCCACACAGACCGGTCTTGAGCCGCCCGCATCCAACCGCCTCCCGCGATCTTGACGAGATCGTCGGTCCACCTTGCGGGGGGCCTACCTCTGCTGCGTCGTCCAGTACGTGGCCGCCACTCCAGAAACTTTCTGCCCCATCAGCCATCGGTTCTTCGAGCTATGTGCCCTGCCCACTGCCACTTCAGCTTGGCTATCCGGAGAGCTATGTCGGCGACTTTGGTTCTACTGCGGATCTCCTCATTTCTGATTCGATCTCGCAAGGAAACTCCAAGCATAGCTCTCTCCATCGCACTCTGAGTAACCTTGAGCCTTCTGATAAGGCCCATAGTGAGCGACTTTCGCGAGATGAATATAAAAGTCTTTTAAAATAATCTTACTGTTTTATTTCCTTCGAAAAACTTCGCGCCGAACGGACTCGCAGGCACGGAGGTGCTTATGCCCGCGGTGAATGTTCGCTGTGCACCGCTAACGACATTTTGTTCGAATGAAAGAGTGAGATAACCGACGCTGTTTGTCATTCTTTTGTAAACTAACCGCCAAACCTTTGATTAACCTTGTTATCTAACCACCATACCAGATATTTTTTTTGGGAGGGAAAAAAGGGTAAGCGACAATGCAAGGCGACATTCGTTTGGATGAATTATCCTAAGCGCCTTCGATGATTGATTTGGTGACTAGGGAAAATAAAAATAAACGCCAAATAAAGTCACGGAAATGAGACCTAAATGTAATAAATGACATATATTTTATCCAAAGGAACTGCCCTAATATCCTAACCGAAAGTTTGGTACACAAAGATTCAAGTAAAATTTGACTAATGTATTTTTTACAAAAAAGTATTTACAGCCCAAACTACTTAACGTTCAAGTAAAGAAAAAAATATTCAAAGCCAAAAATGCTTATCTCACAGTTTTGAAATATTATTTTTATGAACGGACTCGCAGGCACGGAGGTGCTTATGCCCGCGGTGAATGTTCGCTGTGCACCGCTAACGACATTTTGTTCGAATGAAAGAGTGAGATAACCGACGCTGTTTGTCATTCTTTTGTAAACTAACCGCCAAACCTTTGATTAACCTTGTTATCTAACCACCATACCAGATATTTTTTTTGGGAGGGAAAAAAGGGTAAGCGACAATGCAAGGCGACATTCGTTTGGATGAATTATCCTAAGCGCCTTCGATGATTGATTTGGTGACTAGGGAAAATAAAAATAAACGCCAAATAAAGTCACGGAAATGAGACCTAAATGTAATAAATGACATATATTTTATCCAAAGGAACTGCCCTAATATCCTAACCGAAAGTTTGGTACACAAAGATTCAAGTAAAATTTGACTAATGTATTTTTTACAAAAAAGTATTTACAGCCCAAACTACTTAACGTTCAAGTAAAGAAAAAAATATTCAAAGCCAAAAATGCTTATCTCACAGTTTTGAAATATTATTTTTATCCAACCACAATAATACAAAATACACCAAAAATAACTGTCGTTTATGACGAAAAACTTTGTGTTAGAACCTCAATTCCTTTACCGCCTAAGCGACAAAAAGTTTGTCCTAGAGCCACAAATCTTAGACCATTAGACGCAGAAAAAAAATCCGATTCTAACCATATATATAAGTCAATTTCGCAAAAAATGTCGCTTACCCCCTTTTGGCCGGAAGGCATCGAATTATATAAACATCGCGAAAAAAAACCAGAAGACTGATTCTCTTATTTTGACAGACACCAACTCTGTACTTCGAACGAAATGTGGTATAATTTTGAATTTACTTACAATTGGTATTCTCAGATCAGTTAGCGGTGAAACTGGAAAGAGTTCTGATAAGTTCCTAGTAAAATAACATGTTGATGATTTGTATCAGTACGCATACAAATTACGCGGCAATTCTGAATTTAACTGGAAGATATGGCTTATCCACGGGTGGTGAAGCTGGGCCTTAATGTAATTATCGTCTCATTTTGCTCATATTGTTCGATGTTGACACATCGTTTGACACTTTGTTAAGATCTCTACTCGCGATATCATTTAAGTATCAGTTCAGTTAGTTTAAGAGAATAGGTACCATTTATCAACTGAAACTGAAAACAAATTAAATTACGAGACTTGGCTCTCAACGTATACTTAAATGAGTTCGGTAATTTTCTTAGCACTGCAGCAGACGGCCGTTTGCTTAGATAAAAAAATATTTACCAAGTAAACTTAAAGCCAAAATTCAATTTTTATGTAAAAGACGTACATTTTGCTGTCGCAAAAACATTACAAACAAAGTGACTTTTAGGTTGCCTGAGGTTATAGTTTAGGAGCTATTTGCGTAATTCTAAGACTAAATATTTTCTTTCTAGAGTAAATATTAAGTTGACAAAATTACATGTCAGTATTTGCGAGAAGAGTTTATAAACAAAATGTTTTCTGTGATAGGCCGGCTTTCAGTTCATAATAACTCTTAAAATTTTTTGCTTTCTATGTATATTTTTAAAATGAATAGCTCTTTTCCTCTTTATGTACGATATCAACTGAAAAACTATAGAACGGTTTTTGTATGGTGTTCATCAATATAGGAATTTAAACTTTCGTGGTCACTATAATTACTTTGTACTGTTCCTACGGGATATATACCACGTACCTTTGTTTTGAGTAACCGATATTTCGGCACTGTTGCAAGCGCCATGTTCACGGATGTACTACATCCGTGAAATATCGGTTAGTCAAAACAAAGGTACGTGGTATATATCCCGTAGGAACAGTACAAAGTTCATCAATAAATAGTGTGATTCCCGGGGAAGGTATAAGGGTATAATTAAAGTGGGCGGAGTCGCGGTTGAAGTTTAGTTATTAATAACCTTTTAAATAACTTAAGTAAATTTTTAATGTAAATTTTACAATGGCGGCAAACGAATGAGTAACAGGATTTTTAAAGGGTGCGACAGACCAAGGAAATATACGGTCCGTCGTGTTGGGAAGGTTGGGATTGAATGGACACTCTAACATTGGTGTTCAGCGTACGCCTGCATTTGTAACACAGAGTGAACGCCGAGTCGCAAGCCCAATGTGAGCGAGGCCTAGTAAGAATGGACATTAGCGCCCACAACGAGGCTTGGCTAGCCATTCGTAACAGATCGGCAAAGTTAAGCAACGCTTGCACATGTCGCAATTTGGGTGGGTGACCACGTGTGGCATTTACATCTGAGCCGTGCTTCGGGGTACCCTCCGCAATAAAGCTGTCGGTCCCGGTTCTTGTCTCTGGATAAGAATCGTTAGAGCATGTCGGAGGCCTTCGGGCGGTCTGAAAACTCCGACACTAGAGTTGGCCACACACTCACACGAAAAACAAACAAGCGCCCAGTGTCTTGGATTCGATCCCAACACTAGACAATACTTTGTGGGACTCATAAATTGTTATCATTATTTCAAGCTTTGGTGTTATTTGTGTCCGTTGTTTGAATTTTTGTGTCGTCCTCACGTCACAGAATTTATTACTAGAGCGGAAATATTCTTTTAACCCATTCGCTTTTCGACGCGAGACACAATAGAAAATCAAAAACTGTTGAATTAAAAAAATAAAATTGATTTTTTCATCAAACTGACTGCCAATCCAGTTTATTACAATTTAGATTCATTTCAACGAATTCCTTAGGTACATCTTACAATACGTTCGTAGCATATACGTGTCGATACAACTTTATTGCTATATAAGATACAGTAAATATAAGATTCCTAGTGTGAAGTCAAATAAAAAAATATCTTAGTAAGAGATACTAGGTAACTTATTCCATTAAACTGATAAGAAAAAAGTACGTTTGCTTTAAGATAACCAAGGTACTCAGACAGTTCTTAACGTGACCTAAATAATAATATATCATATAGAAAGCGTTAGTAACACAGGAAAAAATTTACTTGTGATAATTTGTCTCAGGTCTAGGGAAATAACGAAAAGTTATAATTTTTACCTGACTTCAAAAAGGAGGAGATTCTATGGTATATTTTATCTGTGTTTCAGAATTTATTATTTGGTGAATCGATTTTAATGATATTTTTTTGAATACTGGTACTCCTCGTGTGCTCAAATAATAATTTGAGAATGAGACTTTGTGGCCAAAGTCGCCCACTTTATAGCGTCATGCCACCACTAAATGTTTTTCAAAAAATATATCTTATTTTTAGGGTTCCGTAGTAAAATACAAGGAACCCTTATAGTTTAGCTATGTTAGTCCATCCGCGGGTTTACGATTATAAGCATTAGAGAGGAGAAAAGAGGTTATCCAAAACTTTCAGCCATATAAGCCAGAAGTTTATAATATATCTTAGGCCTAATCTTAGGTCACGCAAGATAGTACACAGATTCTAAGAATCGATTGATTCTACACACTCCGGACTACTGATAGTATAGTAGGTACCTATTTAGAATTTAGCAAGTTATGGCTGATTAAAGTATCTGATATACATGCTCAGACCAATAAAAAACTATATTGGTCAATGCCATATTTATAAGTGCAGCAATACTAAATAATATTGACCTTTTAAAGAAAAGAGAACAAGTGAACAACAATAATATACAGATTACAGGTACATATACCCACAGCGACTAGGCAGTATTGATTAATATTCAATATCTAGCTAATTTAGTTGATTGAATCAGGCGTTACTTGGTGGAACTCCATTGTAACCTAATGGAAGGAAAGAGGAGCCCACCACGCACCCTCGGACTGACCGCCCTAAGCATTGCAATAGAAAAGAGTCGAACTCCTCTAAAAGAATAAGGGATATAGGAATGGTATAGGTTCCAGGAAGATACCTGACTTCCAGTATCCCGCTGTATGCGCCGACTATTCTTCGACACGTGTTGCGCCTCTGCACAAGGCCTCGTGCAGGAGTTCGGTATTGTCAACCTTTTTCTATTGCAATGGTTGGGGTGGTCAATCCGAGGGTGCATGGTGGGTTTCTCTTTCCTCCCATAAAGTTATCTAGCTAATTATTACTTAACAGTGATATATTAATGTGTAGTTTATTATGTCTTGAAAGTTGCTTATTGCTTTTCAGATAGATCAACAGATTGAGAGATTTTGATATTAACGTTGTCAAAATTTATTAAATTACTTGAACAACAAAATCATATATTATTATGGCTTGGTTGATGTTAAGTAATCTGTAAATTCATATATTACAAGAAATGTTCGTCGGCTTTATATTAATAGATGAAAAATAAATATGATGAATCATAACCAAATTATTTTCATTACTTTGAATCACTAAATCAAAGATCATAAATAAATATCATATACCATTAACACAAGCTCAAGGTTGTGGCCAGGGAACTATCTTAGTAAACATTATTGTTTGCCCAGTGCCTCAGAGAACACTTTAAGCTATCGTACCTCAGCTCACAAATTAAATGCGTTTCCATTCGAAACGACTATATTGCGCTGTGAAACGCAGATTGTGTACACACATCCCCGATACATATCATCAATTTCCTCAGCGTATTATTTTCGCACATGCCTCAGTGTTTATGATATAAACATCATTTCCTAGCGTTATCTCAGTTGCATCTAATACTTTTCCCTGGAGTCTGAGATCCGCGCACGTGTCTTACTAGATTTAGCAGAATATTAGCGTTTTTCCAGAGCAACTGCTGATGCCGTCTGAAATCCACAAACCAATGAGATGGCGACACAATTACTTCTTTATTTATTTATCCCGCGTCCTGAGGGAACTACTTCGCGTACCCAGTTTATTTCTAGCCTAAGTTACTCCTTGGTACATCAGTTATCCGCTAGGAAAAGTCCCGTCAAAATCAGTCCAGCCGTTCCAGAGATTAGCGAGAACAAACAGACAAACAGACAGACCGACAGACTGAAAGACAAAAATTTAAAAAATGTCATTTCGGTAATTTGTACCGTGTATATATCCATATGCATTTAGTAAAAAGCGGTTAAATTTTAATATTACAAACAGACACACCAATTTTATTTATGTGTATATGTTGATATCGCCTTAACTTTCAATCCAAATGTCCAATTTTGATGAATTAAAGACTAAAATATATTATTTACATAAACAGTACTTTGTGAAAAAGTAGTTTATTTTGATAAGGAGTAATGACATGGGTTAACAAAAATGGTTGTTGTGCTTCACTCGAAATAGGTGTAGTTAGTCGCGGACTTTTTTGTAGATATTTTTAAAGTATTTAATTAATTACAACATTTTATGGTTGTATATTTTTTAGTTAAGGTGGCGCCAAATAAGGAACTTTTTGGATGACTTTTTACACCTTGGGTCCGAAAAACCTAAATATCTTACGGAACCCTATTTTTTCTAAAATAAAATATAGCCTATGTTACTCGCAGGTATAGTAGCTTTTTAATGGAGAAAGAGTTTTTAAAATCGGTCCAGTAGTTTTTGAGTTTATTCATTACAAACAAACAAACAAAAATACAAATTTTCCCTCTTTATAATATTAGTGTAGATTTTATTTGGTTTACCAACAATTGTTTACACGGTCATAGGCTATTGATACATGTTACAAAATAAAGACAGAAGTGTAACAATCACTTATAGGTAAACACCACTTGCCAATAATAATTAAACAATATAAAATGTGTCAGTAATATTTTGTAACGCTGAACATATTACAGCGACATTTAATAATAACTTAACTTAAGATTAATTTGTAGATGTTTCAGAAAACAAAAGAAATTTAGATTTAAGTTTTGGTATGGAATCAAAGTGGAGTTATGGGATGTCTAGGAATTCTTGAAGGAGCGCGGAACGGCAAGAGACTAAGCAATTGAGTACAGTCAATTTGATGTTTTATTAACTTGCACACGTAAATCGCATCAATAAGACGACGTCTTTCCTGCAATGACATAATTTTAAAATGTTTAAGCCTATTAGCACAGATCTCTTATCTCTGCCTATTAGCATATGAGCAAGGAGCAAGTACATAATATGGAGGGAGCATTTCAAAAAGAGTAGAAATCGTATATGCATCTCTTTTCTCTCTAATTACAGAACTGCATATGTTCGAGTGTGATAGCCATAGAGCTTTTATACAGCCTTGAATGACATATGCCAAAAAAAATGTTATGTCATGTCGATGTTCGTCCAGCTGGAGTGAAAGCCGTGTCGAAATAAACTGCAATTTTAATTGCTACAAAATATTACAATTGAAGAAATTATCACTTCTAAACATTAAAATATTACCATAGTTTGTAATGCCATCGGATGTAAAAGCCGAATGGGACTATTGACCAAAAATGGTCCAAAAATATCTTACCACCGGTAAGTCATAATAAGTAAAATTGTAGATATCTGCCGTAATAATTCTACAATGATATTTGTAAAGCTTATACTTAAAGATAAAGATAATGACCACCGTTGACACATATTTTTATTCCATTAGTCACAATGAAATAAATATAATAGAAATATTTCGATAAAAAATATGAGGATAGTGTTGTAATACAATTGTCAGTTAGAAAACCAGTTTCTGAAAGATTATAATTTGAATTATTTGTTATTACTTGTGATTTTTTGTAGATTTCCAAAGAATGAAGGTTTGAAACTAAATTGGGTCCGAAATATGAGAAAGGGAGAATGGCAACAGTCCAATTCTTCTAAACTTTGTCGGCTTGATTTTGCGTCTGCTTGTTATCAAGAAGGATTTCAAAGAAAAGTTTTGCATTCTTATGCTGTGCCTACTATTTTTACTATCCAGATATCTAATACTGAGGTTTGTACTTCTACTTAATCAATATATACCAACATTGCAACTGTTAAAATATGCTATAGTAATCATATATACATATATGTATATCATTAACAGATTTGTGTTGTAATTTTCAGAAATGTCCGAAATAACGAAACCTTATTTTTAGAAGCGATAATAAAGCTTCAAGAGAGAACATGGCTTGCACTTCTGGAACTCAGGATGAAAATATTGTTCGTAAATGTTAACTGTTTCCGTCCATGTACATCCCATTTTGGTAACATATATATGGAACATATAGTATCACACCTGCCGGTTATCGTGTGCATCACTTTGTGGAATAAATAAATGATTTTGACTATTTTGACTTTATTTCAATTATTTTCCAATACACAATGTCACAAAGAATGAGAACATAAAATAACTTTCTGACTGCAAATGCACTGATCAGTGCGAACTGCGAGACATAATAGATTTTTAATTGTGTATAACTGTCTTGTCGGTATTGCAACATTCAACTAGTTAAATAAACGTTATAGCGCAGTTTTTCACTCCTTCAAAAATTGTATTTATGTTTCAGTGTTGTCAATTTAAGAGAAATTAAAGGTAGTTATTTTCTGTCGGATTATAGGAAAATTGTCAAATTGTGATACCGAGCAATGCTAAACTGCGCTGTATACTGTTCCTATCTAGGTACAGTCTAACAACTGTCCGCTAGACCACAATAAGGGTGAGAATGGCTCAACAGGACATCGTCGCTTCCAGTGCTACTTTACACAAACATTGACATTCGTATACAAAACCAGTTTCTATTGTGCTTCGACTCTATGAGCGAGCCAAGGGATTTTTTTCGAACTGGTCCGACTTGTTTGATTGCACATACCTGGAGGATTCGTTTACAGTTACAAATAACAAGTTACCTACTTATTGTACCAAATGTACGGTTTAGACAAAACTTAATTTTATTGTAATGCAAGTACTTTATATTATTTGGAAATTTCTGAAATGCGAATCATCATAGAGGTGGATAAATTATACTCTGACCACCAGTTCGAAGTGGATACTTGAATTCCTCCTGTGAATAAGCGGTAGGAGAGGAGCTTCGCGAAGGACATTGTCAATTCGATTTCCAACTTCGTAATTTTATGAGAAATTTTAATTTACGATTAATATTACATTATTATTTCAGCCAAAATACTATCTTTGCTGGACATAAGACAAGTCTCCTCAAGACAGTTATCATATCTTATTATTACCTCTCTTTTTACAGTATTTGTTTGTTTGTGGGCACCTAAGTACTATACTCTAAATAAAAGCTCGTAAAATAATATACTACTGGTATATTACTTAATCAAATGCTTATCTTGTCTCTACATACCGAATTATATACCATAAAGATTAATGCATGAGTACATCACTACTGACAGTCATTTCTTCTTTTGAAAAAATTGCGACATGAGTATTTCAAGAGGTAATAAATACAATACATCTGTCTCGGTTACACATATGACATTTCCTACAAGTAAAAAGAAATAACGATAGGTTTCTTGATGATGCTTAAAGCTATCCCTCCATATGTACTTGCTCCTTGCATATGAGCGTGTTTTTTTGGCTATGCCAGAACCACAGATAATATAATACTATACAGTAGCCAGAACTAAAGGCCAGATGCCATGAAAACATTTTTGTACCCGTTATATTCGCTGAGTATGGTTTGAATAGTGTTGCCGCTATACTACACTGCCGTATACTAGAGAACTCCGAACCAAACAGTTATAAAGTTAGTTTTAGCACATTTGAAATTTTTGCAATTTCTTAATATAAAGCCTAACATTTTTGATGACTTTTTAATGGTCTGATCAATATGAGGTATAAAAGTTAATTTATTATCGAAAAGTACCCCCAAGTCCCTTATTGACGATACTTCATTAATTTGACTTCTTGATTTGAACAGCAGATAATCTTACCAATTTCAACTGTTGCTCTGTTATTTAAATTATATTAATTAAGCTATTAATCTCTAAATACGACAGTAACTTCTCAGGTTCAAACATTCCAAAGCCTTACCTGTGGTAGACTGCAGAGGAGAGCGATAAACCACGCCATGTATAGCATCGTCTTGCTTCTCTTTCTCGCTATCGCCAATCTTAAGGGATAGAGGATGGCGAAGAATCTGAAACAAAAACATATGTAAATTAAATTTAAGTGGATAAAGAGCGCAGTACATTTTCTATTTATTTTTAAATACTTATATTTGAGTTTGTTTGGAGGATGAGGAGGACTTTTATTTGAGTGGAGGCAGCGATAGCCGAGTGGAGATACCAACAGACTGCCATGCAGAGGGTATCGGGTTCGAATCAAGGGCGCGCACCTGTAATGACTTTTCGGAGTTATGTGCGTATTGAATTATTAATTATCGCTTGTCCCGTGCTTCGGAGAGCACGTTAAGCCGTCGGTCCCGGTTGTCATGAAAATCTTTGACAGTCGTTACATCATTATCATTATGATTATTAAATCACTAAGAACGGCGGCTTCGGCTACCAAACGTTGTAATTATACATGTAGATATTCGTATAAGAAAAATAAACCTGTAATGGGATGGAACTGGCATGTCAGCGAAACAAACAGGAAAGCCAAAAAAAAATTGAACAATGGTGTTCTCTTGGCAAACCTAATTTCGGTGCTTCTTATAACGAGATGTGTGAGGCTAGAAGGATATTTAATAGTCGTCTCAAGTGGTGTCAAAACCACAAAGAACAACTACAAATGGATGTTCTGGCCTCTCACCACTCGAAAAATGACTTTCGTTCTTTTTGGAAAGCCACGAATAGGCTAAATACGAAACCAGGTATTCCTGTGTGTCGATGGGATAAGTGATCCCGGAGAAATTGCAAACTTGTTTAGTGAACATTTAGTTGTCAAGTCACCTTTGGGGCCATCACGGTTAGTGCTCAATGTTGAGGCTGGCAAGAGAGTGGACTTTAGATGTTCCGCTAAGGAAGTAGATTTAATAATAAGGTCAATGACTAGAGGTAAATCGCCAGGCCACGATGGACTGAGCATAGAGCACCTCCAGCATGCAGGGCCACACTTGCCGAGATTGTTGTCTATGCTTTTTAATTTCTGTGTCAGTCATTCATATATGCCTCATGACATGATAAAAATATTGGTAATACCTATCGTTAAAAACAAAACTGCAGATCTATCAGATAAAAATAACTACCGGCCTATATCTCTTGCCACAGTTATTTCAATCAATCAGCCTATCGCAGTCCACTGCTGGACATAGGCCTCTCCCAACACGCGCCACAGTACACGGTCCTCAGCCTTCCGCATCCAGTCTGTCCCAGCCACCTTTTTCAGGTTGTCGGTCCACCTAGCCGGGGGCCGCCGTACCTTACGCTTGCCGAGACGTGGTCTCCACTCTAGGATACGCTTGCTCCATCGGCCATCAGTCCTTCTACAGATATGGCCAGCCCACTGCCACTTGAGTCTACTGATTCTGTGAGCTATGTCGGTAACTTTGGTTCTTTGTCGGATAACTTCGTTTCGGATTTTATGCTTCAAAGAGACGCCAAGCATAGCCCGTTCCATAGCTCGCTGCGTGACTTTAGTTTGTGGACTAGTCCCACTGTGAGTGTCCACGTCTCGGCCCCGTACGTCATAACAGGTAGGACGCATTGGTTGAAGACTTTGGTCTTCAGGCATTGCGGTAGGGGCGAAGAGAAAACTCGACGTAGCTTGCCAAACGCTGCCCAACCCAACTGGATCCTGCGGTCGATTTCTTGCTCGAAGTTGTTTCTACCAAGCTGGACTACTTGCCCAAGGTAGACATACTCTTGAACAACTTCGAGCATCGATCCGTCGACATAAACCGGTCCCGGCACAATGTGTTCGTTGAACATAATCTTGGTTTTATCCAAGTTCATGCGGAGACCGACCCGTCGAGAGGCTCCATTTAGGCTGTGCAGCATCTCGCTCAGCTCTTCCAGGCTCTCTGCCACGATGACGATATCGTCGGCAAACCAAAGGTGGGATATGTACTCGCCATTAATGTTTATGCCCCGTCCAGTCCAGTCCAGCGTCTTAAAGACGTCTTCGAGTGCGTTGGTGAAGAGCTTAGGGGATATTACATCCCCCTGCCTCAGCCCTCTACGCAACTCAATGGGGCTGGTTTTACTGTCCTGGAGCTGAACGGTCATAGTGGCCGTGTCGTACAAAGATCTCAACACCTCGATGTAGCGCCAATCGGTGCGACACTGCTGCAGAGCATCCAGAACCGCCCAGGTTTCGATGGAGTCGAAGGCTTTCTCGTAGTCCACGAAAGCCATACACAGCGGCTGATTGTATTCGTTGGTCTTCTGTACAATCTGCCGAACAGTATGGATGTGGTCTACGGTACTGTAGCCTTTTCGAAACCCGGCTTGTTCCGGTGGCTGGAAATCGTCGAGTTTTCTGGCGAGGCGATTTGTTAGGACTCTCGAGAACAACTTGTAGACGTGACTCAGGAGTGAGATGGGTCTGTAGTTTTTCAGCAGGGGTTTGTCACCTTTTTTGAAAAACAGAACCACCGCACTCCCACTCCACGCCTGAGGTGTTAGGCCTTGGTGGATAACGGAATTAAACAGGCTCGCGAGCTCTTTCAGAACTGCTTTCCCACCTGCTTTTAAGAGCTCTCTGGTGATTCCGTCATCACCTGGAGACTTGTTGTTCTTGAGCTGCTCGAGAGCCACTCTTACCTCACTCGAATCTCGGACTTGGAGGTTACGGTTTTGCAGTCCGCAGTATTGAGTTTCGACAGATGAATTTTACCAAGCTGGCGAGCGAAGAATTTGGTGCCTCGATTCTGTTCAATCGCAGCCGTAGTGGCGCGGGTATTGGAACATCGGAAGTCACGTCGCACCAGCTTCCGGATCTTCCGGTTTAGGTTTCTTCCATCTGTCGAAGACGTCTGCGTATATGACATTCCCCTTCTTTGCCTCATAAGTTCGAGTCTCGAGCGAGAGTTTACTTTGCTTGTTAACGCTTTTTCCGGGAAACACCCTTCGAGACACATCCTGTAGCGTTTTGACCACAGCGTCGGTTTTCTCGTCAACAGTGCCATGGGTTTCCAGCAGTCCAAAATGGTTTTGAAGTTCTAGTTGAAACTTTTCGGATCCAACTGCTAGCTGAGGTGCAGTAGGTCTAAGAGTAGACTTCATCATGCGAAGCCTCTCAGCTCTGAAGTCTATATTTAGAGTGCCTCGGACAAGTCGGTGATCGCTACCGGTATTAAACCTGTTGATCACTGAGACGTCTCTAAATATATACCTCCGATCAGACATGATGAAGTCTATCTCGTTCCTTGTCACAGTATCGGGGCTTCGCCATGTCCACTTTCTATGAGGCTTTTTCTTAAAGAAGCAGTTCATTAAGAAGAGCCCCTGTGACTCCAGAAAGTTGACCAGCATTTGCCCCCTGTGATTTTGGCACCCCACGCCATAGGATCCGATTCTCGTTTCGCCGCGTTCTTGAACTCCCACTTTGGCATTAAAATCCCCCATAACAACGCTGTAGTGTGTCTTGGTGGTATGATGTAGAGCCTTAGTAATCTCCTCATATATGGCTTCGACTATGTCATCGCAGTATGTCGAGGTTGGCGCATATACCTGCACCACCTTCAGGGAGTACCTGTCGGTGATCTTTAATATCAGGTATGCTACCCGTGTCGACACACTGCTGATTTCTACAACGTTGTTAGCGAGAGATTTATTAACGAGGAAACCGACACCGCCCTGAGAGGGCTGATCGCCTTCTCGAAAGTAGAACAGGTTGCCTGACTCAAGGGTTATCGTGTCCTCCCCCTGTCTTCGGACTTCAGACAACCCCAATATATGCCAGTTTATATGACCTAGTTCTACTTCGAGTTCGGTGATGTGTTGGTCCAGCCGTAGAGAGCGTCCATTGTACGTAGCCAGGGTCAGTTTCTTGTGGTAGCCGTTTGCCGTAGCCCGTAGATTCTTAGCACCCCCCGCCCCGCTGTTACCGCGACCGCTACCGTAGTTGCGGACAGCGGGACTACCGGGAACTGGGGGCCTATTCGTTGGTGCACTCATTGGGTGGTATTTGGCCTACTATACCGCGCTGGCCAGACGAGTTGGTATAGGGTTTGGTTTCAAGTTATCCATCTCTTCGCAAAGATACTATTCGCTTTTTTGCAATTTCCTTAGTCGCCTTTTACGACACCCGCGGAATGAAATGGGGTAGTGTCACTTGTATTCTTTATCCGTCACTACACGGTTATTTACACAGTTGCACAGTTATTTCGAAGGTGTTAAATAGCATGCTTAACGCACAGCTAACTCAACACATACACCTCCACGACAATCAGTTTGGTTTTCGCGCCGGACTAGCTACGTAAAGCGCAGTGTTGTGTGTTAAACATGCTTTTAGGTACTACACGAAACGAGATACACCTGTACACGCGTGCTTCCTCGACCTGTCAAAAGCTTTTGACCTGGTTTTTTATGATATACTATAGCAAAAGTTGGAGGCTACTAGTTTGCCGGTTGAACTCATAAATATTTGCAAGTACTGGTATGGGAACCAGGTCAATAGCGTGAGATGGTCCGGGACAATGTCAAAATGGTATAGGTTGGAAAGTAGAGTGCGGCAGGGTGGTTTGTCCTCACCGACTCTATTCACTTTATATATAAATGACCTGGTAGTTGCGCTCAGTGGCACCCGTGTCGGCTGTCTTATAGATGGTATAAATGTTAATAACATAAGTTACGCGGATGATATGATGCTGCTGAGTGCGAAAGAGATTTGTCGCCGTGTGTGAAGCCTACATTGAACGGCATGGGTTGAAATACAACGCTACCAAAAGTGAGGTCATGGTATTTGGGGTCAAAGGGGAAGATATAGGTCAGTTTACGAACGTAATGCTTACGGGTACAGCCTTAAGGAAAGTAACCAAATTTAAATACGTTGGACACATATTGACCTCAAGGACGATGACAATATTGAAAGGGAACGGGGGGCGTTGGCGGTGAGAGCGAACATGATAGCTCGCAGGTTTGCACGTTGTTCCATTGAAGTGAAAACCCTCTATTCAGATCATTCTGTACATCTTTTTCCACGTGCAACCTGTGGGCTAGATATACTCAAAAAACGTTAGGCGCCCTCCGGGTCCAATATAACAATGCTTTTAGGGTGCTGATGGGGCTGCGGCAATTCTGTAGGGCCTCGGGAATGTTCGCAGAATATCGGGTAGATTGTTTCTACGCCACTATGCGGCAACGATGCACTTCCCTGGTGCGCAGAGTACGTGGCAGTACCAACAGCATCCTTAGCATGATCGCGAACCGGCTTGATTGTTTGTTTGTCAACCGTTGCTGCATAGTCTCTAATGGTACTGTGCAGAAATGATTGGTGGTCATGTCTGTCGTTTTTTCATATCTGTCCTCTGTGCTGTGTTTATGTATGTGCAATGTGTTAAATTGTATGTGCTATTAACATTAGGTTAAGTGTATTGTTACTAACAAAATGGATCTATGGTCTGAAATAAATAAATTATTATTATTGTTACAGGGCGTCAGTACCTTCTAAATAAACTGACACTAGTCTAAACCATGGAATACCGCTATCCCTTCGGGTTGCGGAGGTCAGACAGGCAGTCGCTCTGTGGAAAAGCTAATATTCAGCCAAATCCGGTTAGACTAGTAAGCGGACGCCAGATTGAAACTGGGATAACGCTATGAGGATGGTGATATTTGAGATTGTTAAAAAATTAATTAAAATATACGGTCAGTGAGCGTCAGTTGTTTAAAATGTAATTACTTTGACGTCACTTCTCGGCTGCGTTTTAGTTACAGAAAAATAAAAAAAACCGGTCAAGTGCGAGTCGGACTCGCGCACCGAGGGTTCCGTACAAACCTGTAGGTATATAAGTAAAAGTTCACCAGTCATAGTTATGGTATTTTTATTGCAAAATGAAATCCATAACATTACAGTATGGAACGCTAGAGGAGCATAAATTAAAGAAAAAGCTGTCTTTGTAGTTTGTAATCCTAATCAGTCATCCTTTATTTTATATTAACACTAGAAGACGCCAGCAGCTACACCTGCATTTTTTTTTAATTTACCCGTTTTGGCCGATCCCGTGGGAATTTCGGGAAATCTCTTCTTTGTGCACCCCTACGGTCCCCAAGGAACATACATGCCAAATTTCAGCTTCCTGCGCCCAATAGTTTCGGCTGTAGCGTGTCTGTCAGTCAGTCAGTAACGCAAGGATTTTATATATTAAGATATTATATCGTTTATTTTATAATATAACATAAATACCTATACCAGCCTTACAGCAGCCTTGTAGCAGCCTTGCAAAAGTCTGCTGATAAATGATGGTAAGATTTTCTATCAAAATTATTGATTTACAAAGTTTTTGTGACTATTAGAAATCTGTTACAAAAATACTTATAAAGTACTTTTAATAATTTTAGTATTTATTTGCGATGAAAATAAAACTATTACTAGGTGACTGACGTGACACATAAAATAAAACAATTATTAATATTCTTAATAAAAAAATTAAGTAACAAAAATAAGTAAGCGGCGATAGCCCAGTGGTGTACGTAACGGACTGCCGAGACGATCATCTCGGGTTTGATCACCAGGTACCCCGGGCACACATCACTGACTTTTCGATGATAATTATATTGTGATAGTATGTCAATCTGTCCCTAGGTCCACACCATTAGACCAGGGTAGATAATTTTTGAAACTATAAAAAATTATAGTAGGATGAAACCCATTGGAAAAGAAAGAGAATATAGCAAAAATTTAAGGAAAAATAAATTACGGGTCGGTTATAAAAGAGTGCGTATGTCATAGTGACGTCTACATGAAAAGCTAGCTGGTCGTCAAACAGAATAATTAGCAAAAAGGTTTGAAGACTATGTAATTATTTGAAATCTCAATCTCACGCACCGCAGTACACGGTTCTCAGCCTTCCGCATCCTTTATCTGGGCTATAAGACGTTGCTTGGTGCCAAATTTCAAGATTTTGAGTTCACGGGAAGTACCCTGTAGGTTTTGATTCCCTTGCGAGTAGTCGCGAGATTGAAAATATGATTATATTGCTCTTTCTTTTGATTGCGTAGACATATAAGTTTGATTTTGTTACAGCCTAAAGGTGTTATATACCTGAGCATTTGATATGAATTTCAATTTAATACCTTCAAGAGAAAGGGGTAGTAACTTTAAATTTATTAAAAATATTTTTTTATATGCCATAACTAAAAAAAATACGGTTTTCGCTATTTTTCCTTTATAAGTGATGTAAGACGTTGCTTCGTACCAAATTTCAAGATTTTGAGTTCACGAGAACGACCCTGTAGGTTTTGATTCCATTGCGAGTAGTCGCGAGTTTGAAAATATGATTATATTGCTCTTTCTTTTGATTGCGTAGACATGGAATTTTGATTTTGTTACAGCCTAAAGGTGTTATATACCTGAGTATTTGATATGAATTTCAATTTAATACCTCCACGCGTTCAAGAGAAAAGGGTAGTAACTTTAAATTTATTAAAAATATTTTTTATATGCTGTAACTAAAAAATTACGGTTTTCGCAATTTTTCCTTCATATGTGATATAAGACGTTGCTTCGTACCAAATTTCAAGATTTTGAGTTCACGGGAAGTACCCTGTAGGTTTTGATTCACTTGCGAGTAGTCGCGAGTTTGAAAATATGATTATATTGCTCTTTCTTTTGATTGTGTAGACATAGAAGTTTGATTGTGTTACAGCCTAACGGTGTTATATACCTGAGTATTTTATATGAATTTCATTTTAATACCTCTACGCATTCAAGAGAAAGGGGTAGTAACTTTAAATTTATTAAAAATATTTTTTTATATACTGTAACAAAAAAATTACGGTTTTCGCAATTTTTCCTTCATATGTGATATAAGACGTTACTTCGTACCAAATTTCAAGATTCTGAGTTCACGGGAAGTAACCTGTAGGTTTTGATTCACTTGCGAGTAGGCGCGAGTTTGAAAATATGCTTATATTGCTCTTTCTTTTGATTGCGTTGACATAGAAGCTTGATTTTGTTGCAGCCTAATGGTGTTATATACCTGATTATTTGATATGAATTTCAATTTAATACCTCCACGTGTTCAAGAGAAAGGGGTAGTAACTTTAAATTTATTAATAATATTTTTATATGCTGTTACTAACAATTTACGGTTTTCGCAATTTTCCTTTATGAGTGATATAAGACGTTGCTTCGTACCAAATTTCAAAATTGTGAGTTCATGGGAAGTACCCTGTAGGTTTTGATTGCAATGCGAGTTTGAAAATATGCTGCAATTTGCAGCATATATATACGGATGTATCTTTTAATTGCGTTGGATTAGAAGTTTGATTTTTTACAGCTCTATGGAACCGTAGATTCAAGTATTTAGTATAAATTTCAGTTTGATACCTCCACGCATTCCGGAGAAAAAGGGTCTTGATAGACGGACGGACAACAAAGTGATCCTATAAGGGTTCCGTTTTTTCCTTTCAAGGTACGGTACACATGACACGTATGCTTTACGATTTAAAATATTTTAAGATACAGAAATAATTTGTGGACTAATACCCTGATACATTTTCGGAAGGTTAAAGAAGGATCTGATACCATGTATCGGTAGTTGTTATTGGCTGCGATTAATGTAGATCACCACATCCATGCATGTTCGACGCCACAAAATTTTATGTTAACTCTTATTATTATTCATGATAATATTTGGATTCTTTGCAACTACACTAAATGGACTTACCATTCATATCTCATTATTTTGCTAAAACTAGAAGAAGACGGAAAACAAATAATCTTTCACCAAGATAGCATGTTGAGAAACCGCCTCATAACTGCCATATTAAACAATACACGTGATTTAGTTCGACGTTTCTAAAACATCACCTCGAATTGGCGTATTGTGCTTTAATCAGTTTTACAAGAGAATATGAACCGATATACCGACTGCACGGTTGGCGTAGTGGTAAAAACGGCCACCTCGCCGCCTGGTAGGTATTGCGCCGAGTGTTGTGAGTTCAATCCCCACACGAGACAACACTTTGCGTGATTCATAAATTGTTGTTTTGAGTCTGGGTGTACTTTGTGTCCGTTAGTTGTATGTTTGTGAAGTGTTGCGGGCGACACAGGATTCATTCCTAGTGCAGGAGCTGTCTATAAAAAAAAAACAATATAGGTAATTGAAATTATATATTAAAATACCTTTCCTTGTCAAATAAATGCCCCCACAAATGCTTTGTAAAGAAATTATTGATATTTAGTGTTTCATGATTATGGCATAGATGCTTTTGTCTTGCTAAAGATTGTTGAGTATCGTACCAAGATGTTGAACAATTTACTAAACTTACAAAATTGAGGATATTTATTGTAAGGTTTAAATACAATTGCATTAAAACTATAACTTTAAGTATTAACTATAAGTGGCGTTTTACACATACATTAGAACAATAATTACATACATACATACATAGACTCACGCCTGTATCCCCGAAGGGGTAGGCAGAGGCATATTAAACGCCTACTTTTCGCCAGTTAATAATTCCAGAACAATAATTTCTATACTTAAATAACTAACAAATAAAGGCAATACATAAAAAAGTAAAAGCAAAATTTAAAGGGCATCATGGAAATCCTCCACATCGCCATCAATTGAAAGCGTGCCCAGAATGCAACATGGCAGCATTGCCACGTTGTATAGCAATGCTGATCTTTTGTGCCAACTACAGGCCAGCCTTCTGGTCACACGAGGCGTCAAGAAGTCTCTTTGAAAGATCTCTAAAACGAGATGTCCCACTTGGACCCCATAGTCCAAACGTTTCAACTCCAAACGGCTCAAATACATAATCCCCTACTAGATTTATGTATTCGCGCCTTTTGAGAGTCTCCGCTGAAGCAGCAGCAGCGCCCGCACAACCCGCTGTGCTAGGATGATGAGATGGCGCAAGGGTGTCGACACAAGTTGCATCCCTCACCAAAGGCCTACCCAGCATCCATGGCAGTAAACACATACCGTCTGGTCTCTTACCATCGTCGCGTGCCAAACCCTGAGGTTCAAGTTGGGCTGCAACGCCAGCGGTGGCAAGAGCCTAAACTTAGATGAGTTTCAAAAAGGATTTCGCAGAAACAGCGGATTAAGTAGAATTAAGTTTTTATAGCTTATGCCTTAGAACTTGGGATAAATATAAAGTAGAATAAATCATTCCTTGTCCCTACTAAATTAAAATATTTCTCGACATACTGAAACTTTCACGTGTTTTATTTTTAAGCGAATAGACAAAACACTCATAATGCACTTCAATGACTGTCTAGAGTTCGGCTAAGAATGGGTAAGTTTTATAAAGAGATCAGTGGAAGCGATTAATTCATCCAGTCTTAGCCCAAGGCAAAGTATCTAAACACTTTTACTGTGGTAGCACAGCGATGAATTGTAATCCTAACTACACCTAATATTAATAAAATGTCTTACCAACTCTTACTGATGCTGTTCTTGAGTGGACCTATAAGATTAACCCATAATTTTGGCCAAAATAACAAGAGAATCGAATAGATACCAGTGTCCAGTTCAGCGTAGTCCTTCTCCTCGGGCACCAATCAGGAATTCACACACGTGTTTTACAAAGTTCAATGTTCAATATATCACCAATTTGTCACAAACTTTGCCGGAAGTCAAAAGCGGCAATTATAAGTATTTACAAGTTAATTCAATTCGCTTTAATTCAAAAGGCGATCAATTTATTACAATATTACAAACGGAGCTAGCCCAAAACCCAAACGTCTTTTCCGGAAGGGGAAGTCGACAGTTCAGTGTGACCATTGTCAGAAATTTTCAATAGACTAAACAAAATGTTACTTAATCGATATAATCGATTTGACTTATAATAATAACTAATTCTATTTCAAACATCCACCCGCCCCGGACCGGCCTACCGGTCCGCTAATCAGTTGGTAGACGTGACAATGTTGCAACCGCTCTCCTCAGAATCGAACCGTCCACCAAGACCTCAGCAAATCGGGGAACTCCATCAGTCCCAGTTACCAAACGAAGGATGCGCCCCCTGCGCCATCTGAGTGGCGGAAGGTTAGCCTCCTTGATCAAAACGAGGTCACCAATCTTGGGTGGTTCGGTCTTGTCGGTCCACTTGACGCGTTGCTGGAGTATGTGCAAATATTCCAAATTCCAGCGTTTCCAAAAGCTCTGAGTAATCTGGCGTACCAATTCAAAACGCGAGAGACGACCAGGTCTCGTATCAATATAGGGGTACTCAGGCAAGGCGACAAGTGGGCGACCAATCAAAAAATGGCCCGGCGTAAGGGCCTCCAAATCATTCGGATCTGAGGAGATCGGGCACAATGGCCGAGAGTTCAAAACGGCCTCAATCTTACAGAACACAGTTGCGAGTTCCTCAAATGTAAGGACAGATTCACCGATTGTCCTGCGCAAGTGTGTTTTGGCCGATTTTACAGCGGCCTCAAATATACCACCCCAGTGTGGACAATTCGGTGGGGAAAACAACCAATTTATCCCACGTCGGGCAAGCCTATCACCTATATCAGCCTTGTTGGTTTCAAGGAAATTAGCAACATCATTCAAATAATTATACGTGCCCTTGAAGTTAGTGCCGCAGTCAGAACGGATCAAGGAAGGCAGCCCTCTGCGGGATACAAATCTGTCAAATGTGGCTACAAACACCTCGGTCGTAAGCGAGGAGACCAGTTCTAAGTGTACGGCCTTTGTGGAAAGACAAACAAAAACACACAAGTAGGCCTTGACAGTCTTGCTGTTTCGAAGTGTCGACGTTTTCACCAAAAAGGGACCTGCGAAGTCCGTGCCAACACCGTCAAACGTCCTGCTTTCAGTTACGCGATCTGCCGGTAAGTCTCCCATCAAGGGCTGCATGGTAGAAGCCTTGAGCTTATAGGAAGGGATGCAGCGAAAGACTACACTTCGAATTATTCTTCGTGCAGACAAAATCCAAAACTCGCGTTGCAAAATTGCCAACAGGGCATTACAACCAGCATGCGAATTTTTGAGGTGACGGTCAGTTACCAACAAGCGTACCAAATGGCCGTCCTTAGGTAACAAAAGGGGGTGACGTGCCCCGTAAGGGAGGTTGGCGTTCTTGAGACGCCCTCCAAAGCGCAAGAGACCCGTTTTGTCCAAATAGGGGTTCAATTTAGATACAGCTCCGGATAATTTCGATCTCCCTGACTTAAGGATAGCAATCTCCTTCTCAAAATGCGCCAATTGCACAGAACGAACCCAAAAGGTGAGGGATTCCTGTCGTTCCTGTGGTGAGAGAAAGGGTGTCAGACATTTCTGTTGTGGGTGCCTAAAGTTAAAAACAAAACGCTTTATCCAAGCAGTAACACTTAACAACTTGTCAAGGGAGCTGTAGCGATTCAACAAGAAATCGGGGTCGAAGGCGCATTCTACCTTCTCAAGAGCGAGTGTTCGTAGACCCGGCAAATTAGAAGTATTCAAAACTGGCGTTCAAGGCCAATCAATTTGTGGTCGACTCAACCATTCCGGACCCCACCACAGCGAATGACCTATCAAACTAGGCGTCAAGCATCCGCGCGAGGCACAATCAACGGGGTTGAGCTCACCTGGCACGTGTCTCCAAACAAGTTTGACTTCAGATTTTTGGATTTGGGAAACGCGATTAGCGACAAATACCTAAGGTGAGGACAGAAGCCATCAACCAACAAAGAACAATTTGGCTGTCTGTCCAGGCGTAGGTCCCATTGATAAAAATGCTTTTGCCCTAAGTACTGGACACGTGGTTCAATAAGCGTACAAGTAGGGCTGCTCCCGACAGCTCCAATTTCGGAATGGTCAGAGATGTCCGAAGGGGTGCAACCTTGCTCTTCGCCATGATCAGGGAAACTCTCACCTGACCTGAGGCACTGACTGTGCGCAAGTACACCACGGCCGCGTGACCACGTTCCGAGGCGTCAAAAAACCCGTGAAGGGTGGCCTTGTACTTCCCAGGAGGAAGGATGGGACGAGGCATGGAGATCTCGTTGACGGCAGGAAGTGAGGATACAAAAGAGGTCCATTCCTCAACAAGAGTGCCGTGTAGAGGTTTGTCTCAAGTCAATCCTGCTGTCCAAAGCTTCTGCAAGAAGCATTTTGCCCAAAATATAATTGGACAAATCCAACCGTTCGGATCAAAGGTTCTGGCGACAGTAGACAACACGAGACGTTTAGTCCAAGAACAAGGCAATTTCAAGTCTACGTTATACGTAAAGATGTCTTGGACTGGTCTGTACTGAACGCCGAGAATAGCCATCATGGCGGGGTTGTCAACAATCTCAAATAGATGTGGATCTTGCTGATGATCCTCTGGCAAGCCTTCCAAAAGCGCTGGTGAGTTGGAAATCCATTTGCGCAATTCATAACCAGCGGAGGAATTCGTCCCGCAGGAGGATCGCCTCGTCCGCTGTGGAGGCGCCTGAGCAAATGTCATCGACATAAATATCGTCCTTCAAGATGGCGGAGGCTCGTGGGAAACGTAAGCCTTCGCGGTCTGCGAGCTCCCAAAGAGAACGTATTGCCAAGTAGGGGCTTGACCTTAACCCGTACGTATTAGTATTGAGCTCGTAGACGACCATGGGATCACGAGGAGACTCTCTCCAAAGGATCAGCTGGAAGCGACGGTCATCAGGGTGGATAATCGTCTGCCTAAACATGATTTTTAAATCGGCCACAAAGACAACCTGATGTCGTCGGAAGCTGGTGATGACGTCACAAAGGTCCTTGACCAACTTGGGACCAGAATGCAAGCACTGGTTCAAGGATACGCCCGTAGAAGTCTGCGCAGAACCATCAAATACTGTGCGCAGCTTGCCAGTCAATGGTTTCAATACCGCAAGATGCGGGAGAAAGTAATGCTCCACCGAAAGCCAATCCAAATTTGACACGGACATGTGTCCCAATTGTTCATATTCTCTCATGAACTCAATGTACTTCTGTCTGAGCTCCGGATCACGACCCATGCGACGCTCCATAGCCAACAATCTCTTTTCGGCTAAAGGTCGTGACTCACCAAGCGGAGGCCGAACAGACAGAAAAGGCAGCTTCGTAATAAGCCGACCAGAACGGAGTCGACCAGTGTTGTTCTGGAAGAACAGCTCGCACTCCTCATGTTCTGGGTTCAAACGAGCAGCTTGAGGAGGCTCCTCTACCTCCCAAAACCTCTGAACTGCATTAGAGAGAGCGGAGCCTACAGCCAACAAATTATCAAGTTCGGGTGGAGGGGGGTCCCTAGGTACAGGTCCCATCAAAGCAAATCCAAATATTGTCGGAATGGCAGTCAAACCATTTGGCACCAAGACCCGTTTCCCACCAATCAAAATTCCACCGAGGACATCAGAGCCAATCAACAAGTCGATTTGTCCCGGTGTGTCAAATTTGGGGTCTGCCAGTTCCAATCCCGATGTCAAATTCACCACAGCAGCAGGTAGCTGTTTCTGTGGGTGCATACCCAAAATATTCTTCAGCACAATAGCCGAGGTTTTAATCCTCGGGTGTGAAGATTCAACAGGGCCAAACAAAACCTTAACTTGCCCTTCAACATTAGAGGCTACGTCACCTATGCCCCGTATACAATTTGGAAATAAACCCATATTTAATTTAACCTGCCCTACCAAATAAGTGGAAACAATGCAACCTTGTGAACCTGTGTCCAATATAGCACGGACAACAACAGAGGTCCCCGTGGGTCCCCAGACCCTAACAGCAACCGTTGGTAGGATAACGGTCTCAATGGGAGAGGTTGGCGTTATAGGGCAGGGGTCAATGACCTATTGTTGCCTGGGCAGCGACCGTTGGCCAGGACTAGGCAAGTCAAAACGAGGGTGCGGCTTGAAGTCCTCAAAGGCGCGATGACTTGATCCGCGCGCCATCTGTGGGGGGTCATAATGACGCACCCGCCCAAAACGAGGTGGGCGCGAGTCAAGACGGGGACGCTCCGCCAAAGGAGGGGAATACCTGGGGCAGCAGTCATGGTGCTGGTGACGCTGAACAGCACATTCAGGTGCGCGAGAGAGGGGAGGCGTGCGCACGCTACGGTTCTCCAAGCGGGGTGAGTGGTGATCAATTGAGCGAGGCGACTCTCGGCTACGCGCCGGTGAGCCTCGGCTGCCATCTTCAAAAGACCCACCCGTGCGCGGCGTCGGCTGGTTGGACAAGCGGCCAACCTCTCAGGCATTCATACAGAGAATGTCCAAATGCTGTCCTCCACAGTGAGGACAGGGGCGAGAGTTTGGGCAGTCTTGCTGGTAGTGGGACCCCAAACAAGAGAAGCAAAGGCGGCGGGCATTCGCGATGCGCCTACGAGAGGCGACATGTAGGTCCAAGAATGCCCTACAACTGGCCGTTCTGTGCCCCGTGACCTTGCAGTAGGAGCACTTCGCTGGGCTCTGCGTGACCGCAAAGCGAGGAGGGCGCCGGTCAACATTGACTCGGGTGTGAACGCGAGCCTGCTCCTTGACCTTGGGCGGCTGCGTCTTAGCCGGCGTGTCACCACCGGAGTTGTCCAAGACCCGGCACTCGTCCTCCAGGAACCTCTCCTCCAGGTCAGCAAAGGGGGGCAGATGGGTCGCGCTATCCCCACCAAAGCGCTGTTTAAAACGCGACCTCAGGTCGGCAGGCAGCTTTTTCAGCACAATGTGCACCAATAGATAGGACCATTGGTCCACGGGCAGGTCAAGGCACTTAAGTGCGTTGATGGCCACCAAAAGCGGGTTCAAAAGTTGGGTGCGCAACCCAGAGACCCGGGTGAGCGTCGGCAAACCCAAAATCTGCTCGATGTGCGTGTCGGCGAGGCCACGCTTATTATGGTACCTACGGGTGATTAGGTCCCGAGCCGTCTGGTAGGCCTCGTCAGACACGGGCAGATGCTGGATGAGGCCCTTGGCCTCCCCATCCAGAACCGACATCAAATAGGCCAATTTTTTGTGCCGGCCGAAGGTCAGCCCTGTCATTGACCAGGCTGTAAAACAAATTAACGAAACCCAGGTAGCTTCCTAGGCAGCCATCAAAATGGGGGAGGTCCAAAGTAGGGAGCCTACTCACCAGCCCCGGTGCTGACCTAGGAAGCTCCTGCTTCAGGCCGAGTTGCCCTTCCCTATCGGCAATTAGTTGTCTCGCACTATTGGAGACAGTATCATACAGGTCTAAGACCTGGGCATAGTCTTCGCTGACCTTATTTCGCTGGTCAGCGGTGAAATCATTGACTGACACTTCGAGACAGCAAGCGCTGAAAGTGCGGAACTGCTGTTCCACACTTGCCAGGCGATCATCGATCCGCTCGTACCTTTGTAGTAAGGCCTGCTGGCGATCAGGCCGGTTCACTAAGGCACTGGCCGAGGCAAACCAGCGCAAATCTGATGCAATAGCACCAGCAGCCGCACGCAAGTCCTGAATAGCTGACATAATCAAAATTCAAAAGAGCCCGGACAAGCGTTAAATAATATTAACAATCAAAACTTAATTTTTCTTAATTCTTTGAAACCAACAAAGTATTAGCCTGTTTACTGCTGGTACAAGCAAGTGACAGGTATCTACTGTCCAACAAAATTAATAGTTTCAATATATATTGACACAAAACAAAGTCAAAGTTATCAAAAGTTGAAACTTCAAATAAGTTAATTAAAGTTAAATATTCAAATAAATTAAATAATTACTTGCAACAAACAGACTGACTGTGTTATTTGAGATATACAATAGAAAGTAAGCACAGAATATGTGTTACCTAGCTATATTATCTATATATTATAACAAGGTTTAGCAATGTAAGTTTCAAACATTATATATTAATATATGCAATAAACTAAATCAATTGATACATATAACTGATATGTATCCAATCAAAGTGACTTATTAATAGTAACAAGAACAAATCTATGCTAGATTTCAACAATTTAAATCAAACAATTATTGATTGAGGTTATGTGTGACAATGTGTTTCAAAAAGCTATGTGTACCCAAGTTTACTCCTTTTGCGAGAAATACAACCTATTCCATGACTCACAGAATGGCTTTCGAAAGAATCGATCGACAACTTTGGCAGTATATAAATATATACAGGAAGCTCTCAACACCATCAACAACAAAGAGTATGCATTAGGCATATTATTAGATATGACTAAAGCATACGATAGAGTCAAATACAATATACTATTAAGTAAATTAAATCAGATTGGTATCAGAGGAGTGGCACATAAATGGTTCCGATCCTACCTGGAAAACAGAGAGCACCAAGTAGAGATTGAATTTTTCAACCACGATATTAAAGAAATACAACATATCCGATCCGACAAAAAAATTATAAATGTTTCAATACCTCAGGGCAGTGTCATCGGATGCTTACTATTTCTGGTATATATTAACGACCTACCCAATTCAATTCAAGAACAATGCGTGTTGTTTGCCGATGATATCTTCCTTTTAATCTCATGTAAAAATACAATAGATCTGAATAAAAAAACTTGAAACGCTCCTAAATAATACAGAGAAATGGTTAACTGACCATAATCTTGAAATCAATTACACTGAAAGTAAAATTATGACTTTTCATCCACCACAAAAAACACCACTTCATATAAATTTTACCTATAACAATATAAAGATAGATACAGTAAATGAATTTTCACTACTAGGTTTAAATATAGACACCCATTTCAACTGGAAATCACACATAAGAAAAATTCGTTCAAAATTATCAAGTGCAGCTTATGCTCTCCAAGAAATAAGAAAGACCACCGATATGCAAACCCCTCTGACAACCTACTATGCTTACGCCTTCGCATGGTTAACCCTTTCAGACCTGGTGTGCACAATTGTACACATATAATATAAAAATATATTTAAGTATTAATTTCACATTATTTGCAACTAAAAACGGTTGTGTTCATTAGTTCACATAATAAACTACAGAAAACGATACTCGCAAGGCCATGTCTTGGCGTTTAATGACAGTTTTTGGCAAGTTATGACCAGTAGCTGACCGAAGTTTGCATTGTGCAGGTAAGTTCATTATTTTATTTCTAAAAAGTAGAAAATATCAAAGTATATGTAATGAAATATTTGTAGGTCGATGTGTTATATTGTTGTCGTCATATTTTACATACATGTTGTTGGTTTTAGTTTATTTTTGTACAAATTTTCGTGATTTTTATATTTGTACACAAATGTACACATCAGGCGCATACGATGTATTTCTGATTTGTTGTTGTACATCGTAGGTATTACTAAAATAAATTATAATTGTTATAGAATGGTGTAATTTTGTTGCTTTTGATGTTACAAATTGTGTTAGTACTATTTTCAGATAAGAAATTACCAATATGTTTTCGCGCGACGCTATTACAGCACTAGAAGAAGGTTTCCTTTCTGATTTAGAATTATCTTCTGATGACGAAGGACCAGTTGGTCCTGCGTCTGAACGGGAGCTACGATGTGTCTGAGTGGGAGCAGATGTCATCAGCCGGAACCAATGAGAAATATTCCCCCCAGTTTTGGATGATGTTGATGATGATGATGAAGACGCTGGCTCATCGTGGGTTGAAATGAGTGATAACTTTTTACCAGAAGTGCCTTCCACCTCTGAAGATACGCTTTTACAGAATATTACTCCGAAGCATAGTATTAGGTGGAGACACAAGGAAATAGCTAGTAAACACAATTTCACCAGCTTGGTTTCCACCCATTGCTATTGATCCCAGAGTTGAAAGCCCAGTAGATTATTATAACAGATACGTGCCTAAACAATTATTTCAGGTTATGGCTGAAATGACAAACTTATACGCTACATATTCCAATAAAGAAAGGTTTAAGCCTACTACTGCCAAGGAAATAGAAATATTGTTTGGATTGCATTTTGCCACTGGAATATTTGGGTACCCGTGTTTGAAAATGTATTGGGAAACAAATATCAGCATTTCCTTGTTCACTGAAAACATGGCAAGGGACCGACTTTTTGAGTTGCGTAACAATTTACATCTAGTTGATAATACAGCAAAACCAGGTAATTCTAAAGATGCGTTTATAAGAGTGCGCCCGATCTTTGATGCTGTTAGAAAGAGGTGTTTAAATTTACCACTCGAGAAAAACCTTTGTGTTGACGAACAGATTGTTCCTTTCACATTAGACATTGCTTCACTTTCAGCGTCGGTTGGCTGAAAGTCTGGTGTTGCAAAATAAAATTTCGATGGGTAAAAGAGGCCGTCCAAGTAGCAGTAGCCCAACTCTTCAAATTGTACCTAGGAGAGAGAGACACGCCCAGAAGCTGAAATAACTCGAGACGGTTTTAGGCATTTTCCTGCAAAAATGAGGGGCTTGGGACACGGTGTAAAATGATGGGATGCAAGGGTAGAACCCGAATCAAATGCATAAAATGCAAGGTTCACTTATGCCTAACAAAGGATAAGAATTGCTTCTTAGCATTTCATACATAGGATGCTATATTGATGCCTTTGATTTTAATTTTAATTTAGACTGATTTAAGTGCAATTTGTTAAATCTACCCAAAGAAAAAGCCATCTTTGTTAATTTTTATAAAGAAAATACTATAATTTATATTTGTTATTTCATATTGCTTCGTATTTCCTAATAAAAAGTTGTAAAATAAATGTTTTTATCATTATATATAAACATCCCTTAACACTAATATTTTCATTACGTTGGACGGATGTGTACACTTGTACACAAAAAGAAAAAGCTGTTTTTCTTGAAAAGCTTGTAATCAGGATTTATTTATTTATTTTTCCTTAGATCTATTTACAATAGCCTAGTTGCAGGCATTTTTTTCAGATCGATTAGCGAAAATATAAAAAATCAGGTCTGAAAGGGTTAAACTATGGTGTCACGTTATGGGGTAATAGCACAGAAGCTCCTGCACTTTTTACTATGCAGAAAAAACTAATACGCATACTGACAAAAATAGAAAACCAAGATAGCTGCAAACCACAATTCCAAAAACTACACATTTTAACCCTCCCTAGTATATATATTCTGGAAACCTGCAAATTTGTAAGAAAATACTATGAATTTTACACAAAAAGAGAAGACTTAAATATCAATAATTATTCATTAAGACACAAAGATAGATTAAATCTGCCGACGTCGCGACTAAAAATGGCTTTCATCAAGCCCTTACGTAATGTCTATAAAAATCTACAATAAATTGCCATCAAAAATAAAACGCGAAGAAAAAGACAACATCTTTGTAATAAAATTACCTAAAACATTTCCTACTGCATAAATGCTATTACCATATAAATGAATATTTAAATGACAGACTGAATTAGACTAATTATTAGGTTAAGTGCTCGTAGAATTATCATATACATTATGTATTATGTAGAAACAAATACCAAGTCTAATAATATAAAAAAATATTTCTCCTCTCTTCTACAATTGCCGTGCCCAAAAGGGTCCATAACTGTTACTTATTTTATGTTTTTATAAGACCTTTATATACATTGTGGAGTGCATTAAACTTGAAATTTAAATTGAAAATTATGTTAATATTTTTGTCAAATTATTTTATTATTACAAGAAAAGCATGTGACTAAAAGAAGTAGCTATACATATGCTACGGAAATAGTGTTGTAGATTGTTTCAATAATACACTGAAACTGTCAGGTAAGAATAAATATTCGTTCGTACAGAGTTACTACCTCAAAACAATGAATGAATTTGATTAACCTTAAGAGGACATTAATGTTTTTCTTACATTTGGCCAAAATAGCTTTTGATCTCTAAAGTGCGTCTGTACCTATACGATTAAAAAGACAGTCTTGCCCTTGTTTATAATTTTGCATGCAATCTAATTTTTAAGTCAGCATCGCTACTTTCTACTCTTTTTCGTTCCGTGTGGTGACGGATTAAGAATAAGGAATGTCACCACCCCGTATCATTCCATGGATGTCGTAAGAGCCGACAGAGTGAGCATATTATCCAGAGAACAGCACTGTAAGAGAAGGAAAACTTGATACAAACCCTATACCAACCCGTTTGGCCAGCGTGGTATAGTAGGCCAATTCCTCCTTTCAAGGGAGAGGCCTAGTCCAGCAGTGGACTGTTAAAGGCTTATGATGATCGCTACTTTCTAAACTGCAAATAAAAAAAATACGGCAGCTTGCATTGTAACTTGCGGTTTTCTTTTGTAACTTTGGACAGCAGCAGCAAATATCTCTAATTTTATTGAACAAATTAATAATAATTATTATTTTTACACTTCTTTATTCCTAATTGACTTCCTAAATAACTCATGATTTGGCAAAGAATAAAAAGCACAAAAACCAAAAGTTGGGCGAAACAACAAAACGGCGGAAAATTGCGAACGACAAACAAACTGGACTTACAGTATAGAATTGTTTATTATTGAATTGATAACTCGCTCGCTGTATTGGCGAAAAACAGAAAATGTAGGGACAAGGTCATTTAGCAGACCGAAGGCTCCATTGCTTGAATTAACATGGACACCACGTCAGTACCATGCCCCGAATGTGGAATGAGTTCCCGAAATATTATGCATTTTAATACCTTTGTGCTAGTACAAGGTAGTTATTTGAAGGTTATTTCATGGTCGGTAATAGTATTGGGTTTATTAAGCACGTTTACGAATTAATGGGAAGAGTGGATTTATTTATACTTATATTAAATTTGATCATTCACACATCTATTACTAAAGAATCAGTTTAAGTCACGTCAGAATGTTTATTTGTTCTAAATATTCTATTCTATTCTATTCTACCACATTCACACAACACCGTCTAGTCTCAAACTAAGCAGAGCTTGTACTATAGGTACTAGACAATGGATAAACATACATATATACTTTTTTTGTAAATACATACACATTATACATAGAAACACCCAGACCAAGACAAACATCCATGTTCATGCACACAAATGTTTGACTTGAGCGGGAATCGAACCCGCGACCTGCGGCGTAGCAGTCGCTTACACTCCCGCTGCGCCAACCGGTCGTCAAAAAATGTAAACGCAAGCTTGAAGTTTATTTTACTAATTCTGTACAATCATCACCATCCCTGTATTTATACTGTCCGCTGTTGACGTGCACGGGTCTCTTTTCAGACCACCACGCTGGCTGAGTGCGGGTTAGCGGACAAAAAACTAGGTACATACCGTTAAGTAAATATTATATTTATATGTGTATACTATTTTTATGATAGAATAGTGTCGTATTCATATGTACAGAAACACTAACAGACTCATAAAGTAATTCTTTATTTCTATGAATTTCTTTATTTCTATGGGTATAATCAGACTGAAGTAGCACTTGCAAGTGCTGAAGTTGAATATGTATATTAGAAAATGCAGGGATGTCTCTAAGTTTATTACAAAGTGCGGTGTTTCCACCGCCAACAACAAATAACAAATAAATGCTTTTATAATAATTGAAAGTTTGTTAAGGCAATACTGATGCTAGGCTAAAGTCGATACTTGCACGCAGGAAGAACTGATGACTGCTTCCGACCATGCAGTCAGTGTGGCTGCTTTCTGGGCCTCAAAAATTTAAGTGTTTGCCAGCGATACGCTAAGAAGAAGAAAGTCGAAACTTTATTTTGTTAAATAGGAGTTTTAATGTTCTTTAAAGTCATGTTTACAGTAGCCTACTATATACGATGGATTATTTTACTGTGATACTATTCCAAATATGAAAGTTTTTGAGAATGTATGACTCGTAATTTGCTTTTCAGCAAACAGGTGAACTTGAAAAGTCGTTCTGCCGTATGCTAAAGATATTAGTCAAGTCACCTTGACTTGTAATGAGTTTATTCCTGCGCTAGTATACAGAGCAAGGTTAATGGGAGTTGTAGTGAGTCGCTTTGCTTTGCTTTGCTTTTAGTGATAGCGAAACACATACTGAATTGATATTAGAACGGTCGTCAACGACAACCTCTTATTTTAAGCCGAACTGTTTTCTTTGATTTCTGTTTGAGTTAATTATATAATTATAAGAGTAATTGTATTCTTATTGATGATAAATAAATGATTATTATTATTTTTATTCACTCCATTTATTATCTAACAAATAGTTTCTTATATATTAATAAAGTACATATCATTAGAAAAAAATACATTTAGAAATATAAAAGGGACCACGGAGACCCACCAGTGTTGTGTACAGGGACCAAGCCACCGGTGGTTAGGGCCTCAGAGATAAGGGCTTCCTCACGATGCGCGCCGTGTCGAGAAGAACTGCCTTCTGAATCAAAGACTTGATCCAGCTGCCTAGTGTGAGCCTCTTTAGGTGTTGGTCGAGGCTCTTGGCGATTAAACCATTCACCGACACGACTATCGGTACAATGATCGCCGAATCTACATCCCACATGTCAACAATCTCGTGAGCTAGGTCCAAATATTTAATCTCTTCCTCTTTTTCTGCTTTCACGAGATTGCCGTCATGCGGTATGGTGATATCGATTATCATTGCGAGTTGCTCTGCTCGGTCTATCACTACATTATCAGGCTTATTGGCTACAATAGTCCTGTCTGTAATGATAGACCGATCCCAGTACAACAATGCACGACCATTTTCGAGAACTGGGTCGGGCACATAATATATCTGTAGTACGGTACCTCAGAACCAATGAGATCATATTTAAGGGCTAGTTGCTGATGGATTATCCTGGCCACTTGGTTGTGTCTGTGCAAATATTAACCATTGGCAAGACTCGAATAACCGAATACTATATGCCTGAGAGATTCCCCGGGCCGGTGACACGCCCGACATATGTCAACCGTACCATCCCTCAGTATATACTTTCGGTAGTTGTTTGTCGTGACAACTTCGTCCATAATTGCAAAGACAAAACCTTCGGTTTCTCCGAAGAGATCACCGAAACGTAACCAGGCTATGGAAGTTTTAAAATTCACGTCTGGTTAATGTAAAGCTCCATAGAACCGTCCACGCAGCTCCTTGCCCTTCCATATTACTCTACGGTCATCAGTATTAAGTACTGCAGGTTTGTGCCAGTTCTCTTTTGCCAGAGCGAGCGGGGTAAGTCCGGTATCAACAGCCACTACATCACGATGCACATCCACACTCATCTGCAGAAAATATTATCTGAGGTTGCACACCTCGCGGATGTGGAGAGTCTTAGCATATAGAAAGCCTCGACCCCCACATTTCCGCGGGATGTATTATTATTATTATTGTATGCCTTACCTACATACAGAATAGTTTGAAGACGTCTAATAAAATAATAGCGAGCCACGTGAGATCTTATTAAAAGTTTCCTTTGTTATTATTTTCTTTAGAACGAGTATTTCATTCAGTCTATGCAGTGAATTAAAGATGAAAAACATATTATAATACAAGTTCAGTAAAGTCAAAAGCGACTGAGCTTGGGGTTAAAAATAACTGTGTTAAACATGTACACCTTTACCAAAAATTTGGTCACCAATATTCAAAAGCTCCTGTCATTAATTGGTACTGTTAAACGACCTTGGCAAGTATCTCTCGCGGTATTATGTCTAAATTTCATAGGCCCAATTACAAAACAAGCTCACACAACATAATACCAGGTTTAGTCCTTGAATGACAATTTAAAAAAAAAAAGTATTTTTAAAGATGGAAATTATTCATCTGAACACCAAATTTATTTCAACGAATTTTAGTGAAAATAATTTACCTAAAATGTGTCTATAATCTACTTAAAATCAATTTTAAACAAGTGAGCTCATGTTTAAACTTCCATTTATAGTTAGTCTTTTTTTAGGCTAAGACCTGACTTCAGAAGATTTTCCTCTACAGTCATAAATAAGACATGTTGTTACTCAAAAATATTATTATAAAAGTTTGAGTACCCTACCCAAAAATATACATTAATGGAAGGATTACCGTGACCTAAAATAACGACTACAATGGCCATTTATTTTTCAGTAACCTCAAGCACAATAGAATAAAGAGCTAGCCGAGCTAGGTGAAACAATAACTGAAACAAACACAAAGAATCTTTGCCTTAAACAAGCTTTTAAAGCTTTAACTGTTAAAATTTAAATTGAAACTATCCAACCAACAGATGCTCAGTGAAGTTTCAAGATAGAAAATGAACCAACCCGGGGGCACTATTAAATGTTATTGTTTTAAGAGTGACTCGGTATTTTTTTAAGATAATCTCAGACACTTACTTAAGAAGGCCATTAATCAATTTGCACACTGGGTATAAAAAAGATTTTAATGTATTTTTGATGCTCTCATCAAATCCGCATTATAAAAAAAATGGGGTGGTATAGACCACCTGCTGTTACCAGATTTATACACCGTAGGTACTAATAATTATAAGAAAACAAATATTATGATTTAACTCTATCTTATACATCTTATAAAATGAAGTCCCCTTTCGTGACCGTCTAGAGAACTACCGAACAGATTTTTGTACAGTTTACATCAATATATTCTTGAGGAAGATTTATAATGTATATACAGTCGAACAACTTGCCATCACCATAAGGGCGAGAATCGCTTAGCAAGACATAGGTCGCTTCCAGCGCTACTTTACCCACACTTTGACACTCGTATACAAAACCAGTTTCTAGTGTGCCTCGACTCTATGAGCGAGTCAAGGGATTTTTTTCAAACTGTTTTAAAAATATTTGTAGGCTGGACGCTTTAACAATAATTTAAAAAATCAGAGGAGATGGAATGCATAAATTATCGTCATAAATCATTTAGTACAAAGTTAATTCATTGAAAGGCAAGAATATGACTACCTATACATTTATTTAATTCTAATATCCGAAACGAATGCATGTGTACTAAATCGTGTAATCACAAAAAAGATTTCACAGTAAATTAAGGTGAATGTTTTGCAATGGCATAAAATAAGGTACCTACTGTCTAACGAGTTTAGCGACCCTTTCCTAGGGCCTTAAAGGTCGTAGCACACATATCAACTCGGCAAGGGATCGGCACCGTATCGCCTTTCGCCTCGTCGTCAAACAGGCGTCAACTTGACGTAACTACGTAACGTAAGCGGATCGGAAGCTCCGGCACGTCGACTCGGCTACGGATAGGCGACGCCTTGCTTACGGCTCGCCGACCGCCGGTTGACGGCTAGGCGCCACTACTTCAATCATTTTGAATCCGAACGCAGACCGCGGGAGGGGCGTGAACGAAGAGGCGTAAGCTAGGCTACGGAGATCCGTAAGCTAGCGTACGGAGAGCCGTAAGCTAGCGTACGGAGAACCGTAAGCGCGAGAACTGCAAGTCGACCACGCACCGCACCGCGTTCGTGAGCTTGTCCCGAGGCGAGGCGATTACGTTACGTTTCCGATTAGTGTGCGTTGCAGTAGGGAGTTTCATACAAAGAATACTGAACGGCTCCAGATAATGCGGTGCCGATCCCTTTCCGAGTTGATACGTGTGCTACGACCCTTAGAACTGAAGGCTGACGTCTAATAAATTGAAGTCCAGAACTGACTCGATTGACTGTTTGCCCATTACCCATGCCAATCGATATTTTAAATCATTTCTGATACGGTTTTCTGTAAAGCATTTTATTTCGTAGCGTTGGCTTTTTGCAGACAAGTTTTGATTTAAAGGTTTTGCCCAGACACAGAATATTAGTTTTCCACAGACCGACTTCCAATAACCCAACGGGTTACCTATTTTCTGCAGGTGACTGCTCCTTAATACATAATATTACGCGTTGATTTTCAGTAAAATTCCATTGTTATTAACAAAGCGATGAACAATAACATACAACTAATAAAACAAATTCCTGTACAATAGTGGTATCAATTTAAAGCTAGCCAAACTATAACACATGTCATATTAACAGATATTGACGTGACAAACGCGTATGTCACTATGTATTTATTACTAAATACATTTCCAAGAATCTTAGTGAGCGGTTATGAGAATATTATTTTGAACTTTACTTTAAGTATTTGAAATATTTTTAAAGTCACATCTATTCCAACATACCAAGCCATTGCGCAGTTTACTTGACATCAAAAACAAAGTAGATACTATATCAATAGAAATTAATAATTTATTTAATATAATATCACGCAGCATGAGGTATGGCAAATGATGATCATTGATGGTTAATAAGTAATTTTCTCAGTTGCTTAGGTATATAAATCTCAAGAGACGACCTCCGACCACCCTAAATTTAGTGCCTGCAGACGGTGAGCGCTGGGGCTGCTCTCTGTCCGCCAAAAGGCGGGAGGCGGCGCGTGTCCTCGCTGCCTCCTAAGTAGCTTTGTGAGGTGATGGATGCCAGAAGTTTGATGGATGCAAGAAGTTTGATGGATGATTGCGAGATCATGACGAGGCGGGGCCCGCCAACACCAACGGCGGACCAATCCCGGGCGGGGTCGCGAGAAAGTATGCCAATCGCGAATCGCGTGACCCCGCCTACACACGGGACCCGTAGGGACACCGCGGTGGGTTTTAGTGGGTATGCCCCGAACGCCTTTAGGGGAGAGCCTCCACATACCTCCTCCGCCAGTCCCAAGCCCAGCCGTTCTAATGGCTGGGTTGGCGGAGTTGAGATGACTCATAAGGAGAGTTTCCCACCGTAGTGAATAAAAAAAAAGGTATATAAATCTTCCCCCCCATGGGATCTCCACCATGTCGTGGGTAGTCGTAGTAGGGTTCCTCAGTAACCGTGGCTTGGAACCCCGCGGTGAAGCTAAGGTCCCTGGAGTGGACGCTCCACTGGGCTTGGGTGAAGCCTGTGTTGGATGCGTCCATAGGTGCGGGTGCGAGGGACAGTTCTGTCTGTCCCTCGCAGTCGGGCGCGGTCGCGGTAGGAGGGACGTGTCGGTGTTGCGTTGCCGCGCGCCCCATCTCCCGCGACCAAATGGAGGCGCACTATTTGTTGCGTCGCGGTGGGCCGCAGAGGAAGAGGAGATGCGGTGTTGCCAGGTTGCAGTCCTCCCTATCCTCTGCAGCCGCTGAGTGTTTTGGCGGCGGAGCCCAACACCTTCATCCGCCGCCAAGGGGGTTTTGTTCGGGGCTCGCCTGACCATCTGGCGGGCTAATACCCGTCGGGGGGTAGCGAGGAATGCTTCGGTGATACCCGACCCTCCGAAACACGGGTACATGAGGAATACGGGTTGGTTTTTAGTCAGTAAGAGTCTGACAGTCGCCTTCGCCCTTCCCCCAGGGCGGAGGGACTCCATGAGGATTTTCCAACCCGACACCAAAAAAAAAGGTATGTAAATCTTTAAAGCTAACTATGATTCTAAACCATTACAGAAAAAAATATTTGCAAGTTGGTTTTGTGTATACAATGCAATGACGAAATCATATTGTCTTTATACTATTTTTAACTGACGTTTTAACTTAAGTAACCAATCTTTAGTGTAGCGTAGAAACTCGTAAACAAACTTTCAAGTTTTTGAACGATCAATCAATCACTTTTTGCCTTTTTGTACATTTTAGATAACTTATTTCCATAGGGATATTTTACAAACATATATCACAAATACAATCACTCAGACCCATACCCATAAACCACTTTATTATACAATTATTTCAACACCAAATACGTAAAAACGTATAATATAATCTACTATAGTCCGTGCCACGAGAACATAGACTTTTTGTAAACAAAGAATTTCTACTAAGTGATTTAGCGATAGTTTTGTCAAAAACAAATAATGTCAAATCCAATGAGCGCAATGGTACATAGATACGTGTCATTGGAAACTAATATATCAATGGATCGGGTTTTTATCGATATTATGCGCTGTCAACAGGATCTTTTAATGTTTTGAGTTACTGGCGCCTAGAATGTCAACATTTGGCGTTAGTTCATTGAAATGTTACATTCTTGGGCAACATTCCTTTATCAGAGGACAAAATTTTTTTTTTTAGTTGTCAAGAAGGGGTAAATGTAAAGTTAAATACAAGTTTATAGGATCGCAACGCTCTTCCCGCTGGCAGCATCTCGAAAAAGTGGGTGCAGAATAGCATATGGCAAACTATTAGTCGCGCAGAAAATTATTTATACCGAAAAAAGAAATTGCGTTTTCAGATTACCGTAACTTTTAATGGATTTTGTTTAAGTTCATTCTGACGATTTTGTTCACAGACAACGTAAAATCTCCATGCCTATAATTTTTTATGCAATGTACTAGCTAGTTATTTGTAATATTATTCACTGTTGGTCAATAATCTAATATTTTAGGATAGGTAGGCTACTTTGAGCAAATGATTTATTGTCTATGATTTTTCTAAAAATCATGTCCATAATAGAGTAACATGTACGCACTATTTTTCCTTATTTTACTGAATAAATTACGTGTAAAACAACAAATAAATCTAAAAATTTATGAACATTCGACCATTCAAACACAAAATCAAATTTTCTTTTTCACTAAAATTTAACAATATAAATTTAAAAACATAGTGTCATAATAATTAGGCATTGAAAAAAAAGACTGATCAAAAATTATAACATATAAAACACAACTGTTTGAAAAAAGGTTGTGAAGCCCTGAATGTGTGTTTACAAAAAGTCTATCTTCTCGTGGCACCAACTATAGACTTCGCCAGCGGCTTCGGCCGCGTCAATTATACATTTAAACCTTCCTCTTCTATCCATAAAAAACCGCATTAAAATCAGTTGCGTAGTTTTTAAAATTAAAGCAAACAGGTACAGACAGACAGCAGACAGACTTTGTTTTATATGTTATACTATGTATTGATGCTGCGACTAAGAAACTAAAAAAGTAAAGTTTTACAGGAGCACGTCTGTAAGACTGCCTAAATTGTGAAAGTTATTTGCGTATTAAATTGCTAATTATTGCTTGCCCTTTGCCTTGGAGACCACATTAAATTAGCGCTCAATCCAGCTGTGGTAATTTTTGACAATCGTTAGGCCGAACTCACTTTGGGCGACAGCGTTCCTCGAGCGTACGCCCAGTGTGCGTTCGGCGTTCACTCTATAGTACAAAGTGAACGCCGGGCGCACACCGAACGGACACCGAGCGTAGGAACCACATGAGTAAAGTAGGAACGCTCATGACCATTGTGAGGGAGGCCTTATAGAGAGTCAGTACCTAACAGCATATTGCTATTCCATTGGGTTGCAGAATTCAGTCAGGCAGTCGCTCTGTGGAAAAATTAAACTACATCTGATTAGACTAGTAAGCGGACCCCGGGTTGCAACTGGGATAACGCTTGGGAGGTAGGAATTTATGGCTCATGAATACTTACTTTTACATTTTTGAAAGGCGTAGATTAAAGAAATGCAATAGGCGAATACATATTTATCCCGTAGCATCTAGATACACACTTATGCGTGGCAGATGTCGTTTTACCATAGATGACATCATCACACGAAATATGAAGTCAGTTGTGAAACTCACCACGTAAGTCTATATCCCATCAACTCTTTCCACGTAGAGGCGCCATGACTCCCATAAATTATTAGTACGTGCCATATCAACGAACGACAAAAACCCTTCGAAACGCCCACGAATCCATCTCATAATTATTGTCATTAAAATTTCTGAAACCTTATCCAAAGCAACTTTAACCTTATGATATTTATCACAGAAAAGTAAACCCCTTGGCAGCATAATGGCATTTCATGATTTTTTTTTCATTTTTGTTTTGAAACTGCGTGTTATAGTGTATCTTTTAATTTCTATTGCAAGTATAACTCAAAGTGAATTTTATGCCTTTTAGATTAATTTTACACGTGCTCACTTAAAAGCTCGGCGGAGTAATTGTTTCATTTTCACACGATAAAATGTGAAAATTTAGACATAATACTATTTTTAAATGAAAAGCGTGCTATGGTTTAATTCTTGGGAATCTGTATATTTTTAAATGCTATATTTGATGTTAATGATACTTTTTTTTTTACCAAGTGCAAGCAGATCGATAGGAGTTTGCGTATGTTTTAATATACACGTATTATTTAAAAAAGTATTACAACTTTATTAAATCAACTAAATATATACTTTACTAGCTGTTTCCCGCGGTTTCACCCGCGTCCTGAGGGAAATACTTCGCGTACCGTGTTAATTTATAGCCTAAGTTACTCCTTGTTACATGAGCTTTCCGCCAGTGAAAGTCCCGTCAAAGTCGGTCCAGCCGTTCCAGAGATTAGCGAGAACAAACAGACAGACAGACCGACAGGGAGACAGACAAAAAATGTAAAAAAAAAAATTTCGGTATATGTACCGTGTCTCACAAGAGAGAGTATGGTGACGGATTAAGAATACTGAATGTCACCACCCCATATCATCCCATGGGTATCGTAAGAGCCGACAGAGGGACATATTATGCGGAGAACAGCACTGTAAGAGAAGGAAAACTTGACACAAACCCTATACCAACCCGTTTGGCCGGCGTGGTATTAGTAGGCCAATTCCTCCTTTCAAAGGAGAGGCCTAGTCCAGCAGTGGACTGTTAAAGGCTGATGATGATGACCGTGTCTACATCCATATGCATTTAGTAAAACGCTGTTATTTAATTTATGTGTATAGATGATAACGTCACGCCTAAATTTACAAAATCATGATCATCTACTACAGTTTCCAATATGATATTCTGACTTAAATATGGGTACAAACTAAGTATCTTAAGAACTTTAGAAGGATTACTGAAGATGCAACTTGATGTCATCTTGAAATACTGTGCCTAGCGTGAGAGTGCTGAAGGAAAATACTGCTTTCGGCTATATCATTATGCTGACTTGCTTCAAACCGCGGGCCCTAGAAATCAGAAATATTGCATTAAGGTTTTCGAAAATTTTCCTACGCTAAATACCTTCCGGGGTGGTATTTCCGAATTCTGTCCAAAGGGTTTTATTAATGTATTATTATATTGTATTATTATATTAAAGGTGTTATTTATGTTATATTATCAACGCACTGCAACGGTGGTCCAGTGGACAGCGTATGTGACTGCTGATCGGAGGTCCCAGGTTAAATTCCCGGGTCGGCCAAGTGTTACTGGGTTTTCCACATTCTCAGTGACAGCATGGAATCTGATGATGTGCCCAGTAACGTCAAGTGATGTGTGTGTCCCCTATTACGTGGAATATATTCATGGCGACATGTGGGTATAATATTACGCCTCTGCCCACAGCTTCAGGGATACAGGCGGGAACAGTCTATAAAAAAAATTATCAACGTGCTTTCTCGAAGTGAGTGTCAAAAAATCTTTCTAAGTAGAACTATACAAAGGTAAAAAGACTTCAGATGGATGTCAAGAAGTGATGTAGTATTATCTACACTATCCACAATGCCTATTCTTGATATGATTTTGCGTTTATGATGCTCACAATTTAAGAAGGAATGTTTTCAGTTCGTGGAATGCTGTCAACTGCACTCGGTCGCATTGTTAAGATTTACTAAAACTTGATCTTAGAATCTAGGTAGTCCTACATACATACATACACTCACGCCTGTTTCTCGGAGGGGTAGTCAGAGACTACGGAACGCCATTTGCAACGATCCTGACATATCTCTCCTGCTTCATTCACTTTCATCAAATTTCTCATGCATGCTCTTCGGTTAAGAGTACTTCTAACCTGTCCTTTTTTTAGGATGTCTCCAATCTGGTCAGAAACGGGCGCCTAGGTCTTCCCCTTCCTCTTGCCTTATTCACACTTGCCTTATATAACTGCTTGGTCAGTCTTTCGTCATCCATCCTCTCCATGTGTCCAAACCATCTTAGCATACCTTTCTCAATGGTTGTCACTGCATCTTCTTTTAACCTACAACACTCTCTTATCACACAATTTTTACTCTGTCGTTCAAAGACACACCACACATACTTCTCAGTGCTCTCATTTTTACAGCATTTATTTTACTTTCATGTCTCTTCTGCCATACTCAACTTTCACTACCATACATAAGTGTAGGTACCAATACCCCAGTCATTCAGGCTGTCCTACATACAGTTGTAAACTCATAGTGAACTGAGTCAGTACTTACTCGTAGCTGAAATTCCATTAAGGAGTATGCTGGACGCTTCCATTAAACTTCCGACGAATTTGCCTCTGCGTAACTAGCACTATAATTTTATTGTAGTGCTTTCGGCACTCAAAATCAGTCTATGCTGGTTAGGTTAGCCAGTGGAAATTAGTCATTAGTCCATTGGTAATAGAAGCCAGAATATGAGCATCCAGCACACTTTCGATATCACGGCATACGCCGCATATTTTCGACTGTTAATCACTTCATTTACTCCGATGTATGTATACACACAAGTAGCAAGGCGAAGATAGTCAAGTGGAGATACCAAGAGACTGATACGTAGAGTTTCTCGGGTTCATCATAACATTCTGTGCAATACGCTACTAACTTTTCGAAGTGACTATTAAATTGTTAATCGCTTGCTAAACGGTGAAGCAAAACATGTGTTCGTTAACCTATACTCCTGAGGGTTATCCATTCTGTTCTCGGCAGACTTGTTAAGGCTGCCAACCCGCAACTGGCCAACTTGGTGGACTATGGCCTTATCCATCTCACAGTGGAAAGGAGTCCATGCCCAGCACTGGAATAGGGCTGATAGGGAAGACTTAATATATGAATACTGAAAAAGTCGCTTTTATTTCATTCACACGGGATCAAAATATTAAAGAAACAAGAATCGTTCTCTACACAATTTATCGACCTATCCGTAGAATAGAGTTCCATGTGACCATAGACCAAAATCGTGTTAAATAGCTAAATGGAATAAGGAATACAAACTCTACAAAACTGTGTTTTTAGAATTTTCGTATCTTATTTACTTTCGGAGATATAGAATCGAATAACGTTTCATCTGATATTTGTTCCACGCAACAAGCACTTGGAAGCCGTGTTTGGCGCTTGTCAACCCTGTTCGGAGACCGCACGGTGTGTCGAAGTTATCGTACGAGCGAGAGCGACTACGCCGGTCACCGGGTTGTGCTGTGGCGCGAACGCTGTTCTGCTTTGAGCTCTACCAGAGGTTGCAGATGCGGGTTGTTGATGCACTGACAGAGGTATTTATCCAGAGCTGATTTGATTAGAGTTTTTGAGAAGCATCCTTTAACATTTTATAAATCATGGTGCTGTTTGTTTACATGATTACCTATTGCCCCCGTAAGGATTACTTACCAGATAAACATACAGTAAAAATGAAGTAACTGTTGTTTATCCACGTTTGGTATATAACAGTGCTACTGTGCTTATAGTCACGTCGACCATGTCGGAAAGTTTCTGTAAAACTCGACATCAGAGATGGTCACACACTTATTACACAAGAAAGAGAAAATAACTTTGTTGTTAAGTGGTTCTTCTAATGTAGGTAATTATTAGTAAAGAACAGTATAACTGCCCTTTTCAAGTTGAAGCTCTGTTATAGATCCATTGTATAAATTACCTGATTAGCCTTAGTGTTATACTTGGTAAATAAAATTTATTTAAATTGTGAGTTCATTTGTACAGTTAGTGGCATCTATATTCATGATGACAATCAGTGATAAACCAATAAAATTTAGTGCCAACCTTATTGCTTAGCTTTTGTGGGATACAAGACAGTTAGGAACTTAGACTTTACTTTATGGTTAGGAATATGATTATTACCATAATGATAAGTGGGTTTAAAGAACATGATGTGAAAATCCATGTCTCTTTTCCCATTTAGCAGTATCTATTCTTAGCAAATAAAAGTAACTGTATGGACTTCTCATGCTTTATTTCCAAGTCAGTTATGATTAGAGTCAGTTTGAGTTTATTCAGATAAACAATTATTAATTGTGTATGAATGAATAAGAATTACATTAACATCACATGTTAACAGTTTGAAATAAATATTAACATTATTTTGAAAAATCTCCTTAAATACTGTCAAATAGATATAAACTCACCACCATATTTACTAAACACATTAATAATAAAACAATACATAAAATTAAAGTTGAATTACCTAATGAAAGAGTTAATGTGTAGAGAAATCATAAATAGAAACATTTATTTCAGAAAAGAAAGGTCTATTTATATAAATAAAATGTTGAATTAATTATAAAATACCAATATCTGATGACTTTATTAACTTTTATATTATGGTTTATTGTAGTAAACTCCTTAACTGAGTAGAATCATTTAAAAAAATAAGAAAGCACTAATCTTGCTCTAAAATACCGGTAGCTTGTAAATTTCTCTTTTATGGCTCAATTGGCAAACAGTTCAACAATTCCACAGCTTGCACTATGCCTGAACATATTCAATATTGAATTCAACTGGTTCTTACATGAGAGTAATAATTATAGCACTAGTATTTTCGAAATCCTTAAATCTGCAACATGGTTTGAAATGATTTCATATTTATGATCATCCACAGACTGTTCACGGCTGAACATAGGCCTCTCCTTGTTCTTGCCATATTGTTTTCCTGTTTGATGTGGATAAAACTTATTTTGAATATATTAAGATTTAACTGTTTTATCAAAACTACAAATGGATATCCTGATAACTTTAATATTTGATTATCTAAAATGGCACTGTCAGACAGAACCTGAGAAAATTCAGTGTCTACTGTCTTTTGTATTTTACCTTTGGTGTAAAATATGGCCTCCAACACTATTGTAGCAAAGCTAACTTACAGACCAATGCACAGGTTGAACATGCCTGATATGTAGATAAAGCTTAATAGGCCGCACCACTTTATTTTTTTATTTTTATTATTATTATTTTCTTTTTATTAGGAACAACAAACAGATATACAATACAATATTATATCAGAAATTACAATAAGAAAATGACAATTATATATCCAACCACGTTATTCACAAAAAATGTAAGAAATTTTGAAATGCTAAAAACTACGACGTGCTAATAAAACTGTATATCTATCCTCACACAAGAAAAAAAAACCCTTCATAACATGGTGTCACTAAAAAGTCTCCAAAGAGTTAATAGTTTTGAGTACATGATTTCTAAATCTACCGACAGGTTCAGCAAATAAGTCAAGGTTATTAAAGTACACATTAAAGTTATTAGTTAGACGTCGCAAAGGCGCGCGCTCTCCGGCATTCGTTCGACATTCGGTTACAGCAAACAAAGGCCGAGTACGCACACTACGCGTTATCGAACTTCTGGGCACTACATAAAATAATTTGTTACAAATATCAGTGCAGTCATACTTATTATTACATATGTCGTACAGAAACATTACTTCAATTTGTAACCGTCTGTACTTTAAACTGGTAAGTTTATACATTTTAAGTAGGGAATTATAGGACTTAGAAGTTTTAAAACATCGATAATTCATAGCCTTCAAATATTTTCTTTGTACTGCCTCAATATCATCAGAATATTTTTTATAATGGGGATTTCACACCGCAACTGCATATTCTAGTTGAGATCGAACCAATGACTTAAAGAGATACAGATACGTATTTGGACGCCTAAATTCTCTTGCAGATCTCATAATAAAACCATACATTCTATAAGCGTTGCTTATAATTTTATCAATACGTGCATCGAGATGAAGCTTCTCATCAAGTTGTATACCAAGGTCACGTACCGTAGATACTCTAGTCAGAATTGCGTTGTTTAGAGAGTAAGAATACTTAACGATATTTTTATTCTTTGTGAAGCTAATGCAACAACACTTTGAAATGTTGAGCTGAAGTTTATTTTCAATACAATAATCGGAAAATCTATTAAGATCCTTTTGGAAGAGATCACTGTCATGGGTGTTTTTAATTGGTCTATATATTTTAAGGTCATCTGCGTAAAGTAATAGTTATGAGTTTTTGAAACATTTATTAATATCATTAATAAATAAAATAAAAAGTAATGGCCCTAATATTGACCCCTGTGGAACGCCTGACGTCACTTTTATTGTGTTTGATTGGAAACCACTGATCACAACCCTTTGAGTTCTGTTTGAAATGTATGAACAGAACCATCTTAGTAAATTACCTTGTATACCATTGTATGCGATTTTATTCTAAAGAAGTATGTGATCGACCTTATCGAAAGCCTTCCGAAAACAGTCAACTTGAGTACGCGTATCCATATTATTAAAGAGGTAATCAACGAAAGTTACTAGGTTTGTAGTTGTTGACCTTCTTTTCACAAATCCATGTTGATGTTGTATTATTATATTGTGTAGAACCGGGTACAACTCATTGTGGACTAACTTTTCGAAAAGCTTCGACAAGGCTGACAGTATAGATATTAGGCGATAGTTCTCTACATCATCCCTTGGGCCAGACTTATAAACTGGAGTTATATTCGCTTGCTTCCAAATTTCAGGGAATACTCCCTCTGATAAAGATTTATTAAAAATTATGTGTAATGGTTTACATATATTCGACGCAGTATTTTTCAGAAATACTACTGGCAAAGCATCAGCTCCTGGTCCCTTAGCAGAGTCAAGTGATTGTAATGCTTTCAATATTGTGTCTTCATTCAAAGTAATATTATCTATCAAACAACAATTATCAGAGAATTCTACACCAGAGTAAGAGTTGAAATTTCCCGAAGGCTCATAAACAGAGTGAAAGTAATTGGAAAAGAAATTACAAATTTCATTAACATCACTGGTAGATGAATGACGATAACGCATTGTCGAAGGAATACCATCCTTACACCGACGATCTGAAATGTATTTCCAGAAGAAATTAACATTGTTCCGAATGTTGTTTTCAACTGTAGTAATATATACACGATAACACTCTCTACACTCATTTTGATAAATCGATACCTATAGATTGAAAATGTCTCGTAATCAGAAATATTATGGTATATTTTCCATTTCTTCCATGCCTTGGCCTTATTCTTAAATATATGTATAAGAGATGGAGAAAACCATACAGGAAACTTTGTTGATTTTTTTATAGTCATAGGTACGTGAGTTTTTATTATACTAAATATAGTGTTATAAAATGAGTCCAATGCTTCATTAACGTTCAGATTAGATAAACTGTCATGCCAATCTATTGTACACAATTCTTCGTTAATAAGGTCGTAATTAGCTTTAAAGTAATTAATTTTTTTTAATGGTTTACATTTGATTAAATTTTGACTAAAATGAACAGATAACAAAATGCATATTGCCGGGTGAGCGTTATCAGGGTTAACTAGAACATCGGAAGGTGCATATACTGTCACATCATTGTTGCTAATAACTAAATCCAAGATGTTGTCATACTTGTTTTTAAACGTGTTATACTGATAAGCGTAATGTAAATTCATGAATGTTTTTAAATTTACACAATTATTGGCGCCACCATTACAAGTTTGTTTTTGTATTGACTGGTTTACGAAAGCGAGCCAATTAATTTCGGGTAAATTATAGTCTCCTAACAAATAAAAATATTCAACGTTAATATTTTCGAGGTGAGGTCGCAACATGTCATAGAAAGAGACATATATAAAGTCTGGCGTATTCGGTGGTATATATACAGCACTTATAAAGTGATATCTATTTTTACTTGAACCTGGAATACGTATCATAACATGTTCAATATGAGCATGTAGAACAGTATTTGAAAATATTTGTACCGAATTCAAATTTCTTGAAACTGCTACAACAACTTCGCCACCTTCTTTTTTGTTAGTTGCGTTGCGGTCACGATCACACCTATATACTGTATACCGTTGGTCAATAAATTCATTATTTAGTATATCCGGAGTTAACCATGATTCAGTTAGAATTATAATATCGTAGCAGTGAGATAAGATATTCATGTAAATAATATGCAGTTTAGTGCGGAGTCCCCTACAATTCTGATAATAAATTTCTAAATTCACATTCGTCATCTATATGATAGATGTTATAAATTAATTCTATATTAAAATGTATGTAAACACTGTATGATAATGAGACACAAAATACATACTCGCTAGTAGAAATACTCACATGAATAGTAAAATAATAATTTAGGTAAACAACTTTTGACACACATGGTAGAATATTATTTGATAAGCTTTTCTGAGAAGTAGTATAACAGATTGCAAATTGTAATAGACAACTCATAGCCTTAAAATAATTACTTTTAGTGGCTGTGTATAGCAGGATTATATCACTGTTTAGCAGTACAAAACAATAAATTTCAATATGCAAATATGAAACAATGTAAATATTCAGAGTATATATCAGATAACTTAGCACAGTATAAAAGCAGGTTAAGTACACCAGCAATGTATAAAAATTCAAAAGTTGATAGATCGTACAACAAAAAGTCGTATAGATATATATATTTTTATGTAAAATCCAAACAGCTATTTTTATTTCGCAGAAATAACGGAACTTGAAGTGAAATAAACTTAAACTTATATTAATATCATGCCACCTATATCTAGGGAATGCTAAAAACTGTGAAAGCCAAGGAACTAATAAATTAATTAAATTAACTAGGTAGGACAGAAGCATGTCCTGGTTTAATTTTGGTAATATCTTGTAATGATCGAATCGGAAAAGCTTTTGTAGCTTCTTTTTCACGGACCATAATAGTACCGTTTTTGACCCACACAAATTTGTAATTATACTGTTTAGCTGCATTTTTGCATTCTCGAAACAAATGCTTGCTTTTTAAAGTAAGGTGCTCATGCATCAAGATATTGTGAGAGGTACCGGATAAACCTAATTGTTCTGTGGTGAGCCCTTTTGCTAAGCGATAAGCACTAAGTATATTTTCACGCATTATACGTGAGGACAACTTTACCACGATGTTCTTGGGCCTCGAGTTTTTATTGTGTGCGTGTGGAACACGATGAATTGAAATTACATCTTGTTGACATAATATAGTGTAATTTATTTTGGCACCTACGTTTTTAATTAAGGACAGTAAGTCCTCATTTTTCCGTTCAGGTATATTACATATCTCTATATTGCATTGCCCAGCGCTTTGCTCAAGGTAATCTATTTTACTGGTCAGCTGCGTGATTGTAGATTGTAGATCCGATATATTTCGTGTATTTTTACTCAACATCTCGATACGGGAACTCATATCTCTTTGCTGTTCATCGGTGAATTGCACAGAATTCTGGAGACTGCTAATTTCCTCAGATAAGGTATTGTATTTAACATCTAATCCAGTAAACTGTTGTTTTAATTGTGATTGTTCCGATCTCAAGTTATTTATTTCTGTTTTCAATTCAACAGTCGTTTGGGTGAGAGTAGACAAATCATTTTGAATAATTATGACATTATCGGATATCTTAGTAATGGAGTCATTCATATCTTTACGCCACTCATTTAAAGTAGTTTTGAGCTCAGCCCTTAATGTATTCATCGCCTCGGCTAACTCTGATTCCGGTTTTTTCCGTTTACGAATTGCTACATTTTGCTCGCCACTGACGGTAGGCGTTTTATTTATGTCACTCTCAGAAGAAGATTTATTCTCCGCATTACGACAACTTTGCAAGATTAGAAGTTTATTTCATCTACAGTTACAAAGGTTCATGGAACTAATACTTGGGTGGGAAATGTTGCCCACCACCTGCCTTTTGAGTGTTACAGGTTGAAGATGACATCCTGGCAGATGACCTGGGTCCTGGACCTAGCGTGAAGAGAGGATGGACGAGCGGTTCTTTACTGATTAATATGGATGGACAATGGTGGCCCACCCCTTTGACGTCAGTGGTTTCGTCTGTGGGCTACGCGCACACATGCCGCATGAGCGCTGTACTAAGCTGGACTCCAGCATTGTTTGCTAACCTTTGTTGCTGATCAACATCAACAACTGACTGAGCAGTCGACCGTATGGGCGTATAATGACTAAACTGTATTTTTATGTAACTGTGTTTTATATAAGTTACTGAGTTTTATATAACTGTGCTCTATATAACCTTGTTTTCTATAAACTGTGGTTTCTATAAATGTGTTTTATATAAATGTTTTTTATATAAATGTTTTATAGAACTGTGTTCTCCGTAACTGTGTTTTTGAAACTGATTTTATGACAGTGTTATTGTATTTGTGTTATTTTTCTATGCTCTTTTAATTGTGATATTGTCATTTTGTTGAGGGCTATATCCCAGAATGGGTGATGCCTGTTGTTTGAAGGGCTAGATCCCGTGATGGGTGATGACGTGTGTTGGCTAGATCCCGTGATGGGTGATGCCGTGTGTTGGCTAGATCCCGTGATGGGTGATGCCGTGTGTTGGCTATATCCCGTGATGGGTGATGCCGTGTGTTGGCTAGATCCCGTAATGGGTGATGCCGTGTGTTGACTAGATCCCATGATGGGTGATGCCGTGTGTTGGCTAGATCCCGTGATGGGTGATGCCGTGTGTTGGCTAGATCCCGTGGTGGGTGAAGCCGTGTGTTGGCTAGATCCCGTAATGGGTGATGCCGTTTGTGGGCTAGATCCCTATGTCAGTGATGCCACGAGTTGGCTTAGCCATGGGTGATGCCTGTAGTTTGTAAGGCTAGATCTGAGGTGGATGATGCCTGTAGTTTGGAAGGCTAGACTCGAGATGAGCGATTGCCTGTTATTAATGTTGTAAACTATTTGTTTGAATAGTATGTTTATAAATATGAGAATCTGTTACCAATATTGAACTGTCATTGTGGATCAGTTGTTGCTATCTGTGTTGTTAATTTTATGCAAGCTATAATTTACCTTTCGTTATTATGTGTGGAAACATGAAATTGTAACTGAGATAACTGATAATATTGTATTGTCTGCTGATCTTAAACTTATTTACATTTTGTTTACACATCAAGTGCTTTGTTAAAGCTGTAATATTTGTTTATTGTGATCACAATATTAACTTGAAGTTTAAATCTAAAGAACTATTGCTGATTTTGTATTGTTTACTGATACTACCTTGTTAACCGACAGTAACTGTCTGCTGATAACAGTTCACTGATAATAACTGTGTGCTGATGTCTAAACTGTTTACTTTTTCGTTTATTCTATACTTTTGTACAACCTGTACTTCATTTTTGTATTTTCATTGTATGAGGATGTTATTGTGATTGCTTGCTCTAGCATGATGTGACTGGACAAGATTATATTGTGATAGTAACTTGGTGCTTGCTCTAGCATGATGTGACCAGTAACTTGTTAATTACCCACCTGAATGTAGAGTCATAAAACTTTATAATTTGTAATTTTCTAGCGCAGAGAGCGCGCTTGTTGTCAGTATGGCCGTATGGGCGCACTGGAGATGGTTTGTTTTATTGTAGACCTAAGCATAAACGTAGAGCAGAGCCATCTAGATGACTAAATGATAACTAAACCGGCAGTTAATATTATTTTAATGTAATTTTAACTAAATAACCATTAAAATATTAATTGCATTTGCTTGTAATTAATATTATATAAATTGTGTTACATTTCTGTATTTACATATATTTCTTAACGCAGTATTGGTTGATATCGTCTTTATTAGTTTGGCTAGCTTTGTTGCCCGCCAACACATTTTTGTAATTTTATAACTAATTAAATTTATCAAGACGTATTTCGACGCTTTAGCTAAAGGAACTGTAATTCTATATTGTTTCTTAATCATAAAGATTAATTGAAAGCTCATACATACGATAATTTAAATATTATTTATTATTGAATATGTTTTGATACTAAGTTATGTTGATGCGACGGCGGGCGGCCATGACACTTTTGGTTCGGACATTCGTATCGTGATTTCGTGAAGTTCAAGAAATATATTGCAGTTAACAGTGAATTTAACTAGTTTCATTTATGGTTCCTGGGGTGTCCTGACGAGTGAGGGTGCTCAGGCGCCGAAATATACATGGGACGGGACACGGGGAGTACGGGTGGCGCGAGCGCCGGGATCGATCAGCAGTTCGGCCGATGTTCATTGGAAGAAGAAGAAAATTGAGGCGTTTTCGTGTTCTGCACTTATATATGCATTATATTTTAGAAAATTACATTTATTCAGTATTTTAAATAAAAAGGGATAGGTACTTTTAAAGATATCAGGATCACGCAAAATACTAAATATGGTTCAAGTAGATGCAGAAGAGCCTGATCTTAGTTAAGCGTTTTCAAACTTACATACCGCGTTTCCAAATCAAGATTTCAATTCTGGTAAGTGACGATGTTTTACAAGTATAACTTCACTATGTACAACTTTAAGTTCCCAAATTTACACAGATTATTATATTTATTACTTTTTAACTCAGTTCATAGTTAACAGCGATCGATGATTATTTAGAACGTTTTTCGAAGGACTTGTTTAGAAACGCAACTCTGGTGCAAAAAGACGATTACCGTAATTAATATTCACAGAGTAATCGATTTTTATGCAATATTGAGCAACGAAAAGTAGAGGCCTTATGGAATATTAAGACGTTTTTTTACGAACATTATTGAAGTTTTTAGCGTCTGAGGTTAAAAAAGGACGGTTTTCGCCGCAGTCTGTGAAACAATTTGTGGGTTCAATGTTAAGATGGGACGTTGTTACTCAAAACGTTGAATCAATTAGGACGTTGTTCAATTAAAAAAATCTCTAATTATAAAGATTTTTTAATAGAAATTAGTTAAATTTATCGCAAAATTTATTGTTTCAAAGAACGCTTAAAAATAGTTTGTTAAAAATATTTGTGCAAAAGAATTTTTATATTTTAGTTACGAATGAAGGATAAACTGGCATGACTCGTCTTTGCTTCCTGGTACAAAGGAACCAGTCGTGAATTTGATATATGAGAAGAAATTCTATACAAACATGACGGGACAAAGAAAATAAAGGAATCTGTTATAGCTCAAAACCGAATATCATGTCTGTTTAGTCTACCGAAGGTGTCTACAGTAATTAACTTAGTTCATTTTCTTTGGAAATCCATTAAATTTTGCAAATTCATCGTTAATACAGCTCAAACAGTTAGAAGTGTAAACACAGGTTACAGGTTACCCATTTAGTTTCAGTACTAACACCCATGCTGTTTCCTACTAATAAAATAATGATAAAAATACGCTACCACATCTTCTAGTTCCAAAATAAGCCGAATGTGTATTATGGTTACTAGAAATTTACTCTTTTTTGTAAATACATACATGTTCATTCGACATGCGATATAATATTAAGCTCTGATAATAGAAAACTAAGTCATACTTTTAAGTAGTCTGCCATTTACTACAAGCTCCCAGTGACAGGCACTGCGAGAAAATTGAAGTATGCTAAACTATTTATTAACAGTCTTGCTGTTTTAACTCCTTTTGAGATACATATTATTACATTATTATGTTGTTGATAGACTGCATGGATGAGATATGTATGTAAGCATGGATGAGAGAGGATAAAAGTGTCATTTTAAAGGAAGGGCAGGCGGACCCGGCTTGAAAGGCACAAGATCGTTATCGATGATGCAATGAAAACTGTGTTTCAAAAAATATGTATAATATAAAGACCAAATGGACTTGTGCTGCTCACAAGTTATTCAGAGTAAGTACTGAAATGTGTCATTATAATGATCTTAACGTTACCAGGGTTGCAGCCACAACTTTTTGTCTTAGAACCCAGGCTCTGCTTAGTAGTCTAATAGGATTTGACAGGACAGCCCAGTTAAGTACTGATATGAGTATGAGTACTCGATTTTAAATTTTGTTAATGTTTAGATGTATTTTACTATAATTTAGTAAATATTGTGCACCCATGTCTAGGTAAAAACGATGTAAGATTGTTGTTATTCTTATACGGGGTATAAAAAGACCCTTAATGAAAGTTTAAATCCCATTTCATGATTACAAAAATTCTTTACTTGCACTATACCTGAGAAATTACTGCTTCAGGAGATTTTGAGGCTCAAAGTTACCATATTTATTTTTAATTAGGTTCAGAATCTATGCATTTTGCGCACCAATTTGTTCTATATAATGTAATTATGTCCTATGCACCCTTGGATAGTTAAGTATCTCGAGAATTGCACGCGCATACTTTACATAGTGGCTTATAAAATGTGTCTACAAAAAAAATCGTTTCCCAGGTATTGTTTTGCTAAGTATGACTTAGCATAATGTGTAGAACGAGTTGACTTCGGTTTGGTGACGGGTCTTTTTACACCGTGTATAATATTATAAAGAAAAAGATATTTGGTTAAGATCGCAGGAAGCGGTGGAATTCAGGCGGCTCATCATTGAAGTTGCCAGCTTTTGGGGAGTTCATGTACACCAGTGGATGTCTTTAGACTTAGGTGATGATAAAGATGTTTGTAGTCATAAATTTATTTTATATTAAGTAGATCCTTACAAAATAAGTTTGTGACTGCCCGTGAAGCCTGAGGCCCTATGTAGAAAGGTACGTAGTTGCAATTTTGTGATAAAATTTGTCATTTATGACTATTAATTGTTCTACAACGTGTGATGGAAATAACGCACATCCTCAGACACCCCAATTAGAAAACCTTGTTACAATCATAATGCATGCATTGAAATATTTTTTTTATTTGCGTAAATAATGTTTTTTAAAGAAAGTATTAACTCAATTAAAAGTGAAAATCATGGTCACTCTAAATCTGCGCACGCACACAAACGAAACGGTTGCTAAGGTAAAGAAACAACAGCGATCTGATAGGAACGAAACACGATACGATATAACAAAATGTATGAAATTCAGTCTGTAAACCACACTCTGATAGAGTGGGGTTTACAAAAATGGTGTTTGAACAATTTGTCGGCTACTGTTGATATTACCAAAGATATTATGAGTATTTCTTTCCATCACACTTTTAAGTTATGGAGTGGACAGTCGAATCATTTATTGTTTGTTATTAATATGCACGATCTATTGTTTCTTAACATCGTAAGTGACTATTGTGACTATCTTAACTTAATCAGATAAAATAAAAGAATATCAATGAGAGAAATAAACAAGAACGGCGTGTTTAAAGTTGTCTTGTGAATCTAAATACTTACAATAATAGAATAATAAAATAACTTACAGGCTTAAATCACATTTCTTTCGTCCACGTAGCACTTCAGTATTTCCTCACAAATCACATCTTTTCACTGTTTCAAAAGCAGCTAGGATCATTTCGCCTGTTCGCGTCCATTTAGTGCAGTTGGCAAGTTTGAAGGAGAAAAAAAAATGTTCCAGCAAATTGATTCAATGAAAAATTTATGTAATGCGCTCATTATATAGTCTATTTTAATAATAACTTTCAGTTTTGTTCGAAACTTGTTGTGTTTTTTTTTTAAATAGAAGAATTCCAAAATATGGCATTTTACCCAGTTTGCGTCCAAAAAATCCTAATTGCGTCCACCTGTGGACCAGTTCGCGTCCACCAGCTTAGTCTTAACAATATCAGCCTTATAATCCTTCATATAAGGGTGATATTGTTAAGACAATCTAAAGAAAGATTGGCTTTTAACAATTTTTACATTTAAGATTAAAGTTATAAAAAATCTACATTATTGTCATTATTAAATCACTTTATAGAAACTATAAATAACTATTTATTGTTCTCAACATCGATGGAACTTAAAATCAAAGATAAAAAAATAACGATACATGTTGTCCAATATTGTGGTCTTCGGAATAGCATAATTTTTACATAATTATGTACATATTTGTCTTATCGATTTCTTCTTCTCACGAATATCACAAAACGCTTTCTTTATTTAATCATCTTTTGTATTTTTTTTCCTTCTTCGTACTTGTCTCCTAAGAACCCATCTTGAATAGAAAAATATGGAATAAAAGAAATTAAATGTAATAATTCAATTTCAAACTCAGTCTTAATCAAAAATGCATTTTAAATTATAAAAAAATATATATATAGAATGTATTAAGCGATCATTTCTATTTCATGAAAATATGGACGCAATTTGCTATAATATTATCCCTTGCAGGTATAGTTTGCGTCCACTTGTGATCGATTATTATATCGATTGTATCTTTTATTACAATCATAATAATGTGGACGCAAATTGGTCATTACAATTGCATACTATTAATGTTAAAATAAACAAAATCCCAATTTCTCTCTCATATTTTAATCACATAAAAATAAACAACTAAAGAAATCATAAATAGACGAGTTCGCGTCCATTGTGGACGCAAAGTGGAAGTTTTATAAATTCGGTGTTGTAGTTCGCGTCCACCTTATTTTAATTGTTAACTATAAAAAAACAAGCTAATTCATACTATTCGTCTTTTCATTATTAATGTCTAGAAACAGCTATGTATCCTAAAATTCACATAAAACAATAAAATACTTACCGTCAAACACGCCGCTGCACACTGTTTTTTTATTTATATCCCGCGCATCTGCACTCTTTTGTTGAACAACCGAGATTAACTATTTTTTTTAAACAGGATAAGCTGGGCGCACGGAACTTTTGTCTATTTGTGCGTGTCTCTTATACGTCGAGGTATTGGCGATACTGACTTTTCATTTTATTAGTGTGTTAGTATACTTATTTCCGAGCATTTTTAAAGGGAGGTCCGCAAAATGGACGCGAACAGGCGAAATGACCCTAGTATCTTAATAAATTAACTACTCGGCACTTTTTCTCTCGTCACAATAAACTGGTGATTTAATATTTCTCCACAATGAGAAAGTCCAGGGGTGACAAGTCAACATCAAGATGATGTTGAACTTTTCACTTTGTTGTTGAATGATTAAATTATACACCATTACACATTTTGTAAACAAGTGAACTTTTAAAAAGGTTTTCACAGCACTCACTGATAGAATCAGATAGATATTCCCGGTTGTACTTGTCATAACATGTCTTAGCGCATCGCCCGCTGCGCTTGTCATGCGCCAGCGCGAGCGAGACGTTACGTCTCGCTCTTTCCCGTTGTTTATTACCTACGTTAGTGAAAGATAGATGATAGACATTTTGGTGGTCAATTGTGTGCTATTGTCTTTTGCCGTCTATTGTGTTGTATTAATGTGTGCGTTTGTGTAAGTCAACGTGAAACCATATAACAAATGCATTTAAAAATAAGCCGTTCTGCTTTGATTTAAAGTTTATTTTCGAATAGCTCAATTTTTTTAAAAAATTGTGTTGTTTTAATGTGTGCGTTTGTGTAAGTCAACGTGGAACCATTTAACAAATGCATTTAAAAATAAGTCGTTCTGCTTTGATTTAAGGTTTATTTTCGAATAGCTCAATTTTTAAAAAAAATTAGTGACTACAATTTACGGTATTTTAATTATTTTAAGACTAAAAATAAACAATGTTAACAATGACGGAAATGGATTCAGTTGCCGATTCTGAACAAAGTACTTTCAAGATGTGCATTTAAACTTGTTACATGTTGTATATATATACGTACAATTTGATTACTTTTAAATAAGTATATACGATTATACGTAAAGTTAAGTAAATATAAGTACATACTTACACAGTTTATTTATTTAAATAAGTAATTTTTTTTTTCGGCGGTAGGTGCTAAAAAAGTTTAGACGCGTTTAAATTGCTCCCCTTTGATTTAATTAATAAAATACTAGTTATAGTACAAGTTTTGCCTTAAGTTTGTATATTAACTATACAACTACTAGTACTTACAGTGGAATACTAATGTAACACAAGCATCACTCAATTTCTACCACCTGCCAGCACATCACATTAATTCACTACCGGCTATTTGAATCACTACATAATGTCACAACTTGAGGACATTCAGTTGGCGCAGAAGAGTTTGGAGGAGTGCTTTGCACGACGAATGGCTGAACTGGAAGGCCAAATTCAGTCTGCGGGGCCTGCCAAAGATACCGTGGCAAAGGTAGCGGAAGAGTTCAGAACGTTCCGAGGACTGATGTTTACCATGCTTGGCCTCCTTCGCAAGCAGATAGATGAATGTTCCAGCATGCTTGATACTATGGAGACACGGCACAGGCGGAAAGATCTCATCTTCCTGGAGATTGCTGAATCAGAGAAGGACAAAGACAACTGCAGGGCCTTGATTCTGGATATCCTTTGCTCTAAAATGTCTATCAAGGATATTGGCGAGAGCTCCATTTCAACTTGCCACAGGCTTGGTGCACCCAGCAAAGAGCGGCACAGGCCTATTTTAGTCCGCTTTTCAAGTGTGTATGTCAGGACTGCAGTATGGCGAGCAAAGACCGCGTTGAAGGGCTCGAGGATAGCGGTTAAGGAGTTCCTGACCAAAACTCGACAGTCTCTCTTCGCAGGGGCTCGACAGCATTTTGGGATACGGTCATGCTGGACTCAGGACGGCACTATCGTCGTAAAAGCTCCAGATGGGACACGCTCTAAGATCACCTCCACTAATGACCTGTAGCTCTTGATCAATAAACACCCGAAGATAGCAGGTGATACGTGTACCGCAGCAAAGAACGGCGCCGGCGGTGCAAAGACTGTGTCACGCAAGAATTAGCCAAGTGTGTTGTTTTTCAAACTTATATCGCGTTATATTCTGGTCCTTTAACTTCGTATTTACATATTCGTTCAAGTTTTGTGTCAGTGAACTATTATTATTCAACTTTCTTAGACAAGATGCGCACGCACATCATTGTTTTGATTGTTTACCTTCTAGTTGACAGATGACTTTATGATTGACAAAACTGACAGCTCGTTTCGTAACATCACAAGTTTTGCGTTTTGTTAGTGCTAAATTGACACAAAACTTCGTAGATATATATTTTTTTCTTTTGTTTTCTTCCTTTTTGTTTTTAAAACAGTTCGGTAATTTTAGATTTACAATTATGTAATTACTCTACTTATTGTGAGTTGGCTGGCGGGTGGTGCGGAGAAGAAACAAATAAACGTAAGTTTAAATTGGTAGCCTTTTAAATATTTTTATAATATATTTATTCTATTTACTTATTTATATATATATAAATATATATCTTATTTAATCTTATTACATATAATATTAGTCATATTTGATTATGTCATCAGATGAGTCTTTCCATTCTGCTAATGAGTCTTATCATGATGATAGCTTTTGCTCCACAAGTGATACTTTAGGTGATTTCCTGCAACAGACCTTCGATCAAAGAACAGGTAATTTGATAAATGTTTGCCATATTAACGCCCAAAGTGTGCCAAGCCATTATGGTGATCTACTAGAAGCCTTTTCGAATGTCAATGTTCACGCCATCCTGGTTTCAGAGAGTTGGCTCAAACCTCACCTTCCTTCTACCACTTATCCTCTTCCAGGTTTTATTTTAATCAGAAATGATCGTGTTAACAGAAGAGGGGGTGGTGTTGCCATCTACCTCCGCTCTGATTTCCCTTATAAAATCCTGGCTATCTCCTCTTCTGACAGCTCTGCGTCGGCTGAGTACCTTTTCCTTGAGGTTTGGGTCAAAAGAGTCAAAATTGTAATAGGTGTTGTTTATTGTCCCCCCTCAGTCGATTACTTCTCCAGTATCGAATCGATACTGGAATCTTTAGGGTCTGAATACGCTCACCACATCATCATGGGCGATTTTAATACAAATCTCCTTGCTCCACAGTCCACTAGATTCTGCACGCTCCTGCAGATTGTCGAGTCATGTAGTCTCCACATTCTACCATTGCAAGCTACTCATCACAATGTTGATGGGGAGGATACATGGCTTGATCTAATTTGCACCTCTGCTCCTGACCTAGTCTCCAAACATGGTCAAATCCATGCTCCAGGTTTCTCCCATCACGATCTAATCTTCCTCTCTTACATCCTTAAGCCTCCCCGTCCTCCCTTTAAGGTTCTGCATGTTCGTTGCTTTGGGCGCATGGACGTAGATCAGCTGGAAAAAGATGCAGCTACAATGAATTGGGATCACCTGACCGCTGCTGCAACAATGGATGAAAAGGTCGAGAGCTTCAACAACGCTATTCTCGAGTTATATAATGTTCATGCACCGGTTCGAAAAGTCAAACTAAAGCGTCCACCTGCCCCCTGGATTACGAAGGCGGTTAAAACCGCTATGAGACGCAGGGATTGTGCATTTCGCAAATATAAAAAGCACAAAACAGAGGACTTTTGGTCTCTATATAAAGTTGCAAGAAATCGGTGTAATCAGGTGATACGTAACGCTTAACGCCGCCATATTCTCAGTAATATTAACTCATCCTCCCCTGCCAATATCTGGAAGTTCCTCGGGACTATAGGTATTGGCAAACAGCGCAGTTTTGATCTCCAGTGGACAATTGGTTTGGATGAAATCAATAAACATTTCACCACCTCAAACTATTTGGATCATCCTACTAAGTGTCACACCCTGAATCACTTGCGTAACCTTCCTCGTCTTAACATAGACCCTTTCAAATTTTCTTCAGTGACCCCCGGGGAAATCAAGAAGACTATCCTCTCCATCAAATCCAATGCTACTGGTTGCGATAATATTAGTCGTAAAATGATTGTTCCCATTGTTGATAAATTGTTACCAGCTATTACGCACATTATCAACTTTTCCCTCGACTCAGGTGCGTTTCCGTTGCTATGGCGGAAAGCTTTAGTAACTCCTTTACCTAAGACCCCTAATCCTTCTCTCCCCAGCCACTTCCGCCCCATATCAATCCTTCCTTTTCTCTCCAAGGTGCTTGAGGCTTGTGTCCACAGACAACTATCAAAATTTGTCATTCACAATAATCTATTGAACCGATTTCAATCCGGATTCAGACCTGGACACAGCAGGACCGCTTTGTTGAAGGTGACTGGAGATGTTAGGGCGGGAATGGAAGACACCAAAGTTACGGTGCTAGCTCTGGTCGATTTCACGAACGCCTTCAACACAGTCAATCACGAAATCCTACTATCCATCCTCTCCAGTCTTCAGATCTCTCCAGAGGCGCTGGAATGGTTCTCCAATTATCTCATGGGACGTCAGCAGTCGGTTCGCCATGATGACTCTTCATCATCATGGTGTAACCTCCAGTCTGGCGTTCCTCAAGGTGGCATTCTTTCTCCATTATTATTTTCTATTTTTATAAATCTCCTGACCCAGAATCTTCAGTGTGCGTATCACTTGTATGCTGACGACTTGCAGCTATATACACAGGCAGGAGTAGACAGCATCGCTTCAGCTATTGATGAGGTAAATCAAGCTCTGTCTGTTATACTTGATTGGTCAGAACGATTTGGTGTTGCTGTGAATCCCGCAAAATGCCAGGCTATTATCATAGGCAGTCAACGCATCTTGAGCAAATTTGATCTTTCAGCGCTTCCATCAGTCAAGTATAACCAGACAATAATACCCTAAAGGGTATTATTGTCTGGTTATACTTGAAGATTTTTAACAACTGTGCTAAACACAGTTGTTAAAAATCTTGGCTTATACATGGATAGCCACCTCAACTGGTGGGTTCAAGTTACTTCTGTAAGTCAAAGAGTGACAGGATGCTTACGTTCGCTGTACCGCTTAAAGAACTTCCTCCCTTCTAGCACTAAGGTAATGCTAATGCAGACTTTAATCTTTCCTATTATCGACTATGGTGATGTGTGCTATTTCGACCTGAATGCAGACCTCCTCAACAAACTAGACCGGCTTCTTAATAACTGCATTCGATTCGTTTACAACCTTCGAAAATATGACCATGTCTCTGAATACCGCTCCCAACTCAAATGGCTAACTATTCGCCAACGCCGCAGTTTGCGTGCCCTAACTACTCTTTTTTCCTTTCTTAACTCTCCCTCTGTTCCTCTTTACCTAAGTCCTTATCTACAATATTTATGCTCTAATCATGACAAACATTTACGTTCATCTAATAATCGTCTCCTTTTATGTCCGTCCCATAGTTCTGGGCTTGTTAACTCTTCCTTCTTCGTCCAATCTGTCTTATTATGGAACGCACTCCCTCTCGATATCAGGATGGCTAACAATCGGTTCACTTTTAAACTAAAGGCTCGAGACTTTTTACGGAGCAAAATGGCAGAATAAATGCATATTTACTGTATTTATTCACTTATATATTATTATATATATACATTTATAGCAAGTAGTTATTCAAATATATGTATTTATATATATATGTATATATTTAAATACATATCTATAGTTTAAGTAGTAATTATGTAATATAGTAATTATTATGTAAATAATTAAAATAGAATAATCATGCACCAACCATCAATTGTCTCTGCACCACCCTAGGTTGACTGGTAGAGAATGCCTAAGGCGTTAAGTCCACCTTGTACCACATTGTTTGTGTAGTGCAAAAGTTAAATAAATAAAAAAAATATATAATTATTCCGCCTATTATACGACGTGACTAGTTAGTAAAATTTTATAATAACTCATTAATGCTAGAAGGTCTAAGGTTCTGTCAAATGTTTTAAGACTTTTTAATAAAAAAATGACATTTTATTTAATTTTCTATTTTATATTATTCACAAAGGACTCTTAAAGAATGAAAAATTCTAACAAAAAACAACCTTTGTTAACATAGAACGTCTTTTAAATCGAACGTTTCCGCAAAACAACGCACGATGTTTACCACGGACCCTCGCTCTTCCACCATAAAACGTCCTAAGTTGATATGTAACTCACTATCTCGCACAATAAAAGGACTAGAAATATACACTTTAGGGCATTTATAATAACATACCAAAAAATCATAATTTTAATTCTCTCATTATAAGAGTTATAAGGAATTATTCAAGTCAAGAAGTTCAACAGCCTCTACTAAAAATTGCGATCCATGCAGATCGGACTTTGTTCGGCGGATGAGTCGTTATATTCACTTGAACTGCCCAATTTGCCCTGAATTATAATTATGTAAATGATATAAGACTCATTTCGTTTTTGCATGTCAACGAATTACGGCGAGTTTACATCAGGTCCGCTGGGATCGTATTTCGACACGTATTTGAACGTTAATTTTATCAAATCACATATATTTGCAAAATGCGCAATCTGAACTAATTCTTTAGAGTTTCGAGACATCTATACTAAGCAAGGTAAACATCTTATTAGTATACGCAGCTCTCTATCACCATTTCCTTCCCATTAAACCGTCGTGTGGTTGACGGCATAGAATACAAGTGTCACCACCCCCTATCTTCCCGTGGGTGTCGTAAGAGGCGACTAAGGGATAACACGATGCAAATACCATCTTTGCGTAGAGACGGAAAACTCGACATCAAACCCTATACGACTGCCTCTTTGGTCTCGCGGCATAAATATGCGCGTGGGATCGGGAGGTCCCGGGTTCGATTCCTGGGTCGGGCGGTGTTATTGGGTTTTTTGGTCACGAAATTCTCAGTAGCAGCACGGAGTCTGGAAATGTGCCCGGTACGGCAATAGGCTCGCCCCTTATTACGTGGGACTAAAATATATCTGGCGAAAAGTGGGTGTAGAAATACACCTCTGCCTACCCCTTCGGGGATAAAAGGCGTGACGATATGTGTGTGTGTGTATGTGTATGTGTGTAAACCTTATATTTTCCTCTCTCGGTAGCAGGCTTTGCCATTTCTAAGAGCCACGGCAGGCGCTTGTTATCAGGTCTACCTGGTAAGTGGGTAGTCTATTAAAATAATGAGTCCGGTACGGTATATCGAATTACCCTTGAACGATATAACTGTCTACAGAAAGCATGGTTCACCGACGAACGGTAATACGAAAAAACTATTAGTCGATACCATTATTTGGCGATAGCTCGTTTCGCCGAATAACGCTACAAAGAATGAATGGTTGGCCGATACCAAGATTTGCCGATGTCATGGTTCGCCGCAACACGGTTGAACTAAATAATCCTTTACCGACAGCAATTTGCATCGAAAGCACTTTTCTTACACCGCCGATCCAAAATAATTGTCTTTAGTTTTTCGCTCATAAATTGCATTTACTGCTATTTCCATGCGTTTATCTTATTAATGAATTGTTTCATTTCTCATCGCTGCCTAGTCGCGCAATAAGCTAAGTAGACGGAGCCCTGCTTCGCAGGGCTCCTAGTTTCAAGTGCGGGGTCACAAGAAAACCTAACATAACCTATTAGGTACCTATACATAAAAAGGTGCTTTCGATGCAAATTGCTATCGGTAAAAGATTATTTAGTTTAAGCGTGTTGCGGCGAACCATGACATCGGCAAATCTTGGTATCGGCCAACCATACATTCTTTGTAGCGTTATTCGGCGAAACGTGCTGTCGCTAAATAATTGTATCGACTAATAGTTTTTTCGTATTACCGTTCGTCGGTGAACAATGCTTTCTGTAGACAATTATATCGTTCAGGGGTAATTCGATTTACCGTTCGGGACTGAAAAATAATAAACAACAAAAAACGAATTACATAAAGTTTATTCACATAATTTTATGGCTTTGCACAAATCCGACTTCGTTCTATACAATTTTTAGTACATTTTCCATTTCCCCCCTAAGTGACCTTGTCACCTCTCCAATATACCTTCTTATTAGATGCTCCCTAATCTATTAAACGCCCACTAACATGAGCTGTGTAGCCCGGCGCCAATATATTACAATGTGCCATTACTTTAGCATGTTCCAGTTAGTTACTATGTTACTCACGTGCGCGATAGATTTATTACATACGCTTTGAATAGATTAAATAAATACAGCCAGTATTTACAAGCAAAAAAGCGTGTAATCAGGAATGTTTATGGAAATACAAAGTCAGATTACGACTGTTGGATAGATAAAAGTTCAGTAAAACTGTAATAAAAATATTTCAAAGTATAAATTCATCAATGATAGATAGATAGATAAACACTTTATTGTACACCAGTAAATAGACAAAATTACAATAAATTACATTGAAAACTTAACACTTGTGGTAGTTATGTGAAAACTTAACTTATAAAACATACATAAATAAAAATCTACATTATATATTAAATAAATAATAAAATATATATATATATATAAAATTATATATATATCAATAAATAAAATATTTATAAATATAATATTAATATAGACTATGTGTATGTGTGTATAACAGTCATGAAGAATCTGCCATATAATGCTTAGTGACAAGATTTTTAAACATATTTAAGGATTTAGCTCGTCTGATACTTTCGGGCAACGCATTCCATAAGCGTACAGCTTGCACAGTGAAAGATTTTTCAAAGAAAATCGTTGAATAAGTAGGGACTTTCAGTTTTAGATTTTCTGATGATCGTAAGCACTTAGAATGTGTATTATGTAAATATTCAAACCGATTTTTGAGATACAAAGGAAAGGAAGGATTAAAAAGAATATTATAAAGAAGACAAAGAATGTGAGTATTCCGTCGAAGGCGGATTGGTAGCCCCTTGAGCTTGTTGCGAAATTCAGTGACGTGATCATATTTACGTAAACCGTATATGAATCTTATGCAGAAGTTTTGAAGGCGCTCAAGTTTATCTAGCTGGTCCTCATTGAGATCTAGATAGCTGGCATCGGCATAGTCAAGAATGGGTAGGAGGATAGATTGCACCAGTGCAATTTTAGTGGATATCGGCAGGAAGTTGCGCAATCTTCTCAATGATGCTGAGGCAGCGTAGAGTCGTCGACTAACATTTTGCAAGTGAACAGACCAAGACAGCGTTTTGTCAATGTGTATCCCCAGATTCTTCACATCATTACTGATAGGAATTACAACACCACCAAAAGACACCTAGGGAAGCATTGACCGTTGAACTTTCGTCATCATTCTAGAACTGCCTATAATAGTAACCTGGGTTTTAGCAGGATTAATCTTAAGTCCATATCTATTGGTCCATTGTGATATATCAGCCAAGTCCTTATTAATAATGGAGATTGCTGACGGCAAGCTTTCAACCTTCGCTTGAGAGTAAATTTGCAAATCATCTGCATATAGGTAGTAGGAAGAAGATATACAGTTAGATATAGAATTTATAAAAATTGAGAAGAGTAAAGGAGATAAAACGCCGCCCTGAGGTACACCAGCAGCGTTGTCGCACCATGGTGAAAAAGTATCATCCAGATGGATGCGCTGCCGGCTGCTGGCGTCCAAACAGGTAACTACGAAACCAGTCGATCACTGATGGAGATATGTTAAGAGAGCTTAAAATGGCAAGGAGAATGTCAAAGTCAACCGTATTAAATGCATTGCTAAAGTCTAGCAAACAGAGAACAGTTAGCTTGCCATCCTCCATTCCTGACCTAATATCGTCCGTAATGCTGACAAGGGCAGTAGTGGTACTATGACCCGAGCGGAAACCAGATTGAAAGGGATTGAGGATACTGTTTTCAGAAAGGAAGGAGTTAAGTTGGTTATGGATGAGACGTTCAAGGACTTTGGAAAGGAAAGGTAATATAGATATGAGTCGATAGTCTGAGAAGGAAACAGGCGTGGATTTTTTAGGCAGGGGAACTACATGAGCCTCTTTCCAAGCTGTTGGAAATACGCTACTAGAAATAGAATGGTTAAATATATGGGAAATAATAGGTAGGATCTGATCGAGGATAGGGAGAATCATATTACGGGTGATACGATCACTGCCAATTGCGTTAGATGTTATTGATAAGATGCTCTTCTTAACATCACATTCAGTAAACTGACTAAAGACAAAAGGAGTATAAGCAGGAGTTGAAAGCGATGAAAGATAATTTAAGGTATTCATTTTTGTTGTCCTATTAAAATCGGACGAAGCAGAAAAGTGCTGATTGAGCGAATTAATATCAATATCGAAAGAGTTCTTGTTCTGAATTTGCTTTCCAACTCCTATTGATCTAAGAAATTTCCATACTTTCGCAGGGTCACTATTTTGGACAGAACTATGAATATGCTGGCGTTGTGCATCCCTACACACCCATCATCATCATCTCATTCAAGGGACGTCCACTGTAGAAAATCGGTCATCTCCTAGGTTTTCATCACAGACCGATTTTAAGCGATTTCCTTTCTCTCGCCTCTGTTGTATCATACGGTCTGTGGCTGCCACTTCAGAAGCTTGCTTCCCAAACGTAGGTATGGTTATACATTTATAAAATGAGTATCATATTCTAATATAGTTGAATAATTAATATGGCTCAAATTGAATAGCACTTAATTTTCACAATTACGTAAAGAGAAATATTTATGACCCATATTAGGGTTGCGTGGTAAAATATGACGCATGACCAGTCTTTAAAATTATATTGTTCATGGTAACTAAGGAATAAAAGACCATATTTCATTTAATATTACCGCTCAAACAGTCAATACCAAACTAATTGTCCTACATGCTGTTAAATGATGAAAGTATATTAAAGACCGAACGAAGATGAATTTAGGAAGAAACAAAAAAAATGCAGCGGTTTCCTTTTAAGAAGTAGACACGAGTTAAGGATTTTTAACAAACCCTTTCAGGGGCTATAATAAAGATTGAAAGCTTAGGGCAGGAAAAGCTGTGGGTTGTATGTAGTTGAATAATAACCGCACCGACTGTATGACCTATACTAACAGGTTTACAGTACCTATTACTTATATGTGCTGTTTACTAAAACAGCACATATAAATAATAGGTAGTATTTCATTAACATTAAATCTTTATTATTTTTTACTTTTTAGTTTTTGATGTCGGTTTTTTAACGTAGTTATTTTTATCTTATACCTAACTTATTTCAACTGAAGTATAATTAAATGTGCAATCCACAATGTTATCCAAAGCTTACACACTCAATCTTTGCACTTTAAGCAAACTTTATGAAAACATACTTTAGTCCTCAACAAAATGTGCTCACCGCAGTAGTAGAAATATTTTACATCGTAAGTGCTACAACTACTTCCAATAAATTTGGCATTATAACTTAAGGTATTCTACACAGTAAATATTCCGTCCAAATAGCAACTTAAAATATCATACAGTCTTATAGTTTAGCCCCTAGACACCAATAAGTTTCCCTCAGGTTGAAAATTGTGAAGGTTTTCACTGATACCTTAAAAAACAATCCGATTTGATACCTAAGTGTTTTTAGAAACTTATAGGATGTACTTATGCGTTGTGTCATTCTTTTTAGGGTTCCGTACCTCGAAAGGAAAAAACGGAACCCTTATAGGATCACTTTGTTGTCCGTCCGTCTGTCAAGACCCTTTTACTCAGGAATGCGTGGAGGTATCAAACTGAAATTTATACTAAATACTCAAATCTACGGTTCCATAGAGATGTAAGAAAATCAAACTTCTAATCCAACCCAATCAAAAGATACAGCCGTATATGTTTTCAAACTCGCATTGGAATCAAAACCTACAGGGTACTTCCCGTAAACTCAGAATCTTGAAATTTGGTACGAAGCAACGTCTTATATCACTCATAAAGGAAAAATTGCGAAAACCGTAAGTTTTTAGTTACAGCATATAAAAAAATATTTTTAATAAATTTAAAGTTACTACCCCTTTCTCTTGAACGCGTGGAGGTATTAAATTGAAATTCATATCGAATACTCAGGTATATAACACCGTTAGGCTGTAACAAAATCAAGCTTCTATGTCAACGCAATCAAAAGAAAGAGCAATATTAGCATATTTTCAAACTCGCGCCTACTCGCAAGTGAATCAAAACCTACAGGGTACTTCCCGTGAACTCAGAATCTTGAAATTTGGTACGAAGTAACGTCTTATATCACATATGAAGGAAAATTGCGAAAACCCAAAATTTTTAGCTATAGCATATTATAAAAAATATTTTTAATAAATTTAAAGTTACTACCCCTTTCTCTTGAACGCGTAGAGGTATTAAATTGAAATTCATATCAAATACTCAGGTATATAACACCGTTAGGCTGTAACAAAATCAAACTTCTATGTCTACGCAATCAAAAGAAAGAGCAATATAATCATATTTGCAAACTCGCGACTACTCGCAAGGGAATCAAAACCTATAGGATACTTCCCATGAACTCAAAATCTTGAAATTTGGTACGAAGCAACGTCTTATATCACTTATAAAGGAAAAATTGCGAAAGCCGTAATTTTTTAGTTACAGCATATAAAAAAATATTTTTAATAAATTTAAAGTTACTACCCCTTTCTCTTGAACGCGTAGAGGTATTAAATTGAAATTAATATCAAATACTCAAGTATATAACACCGTTAGGCTGTAACAAAATCAAACTTCTATGTCTCCGCAATCAAAAGAAAGAGCAATATAATCATATTTTCAAACTCGCGACTACTCGCAAGGGAATCAAAACCTGCAGGGTACTTCGCGTGAACTCAAAATCTTGAAATTTGGTACGAAGCAACGTCTGATAAAGGATGCGGAAGGCTGAGGACCGTGTGCTGTGGTGCGTGTTGGGAGAGGCCTATGTCCAGCAGTGGACTGCGATAGGCTGATTGAGATTTAGATTTCAAATAATTACATAGTCTTTAAACCTTTTTGCTAATTATTCTGTACTTTGTAAGTATTTTTGTAACAGATTTCTAATAGTCACTAAAAACTTTATAAATCAATAACTTTGATAAAAAAATCTTACCATCATTCATCAGCAGACTTTTGCAAGGCTGCTGCAAGACTGCTGCAAGGTTGGTATAGGTATTTAAGTTATATTATAAAATAAGCGATATATGTTAATATAAAATAAAGGATGACTGATTACAAACGACAAAGACCCATTTTCTTTAATTTATGCTCCTCCAGCTTTCCATACTGTAATGTTATGGATTTCATTTGGCAATAAAAATACCATAACTATGACTGGTGAACTTTTACTTATATACCTACAGGTTTGTACGGAACCCTCGGTGCGCGAGTCCGACTCGCACTTGACCGGCTTTTTTAATTTCAAAAGACTTCTCGAGCGCTAGGAATTAATCCTGTGTCGTAAAGTACTTGAGAAACATACAAAAAACGGACACAATGCCCAACTAGAGTCAAAACAGCAACGTGGGAATCGAACCCGCTACACTCAGCGCAATGTCAAGCGGTGAGGCGGCCACTTTAAACGTCAATCATGCACGCAGTAACCAACAGTCTAAAATAATAATATTCAAACAAGACGACTCATTCAAAAAGCAAAACAAAATAGCTAAGCTCTGCCATTGAAAAAATCTTACATAAGGGTAGCGCAAGTATTGTAAACGACTGATCAAATCTAAGACACTGAACAGACATGCAAAAAAGGATATTTGAAAGATGTCGGTCATCCTCCCAAGCAATTCCGTCGGTAATGAGGATTGTTTTTGTTTCATATTACTTCCAGTTTTTCCAGGCGGACACATAGTTGTAGTATCGTTACTTTAAATTTTTTGGTTGGACGTCCTTTCGTCTCTGTCTCTACATTTCATTTGCTGTGTCAATACGAGTATATCCACAAGTATGCCTAGTTAACAAGTGAGCAGGACCTCATGATTTTTGAAAATTTTCAGACTCTTATGGCCACGCTATACGTAGCCATAAGAGTCTGAAAAAATTAGGCATTAAAATATAAGATAAATCTTAACGTTTAGATTTTGCATAGTCAACTTCGTGGATTCAGTGGCTTAAACGTAGACGACTTTCACTGCTGGCTTTTCCAATGTTTTCCCGTAGATTGTTTTTGCCAACATCCAACTGCATAGATAAAAATTTGAATACTATGCTATACGACTAGCCTAAAAATTAAAATGTTGCACAAAACTTCCATGGAGAACGTAAGCTGTAGGTACAAGGAATGTGTCTTCAAATTTCTACGCTGCATCCTATCAAATGTTTTTATAAGCTAAAAAAGTAAATGCGGTCAAAGTCTTACACAAAATGTAGTAACAGAATGTGGAACAGCGCGTAGAATATTTTTTATCTTTATTTTTTATTTATTAGACTCACCATCAGTTTTAACAATAATTATATTCACAGTACACAATATTATGATGTCTCGTGCCAATTGAAAAAACTAATTATAAGTGAATACAGCGTTCAATAAACTAGCAGTTGTTATAAAAAAATAATTAAACACAATATATTAAAATTTTACCTATGTCACATTATGGTAAAGTTATTGCAATTATAAAAATAAAATAAAAAGAAATGAAATAAAGCAAAGTAGTTACTTTAATTCTATATTAAAATTTCTGATGTATGAATATAAGAACAGTCATTAGTAAGTTTAAATAAGTCACAAAGTAGAGTAAATTTGAAACCGACGTTATTGTATCAAGGTATTAGTTATACTGAATCAAGGTATTAGTTATACTGAATTTAATTTATATTTTGATATTCCCGATAAATACAATGCAATCCTTAAAACAAACATGGCCACTTCATTTTGTTGCAAACTTTTCACGTACGTTATATCTTCCACGCTGTTGGTTTCACATGAAACATGAAATTCACAATAAAGTTCTTAATTTACACATTTCAGTACAGTTCCACCGGGTAAATTAATGAGATAGATGTTCAATCTCAGTGTTACGCCAAGTGTGAACGCGCTGCCGACGTCATTTATGCAAAGTTGAAGCGCGGCGGTATTTACCAATTTTAGTTTGAAAAATAATTTATTCATTCTCAAAGTAAGCAAACAACTAAATTCAAACGCAAGTGACAAAAACAAGATAATGACAAAAACGAGAAAGTTCTTCTAACTGAAATTCTTTTAAATTATTCTGGACATATTTTTATATTCGATGGTCTGCCTCCGTGCTCCAGTGGATAGAAGTGCTTGCAACTGCTGATCAGGAGGTTCTGGGTTCGATGCCCGGGTCCCCCGAATTTTCAGTAGTAGCATGGAGTCTATAAGTCAATGACATGTGCCTGGTAACGGATTACCCCCTATTTTATTTTATTTACTGGCACACAAAACAGAATACAGCCAATACATGCTTTATACAATATTTACAAAAGGTTAAGTTCGAGACAGCATTCCAAAACATGTGTACTCAACATGACAATAATATAACAAAAGTGACTAAAGACACAAAAAAAAGGAAAATCGAAAACAAATCATAGTATAGGTACACAATCGATCCATATAGCTAAGCGAGTTACGCATCCCTTGTCATAATACGCCTAACTTTTCGTTTAAAACATAGCAGTCCGCGGTTTAAAACCGTCCAGCTCGTCACTGTGTTGAGGTAAAAGTGCGTTGTATAGACGACACATTCTGACAATGGGGTTGTAGTATGTTATGTTATTTATGTGAACGTTTAAAATAAAACTTTTAAGATGTGGCTGACGGCTTCTAAATTTTGTGTTTGAGTTTAACATTGATAACAGTTCAGGTGAATCAATAATAGAATGCATTATCTTATGGAGACAAATAAGGTCGCAACACTCACGGCGACTTTCGAGAGATTGCAGTTTAAATTTATTGACAATTTCGCTATACGACCTAATTTTTCTAGCAAGTCCAAGCCTGTAGCACATGATGTGCAAACACTTTTTCTGGATTCTTTCTAAGCAATTGATGTGAACGACATAAAAAGGCGACCATACAGTTGGATTATACTCCAAGATGCTGCGAATAAGGGCTGCAACAGGCTTTTAGTGTTCTTAAACTCTTTAGTTATTCTACATATAAAGCCAAGAAGCTTAGTACTTTTATTGATTATGTGATCAATGTGAGCGTTAAACGTTAGTTTTTTGTCAAACAGGACGCCCAAATCTTTGACCACGCATTTTCTATTTAGATTAGATCCACGTAAGTTATAGTCATATAAGATTTTCTGAGTCTTGTTACTAAAAGATATGACAGAACACTTCTCAACGTTTAAAGACATGCGATTTTTTCGACACCATATGTCAACCTGTTGTAGATCCGACTGAAGAGAAAGAGCATCTGTAAAATTATTCACAGTACAATAGATCTTCAGGTCATCAGCGTATGCTGATAATTGTATAATAGGCACGAGTTATTAATACGATCTACAAGGTCATTAATAAAGGCGACAAAGAAAAGGCTCCCAAATGCGATCCCTGGGGGACTCCAGAAGTGCAAACAATAGGTGCCGATACATATCCCTTGATAGCTACTAGTTGACTCCTGTTGTAGAGATAAGACTCAACCCATCGAAGTAAGTTGCCATGTATGCCAAAACCAGAAAGTTTAGAACATAATATAGCATGATTTACCTTGTCGAATGCTTTAGAGAAGTCTGTATAGATTGAGTCAACTTGAGATCTCCTACCAAAAGCTGAGCACAGATCATTTTTATATACCAACAAGTTGGACAATGTTGAGCGGTTTTGTAAGAAGCCATGTTGTCTTGGTGAAATGAGTAGGCTAATATGGTGGTACAACGAATCATAAACAGTAGACTCAAACAATTTTGCTAAACAAGATAAAATACTAATAGGTCTGTAGTTTTCGCAGCGAGATTTATCCCCCGATTTGTGTATCTGTACGATGTGAGCCGTTTTCCATACAGTCGGGAAAGTACCCGAGCGGAGAGATAGGCTAAATAGAATAAATATCGGTGAAATAAGTTCTTTACTGCACATTTTTATGAAATATGGAGGGATGCCGTCAGGTCCAGCTCCTTTATCAGGATTAAGTTTTGCTATCTTACTAAGAATATCTTTTTCGCTTATGGGAATGCTATAAAGAGTACCTTTATTCCTCGTACTAGACCTAGGATTATCAAGAGGAGGAGCAGCTGCAGGGTCGAAGACTGATCCAAAATAATGCGAAAACAGCTCACATATGCCCCTGTGATCAGAGCAAGTAAGGTTACCACATTTCATAGTCTGAGGCATCGAGTTAGTGTCTTTCCTGCTGTTAACAAATCGCCAAAAATGTTTGATGCTAGTATCAAGGGAAGATTCCACGGACGAGACAAATATTTTAAAATCCTTACTCATTAACCTTTTACAACGCGAACGCAGCATACTAAATGTATCATACGGATTACATATCACGGGGATTGCCGTACTTTTTAAATAATTTGTGATGTTTATGCTTCTCCTTCAAACTTCTTCTTAAACCCTGAGAGAACCACGCTGGATATGTTTGCGAATCACTTTTCGTGACAGGTGTGCAACGTGATATTATCTCATTTAGTATTGAGTAAAACTTATCGACCGACCTAGCTATGTCTGAGGCAGCTAGAACTGTTACCCAATCAACAACACTTAATTCTGAATTGAGTTTAACATAGTCGCATTTATAGAAGTTAAATTTCTTCCGTTTGTTTGGTTTTAAAATCTTAATTTTATGCCCACTGAGATGTATATTAACTACCATTAGCGGATGGTGTTCACCCAATCTGCTCAGAGGTTCAGCACCGTAGACCAGCACATTACTCATATTTGTTAATATAAGATCCAGATAGCGATTATTTTTGTTAAGAATGCTGTTGAACTGCTGTAATCCACACAGCAGCAAGGTTTCAAATAAAATATTAGCTTTATGGTCTTGAGGTTGACTAGGCTCTAAGCAATGAGAGTTATGAGTTGTAGTAGCTTGTCCAAGTGAGAGAAGGAGTGTTAAAGTCACCAATTAGGATAAAGTCACCTAGGTTATTATTTTCAGTAATTATTTTTTGACAATTGTGGTAAAATTTGTCAATAAACTCAGAGGGAAGATTTGGTGGAAGATAACAGACGCACAAATTTAATGTTAGAGATTTGTCAGAATGGTCGGATGATACGTTGATAGTGACCCAAAGATCCTCAATGTCGCTTTCCCAGGAAATTTGACGGTTAACATTGATATCTTTTTTTTACGTGTTTCCTATTACGTGGGACCGATAAATTCATAACATAAACAAAATAAAAATAATATATTGTTTACACTGAACTTACAATGCAAGGGATCTCATTCTGGGAAGTAAACAGAGATGTATTGTAATCACATTTGTGTACATAGTTCTACGGAGCGAGCATATTGCCGTCTATTTTATGCAGCAATAATTGATACTGTGTGATACATAGTATGACGAGGAAAATCTGAACGCAAATTACAGATTCCATGCAGTATAGGAAGTAAAAAGAGAAATAAGTATTTTTAAAATTTCGAACCGAAAGTGCATGATTCGATAATTTTTTATAATTTTTTTTTGTTGTTTTTGGATAATTGTTTTTGTTTGTTTTAAGGTAAAAGCGTTGCATGCGTAGTGAGTTGCTGGAGCGCAGATACATTCACTCAACAATAGGTTTAGCGGCTGCAGCCACTCGGTGCGAGAGGCCCCATTCCTTTTTCCTTCTCCCTTATCATTCATTTCCTCCTGTTCCTTTTTCCAACCCACAGGCCGGCAACGCACTTGTGACTCCACTGATGTTATGGTGTTACGGGTGTCCATGATTGGTAGTAATCACTTACTCGTTTGCCGCCTATTAAATACTAAAAACCGCACCCGAGAGCCTTGATCCGCTCGCGCATCAAGCAAAAGTTAAGTGGAATGCTCAGTTGCGAAGCCCATTCATTCGAGCTCTATTGGGTGAATCTATAGACCTCTGTATTCTAAATTTGTATTTTTTTTACTACTAACTTTAAACTTCGTAAGTCTTATTTTACTATTTTAATAATCTTTCAAAATATTAATGGAATTTTTGTTTTGTTTCCACGTGCTCAAGATTAAAGCTAAACTAATACTAAAATCTTGTGCTCTAAGACACCTTAAGTAAATACAGCATTTCATTAAAATCCTTAAAGTTGTTTCCAAGACACGGAAAATAAATGTATTTTTCGAATCAAGAATTCATTCGTTTCTAGTTATAATAAAATTAGATAAATATTAAACTGCTTTTCAAGAAAGACTTTTTAACTCAAAGCTGACGACTCAAAGCAAACTATAACGAGCAAAAGGAATGCTGATTGGTGTTTTTCACTTTGGTTGGTAGCCAAAAATACTTTTCATTTTATGTACTTAAAGATTAAGGTTTGATAAAAAGATGTTCACACTGCCAGTCACTAATAATTTTTATATAAGTCGGCTGTTAGTGAATTTTTAACATGAAATATAATAAAAGGTTTTTATTGTTTTAGGTTTTGATTTGCCTGCTGGTCTAGTGACCCTGACTGCTAGACCTGATGTCGTGGGTTCGACGCTAAGTGCGGTTTCAGATTAGCGTTTTATACGCGCGTATAAGCTCGTTTTTGGAAGCACATGTAGGCGCGTATAGGCGCGCCTATTGGCACACGCGCAACTCGTACGAGCGTTGACGCGCTTCTAAGCTCGTATAACCACGAGCCGTCAAAATCCATGTTGACACTGACAAGACGTCACTACCGTTTCGAGCGAACACGCCCGTTTACGTGAGTCTGGTTTTTTGAAGCGCGTATTGTAGTGCGCGTGTAAGCGCGTATGCTAAAACGACCGTATACGCGCAGAAAAATACGCTAATCTGAAACCGCCCTAAGGCTTTGGCACGTGAGCAGAAAGATTTGTTCTGTGTGTGGGTGTAATATATCACATTGATAACTATGTTTATCAACTAATTGTTTACCGTACTGTACTACGTTTCCGTTCAGTTTGGGCTTAGATGTCCATGCGTAAGTTTTCGTAGAATATTACAATGATTATCTGCAGTAGCTTATAACAATATTTATGTCAGAAGACTTACACACCGAAGAGTGTACTTGAGGATGACCGTAGCTACGTACTTGAGGATGACCGCAGCTACAACCGCACATTTTTGAATTTAACCGCTTTTGCCAGATGCCATGGGAATTTCGGGCAATCACTACTTAGTGCACCCCTACACTACCCAAGGAACAGATATATCAAAAATCTAATTTTTGCGCCAAATAGGTTTGGCCGTGCGTTGTCTGTCAATATGTAACAGCAAAATTTTATATAATCATAAAGATAATTTGAAGCCCTCAAAACCTTCATCCAATTTACTAAATCTTGAACTTATCTTAAACTGATCTTTTAAATGAGAGAAATGCAGGGATTCTCTTCGAAATAAAAGATTGCAGTGCACGATAGAATAAAAGGCTCTGACAATGTCGAAGACTGTCATAAAAGAGGATTACAGTAATAAGAAGATGGCTTGGCCACGAGAACGTTTCACATAATAGCATCGTTGAAATCATAGAGTGAAGCAGACGCCAATAATCTTGTCCTATGCTGTACCAACATATCTTTATATTTTCTTGTGTGCGTGTGTATGTCACTGAACTCCTCCTGAACGACTGGACCGATTTTGATGAATTTTTTTGTGTGTATTCAAGAGGACTAGAGAATGGCTTACATAAAAAAATGCGAATATTATAAAAAAAATTTGGCGGTACGAAGTTCGCCGGTTCAGCTAGTTTGTCTATATACCTAAATAAAAACGTATCACCGAAATGTTTGTACGCGCATAACTTCCAAACGACTGCACCAAATTAGATAAATCTTTATTTTATATGTTCGTTAGTGTTAGGAGAAGGTTAGTGTTACGAAGTAGGCCGGCCCGGCCTACTTCGTAACAAGCTAGTAAGTTATTAATATGTAGGTATTATAACCAATAAACTGATCAAATATGGGCTTACACCCGCGTTATAAGGGTCCGGGTTGGACGCGCTAATCTAAGGAACGACATGCATGGTTCGATTTGAATAATATTTTTTGCTCGATGGCTTATCTATTGAGGCAGGCTATAGGCTATATAACATTACGACATGAGCCATGGACGCGGCGCAGTAGCCCTGAATAACTATATTCTAGTAGATCTAATATTTATATTTTTATTAGAAGCGCACGATAACACGTTAAGTGCCTCAATTTGATCACATGTTGACAGTCCGAGGACAGCGACCTTTATTACTCACTCACAGCATTATCTATTTATTTTATTATGCACATTTATACATAATTTATCTTTTTAATAAAACCGACAATCACTGCAACCTTACTATCTCCATTTGATTTATCGTATTAATAAGGTGGCAATCTGGTGCATATTTCGATATGAGCCCTGTGACAATAGTGATATCATGCATCCATAAAATTTATTAACTTTTCAGCTGCTTAGGGTTGTCACTTATAATAGGTAGGGTGAAACATTTTCAATGAAAAAATATTTGCAACCCTAAATTTGAATTCAGAAGCTTTCGATCTAAAAGCTAATGACCTTTCTTTTCTCTTTTATGTTAGTGTATCGCCATGTCTGGTGGGCTCTAATATGGCCTAACGATTTTTATCCTGAGAACAGAACCGAGATTGGCAGCTTTACGTGCCCTTTGTAGCACGCGCTCTGATGTAAACGACACAGCAAGCGGTCACCTGACCTAGTGGTGGCCTTTACCATCGTTGCTTTACTTTACCGATCTCCCATAAAGTGCAAGCCAAGATACTCTATGAGGACTACAGGCCAACACCTTTAAGTAATAGGCTTAATGTATATAATTTTCTTGTCTTTAGTAAAGCACAAACTAAGTTAATATCCAACTTCTAATGTCAGCTGTTGGCTACGTGATAAAAGAGCTCTGGCCTTGACCGCAACGTCGTCATCGTTACTTAATGAGAAATGACTACGATTCGGGTATTTTGGGCCTCTAAAGTGTAATTACTGGGCACGGAACTAAAGGCAACGTTTTAGGTCCTTTTCGGCTTTACCGGGGACCTCAATTGTCTTCTAATATATTTTTTGAAGCTGCACAGTTTAGGATAGTTATTAGTGGCCTAATTTACAATGCCAAAATGCTGACCATTGTGATTTTAACCCCTATACTTGAAGAAATAAATGTGTGTAATAATAATATCATAAAAGATGAACAGTGAATGGACTGTTTTCTTTTCAGGAAATTAGTTGCTTCGGCGGCATTTTGTTGTGGAGCCTACACTTAAAACTATACAGAAGAATGAATAAAATATGTTGAAGAGAGAGGTGTTTTTAAAATGAATTTAACAGAAAGTTACTCGGTTCTGTATGATGCAACTAGTTTTGGAGACAGGATATTCAGTCTATCAGACGAAGCTTAAAAAATATCGAGCTATACGACTTATCTAGATAGTCTAGCTGATTTATTCGGCCTAAAAATAAGTTAGCAATGATAATTTTAGGCCGTCACGTCGGTGACATGGATTATTTTCAAAGTTTAGACTATTTAATATATAATATTCTACCACATTATTAATTATCGCTTGTCCCGTGCCTCGGAGAGCACGTTAATCCGTCGGTCCCGGTTGACATGAAGATCTTTGACAGTCGTTACAGGGCGACAGTACCTTCTAAATAAACTGACACTAGTCTAAACCATGGAATATCGCTATCCCTTCGGGTTGCGGAGGTCAGACAGGCAGTCGCTCCGTGGAAAAGCTAATATTCAGCCAAATCCGGTTAGACTACAAAGCGGACCCCAGACTGAAACTGGGATAACGCTAAGAGAAAGAAGATTCTACCACATTCACACAACACCATCTAGTCCCAAACTAAGCAGAGCTTGTACTATGGGTTACATTGTTGTTATGTATTTACCAAACACATAACAACAAGGAAAGACAATGACTTAGTTATTTACTAACTCTGAAACCTAAAGGCGATTCAAGGGCAGACTGAACAGAAGACTTGGTAATATATCTTGCGTAACAAGTTTTTACTGTAAAAGTTTCCATGTTTCGCCAGTCATTGTTCGTGACAATCTTTTGATGGGTCTAGTATATTTTGGAGATGAATATAATAAATTTGTTTGTTTCTTGGACACAATAAAATTTTGTTCACTGAGTTTTATCAAATTTCCTAACAAAGACATAAAATATCTTCTCCTATTTTTGTGAGGCAAAAATTTGTGAGGATTGATGTATTGATAAATGTTTGTTACTCCTTCAGGCAAAAACTGCCGCACAGATTTTCATAAAACTTTGCTGTAATATAGTTTATACATATTATGTTACTTATGTATTGTTTTGTTGTGTGGAAGTCCAACGTGTAAGAGGCCGCTCTCAAAGAATGAATTAATTTAACATATATATTTTGAGGTATTCTACTAGTATAGGTACTAAGCAGCATATAAAGCGAGAGCGCTTCTAAAGAATTGCCTAAAGGCTCCTACACACAGTGCCGGCGGCATAGCCCGCCGGCTTTTGCCACGCGGGACGTACCGCCGGCTTTTGCAGGCGTTTGTAAGTACCGCCGACGTCTACCGCAGAAGCGGCTTTCGGGAGCGAAATGACCTTGCAAGTTGCAACACGCGCGGCACGCCGTGTAGGGGCCCACGAGCGGCACGGCAAAAGCCGGCGGCACGTGGGCCCCTGCACACGGCCTTAACACGGCAAAAATACTTATTATGCAGATTGTACCTCACGATATAAACTGATGTCTAAAGTACTTACAACTTGGGACAAAGTTCCGAGTGACTTAACGCACGTGGGTTCGATTTCATTTTTTTTTAAGGTTTCTAAGTAACGCAAAATAATTTTTATATTTTCCTGCTTAAAAAACTGACTGCTACGCTGAGAGGCTCTCGGGTTCGAATCCACGACACGCACCAATGACTTTTCAAAGTTAATTGCGTATTAAATTTTTAATTATCGCTTGCTTATCGGTGAAGGAAAACATCGTGAGGAAACCTGCATGTCTGCGAGTTCTCCAAAATGTTCTGGAAAGACATGTGAAGGCTGCCAACCCGCGCTTGGCCAGCGTGGTGGACTATGACCTAACCCTTCTCATAGTGAGAAGAGGCCCGTGCCCAGCAGTAGGACAGGTAAAGGGCTGATGATGACCTGCTAAAATATATATACGATATATACTTCAATCTAACGAGCTGAAAATATGCAAGAGTGAGTGTGCGTGCCAACGAACTCTTTATTAAATGTATTCACTTTTATCTATGAGCAAATAGATATACCTACATCATAAGTGGGTCGCGGCATTCATCAACCTATCTAATAAGCTTTTAGCGCTACATGTTCCAAATAAAACAATTAAGTAAACCGGAGCACGCATTGTATTAACTGAGTTGTCGTTTATCGAATTGCTAGATATAAAGTTTCGTTTATAAATATTTATAAATATTTCGTTTATTTTGTTGTTGGTGTTTTAATAATTTCTTATCTTATAAAAGTTCATTTAGCTGGTTTAATCGCGTAAGCTAAAACATTGAAGATATAAATACTTTTTATTGACATTTAATAAGATTTAAGGCGAAACGTGGGTGTTTATGTATCATTAATATTAATATCTATGTATTTTATAATTATTTACTATATATTTATGTATGTATATAGTTATTTATGTAAGTATATCGTAATTTAAGTATGTATACGGTTCATTATCTATGTATATATTTGTATTATTAATATTCATCAATAAAGATTGCCAAACTACCCTCTTTCTGAATCCGTATAGTTCTTATCCATCCAAAGGTTGCCTGTAAGAGATTACTAAATAGTGATAAGACCGCCAATTGTACTATCTGTTATTTTTGTTAATTTTCATTATTGTAAATTTCCTTGGTGCAATAAAGATGATTATTATTATAATATTGTAATATTATAGAAGGAGTAGGCAGAGGTGTACCTCTGCCTACTCCTTCGGGGATACAGGTGTCGCGTTTATTTTATAATAAGACTCTTGACTCTTGTTTTTTGTTCCTTATGTAGTTATGCTCATAAATATGCAACTAGCCGTGGCCGATCTTTAGTAGCCAATCATCCTGTGATCACGGATGGAGTAACCTTTGCCGAAATGTCAGGACAAACAAGAGATATTCATCTATATTTGTTTACTACTATTATTCGACAGACAAGTCTCATATTTATTCATCAGTCATAAGTAGACACAATTTATCATAATCATAATCGTTTGTGTTGTAATTCCTAAAATTGTTATCTAAGACTAAGCATTTACAATCGATGAAATGGATATTATATATTGAACTATTATACTACTTGAACTTATTTATTTCATATGTTTTATGAGAGAGCTAAATTAATGCCAGGATATATGCATATCATGTATATTTTAATACTAGCTGGTACCCGCGGCTTCGCACGCGGAAAGTAATAAAATTTTATTTTAACTTTCATACTTTGCGCGAACCCTACAACCTCCTCATCAAGTCCTTTCGTAAAATTCTTTCTTATTGGACGCCTAAAATAAATAAACTACATCTCAGCCAGATAATTTTTTTATACGCCTGGCGATTTTCGAAAGTTAATAATAACTGAAAATATATACATATATGTACATATACTACAAAGAGTCGGTATCGTAACAACAGCGCTAACTAACGCGTCAAATTGTAGCCTATATGTAGCGCTATGAAGTCCTTTACCTTACAGTGAAAGTCTCATTTGATTCGGTTCAGCCGTTCCAGAGACTACCCCGGACCAACAGACAGACGGATAGACAGACAGACAGACGGACAAAAATGTTAAAAAGGGATGTGTTTTGGCTTAGAATCGTGTAACTAACCATATGCACTTGAAAAAACATAGTTATTTTGAAATCACAGACAGACACTTAAATTTTATTTATATGTATAGAAATAGATGAATAGATGAGTAGAAGAAGTGAATACTTGTCATCTCGACAACAGCGCCAACTACCGGGTCAAATTGTAGGCTATATGTAGCGCTATAAAGTCCTCTACCTTGCAGTGGAAGTCTCATTTGAATCGGTTCAGCCGTTCCAAAGATTACCCCGGACAAACAGAAAGACAGACGGACAAACAGACAGACAGACATACAAAAATGTTAAAAAAGGTTGTTTTTGACTTAGAATCGTGTAACTAACTATATGCACTTGAAGAAACATAGTTATTTTGAAATCACAGACAGACACTTCAATTTTATTTATATGTATAGATGAGTAGAAGAAGTAAATACTTGTTATCGCGACAACAGCGCCAACTAACGGGTCAAATTGTGGCCTATATGTAGCGCTATAAAGTCCTCTACCTTGCAGTGAAAGTCTCATTTGAATCGGTTCAGCCGTTCCAGAGATTACCCGGGACAAACAGAAAGACAGTCAGACAGACAGACAGACAAAAATGTTAAAAAGTGTTGTTTTGGACTTAGAATCGTGTAACTAACTATATGCACTTGAAGAACCATAGTTATTTTGAAATAACAGACAGACACTTCAATTTTATTTATATGTATGGATAAAAAAGTTGTTCATCTATATTTTTAATTTTGATAGTAAAATATTGACAGATAAAATAAAAAAGTGAAGTTAGCGTAAGTTAGTTATTTAAGTTTCTGATTTATTATCGTATTTTTTGTGAGTAGTTGTGTTTTCAATTATAATTATGGTTCTTGGAAGGAAATTGAAAAATGCTGAAAATATGCTGTGGAGCAGCACGGGTCTAGTATTTATTAAGATAGTCTTTAGATGAGACTGCACAGCTGGCGTAGTGGCGTAGCGGGCGCCTCGCCACTTGACACTGCGTCGAGTGTGGTGGATTTGATTCCCACACAAGACAGCATTTTGTGTGACACATAAATTGTTGTTTCGAGTCTGGGTGTTCATTAGGTCCGTTGGTTGCGTGTTTGTAAAGTCCCCTGTGACACAGGACTTATTTCTAATGCGGGAGTTGATAAACAAAAAAGTAAATAATAAAGATTGATGGATGTTTGTTACTAACGACTTCGCAGTTTGTTGAAAATTTTTCGGGAATGTAGCTTAAAAAGATACATTAACATGGTGTACATTAACAATAACAAACTGGTTATCATTTTATGCGATAACTAACACCCACACTGCCGGCATCTAGTTTAATATATAATAGCACAATCAAACTTTCTGTCATATAGGTAAGAATAAAATGTTTAGAAATCTATAACGACGCAATTTGCACATAGCATAGAATTTTCCGCGATCTATATTTAAAGGTACACATATACGCTTTCAAGTTCCTTAGGAATTGTAGTATAAGTTAAGCAGCACTTCCAGAACAATGTTTTAAGCATAAAATTGAGATAATGTCCCTCATGAGAACAAAATAAGCAACAAAAACTCACCTTTACTAAATACACCTTCAACCAATCGGTCCCTAATGTGGAATACAACAACAAGCTTGTAAGCACATTTCAAGAATATATTTTGTTCTTAATTTGTCACTGTTTAATCCATTTTATTTGGGATTTATCACGAGGCAATAAAACTAATACATATCACCGAAATACCAACATACTAACACTTATACAACGGGTAATATATACATAACTGATAGAAAATAAAGGTAAAGGGTATCTCTTATTTGCCCCAACATTTTAGCGTGGCTTCCACCAACAGTTATAACTAAAACAATTTTCTATAATTCAAATAATATAAGATTTAGCTAACATTTCGTATCTGTTTTATTTAAATAGTCACGATTAATGGGTTGCCCTTTGCCCTTTGGGTAACGAGAAAATATACATTATTTAAATGAACTCTTAGAACTTCATAAAATTTTGTTATTTGTCAATAATAAATTACTAGTATATTTTAAGGCATTATCTTATAAAAGCCATGATACCGTGAAATGTTTATTCTAAGTACCTAGTTTAATTTAATATCATACTTTGAAATGAGGTTATTCAACATCGTTATTAAATGTTAGGTTATTAAGTAGGTAGTTCTTTCTCTAACAAATATTTTAATATAGGGGAATTGCTGCAACGCAAGATGATTAAAATTTCACGGTGTACATATCTACACTACGGGCGAAGACATTTCTACACTCCTTATTACCTTTATTATGGGGATGCACACAAGTTAATACAACGGCCCCCAGGCGCTAGGCCTATATATTTTCATCTTTCTCCAATTTACGTAAGGAAAGAAAGATTAAAATATCAGCCTTAATAAAATCAACTTTTTCGTAACGTTCATATCTGTAGGTAGGTTGTACTAATAAATCAAACTCTAGCATAATACTGATATCGTAATAACACATTTGATACAGTTATGGTATCTAAAAACTAATAATAGTAGATTAGTAGCCATAGCTGTAAGGCATCAATTGCAGCCCGAGATATTTAGGCGCACGAGCGCAGCGAGGGCGCCTATAGCTCGAGGGTGCAATTGGTGCTTACACCTGAGCTAAGTATTCTGCTTTACATCTCGATTGTGAGGTAAGTATAACAAAACCAGCATTACAAGAATAAAGAACTTTTTAATATTTTTTTTCAAGAACGAAATTGAGCTTCGCCGTTATTTAAAATTGATGACTATTATACTCACACGAAGACAAGGCTGAATGGCAAAGCGACCTCTTTGGTCATTGGGCTGAATGCATGGTGTCTATTGCCAGTATGATGGTTAGATGTACGCGAACTTTTTGAAAGAAAGAAGTGTCTTTTTTTAATTACCTACCGCCTTAGGGCTTTTCTAGCTACATTATTACCCTAGAGCGCTACTTACTCACCTACAAGCCCCATTTGGAGATAATAAGAACCTACTTACCAAACATGAGAGATGTAAAAGACTATAAATTGAACTAACCTGTCAAGTGATATGCAGACTAAAATATTGGAAGACAAGTAGAGGCCGAAGGCCCTCAGGACTAAGAAGAATTTACAGGCCAGGTTGCCCGCCAACCATGCGTTTGTCGTACGCCAACCAATCTGGAAATAAAAACATTTAGATAAGTAAAGTTGTAGAGAATATCGAAATAACTTATCTGAAGTAGCTAAGTGTAGAGTTTGGTCGACTCGTGACGACTACAACATGTTTTAGTTGAAAAGTTTATTTGTTTGTGACATGCTCTTCGAGGCACGGCAAGCGATATTTAATCTTCTAATTGATAGTGGTCCGTGCATTGACTTTGATTACAATACCCTTTTTAAAGCAGGCTGTTAAATATCTTCTTGAGTACCGCTGCCTGTATGCTTTGAATGAATATAGCATTGCAAACAAAATATGGGCTCTGATATCAGCGCGCCATTTACAGTCTCAGACATTATGTCTATTTGTCTTCGTGACATAAAAAGCAATTAAAAACAAACCTCAAAAGTTAGTAAACCTGATTACTGCTGTTAATTAGAATGTTTTGGTATGTGTGCTTGAAGCACAGTGTCTGAAGCATAATTCAAACGCTCTGTACTTTGTAAAGAAATTATAAGTTATGAAAGGTTTATTATAATGTCGCTCTTCTTCGCGTTTATTTAACCAAATTTCACTTCAGGAAAATACCCGGTGTTTTGGGCGCTTTACTGGGACATGGCTCCAGTATGAAGAGGTTCGTGGAGATATTTAAACTAGAATATGATGGGACAGAAACTAAGATGAACGGTAAGGTAATTCACTTCTTTAGTAGGGCAAGTGGCATTGTTGGTCCGTGTTTATGGTCTCAGGACAAGTATCAGGACGAAGTCCATGTCAGAGGCCTTCGAGCAGTCCTTAAACCCGCCCGCCAAACTCACACGAAAGGAAGAATTGATCTATAAAACAGATAGGAACAAACACTCGCTATTGTGAACCTATGAATTCGTGCGAATCTATGCTACGGGCAACTCAATAAAGAATTTAAAAAAGGTGTAAAATAGTATTTTTGGATTTTGAGACAACTGTTCAGTTCATTATAATAAGCAATTGAGCAGTTGAATGAATTGTAAACCAAAACCTTCATCAGATATCATTACACTAACTATTGGTAAAAACTGTGCAAAAACCGTTTTATAGTTTTTGTGTGTATGGCGTTCAAACAGACAGGCAGGATGAACAGGGGAAACTTAATTTTATAATAGGCCTGTCATAAATATTATTTTGTATGTATCTAATTCAGAATGGCACATGAACTTTTGTCCCGACAATCGACCCACACGCGAAGCCAAGAGCAGAAGCTATTATCTCAATATATTTTTATTTAATGTTAAGAAAATTAAGGACGTAATAATAAATGGTTCTCATTTTAAGTTACAGTACTATTCTAGGTAAATGTGTCTCAATTGATATACTTCAGACATAATGAGAATCATGTCTGGCACGTGTAAAAAAGTACTTATACAACTTTCTTAAAGACTGATTATTATTATGACTGTGTGTGTGCAATAAGTGTGCCTATAAAACTTTATTCATCTATTAATAGTTCCAAAAGAGGTTTGCTCTGGACGCTTTTGTGTGTGACTGGCCAGAAATTGCAAAGAACAGATACTCGTAGTCCATTGAAAAGTTATTTTTTTTTATATAGTCTCACGCCTGTATCCCCGAAGGGGTAGGCAGAGGTGTAAATATTACACCCACATTTCGCATTGAATTTTTAGATCCCACGTAATAGGGGGCTAGCCTATTGCCGTTACCGGGCACATCACCAGCCTCCGGGCGGCTACTGAGTATTCGGCAAACCCAGTAACACTTTTTCCCGACCCGGGTATCGAACCCGGGACCTCCGATCAGCAGTCGCATACGCTATTCACTGGACCACGGAGGCAGGCAAGTTACATTAGGGGTTGCATTTATCAGAGGACGCACTTTTATTTTACAGATGTGTAGGGCGGGCTAGTGTAAAGCTTGTTCTAAATTTGTGGCATGTACGATGCCACAAATTCTTATCATTCGGCCGCCATATTAGAAAGAGTGCGGGTGCTGAGTGGCCGTACAAAGAATATGTGAAAGAGCTTTTTGTTGAAAATTAATTTCTCTTCAACTTTGGTTTTGAAACTTATGTCGTAAAGCCAAAAATAACAAGTTATATCTTTATTATTGTTCTATTTTGGCATTATTTATGTTTTCCTGTATAACTTTGTGCCCAGTCTTTGAGATGAGCTAGGCTTTCGTGCAGTGTCTGATCGAGCGCTGGTATTAATTTTTTACATAATTATCTCTTGCTATCCCGTCGTTTCGCAAAGCCATGCGTCAATAAAACCCGTAAATAAATATTATACATTGTACGAAAGTCGCGAAAGACTAGAAATAATCCATTTTTTAAAGACCACATTTGGACTAAATCCAGTGTCGCGGGGGCGCTCGGAACAACAATTTATGACTCACACAAAGTGTTGTCTCGTGTGGGAATCGAACCCAGCACGCGCAGTGTCAAGCGGTGACGTGCCGCTTAAACCACTTAGCCAACCGTGCAGTCAAATTTCATTCATCAATTTCTTCATCCTATTCTATCTTAGTCTTGCAAAAATCTAGTTTACCGTTCGCGCTAGTATTGTAGATTTGGTATTCTCACTTTGCCCTAATATTTATCATTTTCTATAGAGAAAAGAAGAAGTAATAAAAACAACAGGTTGGCAACTTAATTAGTACTATCAGGTCCAAGTTCAATATTATTACTTCTTATTTCAGTCTCGAAACAACCTGAGAACGCAGTTACAGTTTTGTAAATGTTCACCATTAACTTTTATTTCAAACCTTAGTATCTTAGTCCACTTACTTCGTAAATATCTGAGGAAAACAGTTAAAACCTTTAACTAATTAAAGCCTTTTCACCTTGTAAAAAAGACAGTCTATTTACAATTTCGCACGCCAGGTAACTTGTGTTTTCTTGGAACGAAACAACGGTGGGGTCAGTGAAAGAGTCAATCAGTCGCTCTAGAGTATTGTATATGTATAGGGTAATGAATAATTGACTAGATCTAAGACGCAATTGCTCACGAATATAATAGCGGTAAGAACTATTCAAATTACATAAACATTTAATACAAAATGTACTACAAATAGTTCTTACCACTATATATTCGTATAAACAAACCGTGACTTGTCGTAAGACGAGCCATAGGTGTACAAACGTACACCTTCTGTAGTAACGCTAATCAGCGTTCCCAGTTTCAACCTGGGGTCCGCTTACAAGTCTAACCGGATTTGGCTGAATATTGACCACAGAGCTGACCTCCGTAACCCGAAGGGATAGCGATATTTTATGGTTTAGACCAGTGTCAGTTTATTTAGAAGGTACTCACGCTCTATAACAACTGTCAAAAATCGTCATAAAAACCGGGACCGACGGCTTTTTTTTTTAAGTTAATGGGCGGCAAACGAGCAGTCGGATTGCCTGATGGTAAGCAATTACCGCCGCCCATGGACACAAGCAACACCACAGGAGACACAAGTGCGTTGCCGCCCCTTGGGGTTGGGAAAAGGGATAGGATGAGGAGTGGGATGAGGGAGAAGGAATAGGAGATAGGGCCTCCGGCACTCACACTCACCGAACGCAACAGTTTAGGTACTGTTACTTTACGTCGATTTTCTGTGAGAGGGTAGTACTTCCCCGGTCGAGCCGGCCCATTCATGCTGAAGTCAGCAAGGCTCTACTACCTTTTACTTTGTAATAACGCTAGTATTCATTAAAAATAAAAATCGGCCAATTTACACAAATGGTCCACAACAATTGAAGCGGTGAGTGTGCGAGGTAATAATTGTACCTCAGTATTGTTTTATTCGTAAAGTTAAATAATAATGTTGTTCAGTGAAAAGACTAATTGAGAACTCGAACAATTCTCAGCCATTGAAATTATGCACCAATAAGTAGATAATGAAATATATTGGACATGAAAAAGCCTTTATCATTATTGTTATTATCTTCATAATTCAATAGGTTTTTCCGTGACTTCGGCCTTGTGGGGATGGTTATCGGGACGACAAAACTTTGTATAAGTTCTCATGTTTAACGTATATTAGTGTAAGTTTCTTCAAAATCTTCATCGCTCTTTATTTAGCGGGTAAAATATAATAACAGGAAAGAGCTTTGTAAAAATCTAGGCAAGGGACATCATGTCATTATAATTGATATTTTATTGGTATGCTGACTTTTGCTATGGACCTCCATGACTGCTTAAGATCAGGCGGCACGGAGTCATTTTGATACGCAAAAAAATAAAATACTTAAAAGAAAAACACTGTTATTGGTGCCCCTGTCGGGAAGCAGTTGCTTCAATTTTGCCCTGCTGGATTATTAATATGCATGATTTTATTGACAGCTTTTCATTGCATAAATATTGTCTTTCAAAATTACGGAGCAAAAAATACATAAATATCCTTAAAATACGTAACCTATTAAGGCCCGTCAGGATATTTACAAGTTGCGATAATATGTATATCATTTATTGACATGAGTTACCATACATGAAACTCAACAGATGCGTACCAAAATACTAATCATTCGTAACCACAGACCACTTGGAAACTTTCCACTTACTAAATGGTCTGTGTTTCTAACCAAAACCTCGTAATGTTAGTATTTCAAATACCTACAAAAGGCTGCAAAATATTCCTTAAATATTCTATTGACTAAACCTTCAATTACGATTGATGTAAATCGAAGCCATAAAGCTCAAGTAATTACCTGAAAAATTGCACCTCCTCTCTGAGGCCTAAAAGATAAAGGGCAGCTTATTGAAAATCTGCTTTGTAAACTGAATATTGTATGATATTACCACCCAAAAAGGTCTCATAGGCTTAAAAAGCAATAACATAGATGGGTATACAAATACATCCGCAGGCGACCCAAACTCACCGACATAGCTTTCCGAATAGTCAGGCTGAAGTGGCAATGGGCAGGGCACATAGCCAGAAGAACCGATGGCCGTTGGAGTAGAAAGGTTCTGAAGTGGCGGCCACGCACCGAACGTCGTAAGAGAGTTAGGCCTCCCGCAAGGTGGACTGACGATCTTGTTGGGATCGCGGGCAGCGGATGGTTGCGGGTGGCTCAGGATCGGTCTATGTGGAGAGCCTTGGGGGAGGCCTACTTATGTCCAGCAGTGGACGTTTTTCGGCTGATATGATAATACTACTAAATTGCTAAAAAGCTTTCACTCTGTATGATTTTTATTGCACAAATTTGCTTGGCTTATGTATTAAGTAACATTAATAACGGCGCAAAGTCTGCTGAATCGATGTGTTTGAAGCAACAATTTCCCTGGTCTATCTGGTTAATTTTATAAAATTCTTGCTTTACTGATTGGCTGACGGTCAACGCACAACCAAACTACTGGACGCAAGAAGCTGACATTCGGCATGCATGTTCCTTGGGTAGCGTAAGACGGAATTCAAATGGGATTGGCATCGGACATCATTTTAGTACACTATAGTGATTAATACTTTTTTTTTTCTTTCTTTACAACTCCCGCACTAGGAAACCCTTTCCTGTGTCGCGTGGGACTTTATAGACATACAACCAACGGACACAATGAACACTCAGACTCGAAACAACAAATTATGGATCACACAAAGTGTTGTCTCGTGTGGGAATCGAACCCATAACATTCGGTGCAGTGTTAAACTGCGAGGCGTGCAGTACTACTTATTATTATTATTATTCCAAACGATGTTCACAGTAAAGCGTAAATATGGTTAACATAGGAAGATGGGTAACAAAAACTATGATAAGATGAAGAATGATGAAGAAAGATGTTCTTCACATTCACATACCTAGGTGCTACGACCAAGTTCCAAAAATGCTCTTTCTCATCTTATCGTCTTTTCCCTTCACTTTAAATGATTATTATTTAGACGCTGCCAATGTTTAAACTCCATCAAAACTTTCGCACCTAAACGAAGGCGACAATAAAAGTAAATACGGTTCTTAAGTATGGCGGCTTGAGTTTATTATTCAATGCATTCACCAGAAGGTAATTTCTGTCGGCATTGGTTTTGATAATGATATTTTATCAAAGAAAATGCTCTAGGGGATTTTGGTATAATCTTTCTTCATTGAAGCTAATAAATGGTAAAATATTATTCCTAACTTGCTTTCCTAAGAATAAGATTTTAACGTGCTAGAAAAAGACGCATAAATAAACGTAAATATAGATTCGTAGTAATTATTATATGATTATTATTTAAAGGTTGTATTTCGCTCTTATTATACTCTTATTTTTAAGCAAGGTTTACCTTGGTCAGACGTGTTGTGCCGTGACGCGTCAAAACAGTATCGGTTTCATACGTTTAACATTAATAAAATATGGTTACGTTTACTTTTTTGGTTGGAGGATGTTGTGTCGGCATATATTAATTATATGAAACCTGGTTTACAGATAAATCTTAACCTGGCTTTAGGGCCTGTATATAACCTTTTAATAAACCTATAATAAGGGTGGGTGAGAGGCAGTCAATTTAGGTTTTTAAGTTACGTTCTTGATGCTTTGTCTCTAAAAATTTCTTCTGGCTAGTACGGGATTGTCAAATAATGCGAACCGCATACCAACTATACCATACATGTTTTAGCCACTGGCCAGTGTGAATGAGAAGCTTTTTGCATTATAAAAATAATGTTTACTTTAAAGTCAACATTCTACAAAATCTTCAATTAAAATCTCTTCATGAAGATGGTTGCGGATGTACAGGGTTAAGTATCCTTTACGACATAGCGCAGAAGCCAGCAAAGAGCAAGTTTGTAAAGATATAGTTATTAACCCTTGGCTCTCGAACAAAGTATGAAAGTTTGATTAAAAAGTTAAATGCTCTTCTTACTGAATTTTGCTATAAAAATAAATAGAAAATGCATAAAAATAATATAAACGGTGTAAAAATATTCTGAACGGACATTGAAATTCATCATCATCTCTTTATACTGTCTCACTGATGAGCACGGGCCTTTTCTCACTATGAGAAGGGTAAGGCCTTAGTCCACCATGCTGGTCGAGTGCGGGTTGGCAGCACTTCACATGTCTTTCGAGAACATTATGGAGAACTCTCAGACATGTAGGTTTCTTCACGATGTTTTCCTTCACCGATTAGCAAGCGATAATTAACAATTTAATACGCATTTAACTCCGAAAAGTTATTGGTGCGTGCCGTGGATTTGAACCCGAGACCCTCTGCTCTGTCGGTCTCTCCACTCAGCTATCGCTGCCCCCACTGAAAATTATTGTACTTAAAATTATGTAATCTTTTACCTCTTCACTATATTGAAACAATCGTAGTGGTTTTGGCACAACTGACTTTTATTCCTTTTTATGTCAAGCAGGTAAGTTACATATGATTCCACATTCGTATTCCACATAGTTGCCAGTAGTATATGTCGGCGATACGCCAGGGTTATGGTGTCCAGACTCCATAATAAAAACACTCACGTAATATTACTTGGTTTATTATCAGTTGATTTCTAGTACAGAACTGAATTAAAATGCGAACTACAGTCCTTTTTATAAACTAACCGTCATTACACTTAATGTAACGTTCAACAACTCCTTTTCAACATATAATTGAAATTACTGTTCGATTAATTATAAACTAATCAAAAATCTACATTAATATTGTAATGAATTTTGCACAACACCAAATTATTTATTTTACACGAATAACAAATTTATTTTATTAACTAAACGCTGCTTTACAACATTGTCAACAGATGGCGCTATCAACAGGATGCAAATATAAACGCATGTTATTTATTACCGTAAAAATAAGTGTCAGAATAATGTTATTTAATACTAATTGATTTTACTTTGAAAGTTTCTGGAGTTATCTTAATAACTAAGCGATAAATTAAATACTTTATAAAACAGTTAAGCAGCCAGTACAGTGTCTAATATTGTAAAGTAGTGAAGTTCTCGGTTATGTGTTCACAAATAGTTATTTAAATATCAATCTTAAATATTATAAATATTTTCGTAACAATATAATCATTATATATTAATTTGCGCCCATACGGCCATTCTGATCCAGCGCGCCTCGCGCTGATTATTTAACGGTTACAGAATAAACAGCATAACAAACAAAAAGAATGAATATAAATAAAAAAGCGTTTAGCATACAGAATAAACTAAAAGTAATTTACAAGGCTTCACCTAGTCATAGGATCTTAGCCTGAGGCATGCGTCACCCATCACGGGATCTAACAAACAATGCTTCACCCATGGCTAAGCCGATTACGGCATCACCGATTACGGGATCTAGCGCACACAGGCATCACCCACATAGGGATCTAGCCCACAAACGGCATCACCCACATAGGGTCGATTTAGCCCACGCGGCATCACCCATCACGGGATCTAGCCACACACGGCATCACCCATCACGGGATCTAGCCAACACACGGCATCACCCATCACGGGATCTAGCCAACACACGGCATCACCCATCACGGGATCTAGCCAACACACGGCATCACCCATCACGGGATCTAGCCAACACACGGCATCACCCATCACGGGATCTAGCCAACAAGACCAGGATCAAGGATACGCATGGTGGCCAGCCAGCGTTTTGGGAAGGATGTTGGATAGGAAAAATAAAATTTTACTCAAACACAAATGCAAAATTTGCCTCATAAACACATCAATGCATATACATAAAATAATCATCATCGTTCGTCATGATCAGTTATATCAATACAATGCAATTACATGGGTCCGACAACGACAGTGGAGGAGGTAGAGGACCCCCCACGTAAATCGGTATCTGACGAATCCTCCGCCCATACGGTCAAGCTGCTCATACAGTTGTTGATGTTGATCAGCAACAAAGGTTAGCAAACAATGCTTGACTCCAGCTCAGTACAGCACCCATGCGGCACGTGTGCGCGCAGCCCACACACAAAACCACCGACGTCAAAAGGGCGGGCCACCGTCATCCATAAATACCAATCAGTAAAGGACCGCTCGTCCATCTTCTCACACCAAGGTCAGGTCATCTGCTAGGATGTCATCATCAACCTGCAACACTCAAAAGACAGATGGTGGGCAACATTTCCCACCCAAATATTAGTTCCATGAACCTTCGTTACTGTGGATGAAATAAAATTCTACTCTTACAAAGTGGGCCGGTCTATTAAGCTATATCTATATATCAGGCATGTTCAACCTGTGCATTGGTCTATAGTTATCTTAGCTACAACAGTGTTGGAGCCCATATTTTACGCATAAGATAAAATACAAAAGACACTGAATTTTCTCAGGTTCTGTCTGACAGTGCCATTTTAGATAATCAAATATAAATTTATCATGATACCCATATTTTGCAGTTTTTATAAAACAGTTAAAACTTAATATATTCAAAATAAGTTTTATCCACATCAAACAGGAAAACAAAATGGCAAGAACAAAGAGAGGCCTATGTTCAGCCATGAACAGTCTGACTGTTGGTGATAAATATGAAATGATTTCAAACCATGCAGATCCAAGGATTTCGAAAATACTAGTGCTATAATTATTATTCATTTAAGAACATGAATAATCCAATATTGAATATTTTTAGGCATAGTGCAAGCTGTGAAATTGTTTAACTGTTTGCCAACTGAGCCATAAAAGAGAAATTTACAAGCTACCAATATTTCAAAGCAAGATTGGTGCAGTCTTATTTCTAAAAATGATTCCACTCGGTTTGTATAGTTAATATGGTGGTGAGTTTATATCAATAGTTTTATCTGACTTTATATTTAAGGGAATTTTTTAAATAATGTTAATATTTATTTTAAACTGTTAACATGTGGTGCCAATGCAATTCTTATTTATTCAAACACAATAATTGTTTATCTGAATAAATAAACTTAAACTGACTATTCACAACTGACTTAGAAATAAAGCTTGAGTAGTCCATACAATTACTTTGATATGCCAAGAATAAATACTGCTAAATGGGAAAAGAGATATGGAATTTCACATCATGTTCTTTAAACCCACTTACCATTATCCTAATAATCATACTCCGAACTGTCTTGCATCCCACAAGAGTTAAGCAATAAGGTCGGCACCAAATTTTATTGGTTTATCACTGGTTGTCATCCCGAATATAGATGCAACCAACTTTGCAAATAAAATAAATTTTATTTACCAAGTAAAACACTAAGGTTTGGTATTTATACAAGATAAGCAGTCACCTGCCTTAAGACTTTCAACCTAAAATGCTAAGAGATGGACTTTTATAAAACCTAAGTGAGTGCATATGTCCATAAAGAAATGAACTGTCCAGATCTCATGTTTCTAGCTTCAGTAGTTTGGGTTAAGCAAGGACGTATCATGGTCGGAACAAATCATTCTATACAGGTATAAAATTAAGCGACAAATATTAAGATATGTCGGGTTCCCTTGTCTTATTATATAACCTTAACTTGAGCTGCAAGTTGACAGTAACAATTTCAACATAATCTTAAAATGAAATCATGTAGGCACCTACACAGTCCACAAATTGTATAATAAAACCTATTTTGTAACTTTACAAATATTAGCTTTAAAAAATGTGTAACACAAATTTATTTTTATATCTACCTTCTGAATACATATCTGTACTAATATATTAAAACTGAAGTTTGTTTTGTTGAATGCACTTATCTGTGAAACTACATACTGGTTTTATGCAATAATTATGTTTGTGGTGGATAGTCATTTATCAAGAGAGGCTTCATATAATCGCGCCGTGAGCACTAGCCATAAGTAATGCAGTTAGTTAGCCTTATGTAATGTGTAACCAAGGGCTATAAATAATGTTTTGATTCCTTTAATGTTTTACTATTGGGATAACCTATTGACTACCAATTGAATGCATCTTCAGCACATCAATTAGCTTATTTAAACTGAAAGCAAATTAGGTAATTTATACAATGCATCAATCTCAGAGCTTCAACTTGCAAAGGGCAGTTATACCGTTCTTTACTAATAATTACATTAGTAGAACCACATAACAACAAAGCTATTTTCTCTTTCTTGTGTAGATAAGTAAGTTTTACAGAAAGTTTCCGACATGGCCTAACGATTAATAAACAGACATGAGACAAGAGCCCCAGCCGAAGGCATAACATGATTATAAGCACAGTAGCACTGCTATGCATGTACCAAACGTGGATAAACAACAGTTGCCTATAAGTTCTATTTGGTGTGTAACGTTCGTAATTTTGACTATATAATGTTTATCTGGTAATCTTTACGAGGACAGCAGGTAATCGTGTAAGCACCATAATTTATAAAATTAGGATGTTTCTCAAAAACTCTAATCAAATCAGTTCTGGATAAATACCTGTGGTCAGTGCATCAACAACCCGCATCTGCAACCTCTGGTAGCACTCAGAGCAGAACAGCGTTCACGCCACAGCACACCCCGGTGCGTGCACCCCGTCGTAGTCGCTCTGTCACTCTCGCTCGCACGTGGCCTCACGTGAAGTGTAGACGTGCTCGCCATAACTCCGACACACCGTGTGGTCTCCGATCAGGGTTGACTAGCGCCAAACACGGCTCCCAAGCGTTTGTCGCATCAGTCTTCAGGTCATCATTGGTAATGGCGGCCAAGCCAAGAGACCCATTACTCTCGCGCCAATCGTAGATCCCGAAGTCTCTTAGGGGGCGTTTATCCAACCGCTGCTGTCGGCGATACGCCAGGGTTATGGTGTCCAGACTCCATAATAAAAACACTCACGTAATATTACTTGGTTTATTATCAGTTGATTTCTAGTACAGAACTGAATTAAAATGCGAACTACAGTCCTTTTTATAAACTAACCGTCATTACACTTAATGTAACGTTCAACAACTCCTTTTCAACATATAATTGAAATTACTGTTCGATTAATTATAAACTAATCAAAAATCTACATTAATATTGTAATGAATTTTGCACAACACCAAATTATTTATTTTACACGAATAACAAATTTATTTTATTAACTAAACGCTGCTTTACAACATTGTCAACAGATGGCGCTATCAACAGGATGCAAATATAAACGCATGTTATTTATTACCGTAAAAATAAGTGTCAGAATAATGTTATTTAATACTAATTGATTTTACTTTGAAAGTTTCTGGAGTTATCTTAATAACTAAGCGATAAATTAAATACTTTATAAAACAGTTAAGCAGCCAGTACAGTGTCTAATATTGTAAAGTAGTGAAGTTCTCGGTTATGTGTTCACAAATAGTTATTTAAATATCAATCTTAAATATTATAAATATTTTCGTAACAATATAATCATTATATATTAATTTGCGCCCATATATATTAAGTAAACAGGTAATTTTGAAATTAATACTAACATCTCCACTTGTCAAAAGAATCTAAACTTTGACACATATTATGTATCTTATCAAACTAATAGAGGTAAAATATCCAATAGTATACAGCCATCCATAATAAAATGTTTTGAATACCTTACCTCCCTGCAAAATATTTATATTTTACACTACTTAGTCCCTTGGTCAGCAAATCTGCTGGCATTTCAGATGCTGGCAGGTAAACTATCTTAATGAGTTTGTTAGCAACTGCTTCTCTTACAAAATGATGGCGCACATCTATGTGCTTGGTTCTTTTATGAAACAATGGGTTTTCTGGTAACTTCTGAGCACCTTGATTATCATTATACAATGTAATTACACATTCAAAACTACCTTTAATCTCACATAACAAGTTTCTTAAAAAACAGCCTCTTAACATGCATCCATTATCGCCATGTATTCAGCCTCAGTGCTGGACAAGGCTATGGTGCGTTGTTTTTTACACTCATATGAAATAAGAGTTCCTGAGAGTTTAAAGCAGAAACCTGTGTAAGACTTCCTATCTAAGGTGTTTGAGGCCCAATCAGCATCAACAAAACCTTCCAATTTACCATTATCTTTGCTAAACATTAGCCCATACGATTTAGATTTACATAAGTATCGCAGTGGAAGCGTGCTGGGCACATAACCTATTGAAACAATCGCAGTGGTTTTTGCACAACTGACTTTTATTCCTTTTTATGTCAAGCATGTAAGTTACATATGATTCCATATTCGTATTTCACATAGTTGCCAGTAGTATATTAAGTAAATAGGTTATTTTGATATTAATACTAACACACTATACCTCGATACTCAAAGCCACCATTATTTTATAATTATTCAAAAAATGTATGCATTTCTCGCGCCAATTTGTCCCCTACAAGTCCTATTCACCCATGCATAGATACGTGTATGTAGGTATCACGAGCATTGCACGCGCGCTCTTTACATTGTGCTTATCTTAATCTTAATATATAAAATCCTTGCGTTACTGACTGACTGACAGACACGCTACAGCCGAAACTATTGGGCGCAGGAAGCTGAAATTTGGCATGTATGTTCCTTGGGGACCGTAGGGGTGCACTAAGAAGGGATTTCTCGAAATTCCCACGGGATCGGCCAAAACGGGTAAATTAAAAAAAAATGCAGGCGTAGCTGCTGGCGTCCTCTAGTATAAAATAAAAATAAATTGGCTTAGTTTGACTTGATGGCATGATATGCAAAACGAGTAGACTTCGGCTTGGTGATGAGTTTTTAGAAACCGTGTATTATATAGGTAGTACTAGCCCCTTATATGAACTGGCCTAGTGCCTTAATTCTGGACATGGGCCACTTGTCATTATGAGAAGGCTGTGCCACAATCCACCACGCTGGTAAAGTGCGTTTTGGCGGTCTTCGAGAACAACTTTTGGACAAGCAGATCAAGCACTACCTAAGCTTCGAAAATCAATGATGCATGCCTTCTTTGTTTTTGGTTAGCAGTCTGTTAGTCTCTGCTATAGGCTATAACTATATGAAAAAGGAATGCAAAAATATGTATTATTCTGTTTATATTAATTACCAAATGAACACTGTTTAAGAATTGTTGTGAAATTATTGAATTATTTCTTCCTGGAACCCCTCCACTAACACTTAAACTTTATAGTATGGTATTAAAGTTCAAATTCACTTTTAAGTATTATTACGAATCTTTTGTATGTAAATATAAAAAAGTGTTGTTTTTAGACGTTTTCAGGCATTATTTTGATTTTTTTTTTCTCCGTAAGAATTAAAGTACGAGGCTGGCCTCGTACTTCAAGGAATATAAATAAAAAAAGAATAAGCGAAATAGGTTCAGCTGCTCTTGAGATTTGCGCTTAGCAACACATTCAGCGATTAATTTTTATACTATAGATATTATGGCCTTTTGCGATCAAATTTTGTAAGAAATTGCAACAAAACAATCACATTGTATGTATAAACAATCAATACAACCTATAAACAGAGTGTTAATTTGCATTTGCAAAATATTTTAAGGGTGAATATACTACTATAACTGAATATATGAAAAAATGAGTCATTAAAAGTTAAAAACAATTTTTTTGTCATCGTACACTTTGAAAATTAACTCGGTGTATTGACCGCCGCTGCCGCTCAGCTGGTCACCATTGCAGGTGCCTAACACATACAAGCACACGTACCTACAGTGACTGAGCGATACAGTCTTATTTTGCACGATTCAATAATTTACTCTGATTTACTGTCTAAGTAACATTTAATTAAACTGTTTGCACACTGTTTGAAAGCTGTATGTAGTATGGAGGTTGGTTTTTAAAAGATAAAAAATATAGAAAGTTACATAAGAAACATCGTCCAAAACTGTTTTACATATACCTAATGCTTACCTTTGAAGGATGTATCGCGACTTTTAAAAAATTAGGGAAGAATAATTTATTACCGTCAGTCAAATGTCCTTCACAAATTTCGACATGAAAACCCACCAAAGAGTATCTAAGGACTCTGATAACTTTGGCCCAGTTACAGAATAATGCTATCAACCTACTGACGTTGAGATAATTCTCAGTTTATCCTGCATTTGAAGTAATTGGACGTGAATGGCGCGATACGGAACAAGGACTTGAAAGGGAGTTCCTCTTTTGTGAATTTTGTTAATAATTTGTAGAATTGGAACTGAATTATAAAGTAAAACGTAGCTCAGCTAACGTAGTTCTTTTTTAAAATAGAAATTTAAAATTGGACTGATAAAAATAATTTAATTAAAAGGGGGAAAAAATAACACAATAGGCACTTATATAAAATTCAACTTAGTATAATTTGTATGAATAAGTATCATAGTTTGCAATGCATTGTTTAGTAAAAGATACTTTTTCGGATAAATAATGAAATAACTATATAATATTTATATCTCAATTAGTTAAACTAAATACTTTATTATGCCGCATGCTGTGACAAACGTAGTTTTGGTAAATCTTTCCATACCACAAACCATACCAGTAGATAAAAAGTAATGCTTCTCCTGAAATTCTACGACCACGAGTAAATTTAACGAACGCTCATATATTAGGTCAAAACCGTCCAGCTGTGTGGGCTGTAGCGTGGGCCGATAATATGGTATACAATCATATTTATGTATAACATTTTTTGGTACCCTCGAAAAACGTTACCCTCCTTCTGACGCAGTCGGATAATAAAGCAAATATTAGCAGACAAGAATGCAGTTTTAAAGTTAACTATTAAAAACAGCATATCTTTGGGAAATTATATCTTAGGGACGGGACGAAAAAGTCGACTTAAAATCCTACCCATCTGACCAAAGTGGTGTCTTAGTCCAAATCCTGCTATAACTTAAAATGCTATTGAAACGCTAGGAAAAGTCTATGCCCAGCAGTGGATTGCAAAAATCTGCATGGTGATGAAAGAAGTTGCTTATAAATTACAACCATTTTTTCCTGTGAAATATAATGTAGAAAAGACAGGGTTCCCTGTAGCATCATAATTGCTGATAACAACCTAAACTTAGTAAATAGTATTCTGTAAAGACCTTGTAAAATAAAGGACTTTCTTTTAATAAGTTTCTAGGATAGCACGTGCTAAACTTTTAATAAACCCTTTCAAGGTAAAATATTAATTATCTGTTATATTATATACTATATTTTTTATGATTTTTATCGACTTTGACTCTGGCGTTTATTTTTAAACTTGTTCTGATATGGTTGCTTTTTTTGGTAGCTCAGAACTTCGTAATTTATGAACCGCTATGGATTATTATTTGTTTTGAAAATGCCTCTCGTTTGGTCTCATACAAGTTTGAAGAATGCAATTCGTAATCGGTTTTTACTTATTAGTTTAGTAAAATTATCATTATTATAGGCGCCAAACGAGCAGACGGATCGCCTGATAGTAAGCAATTACCGCTGCCCATGGACACAAGCAACACCACAGGAGTCAAAATTAAGTGCGTTGCCGCCCCTTCGGGTTGGGAAAAGGGATGGATGAGGAGTGGGATGACGAAGAAGGAATAGGGGATAGGGCCTCCGGCACTCACCGAATGAAACGCAACAGTTTAGTTACTATTACTTTACGTCATATTTCTGTGAGAGGGTAGTACTTCCCCGGTCGAGCCGCCCATTCATGCTGAAAACAGCAAGGCTCTACTACTTTGTAAAACTAAAAACTACTAACTTTTACTAGTAGGTACCTAGTATTTATTGGTATGAGTGAAATATGTAGGTAATTGGCACTACTATGTACATATAAGCGCTCGAGATAAACTTATATCTGCGTCACAGAGGCAAATATTTTTCAGCACAATGCCAAACCGAGAGGGGGCCACTTAAACCACTACAACATGTGTGCAGTCAACATTTGACAAATGATTTAGGTTCACTATTATCAATTTAGAACCAACCATTGAGTTTGATGCAACTTTCCGTTTTCTATTTTCGTTTCTATTGGTAAAAACCGTACAAATATTATATTACTAGCTTTTGCCCGCGGCTTTGCCCGCATGTAATTCTAATAAAGAGTAGCCTATGAACTTCCCAAGGTTTCAGACTATCCATATCAAATTCCATCACAAACGGCTCTGCAAATTAGCCGTGTAGCGTCCTTATATAAACAGATAATGCTTAAAAATTACTTTTGTTTTCATAATCGTCAAACTTCAGGTAAACATTAGTATGTAGGTATATTATTGAAGTTATCGAAGAGCTTATAAACCTACTAAATATAACAGCAGCAAAAATAAAAACTGAAACATTACCACAAAGTACAAAATATATCAGACCGCCCGAGCCCCTCCGCCCAGGTGCGCTTAAGCGCGCCAACTCATAGTAAGCGCTTTTAATAACGCTGCGCTTAGGTCAATTATATCGTTATAACTTTTAAACTATTCGTCTAAACTACTTACTGTAAAAGACAAAGTTCATCTACATTAAAAACTAAAGGCAATAAATCTATCGATTTTGAAAACAATTTTATAACTACTCCAGAATGAGCATTGTAACAAAGTATCAAATTTAATTATTTTTACGGATCACTTTTTAGTATTTAGTGGCTTCTACTTAAAAGGTAGATATAAGCTGCCGCGGATTTTTGTTTAGAACCTTTTAAGATATACAATATCACTGTACATTATCTTCATGTAACTTCAACGGTTTAGGCAACGCACGTGAAGACAGCTCTCAGAGCTCAGAATTTTTGCCGACTTAGTTGATACTGTTCATTATATTATGGCAACATTACACAAAATCTTTATAAATTGTAGCCTATGTGTTATTCTGATGTATAAACGATATTACTGTAAATTTTCATCCAAATCCGTTCAGTTGTTTTTGCGTGAAAGAGTAACAAACATCCATCCATACATACATCTTCACAAACATTCGCATTTATAATATTAGTAGGATAGGATGTAAAAGTGTATATATTACGCTTATTGCGTTCATACAGACGGACAAGACGAAAAGGCGACTTCATTTCTTAATAATAGACTAGCAGCGGAATATCCACATGTTCATCATCAACCCACACATACCCTGACCCACTGCTGGGCACGGACCTCTTCTCAGTATGAGAAGGGGCCCGTGCCGACGGAGATTTTCAGGGGCTAATAAAAACACAAAAACAATTTAAAGCCATACGACATATTATTGTGATTAACAATTTACATGAAATAATGTATCTGTTTTCAACTAAGAGCTTATAATATTGTGTGAAATTCTTAGAATTAATAATATTTTTTAGAATTAATCGCTAGAATTATCACATGTATCTAATTACTTAATTTCGGAGTTAAATTACACATTGCAGATTCAATTTTGATTGGATCATAAGTTCAGAGAATAACCTACCTAAAGTCAAAACCAATGTTATCAAATTGCGCTCAAGAAATATCGTCATCATCATCATCATCGGCCCTGCACATAAACTGTCCCGCTGCTGGTTACTGGTAATCTTCTTAATATGAGAAGGATAAGGGCATAGTTTACCATGCGGGGCAAGTGCGGGTCGGCAGACTTCACGTGTCTTTCGAGAACATTATGGAGTCTTTCGAGAATATTATAACAACTTTCAGACATGCAGGTTTCCTCACGATGTTTTCTTCCACCGTTTAGCAAGCGGTAATTAACAATTAAATACGCACATAATTTTGAATAGTCATTGGTGCGCGCCATGGATTCGAACCTGAGACCGTCTGAGACATATGAACCATAATATTGGCGATTCAAAAGAGTGGCCACGAGTTTTATTTCCCGTTCTTTCTCGTGTTCTACCTATTGCTTTGCAGTAAATGTAAATGTAGAAACATTAAGTAATTCCATTTAAAAAATTGACGTTCATAAGCGTCATCTTGTGACCTAGATGAATAAACGATTATGACATTAACTTCTGCGTAGCAGTCCGTCGGTCTCTCCGCTAGGCTATCGCTGCTACTCAAGAAATATACATACAATATGACATGTATAACTTGTGGTCCTTGTGGAGAATGGATAGACAACAGTCATTATCATCACCATCATCATCGTCTTAGCGTTATCCCGGTAGCATCCAAGACTTACACGCTGTGGAGCCCGGGGTCCACTTACTGGTCTAACGAGATATGACTGAGTATCAGAATATGTCTTTCCACGGATAGATAGACAAATGTCGTCATTTTCTTTTAACTTTTCAGGTATCCATTCAGTCTGGGTATTGTACAATAATAGATACCGTTTTGACAGGTCGCAGTCTCATTCAACTATAAATTTCACAACATTAATAATAATTCAACTGGACCGCGACCTCAGTTCCAATCAAGCGATAACTATAACCATGTTAAAAAAACCAACCAACCAGTAAAAAAAGAATAGTAGGTAAGCTAAGGCCGATCGGCGAGTTGAATGCCTACTCTTGCGTCCTACCTACGCGCGGCGCATCCCGTACTGAGGCCGCGGGCGCGCCGCGCCGGGCCGCGCTCGTCTATGAGAGTGTGCGTGAAAAGTCCGTGCGAACACGGCGCCGGCGACTCACGCGTACATTCAAACCGGCGCGGCGGCCGATCTGTATGAAGCTATCCTACTATTCTTTTTGTACTATGCTATAACTGACTGAATCATATTTAATATTCACTGATCAGCAACATTAGAAAATAAAAAAAATATGGATATTAACTAAAGTACGTGTAAATTTTAGATATTCGTTTTTACGAAAAAATACTGAACTGAATTTGATGAAACTTTGCAGCAATATAGACTAACGTCAAAATAACACAATAGCACCTTTTGTACCTTTAGCCGATACCCACACGAAGGGAGCCGCAGCAAGAATCTAGTTATTTCTATTTAAAATAAATATTTATTTATTTATTATTATTATATTATTTCAAAACTCCACCTTGAAATTAAGAATTCACGGTTTTATGTGAAAAATAAAATGATATGCGATCTAATCTCAAACGTCTAATCCATTCGGTTGTAGTCACGCGTAATAGCAAGCTTTATAAAAGTTTTCACTTAATTTACTTATTTTATACAAATACGTGCTTTTCTTTGAATTGCTATCAGACTCAAAGCGAAGACATTTGCTTTTGTGATACCAGTTCTGAAGAATAAATAGAATATTTATTTTAAACAAATTGCATTACTATTTGCAGTACTTACTCAGCTCTTCGTAGATGTCTTATTTACTCGCTTTCAACCTACTTAAAAAAAGAGGGTTCTCAATTCAGTTTTATGTGTTTGTTATCTCAGAACTTCGTAATTTGTTCACTAGTTATGATTTTTTAAGGATATACTTTTTATTTCAAGTTCTCATTCAAGTTTGAGAAATCTTTGAAGTCTGATATTTAGGGGACCGTTGAAACCTATTGTTAAAATTTCATTATGTTGAGTGAATTTAATACGGTAAGTCTCCATATACCACGTAATTAAACTGCATTATAGCGCAATGATGCTTGTGGTTACTGAAAATATCAGTATTTAAAGTGACAGCAGATGGCGATGTTTTCACAAAAATGTCGCATTAATGAGACCGTTCATATGGTTAGTTCCATCCACTGTCACGACAAGAAATTGATTGTTTTTGCTTCAAACGCAATTTGCGTGTTATATATACCTATTTTCTCTATAAAACAATGAATTGAGTAGTTCCTACAGCTTATTATCAAATTCTTAGGATAACTCAATACGATTCTGTGAAACAAAAATCCGGGTTAAAGAATTAAGGTAGGTATACCAAATTCGTTCGAAAATCTTAGCATTATTTATTGATGATATCCTAATGTTTACGCCGTAACGTGAGTGACACAAATCTTTGGATGGCTTATCTTAAAATCCACGGTAATACGGATGGCTTCGCAATATTTCGGAGTGTTCTTATTTACAGCATTTGTTAATATAACGTACATGTTCACTCGTAGAAATAATACGTAGCAGAAATAGTAGGTATTTTGTTAAAGAGACCGGCTCTTCAGCAAAATACTAGTTGTACTGCGCAGATGCACTTATTTTGCTTTCCTGATAATTCGCTAAAAGCCTATGGTCATCATTGCAGTTATCTTAATACTATATTATCTTACTGACTGACTGACAGACACGCTACAGCCGAAACTATTGGGCCCAGGAAGCTGAAATTTGGCATGTATGTTCCTTGGGGACCGTAGGATTTCCCGAAATTCCCACGGGATGGGCCAAAACGGGTACATTTAAAAATAATGCAGACGTAGCTGCTGGTGTCCTCTAGTACTATATAAGTTTGTGTTAGTGCTGTTGGTCCCACGTATTCATTTTTCGCAAAAAATATAATTTTTAGAACAACGAGTAGTGGGATAGCTCAGATTTCTCCATAAATCCCTACTGTATTCGTTTGTCCGGTGACCAGGGCATTGCTGTACAAAATAATTGAAAATTTAGTAGTAAACATAGTCGTTCTTAAACTGAAAGAGACAGACTACCTACTATTTGGTTTATGCGTCGCCGACGCCCTGCGATTTACTTACGTTGGCGAAGCCCCTGCTGAACATGAAATTCATGTGAGACAACAAGCATTTGCGATTATTCGCGACGTTACTATACAACATTGATATCGGAGATATGTAGCCTTATGTACGACGGGGCTGAGTATGGCATCACAAGACGTCAACAACTATAATAACAAAAAGTGAGATGATCGCTTCCAATGCTAGTACAATCAAGAGTTTAATACTACGAATAGCAAACGCCTCAGCCATTCTGATCCAATCCATTTGAAAATATATGTGTGTGCCAACATTACTCTTAATATAAAACTCTACCTATGACCAAACAATGACTTGCAGCAAATCTCTCCATTCTATGTACACTACTATTCTATACACATGTAACATAATTATATCACCTTCGTATTCTCATAGTGATCATAGTAATATGATCATAATAGCCAACTAATATGTATGTATATAATCCTTTATGGAACTGAAATTTATTCGGAACATTTCTATTGTTACAGTGTACCCAGAGCTTTCAAGCTGCAGACGCTTTTGTTGTAATCGATTACCATTTCGTTCAGTTTTGTGCGGTAGTACGGTACGGTAGTACGGTTGAGGTGGTTGCCTGGCTTTTAGATATTGGTAAGTAAAGGTTATCATGGACTCGACTCTTTACAGACTTTACTTATTTTTAATAACGAGAAAATCTCATTCAATCGTCATATGACAGAGTTCTAGTGTTTTACAAGAATATTCGTAATTCGTTAGTTATTGGGACGCAGCACTGAATGATTTTTTTTTTCTATATTTGATCCCTGTGGGAAGAACCGTCGTAGGACAAAATACAGCTTTAATATCATCAAAAGCTTAGGCTTAATATTACACAGTCAACCACTAACATATCGACTGTGAACTGGCAATCGCGTTGTATACATTATTTACAAAGCTATACATTTATAATTTTTAAAAATTTGAACAAAAGCACCAACATTATATTTTACAGTTCACTCTTAACTACTCAGACAATTAACGTGAACTTCAACATAATAGTGGCCAACGTTGCAGATATCGTAAATTTCAACTGCAAAAATCGTAACTAACAAAACTAGTGCTTTTTTGCTTTATGCACCTAAAAGCTGCTCTTATTGCTGACTGTACATCGTTAAAAAAGAGCATTTTATGTGTACCGTTAAAGCGGATAGTTTTGTCAAGTCAGCGTACTTTGCGAAACCCTTTCGTTTTATGGGACATTAAGCACAGAAAAGCTGGCAAATTGTCGTTACGAGTGCCTCCTATTAACATACCTATTTAGAGAGCCCATTGTATGCAGACGTATGTATCTTATTGTAAAGACAAATTAGATGCATGGATGATTTAGTGATTTAAGTAACCAACCCGCAATTTTCGACACCATAACTTATGTGAAGTTTGTGGTAGACGCAGCCGCTCATTGTAGCGCGAGGCCGCAGTATCTAAGTTTATCAAGTACACCGGTGTATAAGTAGTATTTATTTATTTTGAGGCACTCAACGTTATACATGCTTAAAATCTGTTTAATAATTTGTATATTTTGTTTGGAGAAATTTCAATTCATCAACATACCTATCAACATGATTGAAATTGCGAAAATCTAAAAATGATCATGTTAATATGTTGTATTTCTAGAGAGCATCTACTGTCGAACCTCGCCGAGCTATACGATATATCAAGGACATAATTTTAAGGATGACTCCTTATAATAACTGCTATGGATCTTCGTGGCAACTGGGACTTTGTGGGGTAAAACTTTTTACCTTTTTGGTCATGCTTTTAACCTACCAATCAACTTAATATCATCTCTTCCTGACATCATCACCTTTTTTTTGCCACAACGCTTCTTCATTACTTGAAATGTCTATCTAGACCTGACTGTTTAATGCAATCATATTTATATCCATAGCATACAATTTCGCAACCAGGTTTTCCCTAAAACTTCCTCACTAGCACTTAGCCAAGGTTACTTAGTTACGCAGTGCCGCTGCAGCGCAATAGCACGCTGTTGACAAACTTGTGCATATTTGATATGCAAAAGTTTCTCAGCAGCAACTTCATTGGCCTAACCTTCAGAAACCACACCATACATATATTGTAGTCTTTGAACCACACCTCATTTGACGCTCAATAGGCGTAAAGGAAGTTGCAATGGTTGATACGATCAATAGATACCTACATTCTGGACTAAATCGATACTAATATTATAAAGCGAAAGTTTAATTGTATGTTTGTCTTGTTTTCACGTCGGAAACGAAGCGCTGTAGTGGTATTATTGTTATTGTGTGGTGTTATATTAGTATTGCGTGCGGAGATAACCAAGAGGCTAGAGAATTATATAGGCTACTTTCTACCACGATAAGACATGCCGCAACAACCGTCTTCTACGAGGGCGGACCGCAAATTTCAAATTAATAGTATATACTTTGTTGCATATAAATAGGTCTGTGTGGTGACGGATTAAAAATACGGAATGTCACCACCCCATATCATCCCATGGGTGTCGTAAGAGCCGACAGAGGGAGCATATTATGCAGAGAACACCACTGTAAGAGAAGGAAAACTTGATACAAACCCTATAACAGCCCGTTTGGCCAGCGTGGTATAGTAGGCCAATTCCTCCTTTTAAAGGAGAGGCCTAGTCCAGCAGTGGACTGTTAAAGGCTGATGATGATGATGATGATATAAATAGGTGGAGAATATACTCCGCGTAACGTTAGAGTGAAAATGAAGTTTCGTCGAGCAAATATCGCCGCGTTATATGTCTCTATATTTCAAAGTAAATAGCGAAGCGTTGTCTGTCGTGAGCACGGCGGGCATGGAGGTACAAGATCAAAACTAATTTGACAACACTGGTTGGTGCGGCAGGGTAGAGGACTATCATTATCTGAAATTGTATGAAGATTGAAATGAGAAACTAGGACAGTTTATGACGAGGCCACTTGTCAAGCGAGAAACTTTTAAACACTCGCGTTGCATGTTTAAGAATATATATATAGACGGGAATTAACGCGAACATGCAAATTAGGTATTTACATACCTTATTTTGCTTGACGTTTCGAGACGGTTGCACGTCCCGTGGTCGCAAGCTGACTGGTGTGGCGATGTCACGTCTCCGAGTGCGAGGTAGAAGATTCTATTTCTACCCCCGGGTCGTTGATATTCGAAGTACCGGCGCAAAACACAACACAACTTGTCAAGCGTCAATGTCAGTTGCCTTTGTATATACATATACAGGGTGTCACAAGACCCATCACCAAGCCGAAGTCTACTAGTTGTGGACATCATGCCGAGTCATACTAACCAAAAATAATAGCTGGGAAACGAATATTTTTTTAAGTATTTTCATTTTTTAAACCGCAATTAAAAGCGCGCGCGTGCAATGCTCGAAATACCTACTTATCCATGTGGTCATAGGGCATCTAAAGAACATATTAGCGGGGTAAATGCATCGATTTTGTACCTAATTAGAAAAAATCCATACTAACTTTGAGCCTCAATATCTCCTGAACCAGTAATTTCCCAGGTATGGTGCCGAAGTAAAAAATGCTCGTAGTGATGGCTACAACATGGGATTTCAGTTTTCGTTAAGGGTCTTTTTACACCCTGTATATATCTTCCTCTATACTGCACAAAACATGATGTCTTACTTAGTCAGCGTTGAACTGGACGAGTGTCCCAAAATTCGGAACCTACCTTGCACAGGCCTTCTATCTTCCTCACAAGCCAGGGCTGTAGGCGTGTGCAGGCGATGTGGACGAAGTAGTACTACTTCGTCCACACACTTCGTTATAAGGTGGTGAGTTCGGGAGATGAAGGAAACGACTATATGTATAGCTCTTGTAGGTAATAACATTTATTACTGATCTAAGATATATGCGAATACATATTATATAGATTGTATCAATACTTATCTATAGGGTATACATACGATGGGCTAGTACACATTGTACACACACACTACAACATATTGTCAGAATAATGTTTGCCAGCCGGGATCCCACGCCAAATACCATGTGCACTTGTACGAGCTCCGTGTACTGGCTATAGTCGGTCCGACACTATACACGGTGTCAATGACAATAACATGTTCGACCAAAGCTTTCAATACACTCGACTGATATACATAGAGACAAAGGGCTTCGTATAACGTATTTATATGTAGCAATAAAACGAATAGCTTTGACGTGTCAGCATACTTGGCAAGAACCTTTAGTTTTATGGGACATTAAGGACATTAAAACAGCAATATCCGAGTTACGAGGGTCACACAAAGTTTAAATAAATCAAAACCTTAATAAACTAGGGAACTGTTGATATGTTTACTGTTTGACATACATATAATGAGACCAGACTTGCCCTTTGTATTAAGTTTATTACTTGGTTGCCTATTATGGCAATCTGTGGTATCAAATTAGATGTCTATGTGTGACTGGTCCTAAGCTCTCATCATATCATTATTAAATATTGTTATGGTACACTTTGAATTTCTACACATTTAATCATTCTCCTAGCGTTATCCCAGTTGCATCCAGGGGTCCGCATACTAGTCTAACCGGATTTGACTCAATATTAGCCTTTACACAAAGTGACGGCCATCTGACCTCCGCAAACCAAAGGGAATCTTGCCAACTCTTGGTTTAGTGTGTCAAAGATCTTCATGACAGCCGGGACCGACAACTTAAAGAGTTCTCCGAGGCAAGCGATAATTAACTATTGAATTCAGTCAGGGGTAAGCGTCAAAGGTGTACGCCACGGAATCGAACTCGGTACCCTCTGCATAGCAGACTGTTGGTAGGTACCAAAACGACGCTATCCCTGCCGCCTATACATATTATAGTGAAAGAATTAAAGGACAATTTACACCAATATTTTCTAGAACTGCTTCTGAAAGGGAAACATACTAAAAATACGGTTCATTGAAATACGAAAATAATAAATTCTTTGTTTCTGAATGCCAACATTCATACCATAATTATTAATATAGAGCTAAGTCTGACGTGTAGGTCATTTGATTGTAGCATACTTCGTTTCAAAAATATTAGTTGGAATGCGACGATACAACGAAACAAAAACGTTTTGTATTGCCGAAACTGGTGATACGTAAATTTTTCTACCTTTGATTTCTCTATTTTTACTCTGAAAATTTCGGAATAAACGTACGTTTGACGAAATATGGGGAATATTCACGTCAAAAGAAATCAGTCAAGTATGATGCTGTAAATTTAGCTACAATTTTTACAGCAGCTTTTAAGAGCTCTCTTAGCTTTAGGAATTTTATTCCAAAGAGCATTACATGCAAATTTTCAAGTTCTTTGCCCGTGTTCAGTCAAAGTATATTACTAACATTTTCAAAAAAAAGCCTGAATACGATATAGTAATGTATAAATTTAAAGTCGTTAAGTGTAATCGGTCTGCTGACCAAGATAAATTTACTTTTTTGTAACATACATCCACCTTTACCTTTACCTACCTTTATTACACATACTTTAGAGTAGGCAGCGATGGCCTAGTGGAGATACCAACGGATAACCATGCAGAGGGTATCGGGTTCAAATCCACGGCGCGCACCAATGACTTTTCGAAGTTAAGTGCGTATTAAATTGTTAATTATTGCTTGCTCCGTGCCTCGGAGAGCACGTTAAACCGTCGGTCCCTGCTGTCATGAAGATCTTTGACAGTAATTACGGGGAGTCAGTACCCTCAAATAAACTGATACTGGTCTAAACCATGGAATATCGCTATCCCTTTGGGTTGCAAAGGTCAGACGGCAGTCGCTCTGTGGAAAAGATGATATTCAGTCATATCTGGTTAGACTAGTAAGCGGACTCTGGGCTCCAAGGCGTGTAAGTCTTGGATGCAAACCGGGATAACGCTAGGGCGATGATGATGATTACACATACTTTAGAGTACATCCGTGAACATGGCGCTTGCAACAGTGAGTGATATATTATAATGATAGATTTTCTCAGCTGATAGATTTTCTCTGTGGGATATTAGTTTAAAAAAAGTTTTAGTACTGATGAAAATTGCTAGCATCGTTTCTGACTCAACGTTTTTGAAATGTTCAACCAGTTTACATCTAGTATACCTCATCGATATAAGGTTATTCACCACCAAAACAATTAAAAAACGATTACGAATTAGTAGTTATTGTAATATTACAATAACTAGCTTGTTTCAAACGGCACTCTTAGGTATAACCTATGAGTAATTACAATCTTGTTCATCATTGGAGCGCAAATACAGAATAATCAATAACAAATATCAAAGCACACTGGTATTCCGAATACATACCCGTAATTTACATCTTCCTCCGTCTAAGGCCAGGAATTATAAAAATTTCATAACGCATAACGTCACGCCTTTTGTCCCCGAAGGGGTAGGCAGAGGTGTTTTACACACCCACTTCGACAGTTATGTTTCGGTCCCAATGTAATAGAGGGCGAGCCTATTGCCGTCTACCGGGCACATTGTTAAGCGAAAATCAACATTTTTAATACACACATAACTTCGAAAAGTCAGCGGTGTGTGCCCGATGTAACTGTGAATCGAACCCGAGACTATCGTCTCGGCAGTCCGTTACGTAAACGACTGAGCTATCGCCGCTTCAAATGCAATTACGGAAATCTATTGAATGATTTCCACGCATTTCAATTCTGGTGCCTCGTATGCAGAATATTCATTTCTGAGAACCGAGCTTCTGAGGAGATTTCAATTATAAAAGCCAATAAATTTATAATATCTACGAATTGATTTCCACTTAACTGCATACTTAACATAACCTACGTTACCTAAGATAAGATCGGAAAATGAACTAAAACTATTAATTTTGTGAATTCCTAGGTGTTCCCTTAAAAGCCAAAGAAAATCAAGTTTTTGGTATCTAATAATTCGAAATTAATTACTGCTTTCTCTGTTATCAACAACAAATGAAACCTTAAAATAAAATTATATATTTACCATTATAATTTTGCACTTAAGGCGTGTTAATTGTGCCTTTGTGTAAATATTTGAGTATAATTTATAAGTATAAGCAAGTTCATCAAACTGCCTTCGACTTTTTGTTACAAGTACACACAATTACATGAAGTAAATGAATTAATGTTTAATTAAGAAATAAATGCCGTGTGGTTGACGGCATAGAATACAAGTGTCACCACCCCCTATCTTCCCGTGGGTGTCGTAAGAGGCGACTAAGGGATAACACGATGAATACCATCTTTGTGTAGAGACGGAAAACTCGACATCAAACCCTATACGACTGCCTCGTTGGTATCGCGGCATAAATGTGCGCGTGGGATCGGGAGGTCCCGGGTTCGATTCCTGGGTCGGGCAGTGTTATTGGGTTTTTCAGTCACGAAATTCTCAGTAGCCACACGGAGTCTGGAAATGTGCCCGGTACGGCAATAGGCTCGCCCCTTATTACGTGGGACTAAAGTATATCTGGCGAAAAGTGGGTGTAGAAAGACACCTCTGCCTACACCTTCGGGGATAAAAGGCGTGACGTTATATTATTATATTATTATGTAAGAAATAAATAACAATTTGTTATTTAAACAAACTGCCACTGCTGTTGATATGGCTTTATATTTTCGCATCACTACGTCTTGTGACTTGTGTAACATTATTGTCAGTAGTAGACTTGTAACTTAAAGGCAGCGATAGCCGAGTGGAGATACCAACAGATTGCCATGCAGAGGGTATCGGGTTCGAATCCACTACGCGCACCAATGACTTTTCGGAGTTATGTGCGTATTGAATTGTTAATTATCGTTTGTCCCGTGCCTCGGAAAACACGTTAAGCCGTCGGTCCCGGTTGTCATGAAGATCTTTGACAGTCGTTACAGGGCGTCAGTACCTTCTAAATAAACTGACACTGGTCTAAACCATGGAATATCGCTATCCCTTCGGGTTGTGGCGATCAGACATGCAGTCGCTCTGTGGAAAAGCTAATATTCAGCCAAATCCGGCTAGTAAACGGACCCCAGATTGAAACCGGGATAACGATAAGAAATTAATGAGTAGAATTGTAATTTAAATCTGGAATACACGGTGCGCAAATCAAACTGGCATGGTACATATGGTAGATGGCACAGTATGGTTGCTAGTTACAGGATTTATTCCCACCTCAGTACAAAAATTGTGTAAACTACGTACATTTCTTCTGAGTTTGGGTATTCTTTGCTTATCGCAAAATTCAAAGTCTGTATTCAATTCACTTAAACTAAGAGAATAACATCCACGAAGTAAATATAAAGACTCCGTGGTAACAACACCTATGAATGTATTTATTTTTTACAGTCTTCATATAATAGCAAACCTTAGTGCAGAAATTCGCGTGAAGTATGTAAAGTGCAGAAATTAATGGTCTTAGGTCTTTATACATCCCCCCGTTGGATCTTCACCTTGTCTCCTTGTTTGAGGTACACCCACGGTGAAGCTAAGCGGGGTCCCGGGAGGGGACGCTCAACGTGGGCTTGCGTGAGGCCTGCGTAGAATGCGTCCCAAGGTGCGGGTGCGGGGGACAGTTCTGTCTGTCCCTCGCAGTCGGGTGCGGTCGCGGGAGGAGAGGCGTGTCGGTGTTGCGTTGCCCCGCGCCCTATCTCCCGCGACCAAATGGGGGCGCACCATCGTTGCGTCGGGGTGGGGCCGCAGAGGAAGAGGAGATACGGTGTTGCATTGCCGTCCTCCCTATCCTCTGCGGCCGCTGGGTGTTTTGGCGACGGAGCCCAACACCTTCACCCGCCGCCAAGGGGGTTTCGTTCGGGACCCGCCTGACCATCTGGCGGGCCAATACCCGTAGTAGGAATCGTACCATTACCTTATTATAATAATAATTAATTCTGAAACCAATACTTACTTTCAGTGATATATTTTATTTTTAAAATTGAATTGTATCCTGAAGGCATTTTCTGCTATTTGTTTAATGCAGATTATCGTAGCGAATGTGTTCAAGAGACATGAAAATGAAATAATAAATGTAGCAACTCTGATGTTGGAGTTTTAAGACCTGCTGAACTACACACAAAAACCCAAGACTGACGACTTCCAAAGCACGATAGCGCTCTAATGTTAATGCGAATATGTGATTAAAATACGAACAATACATTTTTAGGATACAATATAAAACTTATTCCCTCTCCTCCCTGTATATAAAAGCCTGAATACGAACACAATATGCCAGAGGCGTGACTGTGATATAGGTTCGATCTCTAGGTTTACAGACCCGTTGCTGATAGAGAACAAAGAATGTTTTTGACATTAGTTTCAGTATTATTTTGCGCGAGGATGGCGATGGATTTCAAATGGTGTTTGTTTCGCTTTCACTGGTAATGGTTGTTTTTCGAGGCCCACATAATGTAAATTTGCATGTAAAGTACAGTTAGCATTTATTGTTACATCACAAGAAGCGTTCAATTTGCAAGTTGGTACACAGTAGGTGGCACTCGGCAAGTAAGTGATTCAGAAATGGTATTGCTGACTGATAGCCCTCAAGGTATCATGTAAACTAATGAACATAAGATTAGCTATAATATAATTATATTGTTTGCTAAACAGTAAAAAAAATGTCGTGATAACCGGTGTGTCGGCGAGTTATCCATGCTGTTCTCGAAAGACATGTGAAGTCTAACCAACCTGCACTTATTTGTATTCGGAAATTATGATTTTTGGCTTTTATGATAAGTATTACATAACAGATATCGGCACATTTATCGAATTAAATAATTATGAAGAGGTTAGGTATTTCATGTAAAAATTATATCATATACTCGAAATACTCATGTATGTAGAAATGTCGCAGGCAAATCGTTTAATACGGCATTACACAAACGGCGTCGTTTGTATTTTGCCGCGGTTTGTAAAATAGTCGCATAGTAGTCTAAGAAAAAAAAGCACGTAGAAAAGCTAGCAAGTTAGGTATATTGTTACGTTTTCTTATGACCTTGCAGCCAAAAATAAGAGCCCTGGAGCGGGGCTCCGTCAAGATAGCTTATTAGACTCATCATCCTCTTAGCGTTATCCCAGTTTAAATCTGGGGTCCGCTTTCTAGTCTAACCGGATTTGGCTGAATATTACCTTTTCCACGGAGCGACTGCCTGTCTGCCCTCCGCAACCCGAAGGGATAGCGATATTCCATGGTTTAGACTAGTGTCAGTTTATTTAGAAGGTACTGACGCCCTGTAACGACTGTCAAAGATCTTCATGACAACCGGGACCGACGGCTTAACGTGCTCTCCGAGGCACGGGACAAGCGATAATTAACAATTCATTAAGATAGCTTATTAGACTAATAAGGCTAAATTATTTAATGCTAATTGTTGAATGTCGAGGTCATAATGAGTGATCGGGTCATAATGATTGATAAGGACGACGCTGTTTGTAATAGTCCGAATCATACTAATTGCCTGCAACATAAGTAGGTACAATAAAAGTTCGAATTAAAATCGGATTCATTATTTCCAAAAATAGCAAGTTCAAATGTATAATTAATGGATCAAATAGTCAATAAAATTATTCATTAAAATAATTGATATAAATATTTATTTTAAATGAAATAGGTATATCGAAATATAATTGTATGAAATATAATACAGACATTTCTGACCACTTAGCAATCACTGAATTTCTACAGACTGTCTCGGCTACACAATACAGTATTTCAAATAATATATTGGCATTCAACGTCCCCTTATGAATATAGCAAGCGATAAAAATCATAACAGTGAAATTTACTATGGCAAAACACTTTCTTGAATGAGAATCTAGTATGACATTTTGCCAAATATCGGCAAAAAGTATAGTGAAATACTACATGAAGCTGATGAGCTAGGCCACCCTTGAACAGGTCAATGCCCAACATACTTTAGTGCTAAGCAGCGAAGTATACATATAATTCTTTCTAATATGTTTGGAGTTTCCAAAAACATTAGAAAGAATGTTTAGTCATGCTGCGCTTTTCTCAATCACGGCGTTTAGACCATCTTATTTTAAAGGTTCTTGTTCATAGCACGGTTTTGACACGGTACGGCGAGTACGCAACGCAGCTTTATTCAAAACTTCTTTTTTTTTAATATGTGTTATCAATCTTAGTTGAAGTTCCATCAAATAATACACCTTGATTTACCTCTATTTCTAAAGAAAAACTGCGAACCGTAGCCGTAACAGAAACGAATAATTTATGTGGCACCACACGTAACTATAGTTCAATAGTACTACAGAGACTATTTTATTAATTACTTTGTATTGACTACTACCATAATTCCGTTATTCGTGTTACGACCTGAGGCTAAGAGACATAGGTACCTACATATGTGTCACCGACAAGCATAAATGATTAAATACTATACAGGGATGAAATTACTATCTTCTTAATATATAAAATCCTTGCGTTACTGACTGACTGACAGACACGCTACAGCCGAAACTATTGGGCGCAGGAAGCTGAAATTTGGCATGTATGTTCCTTGGGGACCGTAGGGGTGCACAAAGAAGGGATTTCCCGAAATTCCCACGGGATCGGCCAAAACGGGTAAATTAAAAATAAATGCAGGCGTAGCTGCTGGCATCCTCTAGTATTTAATAAAGCCATAATTATTTCTAAGAAAACTATAGTTTGAGTGTTTGTGTATAAAGTTTTATTTATTATATCAAATTTTAAACATGACACACATTTTTTTTAACATGTTTAATTTGGCCATTGAGGGATCGGTGCAGATACTCATACTACAAAAACTTTTATTAACACCTACATGTTAATATAATTCAATGCTATTCAGTTGCTTAGTTATTTAATGTATTCTAAAAGATATTGTTTAGCCTATCAATTATTATTGATCTCAAGTTAAGTCAATGGCTTCACGATGAATTTATAACGAGTTAACTACAAACAAAACATAAAACTTTTATTATTTTATTTTATTATAGTACGCCTACGTACATTTGAATAAATCTATAAAACAAATATTCTATTGAAAGGTTAACATAATAATGAAAAGTGCCAAGTATAGCCTTTCGTTCAAAGCCCTTTCTATCTAATTAGCAATATTGAAAGGCTTCTAACTATGAACTATGAAATCATAACATTGATTTTGTATGGAATTTTTCGCTATTCGGCGTGTAGCGCTCGTCATAGCGTGACTAGACTAGATGTCCCACTACGATGGGTGACCGCTTTGCGGCATTTATATCAGACAAGGTATTGTGTTTAGCAGACCATGTTGAGCCATCGGTACTTCTTCTTCCTTCAAGAATCGATAGGCCGTGACGGAGGCCTTCGATCCGGTTTTAAAGTCTAACACTAGAGCCCGTCACAAATCGTTTGAAAAAGAAAGCTATTTGACATTGCTTACGCGATTTAAAATAACTAAAAACTTATATTAGAAAGATAAGAAAAGCGGCCCGTGTGAGTTCGCTCAGTGAGCGAAAACAAATCTACTACATCAGACAGTGCACAGAGCGTCCGCATTGCCCTCGTGAGCGGTGCGCGCTGCAGCAGGTTGGTGCGCGCTCGCGCCACCGACAACAGCGGCGGTCGTCGCCACCGCTAGAAGGTAACCCATCCGGAACACGCAGCCCGATTGTACGCATTACGCCTGGGTTGTGCACTTTGCCACGTATAATTTTAAAAAGATAGGTAGTAAGAGCTACCTCTCTTCTTACCTCCAGTTTGTGGTATCCTACCATGCCTAACACAAACAGAGTCGGGTACAAAAGTGGATATCCTGGATACACCCCATACTGCTTAGAATATAAAAATCTCATAAATTTATTCTGGATGCGTTCTAACCACATACCACCTTTCTAACATTAATGAATATTTTGCTTCTTGCAGTGACCATATTGCAGAATTATGTTTTAAATGGACCTTAACCAGTGCCTCGTACAATGCCCTCAGTGACCCAGCGTTTGTAAACTGATTAGCTTAAGATCTTTGACATTCATTATAGGAAGTGATTAAAACTGACACTAGTCTAAGCCATGGAATATCGCTATCCCTTCGGGTTGCGGAGGTCAGACAAGCAGTCGCTCTGTGGAAAAGCCAAATCCGGTTAGACAAGTAATCAAGTAAGCGGACCTCGGGTTGAAAATGGGATAACGCTAGGAGGTTGACGATGATAAATAAACGGTTGGCTGTATTGTTAGGGATATGTGTATTCAAAATTGTGTATATTGAACTTAAAAGGCCTCTGCGTCTGCAAAGCTAAATGATCGATGAGTCGTGGAACGCACACTTCAAATCAAATTCAGTGATTAATTGGCCTTTTAGTGCAAAGTTCAGATTGGTTTCAATTACTCAATATAATTAAATGTTTACTCAAGCCTAAATATAGAGTAAAAAGGTCAAGTACATTTGACGACACGTATGGCGTAATAGTACATGTTTACTGCTCCCCTCCTAGTTTGCCGCGTGTATTAGATTCGATTTTTACTCGGGACGATACTTTTTGTGATTTACTAATAGTTATTCCGATTCTGAGTATCCATTGCAGATTAAATAATAAACAATAAAAAATTAACACAAGAAACTTCTACAAGAGCGTCATCTCATCCACTAAGAATTGATTTTGGTTGATGATGTGAGGCCTACGGAAACCACCGCGGTGTTCCAGGTACACCGAGAGAAGGCAGGGCCTTCTCTTACCGCTGAATTTGGGATGACTGTCAGTCATTCCGTGACCACGGCTGGTGTAACCCATGCCGAAACGTCGGGGCAAATAGAAAGTTATTTCATCTTTCTTTTCGTTTAGTTAACACGATTCAGACCCGTTACATAATCATTAGTATGTGTACAAATCGGGGTAGTTTAAAAATGTGTTTGACACGTATCCCGAAGCACTAAATCTATGGATAGATCCAATATTGAATCCGGCCGTTAGTGGCTAGGTCACGCGAATTTACCAGTGCGTGTATTATGAATGCGCGACCACGCCCGTAGTTTATATAGTACTAGAGGACGCCCGCAGCTATGCCCGCATATTATTTTATTTTACCCGTTTTGCCCGATTCCGTTTGAATTTCGGGAAATCCCTTCTTAGTGCACCCCTACGGTCCCCAAGGAACATACATGTCAAATTTCTGCTTACTGCGTCTAATAGTTAAGGCTGTAGCTTGTCTGTCAGTCAGTCAGTAACGCAAGGATTTTATATATAGGTACAGAAGATTACCAGTAGTTTGTTCTACTTCTTTTTTTGCAACACGATAAGTACCTTACAGACATTTATTTGCAATCAAAATTATACTAACTATTGCTACTATGTGACTATTAACACATAAAATAAAAAATTTTTTTTTCATTTGCTCTCCTTTTTTTAACATTTGATATTTTACAAACTTTGAATCAATATTTTATCTCTTGCCAACAGCACTTCGTTTCATCGAAGAGACTAAAGAGTGTACGCAAACTACACTATATTGCCTGTCAGCGAGCCTTTGTAAGCACAGATATTGGGCAATATGCCTTTGCCAGGGTACTGCACATTTAGTAGTAAAATTTTGAACCTTTACCTTGACCCATAATGATATATTGAGTTAGTTATCCGTCAACACAAAAGAGAATGGGCAAAAAGTTATGGAACGTGGTACCCGCTCCAATAATCATCATTAATATATCATTGAAAAGACATTTTGATGCAGAAAAACGTCTACCATGGCGCCTGTCCCTATTTACGTTTGGAAAGCAGTTATCTCACTAAGTTTTATAAAAGAGAATTTACTACAAACTACTTATATTAGTAAAATAAAACTTATTTATACGATGATATAACACACTTAGGATTCTATTATTTAAAGAAGTAAGTTTTCTTCAAATAAAAATCATATATTTTAGCCACAGATGAGAGAATTAGTCTCAGATAGAGCGCATTCGTTCAACTAAGTGTGGCACGTTGACAGCTATGTGTGCGTGACCTTTGGCGACTGGCACTGTACGGACACGCGCGTCTATGTGTGTGTAAAGTTGCCAGATTATGAATAATCTCCCAGTATTTTGCATATAGTTATGTAATAAGAATATTACTTTAATTCTTCAAAACCGCAAATGAATATAAGAATATATTCATTTGCGGTTTTGAAGAATTTACCATGGATTTTATTAATGCTTTTATAAATACATTTCTTAAATGTAGGTACCGAGTTAAGTTTTAACTACTTCTTAAATCTGTATATATAAAATCCTTGCGTTACTGACTGACTGACAGATAAGCTACAGCCGAAACTACTCGGCGCATGAAGCTGAAATTTAGCATGTATGTTTCTTGGGAACCGTAGGGGTGCACTAAGGCGGGATTTTTCGAAATTCCCACGGGATCGGGCAAAACGAAAAATAAGAAAATATGTGCGTGCGAAGCCGCTGGCGTCGATTAGTTGAGAAATAAATAGTATGTATGTACACACGGCACCAAGTCAAGCTAAACAGTTGTTGTACGATTTTGATACTTATTCCCTACGCCATAAGTATGTATGTAGGTACACACGGCGCCAAGTCAAGCTAAACAGTTGCTGTACGATTTTGATACTTATTCCCTACGCCATAAGTATGTATGTACACACGGCGCCAAGTCAAGCTAAACAGTTGCTGTACGATTTTGATACTTATTCCCTACGCCATAAGTATGTATGTACACACGGCGCCAAGTCAAGCTACACAGTTGCTGTACGATTTTGATACTTATTCCCTAAGCCATAAGTATGTATGTACACACGGCACCAAGTCAAGCTAAACAGTTGCTGTACGATTTTGATACTTATTCCCTACGCCATTAGTATGTATGTATACAGGGCGCCAAGTCAAGCTAAACAGATGCTGTACGATTTTGATACTTATTCCCTACGCCATAAGTATGTATGTACACACGGCGCCAAGTCAAGCTAAACATTTGCTGTACGATTTTGATACTTATTCTTTACGCCATAAGAACGGTGCAAAGGTCAAAGTGTATAAGCTTGACGAGTAGCAGGGTGTACACGAATATTTGGATCGTTTGGGGATCGAACTCGAAACAATATTATGTAAGGTATATACTAATGGAAATTGAAATTCTATTACTATATTTATGAGAAAGAAGATATATCTACAATATACTTTTATAATACGGTAATGTATTTTTCATTAACATGACAATCATTATCACATAATCAATTGACAAGTGCATTTTCCCTAATTCAGGCAGAACGGCGTCGACAAAAACTGGCAACACTTACATATTTCTTGCACAAATACGAATTTTATCGAAATTAAATTAGGAAACAGTCAAATTATCAATAGTTACCTGTGAAAAGATATTCCATTTTCCTGTTTTTGTTTTTAGGAACAACTTTTACAGTGTTTAAGAACGCAAGACGGCATTTTGAGAATTTAAAAGTTGAAGTGATCGTGACGCGTGAACTGTACGATGCGTCGTAGCGCACTGAGACGAGTTTGTATTCGCTTTTCAATTTTGTATTTGCTTTAGTGGCCGCACGCAACTGTGCCGTGCGTTCCATCTGATACTAATTCTCTCATCTATGATTTTAGCAATAAGTGAGTAGATTTAAAACATTACATATCGGTATCATCTATAACAGCATTGAGGAAAGATGCCGGAGCAGTAAATCCCGTATGCGTCGCATAGCCTAGGTACCATACGATGGACCCTATAATTATGTGCACAAGTGCCCATCGTATGTCACCCGGTTAAACATGTGCAATACTGTTGTTGGACAATATTATTTGCACTGTTGATCAATATATAACAAAAATATGTTTTTATACGGACATGTCGCGACTGGATTCGGAAGATGCCTGGCGTAGGCAAAAGCCAGGCATCTTCGTGTATGCCATAGTCTGGCAGATCTGCAAGTGCTCCCTCTCTGTACGTTTCAATTATATACAGACCATTTGATAAATGCTCGGCACAGTAAGTATGTACCTAGCGCTGGTAGAATTATATCCTCCTCCGTCATTGAAGGGAAGTTTTCTATCTGGCTCGCTTCGGTCCTCTGAAAATCTACTCTTCTGTGATTAAGCCGTTTCCTCTCTACATACATATGCAGAAGATTCGGGATATCTATTGTCTGCCTTATCATATTGACGAATTAGTCTGCGTGTACGCTATTCACGTATATATATCACAAGTCTTACGTAAAAGTGTTATTAATAGAATACATGAAACAGACAAATACATGAAACACGGAAATGCAGAAAATATTACCTTTTTCTTACATAGATAAGTGGTACCTAATATACTCGTATATTATTATGTATGTTTATCGCCGGGGTCACGGGACTGTCTAAACAGGTTACCGTGGCCCTGGAACGCAAAGGGAGACCGAAGGAACAGGGATTTTACTAGTTCGTAAGACTGTCGTTTATCTCCAAACGCAATCAGATTTGAGACTGGCAGCTATAAGTAGTAAATATTTTGAGACTGGCAAAAATTGTTAATATTGTGTATACTGTAAATATTGTTCCTCTTGGTAAGACCTTCTAAACGACACTACAAACATATCTTTTGGAGCCGGGTACCATTTTGCCCATCCTCCTTTGCGTGAAGGTTAATAAGACTGCGTGATACTTGTCATTTGTGTCCGCGGTGACCATCCATACACCTGCGCGTAGGCACGCATGAAGGGACGCGCGTAAACGCACGTTAGGTGCGCGTCACGGAAGTACTCTTATGGTTAAGTTTCAGACGGGTATTAACTTGATAGTAAGTGATCAGTTGATCACTGCCGCTCCATATACAATTAAAAAAAGAACGAAATTAAGCCCATCCATGCATCTACGCGTACGCATGAAGTCACGCGCGTAAACACTTGCATAGTCACGCTTTGGGTGTGCGTCGAAGGAGTACCCTTAGGGTTAAGTTTCAAGTGTAATGTGAAGGCATATCACAGATATAACTTTATATGTAAGCATCTAGGGACCGTTTTAACTGGCTGAAATTCCAATTTAAACAGAACACCGCTATGACCTATAGATTAGAGTCATGTAATACTTGCATAGTTGTAATGTTTTACGTTAAAGACCACGTGTCATAAGAATAAATCAAATACCTAGTTTATTATTAAATTATTAATTTAAAAATCAACATGTAACTTATTTTAGGGCACATAAAGTATACAAGTCAATGAACTCGAGGGAATAGTTTAAAGTTTTGAGCTCATGTGTTAAGCACTGTGATTAATGCTAAACGTTCTGTAACTTCTTAATCTGAAGCAACCAGTCTCTATCTAGGGTGGTTTCACATCGTCCGTATGTAAAGTTTATTACTGCCGTAACTGGGTATCGGCATTGTTTTAATGTGGAATGCACTACGCTATTGACCTTATGATAAAATCTCGCGGATTTCAGATGGAGCGGTACAATTCAAGGAACAGTAGAAACATAAGCGGTGTTATGGCCTGTCGTTCTAGTGAGTACTCTACTCTGACGCATTACTGGCCGGGACGGAATGGAACACGACTTATACATTGAAATCGCTTCTGCCGCCGCCCGCCGCTGCTCTTTGTGAACGTGCCGTTATAATATACCTTACCTAAAATAATTCGTAAGTGTAAGTTGTCACCATTTTATTTGGAGTCTGCGCAGTATGTCCTTCGCTTCCATACCTCTCTATCGCCAGTCTTCCGATCAATCAGCCCTTTCCCTTTCCTATCCATCCTTACACAGTCCATCCGTCTTTTCCTTGGGCGCCCTCTCCCTTTTCGTCATTTTACGTGCATATTCATTACTTTTTACTTGCATATATCTCATCTCTTCGCTGGATATGTTCGATGGATATGTTATATATCCAAACCAGGTCAATCGATTTCCTTTCACCTTTTCATCTATGGGCGACATTTTCAAACTACCTCTAACGTATTAATTCCTTATTGTGTCCATTCTTGTCATTCCACACATCGATAGTAGCATGCTCGTTTCTGCCAAATACAATGGTTTTACAGGCATTTAAGGATCGCATTTTGTGTCCGAGACCTGTCGCCATTTTATTGTAAGTTGTATTCTAATTAAATTTAAATATGACTTTACAATACAAATCATTTAATTTTAGCATAAGTACAAATAACCATTCCGTAATCCATATTTCCAATAATGTGCAAAAAAATAAAAGAATGCAAGAAACATAAGCATCAAAACAAAAGCATTTTTAGTTTAAATTTGGCAAGACTACTAATTATATAAATTAGTAGTCTTGCCAAATTCAAAGTTCGCGTATATTGTTAAGTGATAAAAAATATATAAACATCATCGTCATGACAGGCTTTTAGAGTCTGTCACTGCAAGACACGAGCCAATCTAAACAGCGTGTCACATTTTTTTCAAATTCTCACCTTCATCTACACTCCTTTTAACTATTTGCAGATAATGTGTTACTGTCCTAAAGCAAACGTCATTTACATAAAAGCTTACAACACTACAAACCTCATTACGGTTCAGAAACTCGGGCAATTTTGCCCGGGTGTAATTTTTGTTAATCTGTCTACAGGCAGATTAATTGCGTAGACTAAAGCCTGGCGTCGACTACATTCGAACCGCGTCGAATCGCGCCGAGTCGCATTTTATCCGTGTGCGTTTATTACAGACGAATCGAATTGAAGCCAGCAGTCGGCGACTGGCTGCTGTAGGTTGTGCTTGCGTTGTCAATGATGGATAGCTCGGACGAAGATATGTTCTTGTTTCAAATTCGTTCATTATTCCCGCTATTTCTTCCCATATATTTTGTCTACGCTGCTCGTCATGATAGTGAGTATCTTCATGATCATAATTTTTTTTAGACTCACGCCTGTATCCCCGAAGGAGTAGGCAGAGGTGCACACGCACATTTCGCCATGAATTTTCAGGTCCCACGTAATAAGGGGCGAGCCTCTTGCCGTACCGGGTACATTACCAGACTCCGTGCTTCTACTGAGAATTTCCTAACGGAAAAACCCAATAACTCTTTGCCCGACCCGGGAAACGAACCCGAGACCTCCCAATCCCACGCGCACATTTATGCCGCGAGACTAATGAGGCAGTCATGATCATTAAGTTCAGTATATTTCTGAACTAGCGAAATTAACAGGTCTTCATTCATTTCGGTAACTTTTTATGTAGGTATTTCATGTAGTACCAGTCTACACTCATCCGCTGACCCGCATCCACTAAGGCGCGCCGAGTCGAGTCGAAACGCGTCGCCGCAGAAATTCGCCTGACGAGCGATGCGCGCGGTAGATTCGACTCGGCGCGCCGCGTCTCGTCGCTAATGAACGCAGGTTCATAGAAATATATAGAAGGCGACTTTCTGCGTTTCGATTCGGTTCGGCTCGGCGAGCCTAGTGGACGCTAGCCTTAAGGGGTAATCGATGCGAATATTTGTTTTGTTTGCGAAGTCACATGTAAACTTTGATTACGTGTTTCTGTACAAACACCTTTTACTTAAACATTTTTATTAAGTTACTTAAAATGTAGCATTGGGGAAGATAGTCTAGTGTAGCGCCGGTCCCAATAATTTAAAAGTTTTTTTTTGTTTTTTTAAAAGACAACTCCCGCATTAGGACTAAATCCTGTGTCGCGGGGGAGTTTACAAACATACAACTAACGGACACAATGAACACCCAGACTCGAAACAACAATTTATGAATTACACAAAGTGTTGTCTCGTGTGGGAATCGTACCCATAACACTCGCGCAGTGTCAAGCGGCGAGGCGGCCGCTTAAACCACTAAGCTAACCGTGCAGTCAGAATCGTTATGTCAACTATGTATCTCTAGTAGCCAAATCCAGTTAGATCGAATACTGAAACCCAACTGCTACGCAATACGTCTCGGGTTCATACTCACAGCGCTCGATGTTGATCCTCGATGTGTTATGCCTGTTTAATTATTAGTCATCCCTCATGAGGCAGCGATAGCCTAGTGGAGATACCAACAGACTGCCATGCAGAAGGTATCGGGTTCGAATCCACGGCGCGCACCAATGACTTTTAGGAATTATGTGCATATTGAATTGACAACCGGGACCGACGCGTCGGTCCCGGTTGTCATAAAGATCTTTGACAGTCGTTATAGTGCGTCAGTACGTCTAAATAAACTAACACTAGTCTAAACCATGGAATATCGCTATCCCTACGGGTTGCGGAGAACAGACAGGCAGTCGCTCTGTGGAAAAGCTAATATTTACCAGGTTGAAACTGGGATAACGCTAGGAGGACGATGATGATGATGATGATCCTTCATGAGAAAACTGCATGTCTTAGAGCTTTTCATAATGTTCTTGAAAGTCATGTGACGAGTGCTAACCCGCACTTGGCTAGCGTGTTGTTCTGTAGCCTAATACGTCTCATGGTGAATAAAGGCTTATTCACACATATCAGTGAAGTCACAGTTCCGTCACAGTACCGGCGCTGTGATAATTATTCTTTCATACATTTTCTATGAACATATCCACACCTGTCAGTGTCAGTGACGACACAGTACTCTCAGTACCCTCATAGAAAATGTATGAAAGAATAAAGGCCGATTCACACATATCAGTGAAGTCACAGTTCCGTCACAGTACCGGCACCGTGATAATTATTCTTTCATACATTTTCTATGAGAGTACTGAGAGTACTGTGTCGTCACTGACACTGACAGGTGTGGATATGTTCATAGAAAATGTATGAAAGAATAATTATCACGGTGCCGGTACTGTGACGGAACTGTGACTTCACTGATATGTGTGAATCGGCCTTAAGGGTCCATTTAGTTATAGTAATATTTGGTTTCCTCTATTACATGTATTTTTCTAACACATAGTGTTAAGGAAATACACAGTCTTTTGGCAGGCGTGCACAAAGGCATAAGTCCGAGAGACCCTCTAAGAGTTTTAACCTAGATTCTGAGTAACTACTGAAGTGTTTCTATGGCTTCACTATAAAGAGCAGTCGCAGATTAGCCACAACAGGTATAGAATTATTGCTGCTTGTATGAAAATGAATAATTCTGGCTTATTGTGTTGGCTGTTAAATGGATTGGTCTAGGTGAACTCTAAGGGTTTAAACCTGCCTTAACGACTCTAATATAATTACTAGACTAGACTTCTATACTTTTAAATAATATAGTAAGCAAGTAAATAACTCTATAAAAGAACGTGCGTCTGCTTTCTTCTGTATGTATTAATTTACTTTTATTTATTTCCGTGGTTTCAGGCAGTATTGTGTAGAGAGTGTATAACTCCGTGCCACGAGAACATAGACTTTTGTAAACAAAGAATTTATTTCTACTAAGTCACTTGGCGACAGTTCTATCCATTGAGGTAACATTTTTCTATCAAAAACAAATAATGTCAAATCTAATGTCCGCAACGCAAAATTAGCTTTTCCGCGGAGTGACTGCCTGTGTGACCACAACCCAAAGGGATAGCGATATACCATAGTTTAGACTAGTGTCAGTTTATTTCAGAGGTACTGACGCTCTATAACGACTGTCAAAGATTTTCATGACAGCCGGGACCGACGGCTTAGCGTGCTCTCCGAGGCACGAGACAAGCGATAATTGACGATTCAATACGCACATAACTCCAAAAAGTCAGTGGTGCGCGCCGCGGATTCCAACCCGATTCCCTCTGCATGGCAGTCTGTTGGTATCTCCACTAGACTATCGCTAATGTATCATTGGTGAAATTCCAAATAAAAATGTATTGGTTTAATACCAATTTTATACTATTAATTAGACTTATTTTTATTAAAATCCAATAATAAATTAAACATTACAATAGATAACATTAAAAAAACGTTATATTTTATTAGAAATATCTTTAAATTTCAGGTTATCGAACGTGTTTTCTTTGAAGTCGAGTTCCAAAATCGAATTTCGAAGGGGTTTGTTTTTTTCACTCGCTTTTATATAATGCATGTGAAAGAGACAGAGCACAGTTAAATTCGAATGTTTCAAATTTATGGCTGAACTCGTTGTGAACGTTGTCTTGCAGCAAAAGCGATATGTTTGAGCTGCTGAGGTGAAATAGTTATTTACTTATAGAACATTTTTTTTGGTGTCGCGAAACTTTCTGAGTGTCCCACGTATGTGTAATTGGAAAGTTATATGTTAATTGATCGTGTTTTATCGATATATGCGCTATCAGCAGTGTTTTGTGGTACCGGAACAGGTTAAACGCCTGGAACGTCAACATTTTCAGTTAGTCCATTGAAATGTTACATTTTTAGGCTTAGCGGGCATTTATCATAGGAAAAAGAAATATTTTTTAGATATCAAGAAGAGGTGAGTCGACCACTCAAACACTAAATGAAATCAAATCAAATCAAATCAAATCAAATCAAAATCATTTATTCATCTGGGTCACAATGTGACGCTTATGAACGTCAATTTTAAAATTAAATTACTTAATGCTTCTACATTTACATTTACTGCCTCGTTCGCAAAGCAATAGGTAGAGCCACGAGAAAGAACGGGCAATAAAACTCGAGGCCACTCTTTTAAATCGCCAATATTATGGTACATATTTTCATTTTTGTAAGGAGCTGCAACTGTTACACATTGTACTAAATTACTTGGAGATAGTAATCAGTTACAGACATAATACTTAAGCAATTAATGTAGTTACTAAATGATGTGTTTTAGTTAGCCTTCCAATGCGAATATTGTGTAACAGGAGCATCCACTTACGACTTATAATGTATACAACTCGTGACCATGTTCAGAACTATGGTGGAAATGTATGTTACAGAAGTGACGGTATATGAATACACAAAATTACAAAAACTTTAGTTCACAGACCATGATAACGAGTTATCTTCATCTTACAGTACAGTAAATTTAAAAAAAAATTGTGGAACAACAATGCAAATGTAGATGTAGTAAGTAGAATGACCTAATTATGATAAACGAATAATAATTTAAAAGAACTAGAAATGTTATATAATGATAAACTGAAAAATGCTAAGTATCTATATAAATTCTAAATAAGTAGTAGATCATGAGTTGTCTAGTGTAAGTGACCATCTATCCTTGTCACTGAAATAATCATTAATAGTATAATAACCTTTCTTAATAAGGCAGTCTTTTATTTTAGCTTTAAATGTACTAAATGGTAATTCTAAAAGACTAATTGGTATTTTATTGTATATACGAATACCTAGCCCTACAAAAGAATTATTAACTTTATGTAAACGATGATAAGGGGCATATAACCTATGCTTATTTCGAGTATTTATATTATGTATATCACTTTTTGAGGTAAATAAACTTATATTTTGCCTAATGTACAAAATATTAGCAAATAAAAATTGCGAGGCTACTGTAAGAATTCCTATAGACTTAAAGCGTTCCCTAAGAGTATCTTTTGCACCTAACATGTATATTGCTCGTACCGCTCGTTTCTGTAGAACGAAGATATTCTGAATATCCGCTGCTTTGCCCCATAACAAAATACCGTAGGACATAACACTGTGAAAATAGCTAAAATATACTAAACGAGCCGTGTCGATGTCAGTAAGTTGCCTAACTTTTCTGACGGCATACGCAGCAGAGCTGAGCTTTCCTGCTAGACATGCTATATGTGCACCCCATTGTAACTTATTATCTAATGTAATACCTAAGAACACTGTAGAGTCTACTGTGTCAAGTTCCTCCCTATCTAGCATAATATTAGGTCCCAGTTGTCTAACGTTAGGTAAAGCAAATTTAACGCATTTAGTTTTCCTAGAATTAAGTACTAGGTTGTTTGCTGTAAACCATCGTGTAACTTGTAATAGTGCATTATTTACATCATCAAATTGATTTCTATTCCTATCTACTTTAAAAATAAGTGACGTATCATCTGCAAAAAGTACGACATCACAGATGTTTTTTAAATAAAAAGGTAAGTCATTAATATATACTAGAAATAGAAAAGGACCTAAAATTGAGCCTTGTGGAACGCCTAGCTGTATAGGTAATTTAGAGGATGTAGTCCCATTTACATCGACACACTGAAATCTTTGCCGCAGGTACGAATCGACAACACTAAGTGCGGTTTTCTCTACGCCGTAGTGGCGGAGCTTACGCAGTAGTGTGTCGTGCTGAACGCAGTCAAATGCTTTAGATAGGTCACAGAACACTCCAATAGCATTCTTTGATGACTCCCAAGCACTATAAACGTGTTTTATGAGAGCAACACCCGCATCAGTAGTGGATCTACCTTTAGTAAACCCGTATTGATCTTTGTGAAGCAGACTATTTAAATTGAAGTGGCTTAATAGCTGCTTTAAAAGTATCTTTTCAAATATTTTACTAAATGCCGGCAAGATAGATATGGGCCTAAAATTATTAATTTCATTTTTACTGCCAGATTTGAATAAGGGTATAATTTTACTTAATTTCATCAAATCCGGAAATACGCCTAGGTCAAAGCATTGATTAAAAATTATAGATAGGTAAGGCGCAACAGTCTCAACTATAGTACCTAAAATTTTAATTGAAATGCCCCAAAAGTCGCCGGTATTTTTAATATTAATTGAATTATATGCGATCAATATATCTCGCGGGGTAACGTGCTCGAATCTAAACACGCTCTTGCATTCAGGTACACTGCTAAGCAAAAAATTTCCAGCGTCTAAAGATGATGATTGTAAAGAGCTAGTAGTTGTTAAAGGTATGCTCGCAAAGAAACTATTGAACATATGCGCTACTTGAGTTTTGTTAGTGACTAATAAATTGTTTTCTTTTAGTTCAAATTGGTTTTCCCGTGGTCGAGCTCTTCCTGTTTCATTATTTATAATGCTCCACGTTTCTTTAATTATATTTGTTGAATGCTTAATTTTACTACTAATAAATTTAGATTTTGCCATAATACAAACTTGTTTAAAAATTTTTGAGTACTTTTTTACATAATCTCGAAAAGGTGAGTCAAATCTATGTTGTTTCATACCATATAATTCAAATAACTTGGCTCTACTTTTGTATATACCTATAGTGGCCCACTGGTTGAAAGATCCCATAGTACCCTTTAGTGTGACAGTTTTACTTTTAAAAGTATTTTGAAATTCATTATTTACTAGTCCAAAAAGTGAGTTATAAATTGTATTTGGATTTTGTGAGTTTAATATTGAGGTATTGAGTTTAGCAATAATATTATTTTTGAAACGTATTAGACAATTGGTAGTCTGAGGCCTACATTCTACTATACGTGATTTATCATATGTTGAACAGGGAAAACTAGCTATCTGTCCACGGTGATCAGAAGGGAGAGAACTAATTACTACTGGGTTTGTGGCAGCACAAGAACTAAATATGTTATCCAAACAAGTAGAAGATGTTGCAGATACTCTAGTAGGTTCACAGAATAGGTTACTTAAATTAAATGACTTGAAAAGATTCAGAAATCTAATACTCTGTGAAGAATTCTCTAAAATATTAATATTAAAATCTCCACATACTATAATATTCTTATTACTACATTTAATTTTATTGATAGCATCTTCCATAACAGTCTCAAATAGATTATAGTCACCAGCAGGAGGTCGATATACACAAATTACTATATATAGGTCTAGTTCCACACAGGATAACTCAATAGTGCGCTCAATAGATAAATTAACAATATCTTTACGTTCCTTACATTTTAATAAATTTGAAGTTATTATGAGAGAACCGCCTCTAATAGCCTGCATTCTTATATACGAACTCTGCACCATATAATATTCATTTATAACAATAAGCTCATGATTCTTTAACCAATGTTCAGTTAAGCACAAAACCTTAACATCATATTTTTCTAGAAATAAACTTAACTCTAATTCTTTGCCAGATAGGCCCTGCATGTTTTGGTGTACTATATTCAAATACTGCAGCCTAACTGTTGTCCTATCTTGGAGTTTAAATCACAAGACGTGTCAATAAAAATGTTGTTAGTACAAGTACTAACCCTATCAAATAAATTGTAAACACAAGGGTCTTTTCCTTGCTGTAAATTGTATGCTAATAGTTTAGCAATCTGTCGCTTAATATAAAATGGCAGATACATTGTATCTTTTGTTAAAGTAAATTTACTAATAAATTTATTAGCGTCAAAAAACAATATTGCGTCACTATGACGACAAGTTATATTATATAATAACATATTTAATTTGTGTATGTGCATGTTTTGTGTATATGTTAAGTCATTTGAGTATGGCAAAGCACATAAAATAAATTTACAACTAAATCTGGAATTAAGGTCTAATAACATTTCAACACATTCTATGATATGCTGTCTTTTTACAGTTAAACTGTTACCAAACAACAATATGGCCGTACTACTCTCATCTAAGGGGTGCAACTTAATCTGATTAACTAAACTACTGTAACTATCCCCTGGCCTACAATAATTTATAACACACTGGTTTGTATACTCACAGAGAAGACTACCAAAATTATGACCTAGCCTATCAGAAAAAATGTATGTTTTGTTAGTTGATGTTGAAAACCTAGATTTAATCATATTTGATTGTGAAGAGGATTGGTTTTGTGGATTATCAGAAAAATTCTCAGGTAGTATGGTACTCAATGGCTCTGCTGGGGTTGGAGTGTGAGTGTGAGCACAAGGACATAAGAGCTTATTGGTCAGAGACTCATACATTTCTGCATTACATCTCACCAAGTCTACTAGCTCACCTGCCTCTACTATACGCTTGCTCAGCTCTTGTTGAGAAGCTTGATATTTGTTAAATATTTCATTTAAGGTGCTCTCCCTAAGTACTAGTTCTTCCCTCAAGCGATGAGTGTCAGTATCATACACTACCCTACTATGTTCTAAACTTCTAGAGTACTTAGATAGTTGATCAAGTAAATAAATGCGCTCCTTTCTGAGATTTAAATTAACCCTATGCACATTATATTTCTTCATAGATTTATGACATCTTTTAATTAGTTTATTAACTTTAATATAGCGTTTAAGTTTTTTGTGACTTGAAAAGCTGGGTCTCATGATAATGGTATCATCCCTGGTCAGGTCTATTGTCACAACAGGCTCCCTAATACACACATGATCAGGCTCACTACTAACCAACTCATGATATAGACTGCAGGTATTCGCTATCTGTTCACTGTGTTTAAGAGTTTCTAAGTTAGAGATGGTGTTATGAGCTTCACTCAATTCTCGTTCTAGTTCAGCAACACGTCTCAGAGCTTCTTCATGAGTGTCCATGCACTGTTGGAAGTTGGACACCGTCAATCGAAGTTGTTCATGTTGCTCAAGTATTTCGAGATGGTGTGTGTGCATTTCAGCCAACTGTGCCTTGAGTTCAGTGTTCTTGTCGACTATTATCTTTACTTCTTCTTCGCTGTCCTCTCTTTCCTGTAGCAGCTGGTTACACAGGATTTTAGAGGATTCCAGTTCCTTAAGTGTGGTCTGTAGTTTGTCCTCCAGAGCTGCCATTCTGCGGGTCATCATTTGAACAGACCTACCCCGTAGGCACCTGAAATGTAAGGAAGTGTGAGTAAAGTCAGCAGAGAGAAACTATGAAATGGGTGGATAGAAAGTTGAGAGGGAAATAATGTAGGTAGATCATAAAACTAGAAGAATTGAATTGAATAAATATAGGAATAGTTTATTTTAAATAGGTACTAACTATTGGGGAAGTTCTACTCATAGAAAAAATAATGAATACTTATTATAAACTTTCTTGTAAGTATTTAATTATAAAAACAAAATAAAAAGAAAACAGTTAATAAGACGATATCAGTTAATAGTAATGGGTTATTGTTATTAAATTACTTTAAAATCATTTAAAAATACTTTGGATGATTGTAATATCACGAATGTAGGTACTTATATAAATGGACCTGTGTAACACTGTTGTACTATTTATACTAAGAATTTATCTAATAAATAATTATGTTTTGTGTATAGTGTCATGTAGTATATGGTGTCTGAGGCAAATGTTTTGCGTCATCGATTTTGCTTCCACAAATTGTCAAGCAAAAGGAGACATAACGGTGCCGCTGTGTATTGTAAATTGACGTCACTCATATGTAATGAGCAGTGTATGTATGTGATGTATAGTGTATTTTAGTTATTATTACTTATATAAAAATAAAACGGTACAGGGATAAGTAAAGAAATATGAAAACAATACTCCCCGGGTTTCCAGTTGATTTTGAATCTTGTATTGGTTATCCGTTACTTTGACAGTTAGTCCGCCACAAGTTTTCCAGCAAGGTTTTGTACTAGTCCTTTAATATACTGTTACACCAACAATTATTGCTAAGGTTTATGGGTATACACTTTACTTTGCACAAATAATTGATTATTAAGATTATTTTCGTAAAAATAGAACATTTTTGTACATATGGGCGCAAATTAATATATAATGATTATATTGTTACGAAAATGTTAATAATATTTAAGATTGATATTTAAATAACTATTTGTGAACACAGAACTGAGAACTTCACTACTTTAGAATATTAGACACTGTATCGACTGCTTCACTGTTTTATAAAGATTGGGTATATATAATTTATCGCTTAATTATTAAGATAACTCCAGAAACTTTCAAAGTAAAATCAATGAGTATTAAATAACATTATTCTGACACTTATTTTTATGTTTACGGTAATAAATAACAAGCGCTTATATTTACATCCTGTTGATAGCGCCATCTGTTGACAATGTTGTTAAGCAGCGTTTGGTTATTAAAATACATGTTATTCGTGTAAAACAAATCATTTGGTGTTGTGCAAAATTCATTACAATATTAATGTTGATTTTTGATTTATATTTTATAATTAATAATTAATTGTACCTACAGTAATTTCAATTATATGTTTAAAAGGAAGTGGCAGTTGTTAAACATTAAGTGTAATGACGGTTAGTTTATAAAAAGGACTGTAGCTCATATTTTAATTCAATTCTGTGCTAGAAATCGTCTGAAAATAAATCAAGTAATATTACGTGGGTGTTTTTATTATAATGGAGTCTGGACACGATAACCCTGGCATATCGCCGACAACAGCGGTGGGATATACGCCCCCTAAAAGACTTCAGGATCTACGGTTGGCGCGAGAGTGATAGGTCTCTTGGCCTAGGCGCCGTTACCAATGATGACCTGAAGACTGATGCGACAAGCGCTTGGAAGCCGTGTTTGGCGCTAGTCAACCCTGATCGGCGACCGCACGGTGTGTCGGAGTTATGGCAAGCACGTCTACACTTCACGTGAGGCCACGCGTGAGTGAGAGCGACAGAGCGACTACGACGGGGTGCACGCACCGAAGTGTGCCGTGGCGTGAACGCTGTTCTGCTCCGAGTTCTACCAGAGGTTGCAGATGCGGGTTGTTGATGCACTGACCAGAGGTATTTATCCAGAGCTGATTTGATTAGAGTTTTTGAGAAACATCCTAATTTTATAAATTATGGTGCTTACACGATTACCTAGTATCCCCGTAAGAATTGCCAGATAAACATTATACAGTCAAAATTACGAACGTTACACCCCAAATAGAACTTATAGGTAACTGTTGTTTATCCACGTTTGGTACATAGCAGTGCTACTGTGCTTATAGTCATGTTATGTCTTCGGCTGGGGCTCTTGTCTCATGTCTATTTATTAATCGTTAGGCCATGTCGGAAACTTTCTGCAAAACTTACTTATCTACACAAGAAAGAGAAAATAGCTTTGTTGTTATGTGGTTCTACTAATGTAATTATTAGTAAAGTACGGTATAACTGCCTTTTCAAGTTGAAGCTCGGATATAGATCCATTGTATAAATTACCTGATTTACTTTCAGTTTAAATAAGCTAATTGATGTGCTGAATATGAATTCAATTGGTAGTCAATAGGTTATCTCAATAGTAAAACATTAAAGGAATCAAAACATGATAGCCCTTGGTTACACATTACATAAGGCTAACTAACTGCATTACTTATGGCTAGTGCTCACGGCGCGATTATATTGAAGCCTCTCGTGATAAATGACTATCCACCACAAAAATAATGATTTGCATAAAACCAGTAGTTTCACAGATAAGTGCATTCAAAAAAACAAACTTCAGTTTTATTATATTAGTACACATATATTCAGAAGGTAGATATAAAAATAAATTTGTGTTACACATTTTTAAAGCTAATATATTTTGTAAAGTTACAAAATAGGTTTTATTATATATTTGTGGACGCTGTAGGTGCCTACATGATTTCATTTTAACATTATGTTGAAATTGTTACTGTCAACTTGCAGCTCAAGGTAAGGTTATATAATAAGACAAGGGAACCCAACATATCTTAATATTTGTCGCTTAATTTTATACCTGTATAGAATGATGTGTTCCGACCATGATAAGTCCTTGCTTAACCCGAACTACTGAAGCTAGAAACGTGAGATCTGGACAGTAGATTCCTTTATGGACATAGGCACTCACTTAAGTTCTATAATAGTCCACCTCTAAGCATTTTAGGTTGAAAATCTTAAGGCAGGTGACTTCTAATCTTGTATTAATACCAAGCCTTAGTGTTTTACTTGGTAAATACAATTTATTTTATTTGTGAGTTCATTTGCAAAGTTAGTTGCATCTATATTCAAGATGACAATCAGTGATAAACCAATAAAATTTAGTGCCAACCTTATTGCTTAGCTCTTGTGGAATACAAGACGGTTAGGAATATGATTATTAAAATAATGATAAGTGGGTTTAAAGAACATGATGTGAAAATCCATATTATCTTTTTTCCCATTTAGCAGTATTTATTCTTAGCAAATAAAAGTAATTGTATGGACTACTCATGCTTTATTTCTAAGTCAGTTGTGGTTAGTCAGTTTAAGTTTGTTTATTCAGATAAACAATTATTATAAAACCACATGTTAACAGTTTAAAATAAATATTAACATTATTTAGAAAATTCCCTTAAATATAACGTCAAATAAAACTATTGGTATAAACCATATTTACTATACACATTAATAATAAAACAATAGATAAAATTAAAGTTGAATTACATAATGAAAGAGTAGACAAATTTTAAATAAAAACATTCATTTCAGAAAGAAAGGTCTATTTATATAAATAAATAAAATGTTGACTTAATTATAAAATACCAATATCTGAATGTCTTTGGAATCATTTTTAGAAATAAGACGGCACTAATCTTGCTTTGTAATATTGGTAGCTTGTAAATTTCTCTTTTATGGCTCAGCTGGCAAACAGTTAAACAATTTCACAGCTCTACCTCCTCCACTGTCCTTGTTGGACATATGTAATTGCATTGTATTGATATAACTGATCATGACGAACGATGATGATTATTTTATGTATATGCATTGATGTGTTTATGAGGCAAATTTTGCATTTATGTGTTTGAGTAAAATTTTATTTTTCCTATCCAACATCCTTCCCAAAACGCTGGCTGGCCACCATGCGTTTCCTTGATCCTGGTCTTGTTGGCTAGATCCCGTGATGGGTGATGCCGTGTGTTGGCTAGATCCCGTGATGGGTGATGCCGTGTGTTGGCTTGATCCCGTGATGGGTGATGCCGTGTGTTGGCTAGATCTCGTGATGGGTGATGCCGTGTGTTGGCTAGATCCCGTGATGGGTGATGCCGTGTATTGGCTAGATCCCGTGATGGGTGATGCCGTGTATTGGCTAGATCGACCCTATGTGGGTGATGCCGTTTGTGGGCTAGATCCCTATGTGGGTGATGCCGTGTGTTGGCTAGATCTCGTGATGGGTGATGCCGTGTGTTGGCTAGATCCCGTGATGGGTGATGCCGTGTATTGGCTAGATCCCGTGATGGGTGATGCCGTGTATTGGCTAGATCGACCCTATGTGGGTGATGCCGCTTGTGGGCTAGATCCCTATGTGGGTGATGCCTGTGTGCGCTAGATCCCGTAATCGGTGATGCCACGAGTAGGCTTAGCCATGGGTGAAGCATTGTTTGTTAGATCCCGTGATGGGTGACGCATGCCACAGGCTAAGATCCTATGACTAGGTAAAGCCTTGTAAAGAACTTTTAGTTCATTCTGTATGAGTAACGCTTATTTATGTAATTTTTATATTCATTATTTTTGTTTGTTATGCTGTTTATTCTGTAACCGTTAAATAATCAGCGCGAGGAGCGCGTTGGATCAGAATGGCCGTATGGGCGCAAATTAATATATAATGATTATATTGTTACGAAAATGTTAATAATATTTAAGATTGATATTTAAATAACTATTTGTGAACACAGAACTGAGAACTTCACTACTTTAGAATATTAGACACTGTATCGACTGCTTCACTGTTTTATAAAGATTGGGTATTTATAATTTATCGCTTAATTATTAAGATAACTCCAGAAACTTTCAAAGTAAAATCAATGAGTATTAAATAACATTATTCTGACACTTATTTTTATGTTTACGGTAGTCAATAACAAGCGCTTATATTTACATCCTGTTGATAGCACCATCTGTTGACAATGTTGTTAAGCAGCGTTTGGTTATTAAAATACATTTGTTATTCGTGTAAAATAAATCATTTGGTGTTGTGCAAAATTCATTACAATATTAATGTTGATTTTTTATTTATATTTTATAATTAATAATTAATTGTACCTACAGTAATTTCAATTATATGTTTAAAAGGAAGTGGCAGTTGTTAAACATTAAGTGTAATGACGGTTAGTTTATAAAAAGGACTGTAGCTCATATTTTAATTCAATTCTGTGCTAGAAATCGTCTGAAAATAAATCAAGTAATATTACGTGAGTGTTTTTATTATAATCGAGTCTGGACACGATAACCCTGGCGTATCGCCGACATACACGTCAGGAAATCAAAAATATATTAAAAAATATAAATTCGAATACATAGTAGCATAACTGAGAATGAAAAAAAACGACTGTTGAAAAAGTATAAAAGTTTACTAAATTATTATTGCATAAAATCTAAAACACACGCTGACTCCACTTCTCGCGGCACAAACTATATCGCACCCTCAGTAATATAAGGGATCAAGTCAAAATTTTTGTAAACTCTGATTTTGAATGCTAAGGGCACAAAATGAAATCCGCTACCGGTTAGCGCTGACAGAAAGAGAAAAAGGACAATAATGACTCGGTAAATATACTTGTGTCCCTCTCACACTCTCTCCGCCCGTTCCCCGCTCTTACTGCTATAAGGTCGCAAACCGTAACGTTTCCGTACTTGTCGGAGGCGGACTGTTCAAACGTTGTGCGATTCGTGTTTGTGCCCTTCTATGACGAAAATCCTTGTGAGTTTTGATTTTATAATTTTGTATTATAAAGAAAAAATTGTAGTTGTGCCGATATTTTACGCAAAATGTAATAAATAATTGGGCCTTATTCATAATAGATCGGTATATTGCAAAAATGTAGAAATGTTTTATGGAATCATATCTTTTTGGTTTGTTATAGTACGTAAATTGTTTTGTGTTTGTTGACACAATTTGTTTTCAGCCCTTATTTACATGAAAAATTCAATATATTTTTTAATTCGACACTGTTCTTTGCACTTGAACTTGAACTTTACCTTGTATGACATAAAGTTGTAAGTATTTCTTTTTTCAAAACTGAATATATATTTTTTGACATTTTAAATTGTTTATTTGGTGCTTGGGGTGTTTGCATTAATTTTACTTTATTTCTTTCAGCCCAACATCCGATTAGAACGTGTGAGAAAGATTCTAGTACTTGTGCCACCACAAGAAGATTCTTCCGCCGATTCTAGTACATCCGAAGACGAGGAAGAAAAATGAACAGAAGATACAGAACATAGTTCCGCACCCCGCTCTTTAAATTCTTCATTTGAGCGACTGAAAATCTTAGATGATGAACTTTTACTAGACGCATTGCTACCATACACTCCAGCTATATGCGAAGTCCTCGTTACTCACAATCCACCGCAGCATTTGCTTGCGTTATCAATATAGTACTGCAGTTTCTAATATCCCCAAGAAAACCCGTTCCAAAAGCAGATTAAGAACTAGACCAACACTACAAACAAAAAAAAAGAAACAATTTGTGAGAAAACCACTGAATTTCAGATGGGAAATCGTCAAATTTAAATATAAAGCAGTACTGGATGACCAATAACCAATAACCTTTACACAATTCGGATCTGAATCGAAGTCTCCGTCAGATTACTTCTATGATTCCTTCAGTGAAGATATAATTGATATAATTATTCTAAACACGAATTTATATTCTGTACAACGAAATCTAAAATCCACCAATGTTGCTCGGGAAGAATTATTGGATTTTGTTGCAATTAATATTTTGATGGGTGTCGTTAAGATGCCATGCTATCGGGATAACTGGAATAAGAATCTACCGCTATAACCTAATCGCAGATGTTAAGAGTTTAAAGCGATATGATCAAATTCGTCAGTATTTGTATTCGATTTTAGATGGTGTACGTAGAAACTGCCTCAGTACAGAAGGAGAACATCGCTATAATATCGACGAAATGATAGTGCCCTATAAAGGTTCAACAGCTGGAAACAGGCGTCAATATTTGGCAAAGAAGCCAAAGAAATGGAGCTTCTGAAATGTTTGTTAGGGCTTTTATTTCTGCCTGCGTGTATGATTTTATTCCCTACGCTGGCAAAGACACGATTAGATATCATTCTTTTATAAAATATAAAAAATCTTAAGGTGTTGGTGCATAATTGGTAATAGCTCTTAGCCAGAGTACCTATACAAAATAAGCCGGCGGTTGTGTACTTCGACAACTTTTTCTCATCACTTGAGCTGATCCACATGTTACGTCAAGAATATGATATCTTTTCCTTGGGCACAATTAGATCAAATCGTTTAAGAGAATGACAAATTCAACTACCAGATGATAAAGTATTGTAAAGAAGGGTAGAGGTTCAAGCAAACAAATACCTAATTGATAATGAGAACAAACCGTGTGTCGTAAAATGGCATGATAACAAAAGTGTGATTTTGGCCAGTTCCTATGTGGATTCGTACCCTTTGAAGCCAAGGTTGACGTTTCATGTCCACAGATAGTCAAACATTATAACTACGATATGGGAGGGTAGATTTGTGTGATATGCTTATCTCCCTTTATCGCACCATTCATAAAACAAAAAAATGGTACATGGCATTGTTTTACCAGCTCTTAGACATTTGCGTAAACAATGCATGGATTATGTACAGAAAAGATTGTGTTCAGTACAATAAAGTAAGGGACTTACATATAAAAACTATTCACATATTAAAAATCATGATTTATTATGAACTTCTATCGAAACGATAAAAATCTGACGCTATCCGACATAATATAGTAGGCATATTATATTATCACTATTTGTTTTAATAATTTTTCACTAATTTCATTTTTTTATTACTTTTACAATAAATATAATATAAATTAATAAACAGTTTGTTTTTTTTTATTTTTCATTGACTGTATTTCGCAATGTTAATAATACATCCTTTCAAAGGAGAGGCCTAGTCCAGCAGTGGACTGTTAAAGGCTGATGAATAATAACATAACATTGTTTTTTCCACTTAACCACTGTCCGCTTCGCAATGTTAAGTATTTTTAACATGCCGTTTCTAAGAATCTATTGATATTAGATATTTTTTTCATTTTTATTAGCTAATAATAACAATTTGTAGATAGAATCACCGAAAAAATATTAATTTCAACCATACCTTTTGTTGCGAACTAAGGGGTTCAAGTGATTTGACCCTTTAGTTCGCAACAAAAGACATTATGTTTAATTGTTTATTAGAATTCATAATTTTAAGATTATTGTTACATTCTGCATTGATTTTATTAAACTATAACTTTAATTTTACCTGATATTTTATTTATAAAACAGAAACAAAAGATTTAGATTACGCTTTGGTTTGGTAATATACAGTACTAACTATAATTAAGAACTAAACTATAATAGGGACTTTAATAATATATGGGATCAAAATGAAATAGCTCCATATTTCTGTTATGATTTTTGTACTATATGGGCCTAAGTTAAAAGGGTTTTTTTCTATTACTTGTAATTTATAGAATATATTTCCATTATTATTTTTTTTAATTGCTATATATAGTGAATTTATAGAAGAACAAATCTGCCTAATTTCACATTTATAACTTAAATAATAAGGAAGTTATTCCAAAAAATAGCTGTAATGGTGGAATCCAGAATCTTGAAACGCGATTTCCCAAAAATCTACTTTTTTGGATTGTGCCCTTATATTACTAAGGGTGCGATATATAAATTACTTAAAACTACAATATCACAAAATGCAGTTTAGTTTTCAGACTACTGTGAATGGACTTGATATTACATATCATTATAATGGTTAAACATAAATAAAACACACGACCAAAATCCAAAAAACTTAGAGAAGATAACTGATTTGCACAATAAGAATACATTTAGAGAGTTGAAATAAACAAACATTGCATTAAAGTACACCTATTGTGCAAAACTAAGTGAAGACACAAAGACTTAACAAGTAAACACGAATGCTAAATCCAATATCATACTTAGACTAAACGGTCCAATGAACCGCGATTTGTTTATTCATACTTTAGAGTATTTCGGTCTAAACACTCCAAGACCAAATAAATACTGAAGAGCAATTTAAATGTTTATGACACCAGTCTCCTTTAGTCTAGCATTTCATCGTTTTGAACATAAATTAAGCGCTTATTAGATATTTGATTAACCAAGATCAAACTACAAAACAAGGCATTTTTTATTTATTTATTTTATTCTTTATGGTACACTTATATAAAAACATTTTAAGGAATAACATATTATATACAGTACAAAGGGCGGCCTTATCGCTAACAGCGATTTCTACCAGGCAACCTTTGGATGGAGATATTATTGGTAGGAAATAAATGGTAGTTGTAGTAAGCGTACCAGTAAGTAATAATATGTATAAATAGATTTAAAACATATAAATTGATATAATATTATGAATATTATGATATACTAATACGAATAATATACCTACATACATATAAAGTTTTGAATCTGGATACAGTCTGAGCCTGTCTAATATTTAACGGTAACGCATTCCATAGGCGAACAGCAGTGACAGAAAAATATTTATCAAGAAATGACGTGGAATGTAAAGGCATTTTTAGTTTCAAATTTTCTGATGACCTCAAATAACGACTATGCGTATCATGAAGGAATTTAAATCTTCCTTTAAAATAGGAGGGAGTTGAAGGGTTAAACAGTATATTGTACAGCAAAGAGAGAATATGAGCATTCCGGCGATGTCGTATGGGTAACCACTTAAGGCGAGGTTGCAGTACAGTGCGTAGCTCGACCTCACCCCCCGCAAAAACAAAACCACGGCGGTGGCGTCAGCGAGTGAGCGGGGGGAGGGGAGGGGGCGTTTCGTGTGTGCGTGTGCCACAGCGCAGCGTAAAAAAACCGTAGATGAGTTATGCGAACTTCAAAAGTGGCACATTAAAAACAGGCTTAATGTCTCATTTGGCTTTAGTCGCGTACGCACTGCGGTCGGAAGCGCTCGCTCTTTTACTCGCGTGTGTGTACGTTAAATTTGAAAATGTCGTCGTGTGTAGTGAGATTTTGCACAAACTATAGTAGGAAAATGACTAAAAATTATGGAATCACTTCTCACTCATGAGTATTACAATATTACAACGTTTTATTTATAATTTATAATATATTCAGTATCACAAATAATAGAGTGAATAAAAAAAATGGCATTTAGCGAGTGTAAAAGAGAAGCAGTATTGTGCGTGTTCAAAGACTAAAAAACAAAGTATCCAGATGGGACATTCGTAATAATAAAATACTGATGTGTGTTTTTGTCAAGTAATAAAAGTGATTTGAGGCTGAATTAACACAATATATTATTACTCGTATTATAGAAATACAAAATCATACGTAAGTTACAAACATTGACGGATGATCAAAGTCCATTCACTTGTTCTTGTTTTTCTCCTTTTAGTATTAAACAACTAAAAAGATTGTACTGCACTGTTTTCGCTGCCGACCCACCGTACCCCTGGCAGTACCCCTGGGGGTATGGTGGGTCTTTCAAAGCTTAACCGTACTCCCAGATAATATTGTTGTGTAATTAGTTTATTAATTTCAGTTCGTTAATTTCAAGTTCTACTATTTTGTGAGATCATTCCCAGTATAGTAGTAGTATTGAACAATTCTATGATAGAACTGTCCTAATTCTATTAGCACAACTTGATGAGGAGAACAGAACTAATGGGATAAGTAATAGGAAATGTCCCAGTCTAGTTCTATGTATGTTTTTACAAGGGTATTCAATAGAACTACTGCGAAAGATCTACGGATCACTACGGTGTCACGACATCGCGCTCATATATCCGAATGAATATGTTTTGTAGACGTTCATTTGTTTAATGTGTAAAACAAATGAACGTCTACAAAACAAATTAACGCCTACAAAACAAATGAACGTCTACAAAACAAATGACTTACAGAAAGTGATCAGCTATCGATAGTGATTGCAGAAAACAGGTGCATGCGATTTTCAACCTAATTGACATTAGTCAGAATTTATAATTTTATTACCCTAATATTGCCAGAAAGCGAGAAAAGGCAAAAAAAAAGTTTGTCATGAATTGTCAATAAGGTCGAAAATCGCATGCACCTGTTTTTTGCAATCACTATCGATAGCTGATCACTGTCTGGTAGTCATTTGTTTTGTAGACGTTCATTTGTTTTGTAGACGTTCATTTGTTTTGTAGACGTTCAATTGTTTTGTAGACGTTCATTCGTTTAACACATTTTTATACATATAGATTTATTCGGATATGTGAGCGCGATGTTGTGACACTACCCTTGTAAAACATACATATAACTAGTGGTAAATTTCCTATAACTGTTCCCATTAATTCTATTCTTCTCATCAAGTTGTGCTAATAGAACTAGTGGGAAAAAGTCTCACTAGTTCTATCATAGAACTGTTCAATAGAACTAGTGGGAATGATTCGACAGCGCAAGGATGATGATGATGACGGGTCTTCAACAGTACCACAGATTATACCTATAATATACAAAGCATTATAACCATTAGCAGTAATACCTAAACGTTTTATTCTCTAATTTATCTCCTTGTTGCACTATATCATCGTACTAGCGCTTGTCTTCGCTTGTCTAAAAATACAAAAACGTAAGTAGTAAGTCATTATCATACGAGAGATAACACTGTCCAGTTTAATGTCCACGTAGCACGTTGGTATAACACTACGAGCATTTCAGCCAGGAGTACGGTTAAGCTTTAAAAGACCCACCATACCCCCAGGGGTATTGCCAGGGCTACGGTGGGTCCGCAGCGCACAGTTTTTATATTAACGTACTGTTTTAGGTTTCCATTGAATGAAATGAGAAGAATAAAATGTACTTTTTTAATAAATGTTATAAATAAATCACATCGACTTTTTATTTCCCTACCTTAAATGAATTAATCAAATTTACTTTGAGGAGAATTGAATTTACTCAAGACAGACAAAGTGATCATGTCGCATCTGAGTCAAATTATTGTTTGTGAAACGGTCAGCATGATGTCACAATGCGCGTCGGTCCAGAGAGTATATGTTTATCTCTATTTCGCGCTTGCGATTAGATGTGCTATCTCACTTACACTTCTTATCTAATTCTTAGTGTGTCGTTTTGACATATTTATATTAGTGTATATACGCTTTTCGCGATGCGTGCCACTCGTAAGCTCCGTCATGTTACCTTGTCAGTAACCTGTCTACGGTTTCTTACTAGTATGTCTATGGTTTGAACGATTGAGTTTGGAATACGAATTACTTAGTACTTTTGCGAAAACGTACATGCGGGGGTGGAGGGGGATTTTGCGGAGCAACGCCGTACGTCCGCCCTCAATCACGCCTAGACAGGCACTGATGAACGGCCGGCGAGCGATATAATGCCAACATTTTGACTATTTTTTTTCTTGGAGAAAAATGATAACGAAATTACAAAATCTGTTTTTACCATTTATTTTAAAATAAAGAGCTGCTTCTATTGATAATACTTTCATATAAATTCATTATGGAATGTCTAAGCAGTACACGTTTAAAATTGTGATTTAGTGCCATGTTTGACATTTTTTTTTATCACATTCAGACATTTAGTTCATGTGACTTTCAGACGTTCAAAAATCTTAAAAAGTACTGCAACCTCGCCTTAAGCTGTACTCGAAATTGTGAAACATGATCATATTTGCGTAATCCAAATATGAATCGTATATAGAGATTTTGAAGGCGCTCAAGTTTGTAGTTAGTTGGCATTTTTGTAGTTGGTATAAATGTCGCCATGAAAACTGACATATGTAATCATACAAAGTCATTCCTTGAAACAAGTTAAAATGAAATATCACACAGTTTCCATACAGTCTCAAGCTTTGCTAGAACTTATAAAAGGGTAAATCGTGTATCTCGTTTTGTTATATATGCCTATATGCATATGTACAAGGTCACAGATGACAAAGAAATTACACCCAGACGCTGTAAAATTATCGCTCTCAACATACAAATATTTGTCCTGGTAGGGAATCGAACCCATGACCGCAGGCACGAACGATAATACTTACAGGCAAGTCTGATGATACAACAGTGACCACTAAACTATCTAGGCCAAAGAAGTTCCTAAGAAAACCAAGCATATCACAGCTTAATCTAATTAAATTACAAAACATCTTATTCAAGTAACAATAAATTCCTGAAAATCCTCTTGTATCTATATATAATCTTGAAGGTTAAGGCGCTGTTATACCTCAGAAGCCGTGAAACACCTAATTTTTCGTCGCGCATCTAGTCATAACGGTACATATTAAAAACTAGCAAAAATTAGAGCTTAAAGTCAAAAGTCTGAACAAAAGAGTTTTGAAAGAATTTTTCATGTACGTAAAATAGAACCACGGTAAAAAAATCACAAAATCGAGGCAGAAAATAATCTTTCGTCTCACTGTTTGCAATATTTTGATCGTAAGCTGTCATATTTTTTTTTATAATATTGTAGGAAATCTAATGAACTAAAGAATTACCCTATTTATTTTCATATTATACGTGTATATTTTGTAAAATTAAATAAAATCTGCCAAACGTCTATGATTTTGACGCTCGGTAGATCCCATCAATATCAAACGCTTCAGCAATTTAAACCTTATTACCATAAGCGGTGTACTGAGTGTCAGTTGCTAGTTTACGCCCCGCCCAGACCTCATCATTCGGCTATGAGCCCTGTGAGAGATAGGTCATGTCGCTTGCGTCTCCGCTGCACGAAATTTTACGTAAACCTGTTTGTTATTATAATACGCCGATTTGAGTTCGTAATTTCATGTTTTATGTTATAGACTGAATACTTTGAATCACATAGGCTTTTCATGTAAATATGGGCACATATAATTAGGACCTAAGTTTATACTCTTGTTGCGTTTAATGTGTTATTGTTTCTGTGCTTATAAATATATAATTAGAAGAATAAAATATGGACAATTAGAGAAATGAAGTTCTACGAAGGATTTGTACAAAAAATTGTCGTAATAAAATAGAAATTCATCCATGGCCAAGTGATTATGAAATATGTAACATTTTTACACAAATTATTTTCATAAGAGTCTTTTATGACTAACTATGTTACTTATATATTATCGATTATGCATAATATAATTATATAAATTATTCTCACAATACATAGCTGCCACAGTTTTCAATTTTTGAAACAGTAATAACATAAAATGAATCATTTTATGTACCTATATTTCAAATTCATTAGCTTGTCAGAGCGCCTGGAGCGCTAAGATGCCGCCACGGCGAACAATAATGATGACAGCGCTAATATGGCGCTCCGCAATCCGCACACAAGCGGTAACGAATGTTATATTATTGTGTTTTGAACATAAACCTTTTTAGGTACATCGGTTAAAACTTTGATTATTCATAAACTATTAGGTATGTCTCAGTGCATCTAATATCTTTTTAATTTCTAAAATCAATCATTTATAAGTAAGAAGGTAACTTCTCTGTTTGCTATAACACAAGATATAGTATTTTTTTAATAATAAAGTACGTAACTAATTATCATTATTGTAATTACAGTGAAGTTAAAGATAACAGTTCTGCAACGTCTTACACACATTTGACTTCAGTCATTCCTAACACGATCTGTTCAAGAGCTAGCCAAGAAATGCCAAACAATTTTTTTAACAAATTTGACTCAAATTCCGTAGTTTTTTCAGAGGAAACCAAGTATTTCCGGCAAGTGAAAATGGTGAAGGGGGTTTCAAGACCTCCCCTGCTCCCTCTCCAATCACTCACAACCTCTTAAAACGGCGACGTATTTCGAAACCTTTGCCATAATAATTATATCTATAATAACAATAAACATCCATAAATAAATAAAATAAATCAACTTTTACTAAACTTTAATTATCTCGGCACTCACTTTAGTTGAGATACGGCTTTTGCGCTTGGTAGAGCAGTATTGTGTTTTTTAGGGTACCGTAGCCAAAAATTGTAAAAACGGAACCCTTATAGATTCGCAATATCTGTCTGTCTGTCCGCCCGTATGTCACAGCCAATTTATTGCAAAACAGATTTGAAAACTGGCAGGAATGGAATAAGATGTAGGTATTCTATGAACTGCTTCACTATTTTTATACAAAAACAAAACAAATATAATAATGGCCTCTCCATACATGGAACTGACTTAATTATTTTTATCATCTTACGGCACGTAAGTATTTACCTACTTTCGTCAACATTTAATACCTATAACGTCTAATGTAAACCAGTTTTGCTCATGGCTGCACTGAGAACAAAAATTGCGCTATGCCTATATTGTGCAAACAGATTGATGTATGTAATATAAATTTTAATATCAGTATCTCAATTCAATATGCTAAAATGTTTTGCTTGCGATTTTGAAATATTGGAATACGGATGTCGCCAGAATACGGCCGCACGCGACGAGAATGAAGGGGGGCGCCCCGCAGTAGACGGAGCTAAGCTCCCTTCACCTCCCCTGCTTCACCCCCTCATTTACCAAAACAGTCGCTTAGGACAGCGCCTTAAGGGTTTACTGTTGAAACAAGCAATTAACGGGCGGTAGATTTACAGAACAAAGGGTCATTACTAGCAATTTAACGAGGCCATTGAACCTAATCAAATAGAACAGAAGTTTAAAACAAATCAGATATTTTTTGCTCAAAATAAAAAACAAGGTTATTTTCTCGTTTGTGTCTAGTTTATATATATATATTTTTTTAATCAGCGATAGCCCAGTGCAACTAATATAAGAAATGTAAAAATTTTGTTAATTATTACCCGCTAATACTATGGCGAAGGTAACCAGCATGGCTATAGTGTTATTCACCTGCCCTGTGCATATAAAAACACTTCTTCACTTCTCCGAATATACAAGGTGGTCTACGACCGCATAATATTATATTATATTGATACTCGAGCCTAACAAACGAAATATACTTGTATGTAAAAATCTCTTGTATTCTCCGCTATTCGAAAAACCGGGCAATAATCAAAATACAGCGAGCAAAACTACGATTTCTACTAGTATTTAACATATCAAATATTCAATCATTTATTGGCATTCCATAGAGTTGGACTAGGTGATACATGGGATCATTGTGGTCCCTATCACACACAGGAAAATTAGAAGATAAGAATATTTTCACATATTTAAATAAGCTTTGTAATAAGATGTGCCCATTCAAAGCAATTGTATAAACCTCAAACGTAGGAGAAAGGCACATACAGTGACACAAGGAAGTTTTACAAATCTAACAACTTATAATAAGTACCTAATTTATACAAAAAATATTTTGCTCGGCAAAAAACAATACAATTAAATCAATACAATTAATTCAAATTACAATGCCAATTAAATAAATTGGAATGGTCTTTCGTGTAAGGAATATTCCATTGTGTTTTCCACTTTTGAACTTTTTCCGAAACGTTCAAACGAAGCCAAACCAAACCAAGAAATATTCCACACACTGGTTAGTGTGTGGAATATTTCTTTTATATGTTGTTTTACTTTTTAAATTGGTACCATTTATGAACCTAAAAATACATTTGGCATTTCTAGAAACACCTACAAAGCTTATTTGGTACGGAAAGGAATTTGAATCAGAGCTTCGATATATAAGATATTTATGCATGCGTCAAATACATAATAGAGGACGATCGCAGCTACGCATGCCCGCACATTTTTTGTAATTGAACCCTTTTTGTCCGATCGCGTGGAAATTTCGGAAAATCCCGTCGAAGGGCCATCCTACGCACCCTACGGAACATGTTTTGTGAAATTTCAGCTGCTTGCGCCCGACAGTCTGTCAGTCAGACATTAATGTAAAAATTTTACGACGCCTAAACACACCTGAACATATTTTCACTTTTTATTTTTAGATTTATGTTCATATCTTCTTCTCTTAGATATTATGATTATGTAAGAAGTAATGTATTTAGTTAAAATTATTAATCTGTAATAAAACTGTGAAAATTATTCAAGTAAACAAATTAAAAGAATTTTATATTTACAGATTTATAACAGCTATTTAATTTCAGAGAAATTTTTATCCTTTGATCCGAAAGGTCCGAATCGAAATTCCCAAATTTAATTTAGATCAACAATCAACAACTTTGAGCCCACATTGTAAAAGCAAATGAAACCGTGAAAGGAATCCCTATTCCCAGTAACCACGTGCTTTACAAAGTAGGTCAATTGCATGTTTACTATGCCATGGTCAGTTGTAGACATTTTGTTATTTGAGTGTTGGCCAAACTACCCGATTGAAAATTGGATTTTAACTCCAAGGGTTTCGGCAGATACAACAGTTTTGCGAATCCCACCGCATTGCTTCGTGTTAAATTCAAGGGTCGAAAAAATATAAAATTTTCTTTGGAGATATGTCTAAGTTTCAGTTTGCTTTTGGGCAAGTAGATGTAGGTAGATAGCAATTGTGAAATCTCTAAAAAGCTTATAAGAAATTGGCGACCATAATTGGCGTTTATCGACGAGCATTAAAAGTATCGAATTGAGAATCTTCATAGTAAATGAACATCATTATTAAGATCAAAAATATTGTCTGCACATACTGTACTACTTTGAACTACCAATTAGTCAATTGCTGTCAAAAAAGTAACAATATTGTCTATTTCAAAGAAACTATAATTGCTTATTACGCACGATAATGACATTGCGGTGCATGTCCTATAACTTAATTTGCCAACGTCTAATGTCCCAATGTCAAACTACACATTTGATTATACGTCAGCCTCACAAACTAATTATAAACACTGTATTCACTCTATGTCTAAGCACAAGTACATAATTATGTAGAAACATGATTGAATAATAATTGAAAGTGTCTGTTAACACTTTGAGAGCCTAAACCAATTTAATTGAGACCGACTAGTTTGTTGGTTTTCTTCGAACAATAGTTACTTTATCTCTACATTCGAGGGAAATTGAGTCCGTGTTTACCAGAGATCTTGAAAATTAGTTACGGACACAAAAGGACACCTTAGTGGTCAAGGTTGGCTGGTGTAACTCATATCAAAGCGTCAGGGCAAATAAAATATAACATACATAACTTCATGCCTTTATCCACGAAGGGTTAGGCAGAGGTGTATGACACACCCAAACTTCGCCAGTTATGTTTCAGTTCCAATGTAATAGAGGGCGAGCCTATCGCCTGGCGAGTGTTTGCCAGGGGTACCTGGGGATCGAACCTGAGACCATCATCTCGGCAGTCCGTTACGTACACCACTGGACTATCGCCTATATTTTATTTTTTAAATAAAATATAAATAATTAATATTTATTTAAAATAACTAACCGTTATTGAACCCGTTACATATCATCATCATCAGCCTTTAACAGTCCACTGCTGGTCTAGGCCTCTCCTTTGAAAGGAGGAATCGGCCTACTATACCACACTGGCCAAATGGGTTGGTATAGGGTTTGTATCAAGTTTTCCTTCTCTTACAGTGCTGCTCTCTGCATAATATGCTCCCTCTGTCGGCTCTTACGACACCCATGGGATGATATGGGGTGGTGACATTCCGTATTCTTATACCGTCACCACACGGACAAATATAAATATACCAGAAAAGTACACCCACACTCGAAAAGACTAGGTATTTATGACTCACACAGTGTTATCTCGTGTGGGGATTGCACACACTACACTTGGCGCAGTTTTGAACAGCGTGTCGAGGCGATTGCTACAACTAAGCCATACGTGCAGTGAATTTATGTACAATTAACAGCCTTAGATTAATTTCCAGGATTCATTTGAATGAGGTATACTCGTATGCAGTGACAGTTCAGCACTAAATAGAATCAATAATAAGATCACTTGAAATTAAATACATGTAGATTAACCTGCAAATAAACCTAAAAAATACTTGGAACCAGCGTAGAACATCTTTCTCTTCCTATATAACTAACCTACATTTAATACCTACCTATAGAAAAACGCAAACAATGGCTATAAGTATACTAAACAATAGTTGGGTCGCAGCAGAGTTAGGCCTCCCACAAGGTGCACGGATTGACAATCTTATTGGGAAGATCCCAAAAAGCTCGAGATCGGTCTATGAAAATAGCATTGGAGGAGGATTATGTCCATCAGTGGACGTCTTACCTCCACCCCTCAGCCAAGTGTGTGATACTAAACAATTTATTACAAGTGTATAGTTTCTTTCTATCAGTCTCTTAATGTCCCTAATCCCGCTCTGCATAATGAGAGGATGTTTTTCATGCAATTCTCTCAACTGAGTCGAACATCTTTTGTAAGCTTATTGCTATATTCCGATGGTCACACCTCTATCTCCCGATGACGCTGACAAACAGTAATGCGTAAGCACTTCTAGTTTTCTTTGAAAGCGGTGATATGTGTTATCATGCTTATGTGTGTGTTTGCTAAAAAGAATACTGGTCAGAAGTACCCTAAACCACAGATTACTAAATAGTTACAAGACCATGCATGAGAAACTTGAGTGGAGTGAATTAAGCAAAAGATATATGTCAGGATCGTTGCAAATGGAGTTCCGTAGTCTCTGCCTACTCCTCCGGGAAACAGGCGTGAGTCTATGTATATATGTGTGTGTATTAAGACAAAGACTAATCCGTCTACATACACATGTGTGTCTATGTAGACGAATGAGTCTTCGTCTAGATACACAGATTTACAGAACGAGCGACTGCTTTATATAGTCTAAACGAAGGTGAGTATTACGTATTTAGTTGTGCCTTAGGTACTAATTGCGTTTGTGCCTGGATAAATGGCTCTGGTGGTGGTGTGGTCAGTGGTAAATAAAATGTTTTCACTAATATTTGAATAGATAGCTATTAGTCTAGTGTGTATGTTTGTGCTTAATTCATTGAATTAAGTAGTCAACTTTTTTGTCTAGAAGAATGAATTTATACTGAAATTCTGAATATTGAGTAGGCCAATGTATGTCATAAATATGTTCTACACATAAAATAGAAGGTTGTGACTGGTAAAAGTTAAAGTAAAGTTAGTAATCATTATTATTTATGGCACTAACACTTGCCCAAGGTTGACGTCACAAAAATTGCCTATATAGAAAAAAGTCTACGCGCGGTTCTCTTCCATAGCCTGTATAATACAATGCTTTATCAAAATCCATTCGGTAGCTATAGCGGGAAAGAGTAATAAATATCCATCCATATATCCTCGCAAACTATCGCATTTATAATAGTTGTTGCAAAGCAATGCCTTCTCAAAAGGTTATGAAACTCGCAAATTCTTTACAATTTATTAATTAAAATGTTCTTTAAGACCATTGTTACCAGTTATACAACTGTTCCAGAAATAGAAGCGCTGTTCTTAAAAAGCGCATTGTTTTAATACAATTTTTGTATTATTAGGATTAAGTAGTCGGTACTTAATAAATCTTCTTTTCTTATTTTTTAGTTCTTGCTGTTGAAACCATACGAGCCTTCCTCTCCTCTATTCTATGGTTCGAGTTTGAAGTTAAATAGATTATGTGTCTCTCTGCTATAGTTGTTCGGAGCTTAGTACTCACTAAAACTATCGTGGTGTCCATATGCATATTTCACGGTGACCGTGACCGTCTGTTGTCCTCACCGAGAAAACTCAAATTAAACTCCCATCTGCCTTTATGAGCAGGCAGAAAAGTTATGTGTCATTATTCTTTTCAGGTATTTTCAGTCTACCACGGTAATTTAGTTTCAAAATTGTAGAACGCTATAGAAACTTATAATGTTCACTGGCGGCTTAAACTTCTTCTAACAATTTATTTACTGGTCAAAATTTTTAATGACCTGAAAATTATGCAGCTATTCTTCTTTATTAAATTTACCTGAAACTAGATGAACCCGCGGGTACACCCGCGTTATTTAAGGCTACTGCTCCGCTATATATATATAGCGATATTATATAGCCTATAACCTTTCACGATCTTATCGATCTAACACTGAAATAATTTTTCAAATCGGGCCAGTAGTTCCTGAGATTAGCGCGTTCAAGCAAACAAATAAATAAACTCTTCAGCTTTATTTATTAGTTTTAGATAATTTTCACGAGGCATCTCAATAAAATTTTATTCGCAGTCACGTTTTCATTTAAATTGGATTTAAAGCTAGAAAGATTATATTAAGACAAAACTGAGCTTAACGAACTGTAAATAAAAAAATATTCCGTACCTACGAATTCCATTAGTCGTCATAAATATCTGATTTGCTTTTTGTATAATAGAAGGTTAAATATTATCATTAGCACGTGTCTGACAGACGCAACGATATCTAGTATATATTGCCCATCTATCCAAATCATTTGACCAGAGTTTGGCTAGTGATGATCTAGGGAGCTGAGATGTGGCCACTAACTATGGGCCTTATACGGCAGCTCAGGATCACTCAGAGGGCGATGGAAAGAGCTATGCTCGGTGTTTCCCAGCGAGATCGAATCAGAAATGAGGAGATCTGCAGGGGAACTAAAGTCACCGACATAGCTCTCCGAACAACCAGACTGAAGTGGCCATGGGCGGGGCAGCTCGAAGAACCGATGACCGTTGGGGCAGGAGGGATCTGGCGACTACGTACTGGACAACGCAGCAGGGGTAGGCTTTCAACAAGGTGGACCGACGATCTGGTTAAGATTGCAGAAAGTGGTTGGATGCGGGCGGCTCAATATAAGTCTGTGTGGTGAACCAACTGAACATAGGCCTCCCGCAAGGCCTATGTTCAGCAGTGGACGTCTCTAGACTAACATGATGATTGTTCGATATCTTTAAAAACGCAATCATGATAGACTGTTATTAAGCTTTATAGTTTGATTTACGTAATAAATGCTTACATTGTATTTATTGTATGTTCTTCAAGGTTCAGAAATATTATTGAATAGGCGAATAATAGTACAACACATTTTCCAAGTTTTCTATACGAAACACAATGCCCATTATTAGTATTATTTGGGACTTACTTTTACGTGACTTCCTAAGCACGGTACAGTACCTATGATAAGATCTCCAAACGTGGTCACCAATCCGAACAGTAACCTTTGCAACCGCTGCTTCACTTTGCCTATAAATAACGAACAGCAAATCAAGTCACGCAACGTGAAAATTATTTATGAACACAACCTTAATTTAGCCTCTCAATGTCTTTGAACTATCATTCGAATTTGCAATTCTAAAATTAATTTGAGAATTTTAAATAATTTATCATGAAGATCTCTGAACTGCAAAGATGAAATTTGTGAAAGCAAACTTTTAATTCGTGGGTATATCTGGCTACACTTGTTATTTTTCTGTGCGCAAAATTTTGGCTGTCAGTTATATTAATTTTGAGGCTTATGTTTGTTTGTTAGTTTGAACCTTGTGTTCAAACTAACAAACAAACAGTGTGTGTGTTGTGCAGTTTTATCAAGGGTTACAATAAAAATCATTTGTCTTTGTAAGAAAATATATGCTTTTGGAAGTTGAGATGAGCATTAATAAGAAGTGAAAAATTAAGAATAATTAAATTTCATTCGTAGTTTTTGGTGACCCGCTTATCCTTTTGAGTTGTGGAGGTCAGGCGGTAGTCGCCCTGTGGAACAGCTAATATTCTGTCAAATCTGGCTAGAAAAGTAATAAGCAGACCCTTAGCTCCAGTGTGTGTGTTTCTTATTCTGTATTCTAATTCATTGACAATCTTCCATTGGGGCTAATGGTCCACTTGTTGATTTATTAAGATACTAGCTGTTTCCCGCGGTTTCACCCGCGTCCTGAGGGAACTTCTTCGCGCACCCGGTTAATTTATAGCTTAACTTACACCTTGATACATCAATTATCCGCCAGTGAAAGTCCCGTCAAAATCGGTCAAGCCGTTCCAGAGCTTAGCGAGAACAAACAGACAGACAGATAGACGGACAGACAAAAATTTAAAAAAAGGTCCATTCGGTATATGTATCCTGTATACATCCATATACATTTAGTAAAAAGCGGTTATTTTAATATTACAAACAGACACTTCAATTTTATTTATATGTTTATAAAATACAAGAATTTTAAGCTCGTTGTGTGTTTATACTACTTAAGCCCTTCAATCAAAACCTCATAAAGTTATTTGATTCGCCAATCTCATTCTCCGTGCGTAAAATGACCGCTACAAAAACTTTGCCTATACCAAACCTAAATGTAATAATGCCTCAATTTTCCCTACAATTTCCTTCAATAACTCAGACCCACATCAATTTTCAACTGCTATCGTCATCTGGACGTAGGTCAAACTTTTAATGAGTGTAATAGTGATTTGGCACGTTATTACCACGTGAAATGTTATTACATACATACATAGTCTCACGCCTATATCCCCGAAGAGGTAGGCAGAGGTATATTGCTATACCCACTGTTCGCCAGATTTATTGTAGCCCCACGTAATAGGGGCCGAGCCTATTGTCGTACCGGGCACATTACCAGACTCCGTGCTGCTACTGAGAATTGCCAAACGGAAAAACCCAATAACACTTTGCCCGACCCGGGAATCGAACCGGAGACCTCTCAATCCCACGCGCACATTTATGCCGCGAGACCAACGAGGCAGTCTATTGTAATTTGAAATATTGAAATTTGAAATTTAGCTGTTGAAAGGCATACAACAGTTGGAAGTCAGTAGGTCAAAAGATATACGCAAATATTTGACAATCCAGTTCAGTGGTGCTAACAGAAAAACCTACTAATGCCAATCACTTGCATGACTGTGAGGTAAGAAAGAGGACTTTCTTTTTGACAACTGCCGCCAGGGCCGAACCGTCACAAAAAGGTCATCCGCCAAACTTCCGGATGCCACCCAACAGGCGCTTCGCACACAGGCGCTGGATTGAGTCGGAACGGCCCTGACTGCGGCACTAGGACTAAATCCTGTGTTGTGCGGGGAACTTAAGGGCTCCCTCACATTAGTCATGAGCATTCCTCGTGTACGTTCGGCTTCCGTTCAGCATGCGCCCGGCGTTCACTTTGTACTAAAGAGTGAACGCCAAGCGCACGCTGGGCGTACGCTCGAAGAACGCTGACGCCCAATGTGAGGTCGGCCTTACAAACATACAATTTACGGACAGAATGAGCAGAACACTCGGCGCAGTGTTAAGCTAAGCGACCGCTTAAACCCTGCACCAAGCGTACAGTCACTATTCGTTCCATCACAAAAATCGCCAATGTAACATGGAAGGCAGGGCTGCCACGCTAAGTCGAATTAGACAGACTTTGCTCTTCGACGGGATGTCATGGCCTTAAAATAATGAGGTCAAAAAAGGTAATGGCTATCAAAATTAGCTAACAAAGTTATCAGCCTTTGTGAACTTGGATGTTACGTTGCCTTTTGTTCGGATAAAGCAAGGTTTGTATTCAGGTAAGATCAAAGTTCCAAGATTATTTGATCTGTAAATTGCACTGTTTGCTAGTATTCTGTAGTATGTGCGTTCAAACCACGTTCACACATCAGGGTGCGGTTTGTTTCCATTGTATTATCGTTTGTAGGATATTTTGTAAAATAGGACTTATTTGTACTTTTTAAAGAAAACGAGCACATTCATATTTCACATTAGTTACTATTAATATACCTTTTTTTTTTTTTTGTTTTAAGAGGTGGAAAATCCCTTCGGATCTCCGACTCTTGGGGGAAATAAGAGCCGGAGTATGTGGTGTTTCCACTAAAAACCACCTCGACTTCCGCCATGTACCCGTGTGTCGGAGGGTGGGGCATCACCAAAGCACTCGTCGCCACCCTCCGACGGGTATTGGCCCGCCAGATGGTCAGGCGGGCCCCGAACAAAACCCCCTTGGCGGCGGATTAAGGTGTTGGACTCCGCCGCCAAAACGCCCAGCGGCCGCAGAGGATAGGGAGGACGGCAACGCAACACCGCATCTCCTCTTCCTCTGCGGCCCCACCGCGACGCATTGAATGGTGCGCCCCCATTTGGTCGCGGGAGATAGGGCGCGCGGCAACGCAACACCGACACGCCTCTCCTCCCGCGACCGCACCCGACTGCGAGGGACAGACAGAACTGTCCCCCGCACCCGCACCGTTGGACGCATCCTGCGCAGGCCCCTCCAAGCCCACGCGGAGCGTCCCCTCCTGGATCCCTCTTAGCTTCACCGCGGGTGACCAATCCACGGTTACTGAGCCCCCCCACCACGACAAGGTGGAGATCCCACGGGGGGGACTATTAATATACCTACATGGTACCTACTTTATCTCTTTATCAATAATGATACTAGGTATCATATTTTTTTCTACTACAGCAATAGTATTATAATATTTTTTTTCATATATTCATTTTGGATTCGCTTTAAGGGAATTTATTTTTGGCAATCTCATTGTGATTCAAATAGTTAGGACTATTTGAATCACAATTCAATCCAATCTAAAACTTGAATTAGTTTATTATATCTAATCTGTGTGGTGACGGATTAAGAATACGGAAGATTAGCAATAAGCATTACAGGCGCAATTTTCACAAAACGCTGAGTGGATCATCCCATTTCATCGTCCTTAGTAAACTGGGTCGAACCTCTGTCTGTTAGTTCTCCTCCATTATTCCTTCGCAATAAATGTCGACACCAATTCCACTTGAACTGTCCAACTCAACCGTTAACTATCCATGTTAAACTTTCGAATTTGTTCGACTCATATTAAAAGTTTTTCGCGCGTATCAGTATGTAGAATCGCAGATGCCAAGACAAAGTCTATTCATTTCACCGAAATATATTTACTTTAAATAAATTTTCACCATTGCTGGTTATTCAGGGTAACTGACTCACTATAGCGACTGTCAAAGATTTTTATGATAGTCGGCTGATAGCTTAACGTGCTCGCCGAGGCACGGAGCACGGGACAATTAACAAAATTCGCACATAACTTTAAAAGTCTCTGCTGCGCGAGATTTGAACCCGATTGGTAACTTTGCTGAGTCTGTGATGTAGATGACGTGCTGCCGTATTTTTTGTCTGCAGTTAATTAAAATACTAGCTTGCTATAATGCTACTGCATATCTTTTCGCATCAATTCAGAAATAATATTCGTAGTCTACCGCGCAGATCCAGTGTATAGTGGAGTTCAATATTATTATGCCATTACTTGATGGGACGTTGTGACGTACCTTCACATCTATCAAAATAATAAGCCTGAACTACTTACGTATCTGTCAATCATGAGATTGGATTGCTAGGTTGAGAAGAGGGGGGACTGCGATTTTCTATCGAGGATTATTCAGGTGAGTGCATGCGGAAATAGGATTGACTCCACAAATACGGCTTCGCGAAAACTTTACATAATATTGCTCAATTTGTACCAACATTTTTCAACGTGTGGAATATACAGTTTGCATAGAGTATTTTTAGTTTTACATTGACATAACTTTCAAGCTGGTAATCCAATAAGAACTAACTAAACATGCAGTGCCATTAATATTATATTTATTAAACTGTTGTAAATAAAATAAACGAGCATATACATAGACATTTAACTTACAATGCAACAGTTAACAAGATCCTTGCCTATAGTAAAATTTATCTTTAAATTTATTTAAACACAATTTTTATTAAACTAATACCCTGTTGTGGCATTAACGTCTTACATAAAAAAATTAATAGTGGAACAATCAATAGCTCAAATGAAGGGATAAAATACTATGACGTACTCGTATATCATTCGAGATGACTAATGCAAAATCCAAAACCTAACACATCGCTCTCAGCCGCTCATCGGATCGATTTGTTTACATTCCCCGTATTCAAGGCTAACGTTCAATATCACTTCGTACTTATTCCTATCTGAAACACTAGCTTAGCTTTATATCAAGTTTTAGCAATCACCATCATCAGCCCTGTATAATATAAACTGCCCCACTGCTGGACACGGGCCTCTCTTCTCTATGAGAAAGGTATGGTCATACAGTTCACCACGCCTGGTCAAGTGGGGTTGGCAGCCTTCACATGTCTTTCGAATACATTATGAAAAACTCTCAGTCATGCAGGGTTCCTAACGATGTTTTATTTCACCGTTTAGTTATCGGTAATTAGCAATGAGGGTATTTGATATTTCTTTTACCACCAGACGACGCTTCGTATGCGTCAGGTCCAAAGAGCTGTCATCTGACAGCTCTGGTCTGACAGGCTAGGTATCTACCTACAGACGCGTGCACACACAAGATACGAAAAAACACAGACATATGAAAATAAGGCTTTGACACTTTTGACAGATTTCTAGACCTGATGATGCCTCAGTACTGCCATGCGGCAGCACTGTGAGCGTTACTTCAGAAGACCCTCATTGAATACGCGCGTTACTTCGAAAATTCATTGTTGCGCGCCGTGGATTCAAATTTCACTAGACTAGCTGCTATGCGATAATATCTTTTATTATAGGTACCTGTATCAAGGTACAAAGTAACTATATATCAACTCTAGTCCTTATGGAATAAATGATCCTGAAAAGACTATCTAAATCTTAAATGCCGGTCACGTACAGCGTACACGTCAGTTTAGGATGCTACTCCTAAAGCTGATGGATACAGAAATAGGAAGCTCACAAATTAACTAGAACTAGATCATAGTAGTAGTGGGAATTGTTTTGTTGGGCGATGAAATATTTGTTTAATTGTTGAAAGATCGTTCATCTTATAGTTTAATCCTAATTCTTCTGTATTATAAAAAATACGACGGTCTCACTTAAATCTGTATTGCGAGAGGTTACAAACATTCAACAAAGGACACCCAGATTTGGAACATTATCAGCATGCCGTAGTCCACTGCTGGAAGGCCGCGCCTAGGAAAGCGTAGCGTAGGCCGCCCTCCGGCTAGTAGAGTAACGCTATATGCAAAGTGGCTGGAAGTGGCTGGACGATATAGTAATATTAATGTATCCACAAGTTCTTTTTGAGTATACATCAATATTATTGTTGGTTCTTGTTGTGGGTTATTCTGAAGTTGCAGTGGGCAGGGCACATAGCCAGAAGAACCGATGGCCGTTGGAGCAGAAAGGTTCAGGAGTTGCGGCCACGCATCGGACGTCGTAACAGAGGTAGACCTCCCACAAGATGCACTGACGACCTTGTTGGGATCGCGGGCAGCGATGGCTCAAAGTTGATCCGTGTGACAAGGAGAGCCTTGGGGGTGGCCTATGTCCAGCAATGGACGTCTTTCGGATGATATGATGAATGAAATGGAACCTACTATACTCTGTGCATTGCTTCACGACTAGGAGCTCGTTTAAATCACGACTCCGTTGTACATACCTATATATACTCTGAGTTTCAAATGAATCTTTGGCTTCAATATCACTTTCTATAGATCTAGTAGTACACACATATTCGCAACAATTGTACAACTGAAATAGTATTTGCTGTATACATATTGTGAGCTCTGTGTGAGCTTACCTTTGATAATATAATTATGGTCTAAATCTGTCCCCTCTGTGATGTGGCTACGTTTGGATACTGATTCATAGGAATAAAATGATGTAGGATTAGTAGAGAATATACATAGAGAAAATTTATTTGGTAAAAACGCTTCACAAATTAATGCCATTTAGTTGGAAAATAAATATTAGGCCTCAGAGTGGATCGTAAAATATGTGACCTTATGTACCAAAGAGACAATCGATTAAACCCTATCACTCTTTGATAATGAGTCGTTAATACAAGTACATCTCGTGATTCCAGTAAGTTAATTGATGAGCAATCATCATATCATTTTCCGTGTGGTGACGGAGTAATAATACGACATGCCACCACCCCACTTTGTCCCGAGGGTGTCGTACGAGGCGACTATGCGAAAACGGGAGCAGTGTAACAGCTCTGGCCGATTCCACACATATGTACATGCCGGCACTGGGCAGCAGCAGTGTCGAAGTAATGGAGTCAGGCTCTGCGGTCACCAACCCGCCTGCCAAGCGTGGTGACTATGGGCAATTTCCTCCCAAGATGCGGCGTCATAAGAAAAGGCCCCCAGTTTCCGGCAGCTCCGCTATTCCCGGCCAAGGTAGCGGTCGCGGTAACGGCGAGACAGGGGGTGCGAAGAATTACCGGGCTATGGTAGGCTACCAAAACCAAATACACCTGGCGACCTACAACGGACGCAGTCTACGGCTCAATGAACACCTCGCCGAGCTCGAAGTAGAACTAAGTCGCATAAAATGGGACATACTGGGGTTATCAGAAGTCCGAAGACAGGGGGAGGACAGTAACTCTAGAGTCAGGTGACTTGTTCTACCATCGAGAAGGCGACCATCTCTCCCAGGGTGGTGTCGGTTTCCTGGTCAGGAGGAACCTTGTGAACAACGTTGTCGAAGTCGGTAGTGTGTCGACCCGGGTAGCGTACCTCGTAATTTAAACTCACTAATAGGCGTTGCCTAAAGGTGATACAGCTATATGCGCCGACCTCAACACACCCTGACGAGATAGCTGAGGCCATATACGAGGATATTGCTAAGGCAATACACCGTACGACCAAAGCTCAGTTCAACGTTGTCATGGGGGACTTCAATGCCAAAGTGGGAGTACAAGAACGCGGCGAAACAAAAATTGGAGCCTACGGCGTGGGGCAGAGGAATCACAGGGGCCAAATGCTAGTTAACTTCCTCGAGGCACACGGGTTCTTCTTGATGAACTCCTTCTTCAAGAAGAAACCTCACAGGAAGTGGACTTGGCGAAGCCCCGATAATGTGACAAGGAACGAGAAAGACTTTAGCACGACAGACCGAAAGCATATATTAAGAGACGTCTCCGTGGTCAATAGGTTCAACACCGGAAGCGATTACCGACTAGTACGAGGGTTTCTAAATATCAACCTTAGATCTGAAAGGGCTCGGTTGATGAAGCCTACTCTCCGACCTACGTTGCCCCTAGTAGCCACCGATTCCCAGCAGTTCCAGCTAGAACTGCATAATCGTTTCGATCTGCTGGAAACCACCGACAGTATTGACCAGAAGACCGACACAGTGGTCAAGGTACTACAAGATGCGTCCCGAAGGGTCTTCCCCGCACAGAGGAGAAACAAGGAGTCTAAACTTTCAGCTGAGACTCTCGAACTTATGAGGAAAAGACGCGAGATGCCATCCTGTCAGCTGTCTTCGCCTGATGGGAGAACCGTAAATTGACAAATACGGAAGCTTATGCGACGTGACCTCCGACGTTTTAATACTCGCACCATAGAGGCTGCGATCTAGAAAAACTGGGGGTCTAAAGCCTTCACTCAGCAGCTGAGGCGGCTCCATCTGACGAAACTAAAAACTGTGGATGGGCGTACCGTCAACTCAAGGTTCGAGATTCTCGAGGAGGTTGAAAGTTTCTATTGACGCTTGTATACTTCGCGGATAGATAGACCAACTGGACCTAGTACTGATGACCACAGAGCCCCACTGACGCGCCACTTTACCGAAGACATCCCGGATGTCGACCAGAGCTAGGTACGAGCGGCCCTTGTGCAACTTAGGAAGAACATCTAGGTAGTAGAGCCTTGCTGATTTCAGCATGAATGGGCCGGCTCGACCGGGGAAGTACTACCCTCTCACAGAAAATCGACGTAAAGTAACAGTACCTGAACTGTTGCGTTTCGTTCGGTGAGTGAGAGTGCCGGAGGTCCTATCCCCTATTCCTTCTCCCTCATCCCACTCCTTATCCTATCCCTTTTCCCAACCCCAAGGGGCGGCAACGCACTTGTGACTCCTGTGGTGTTGCTTGTGTCCATGGGTGGCGGTAATTGCTTACCATCAGGCGATCCGTCTGCTCGTTTGCCGCCTTATACTATAAAAAAACAAACACTTGGTGATGACGATATCACTGCAGAACTCCTCAGAGCAGGTGGTGACACAATCCTGAGAGAGCTACCAAGTCTTTTCAATACCGTCATCCATGAAGGCTCAACACCACGGGCATGGAGCGGGAGTGTGGTAGCTCTTTTCTTCAAAAAAGATGATAAAACCTTATTGAAGAATTACAGACCCATCTCACTGAGCCATATCTAAAGGTTGTTCTCGAGGGTTGTTTCAAACCGAGTCGCTAGAAGACTCGACGACTTCCAGCCACCAGAGCAAACCGGGTTTCGAAAAGGCATCAGCACCGTGGACCACATCCATACTGTTCGGCAGATCGTAAAGAAGACCCACGACTACAACCGGCTGCTGTGTATGGCATTCGTGGACTACGAGAAAGCCTTCGACTCTATCGAAACCTGGCCAGTTCTTGACAGCTTGCAACGATGTCGCATTGACTGGCGATATATCGAGGTGTTCAGATGTTTGTATGAAACCGCGACCATGACCGTTCAGATCCAAGTCAGAAGGACAAACACCATAGAGTTGCGTAGGGGAGTCCGGCAAGGGGATGTAATATCTCCCAAGCTGTTCACCAACGCACTTGAGGATGTCTTCAAGAGCCTGGACTGGACTGAACGGGGTATTAATATGAACGGCGAGTAAATCTCACACCTTCGGTTTGCTGACGACATCGTTCTAATAGCTGAGACGTCGGAGGAGCTTAGCAGAATGTTGTACGACATAACGCGTCGTATCGAGTCCGATCTGCATTGACGGTTCCTTGCTCGAGGTTGTGCAACAGTATGTCTACCTAGGGCAAATAATACAGTTGGGTAGACACAGCCTCGAGAAGGAAATCGGTAGGAGGATTCAGTTGGGATGGGCAGCATTCGGTAAGCTACGTCGGGTCTTCTCGTCGCCTATTCCGCAAAGCCTCAAGACAAAAGTCTTCGACCAATGCGTCCTACCAGTAATGACGTACGGTGCTGAAACCTGGACACTCACGGTCGGGCTGGTCCATAGATTTAAGGTCGCTCAGCGTGCCATGGAACGAGCTATGCTTGGAGTCTCTCTAAAGGATAGAATTCGCAACGAGGTCATCCGGAAGAGAACTGGTGTTACCGATATAGCTCGCCGTATAAGCAGGCTGAAGTGGCAATGGGCTGGCCACGTCTGTCGAAGGACCGACGACCGATGGAGCAGACGAGTCTTAGAGTGGAGACCACGTTTCGGCAAACGAAGAGTAGGACGCCCTCCAACTAGGTGGTCCGACGACCTAAAAAAGGTGGCTGGGGCGGGCTGGATGCGGAAGGCAGAGGATCGGTCTTTGAAGCGCATGTTGGGCGAGGCCTTTGTCCAGCAGTGGACTACAATAGGCTGATTGATTGAATCATCATCTATAATGAAAATTAATACGAGTTATGGACCAATTTGCACTCTACAGTAAGGTACCCAACGAAATAAAGCATTTTTGTTGATAGCCATCGACAATTAGAGTGTTACCCTTTTTACTTTTTTACTTATATTATTATGTGCTTGTTATTAATATCATAATTTCTAAAATTCACAAGTCACTGTATACCTATCCTACACATCAACTTACGATACCGATCACCTTTATGACTCATGCGGTCTGGTACCTAGTAGTTACTTTGTGTAATCCACAATCTTTTGCTAAAAGTCTGTGCTATATGTGTTCCGTCGTTTAAATGTTTGAAATAGAAGTATAAAGTCTATAACGCCATAGGATTATTTCACAAATAATCATAGTCAACGCAAGCAACGCTCTCTTTTAAAAAAAACGAATAAAAAAGAAAAGGAGGTTCAGAGACTATATTTTCAAAAGGGAAACTTATCACTTGTCAGCGAAGCAATACCTTGGTGAATTTAAGGTTCTAGTTAATTTTTACTGAATCTTACTCTTTATTTCGGTAAATACATCTATAGCTGACAATTAGGAAGCCTAGCTTCTACAATTTTGGTTTCAATAGTCAGCGCAACAAAAGATCATAAAACTTACAAAGTTATGCAATTACTGAATTGGATAGTTCTCAATATTTTTATAACCCAATTCGTTCACCTTACCTAGAATTGCGTGCTAATTAATTAGCCATTAACCTATAGGCATAGGTTTCATTGAAAAAATCTTTTTTGCTACCATATAAACTACAATTATTTTATATTATCAATTTTGGTATTGATCGCATTTTGTAACGTAAAATTGCGGCATGTTTATTTGATATTAAAATAATAATAAATCTTCGTCTCTTATAGTACCTACTGGGTAAGTAGGATATATTATATTATATCGCCATGATTATAAAAATATGTTTTCGAATCAGTCAAAACATTATGTGCACACATGTTGCAATGTGACACTTATGAACGGCCTGAAAGAACGGGCAATAAAATTCATAGCCCCTATTTTGAATCGCTTAGTTTACACTTCTCTATAATAAACAAAGATTTGATTATTTTAAGGAGCTGCAACTGTTTCGACTTACAAATTACTAGTCGTTGCCTATGATACCCGGCGTGAATTATAGGTACAACTAAATCTCCCTAAGGAAACACACTATCAATTTTATTGGTGAAATCCGTAAAAAAACGGTATTTGTTGAGTTTATTGCGTTCATACTAATGATATTCCGGATATCCGTATCCTTATCCGTGGATATCCGAGGAAGAAGAATGATCCGTATTCGTATCCGTATACGTTACTTTTCTCGCGGATCTTTTAAGGATCTTTCACCTTATTCATTTTCAATTGATAGGTGGTTAGGTAGAATTAAAAAACTATTAAATTCCATTCAGAGTATTTTTAACATAATTTAAATACAAGTCGAAACTTGATCTGTCTATTGGTCCGCCGGGAGTGCGTGACGTCAACTGCCGTTTCAAGGTCGCGCGCACTAACATCGATTCAGTTAAAAAATCCGTATCTGTGTCCATATCTGCGGATCTTGACCCCAAATATCCGTATTCCGATCCGTATTCGCGGATATACATTTTTAACGATGCGGCACATCACTAGTTCATACAGACAGGTCGCGGCAGGGCCGTCATTTCAGAATATATACTTGTTAATGTAAAAAATACTTATATGATACTCAAGCAATTAATGTTGCTTAATCAATGATAATCGATTTTAAACTTTCGCGATTTGTATACATCATACAATTTTACTAAAACGGGTCTTACTCGCGATATTTAATTAATTTAAGGTATAAATACCTATATATTTATGTTGTAATGAGTCCTGCCACGACCAAGGCTGTTGTAAGGCGGCCGAAACGTCGGTAAAACATAGGTATTTATACCTTAAATTAATTAATCAATGATGTTCATTAAGTTAGCCTCCAAAAGTAAATAATATTAATAGTGAAATAGTTGCCTCCTTTTACACGTCCAATAATGCATGTAACATGCATACATTCACAAGTGTTACTCAAACCGTAGTACATATATTGGCGATACTACGATTCTAACAAGCGACTCCAGCGGCGAATTTGGAAGTTATCCGGGTACGACACTTTGGACAGCTCATTATAATTACCACTATAACCTCGAAGCAAAGTTGTATTGAAAGCTGTCAAAAGTGTCGTACCCGGAAAACTTCCAAATTTGCAGCTAGAGCCGCGCGGATAATCTTTGCATCGCCAATAGTGATCTGTGACTCAAACGGCTGGCGCTAAAGTAAAAATGACCAAGTCGATCTCTTTTCGTGGAATCCAAAAGAAACAGTGTATCAGATATTAATTCTCTGAAACATACATACATACATACATATCGTCACGCCTTTATCCCCGAAGGGGTAGGCAGAGGTGTATTTCTACACCCACTTTTCGCCAGATATACTTTAGTCCCACGTAATAAGGGGCGAGCCTATTGCCGTACCGGGCACATTTCCCGACTCCGTGCTGCTACTGAGAATTTCGTGACAGAAAAACCCAATAACGCTGCCCGACCCAGGAATCGAACCCGGGACCTCCCGATCCCACGCGCACATTTATGGCGCGAGACCAACGAGGCACTCTTCTCTGAAACAGATACACAATTACACTTTTTGCTTTGCCTTTGGCTTACGTTCGAGTGCGCAATATAAGTATAACATTCTTTGATCAATACTATACACACAATTACACGTATTTTACTCTCTATTTATCACTTAAACATACGGTGAGGAATGAAATGTGGTCGGTACTATCGATGTATGCGGTGAACAACAGCCTCATACGAGCTCTGAAATCCCTTTATGAAGATTCTAGAGCTTGTGTGAGGATAAACTGGTCGTACACTGACTGGTTTACCATCGAGACAGGTGTTAGACAGGGATATGTAGCGTCGCCGTGGCTGTTCACCTCTTCATGGACAGTTGTTTGCAAGATTTGAAACATAGTGACTGTGGATTAAGGATGAATGAGTTACTTGTCAAATACCTCCTTTATGCTGATGATCAGGTAATACTTGCATCTTCAGCGGAGGAGTTGCAGGAAATGGTAACAATCATGCATGGTGCTTTAGGGAGGAAAGGAATGAAAGTGAATGTGAGCAAAACAAAAGTTATGGTTTTTGAAAAGGAGGAATGTGTTACGGCTTGTACTGTTATGATCGATGGACAACGAGTGGAACAAGGGAATGATTTTGTATATTTAGGTAATGCAGGTAATAGGGTGAATGGAACTTTGAAGGCTTTTATGAACAGTCATACGGTGTCCAAAAAGACACGTTTGGCTGTGCATAGAGGGGTATTAGTACCTACACTTATGTATGGTAGTGAAAGTTTGGTATGGCAGAAGAGTCATGAAAGTAGAATAAATGCTGTAGAAATGAGAGGACTGAGAAGTATGTGTGGTGTGTCGGTGACTGACAGAGTAAACAATAGTGCGATAAGAGAGTGTTGTGGGGTAAAAGAAGATGTAGTGACAAGCATCGAGAAAGGTATGCTAAGGTGGTTTGGGCACGTGGAGAGGATAGATGACGAAAGACTGACCGAGCAGTGGCAAAAAGGCAAGTGTAAATGGGACAGGACGAAGGGGAAGACCTAGGCGGACGTTCTCTGACCAGATTGGAGACATCCTAAAAACAGGACAGGTTAGAAGTACCCTGAACAGAAAAGCATGCATGAGGAATCTGATGGCAGTGAATGAAGCAAGAGAGATATGTCAGGATCATTGCAAATGGCTTTTCGTAGTCTCTGCCTACCCCTCCGGGCAACAGGCGTGAGTCTATGTATGTATGTATGTAATACAAATATTATTTCAGTTATTTTGGGTGCTCAGTAGGTATATGTGTTTTATAATTTAACTATGCGGTCCCGCTTTATCACATGTATTTCTATATAATTCAATTCACACAATTCAACAATAAATTATACAACCGACTTTAAAAAAATCCAGCTGACCCTATATATTTCTCGTCTTGGAAGGCATAGACAATAGAACGCCACTTTCTTATATCCTTACCATGATAGAGACTTAACCAAAATAAAAGTTTTTGAATGGCAGCGATGCTCACAAAATGTTGGAATATAAAATCTTTTAACAGCGATATTTCGATGCGTCGGCACTTGTCTATCTACGGAATTCAATATTCGATCTATAGATAGATAGAAACTAATCTAAAATCTACAGATCTATAGATAGATCTGTAGATTTTAGATTCCTTTTTGACATAAGCTGTCAAAGAGAAGACCATACATAATATGTCAAACACGAATCTCGAATCTCAAACTCAATGTATGGATCGAATATTGAAAATGGCCGTATGTCAACCTAGATAAGTCGTTATCCAGCACGGTGCGCTTTCAGTGAGGGCATTTTTTAACCGACTTCAGACAAAAAAAAAGGCGGAGGTTCTCACTTCGGCCGGTATATTTTTATTTTTCGATGTATGTACACCGATTTCGCGCAGGTTTCTGAACCGATTTACGTGATTCTTTTTTTGTTTGATGCGGAATAGTTTCGAATTGGTCCCATAAAAATTTGATTCATGTAGGCCCATTTGTTTTTATTTTATGAGCATTTTTTATTTACTTTCACCTATCCCGATGTCTGAAAAATATATAAAGCCATGTATTCACTAGGGGACAAAGTCGCGCGACTTATCGCGAACAGTCGCCGGACATTTACGTGCGACTGTCCCGCGACAATGTCGACCGACATTTCACTCGTCCACATACCGGCATTGTGATCGAGATGTCGCCTAAGTGTTAACACAGTTTCGTTGGTAGTGTGGACGAACGAAGTGTGCTATAATCGCGGGTAGTCGCGGAACAAATAGCAACACACGTCCTCACAAGTCAAATGCCGTCGGAAACTGTCGAGGGACACGAAGTCGCGCAAGGTCGACGCTATCGGAGCGTCGACAAGCGACTTGTCCCCCGACACGTAGATGTCGCCTGCGATGTCGGGCGATGTCCCCCGCGACGTCGCTCAACACGTAGAATTCGTGTCGGGCGACAATGTCGCGGGACAAATGTCCCCTAATGAATACGAGGCTTAATGCTCGCTGTACACATTGGCCCAACATGCTAGCCCAACGTATTGGCCCAATGTGTAGAGAGCTACTTGGCGCTATGTTAGCTTAATTGGTGTAGTTGGCGTCGACGTTGGCCGGCCAACCGAATAGTGTCGGGTTTTTGTGCACACATCAAAAGATCTTGGCGCGCTCCGCCAACAGCGTTCACACGTGGCGCCTTTTTCATTTCGAGACAGTACTGTTGCGCCTGAATGATATTTACGTTCCCAAGTTCCTATAACGATGGCGGCGGCGTAGAGCAGCAATGATGTTTTACAATTTATAGAAATTGTACCGAAATTGAACAATAATATCTATATATAATTTTACTAATTTTTATGTTGTTGTTTTACTAATTTGTATTTTTATAAAATTAAAAATGAAGTAAGTTGAAAACCATATTTTTATTAGGTACCACATTGTTATCTTCTAGACTTGTTAGTTGGGATAGGTTATTTAACCAAAATTCCTATTATTATTAATAAGCGACCTATTTTATATTTCAGGTTAATGAAGCGTGGAGCCGTTTGGCGGATAAAATTAAATATTAATTTTATCCGCCGTACGGCTCCACGCCACTATTAACGAAATGAAAAAGAAAAAAATCATTAATAACAACATTTAGAATGCATCACATTCTACTTTAGTACACATGTACGCGCACGTAATAATTAAACGCACTGTATAAATAAAGGTTCTCTATTTTTATTCCTACGATTTTATGTCATAATTTAACATTGCATAATGTTACTTGTCCTTACATTAGTTACGCATAATACTCATTTGCCATAACTTTTTAATCATAATTTTTTTAATCCTTTTTACTATAAGCATAATATTTAATAAGCATACTACCCCAAAGCATAAGTTTACTCAAGCATAACGACGCATAACCATAACTATTATAAGCATACAAACTATATTCCGAAAAATTAACTACAAAATTTTTAATAACAATATTACACTATTTTATACATTGCTCTCGTCAAATCAAACCAAGTCGACGGTGCCCTGCTTTGCAGGGCTCCTATTTTTGAATGCGGGTTCACAAGAGAACCTAACATAACCTATTTAGTTACTTGAGTTACAGTCGAACCTAAACTTTATATTAAACTTTTGATAATAAGACTGTACGTTTCCTTTATGCTTTTTTATCTTTATCCCAAATAACTATTAGATAAATAAACAATATGCTTTACAACTTTATGCATATCAAAGTTATGAATAAAAACAATAGGATATACAATATTTAAACTTAATAACACAGTATGCTAAAAACCAATTATGGCACACTATTATTATGACAAAGAAAATTATGCCTAACTTATTATGACAATTTAAATTAGGACAAAAACCATTATGAGAAAAAGAGGGATCCCATAAATAAATAGCCATGGCTGCAAGTGCTTCTACGTCCATCTTTGTCTAAGCACCAATGCAGAATGATCCGACAGCTAATGTGTAATCTTGGCGTCGTATCATGTTGGTCCAACATGCTGGGCCAGCTAGTTGGGCAAATGTGTACAGGGGCTTTAACATTGTGACGGCCGGTGTCATGTGAAACTATCATCACTACCAAGGAGCAAATATATATGGAGAGAGCATTTCAAAAAGAGTAGAAATCGTATATGGATCTCTATTCTCTCTAATTACAGAACTGCATATGTTCGAGTGTGATAACCATAGAGCTTTTATACATGTTTTATACAGCTTTGAATGACATATGCCAAAAAAATGTTATGTCATGTCGATGTTCATCTAGCTGGAGTGAAAGCCGTGTCGAAGATAAATTGCAATTTTAATTGCTACAGAATATTATTATTGTGAATATTATTACTTTTAGACATAAAAAAATGGCAATAGTTTGTAGTGCCGTCGGATGTAAAAGCCGAATGGGACTATTAACCGAAAATGGTCAAAAAATAACTTTCCACCGGTACCGTAAAACCGGCCATCATTGCCCACATTTTTACTTATTTTTGAGATTATGAAAAAAATAATCACCAGAACTCGTAATCAAGTATACCATGGTAACGATTACTATTAAAGGCTTTAAATCACGAACTGTGGAGCTTCTAGCTTTAACAGAATCCTAGAAAAAGGCAATTAAAGAGCCGGGCACAATTGTACGCACCACCGTCCAACATTGCTCAACCTTATTTTGTCTAAAACTAACAGTTCTAAAGCTTTGAAAATAAGGTATGTTTTAGTGAATTATGCAAAGTTGCCATCCTTCGTGATCAATATATCAGAAACGTTATTTTTTTTATTTTACTGAGGTGGGTCATTGCCCACCTCAGTAAAATTAACCACACACCAGCTTACACTACACACCAGCTGCTTTTTCAAACAAACTAAAACGGTGGGCTAGGGTTGCCACACACTAATGTAATAAATAATAATCTGCTTATTTATTTATTTGTTAAAGCTAAAATATTAAATTAAAAAGCTTTAATTTATTTATTAAAGACCATAAGATAACAAAGGATAGACAAAAGGACATCATGACTGACTGTATTAAACGCGTTGGAGAAGTCAATTAACACTAAAATGGTAACTTTAGTGTCTTCCATTCCACGCCTAATATCGTCAGTCACTTTAAGGAGAGCTATCACTGTACTGTGCCCAGGCCTGAAGCCAGATTGAAAAGGGCTGATAAGGGAGTTGTGGTAAATATAATTGGTGAACTGTTTATGAACACAGGCCTCGAGTACTTTGGACAGACATTTCTTTCATCTTTCCCTACTCTTATAGGGTCCTCATCCACATTTATACTCATGCCTACTCAGAACTTCCCCGTACCTAACATGTTTCTCATTCGTCTGCATCACATGCCCACAGCGTGACAACCTATTTTCAATACCTAGGTACAGAATTTTAATTAAAAAATACTAGATATAATGGGTGCCAACCCTAACACGATTTTTGCAGTGGGCAATGTTGTCCCTCGCAAGTTCGGGAATCATTGCCCACTGCATTATCAAGAAGATGTTATGTTCAAAAGGTCTCAAACTAGCATAGAAATGAAGCTTGGTACTTATTATATATGTACAATGTCTGGATTTAGCTAGTTGTCGCAACAGTTTGTTTAAATTTCGACACCAGGGTGCACACACACGAAAAGATAAAATTTGCCCATTTAGGTATATAACCTAAATGGGCAAATTTTATCTTTTCGTATGTGTGCACCCTGGTGTCGAAATTTATAGACTGCCTGAAGGCCGTTACGGTTCATACCCTGCGACCGACAAAAACTGCGACCGACGGCTGTACGTGCCCTTCGAAACACGTTGTCGTACTGCTAAAATGCGACAGCAAAACAAAAACTGTGCAAAACTTGCTTAATTTTGCCGATCTAATTATGAACGGCAATAAAATCCAGATCTCGCCATGAGCACTTAAATTACACTAGGCAGTGACTCGACGACGAAAACCATTGGATTTGAATTACTAAGGAGTGGTAACCGCTTTGAATTCGAACTAATGGATGACTTTACTCTGATTTTACGGTCACTAAAGTCCATAAATCCATCACAGTTCACTCCCAATACACGAAACAAAGAAAATTCTTTATTTTTTATACCAAAGGAAAGTATGTTCCTTATATCTATAAGTGTTTCTGAGTTCATTTTTGAACGAAAAATATTATCTCCTTACCAAAAATATAACATAATAATAGAAGTAATTACTATGCGGCCGCTACTTAAATTGGTTATTAATATTTAACTTTGCCTTTTAACACTGAATGAAGAGTTCAAGAGAGTTATAATAGTTGCATAAACTTTAACTTTAATTTAATAGCAATAATTCGATAGAGTTGTTATCATATTCTTAAGCAGACCATTTAATTTCGTTTCGTTTTCCTCTATGACTATATTTTCTTGTTATTTCTGCTTTTCTTATTGCTGCTCTTATAAGCTTAGTTCTTTGTATAAATTAAATTCTGCTTCGTTCATTAATAGTATGTTTCCGAAACAGAATAATTATTTAAAAATACTTTCTCGGTCTCAAAATTTTCAAATCCTTTTCCCATTATAAAAAAGATGTCGTAGTTTTAATGTTGATTGGACGACTACGTAACCATTTTTATCAAACCAAATGTAATGACTAGGTGAGAATGTATAGTTTTATACTGAATTTATAATTTGGTGTCATGCACTGAATTCTGAGCAATTATATTGAGTAAACTTTAAAATGGGATCAAACACAAAATGCAAATGTAGCTTATTTATACAATATTATCATAATGGCACAAAGGCAATGTTTGCTTTCAGCTTTGTAACTCCTATAAATCGCAAATATCCCAACAAATATGAGCAGAAAATAAAGGAACGTTTAAAAAGAAACTCCTTTCTTTTGTGTGGTACGTAAAACATGGCGAAATAGAACAAAAAAAACAGAGTCTGTTAGCGGTTTCGTTTGATGAAAAAGTCAAGGTCAAAAATATTAAGAAATTCTGAAGAAAGCCTTCTTTATACTCATTATAAGTAGGAGCGAAACTTTTACGTGTCGGATTACGCTCAAATGTTTTAGGGAATATAAAGTCAGCGTGTTCAAATGGACTGTAATATAAAAACATTTTTTTGTTTCTTTATCTGATTCGTAAATAATGTCGTCGCTATAACGTTGCGTTTAAGTCTTCCTTCATCTAATTCTGAAAACCCTAACGTAGAAAGTAACCTTTGAGTCCGTTTTGTTGTCTTCTGCGGCACTACTGTATGACCTGCGAAACTAAAATAAATAATAATAATAAACCCTCTCTGGGGCAGTCGTTATCTCAACATGAGACTAACGCAAATTCGGAGAGCAGAATAACGGTTTTCAAATATCACCTTCATCTTTTGTTATAAACAAAGAAATGTAACAAAACGAAAAGAAAGCTTACAAACCGCAGGGCAGCTTAGCGAGCTGAATATGTGTAGCGAGACTGCGGTTCTTCTTCTTCTTCGTGTCAATGGTTTCAACTATATGAGACCTGCATTATATTCGGCCACTCTAATTGCGTTAGGAGTGGCCTCCCAGAGCTCAGACACAGCTATTGATCTATTGTCTGCTCCAGCTCACCACATTCACATTGGGCAAGGTCAGGGTCCCTGACACTACGTTCCCGGTCACTTCAGGGATTCGGTCAGTGTCTCGTCTTCGGCTTGCGTTTACTGGCTGGTCGGAGTAGATTATCAAGAGCGGCCGCAGGACTCTTAACTCTGGCTTGCCTTAGGGCGTAATTACGGGGAAACCCGCTCCTGGTTACGAGACCCGCGATGGCGAAACCGGGGCCGCACCGCTGTTCACCCCTATCCACACGCACTGGTGTTGCCCTCTGGCTGCTTTTATGGCAGACATTGTTTACCTTGTTGTCTATTTAGAGAAGGCCCATCTGGTGAGTTGACGAGTCGCCATCTGCTCCTTTTCGATGTACTATAAAAGTACTTAGTTTTCATCGATAGGTTCCATAGTAACTAATCCATTGAACACCCATCACAAAAGCCCATAGTACTTTGTTTCCATACAAGTAGCAATAGTCCTACACCTACTGCGGCTAATGCGTGGCTGTTGTGGTTATGGAGGCTCCTCAGTAGGTGTCCCATCACATCCTAGATTAAATCTCTCAAAAGGCCTCTACTCGCTGGACCTACATATGTCTCCGTGTACGCCTGCCAAAGGGCAGGCTTTACATGCTGGGCATGGGTTGACAATACGAGGCGTTCGGCCTTAGTTTACCACGCTGGACAAGTGCATGCTGGCAGTCTGCACATGTCTTCAATTTACCTATGCCTAACAGCAATAACTTTGTAAAACCAATGACTTAATTATGTCACGGTCCATCAACACGATTTAAAGTAGATAGAGTTTACTACGGAATTCAATATTCGATCTATAGATAGATCTGTAGATTTTAGATTCGTTGTTGACATAAGCTCCATACAAAATATGTCAAACATAAATCTCGAATCTCAAAATCCATGCATGGGTCGATGAAAATGGCCGTTAGTCTGTGTACCTTATTCTGAACATATCTGTTAATAATGTTGTAAACTTCAGTACCATAATTTTAAAAATTATCACGAATATTTCAAAAATATTTCGGTAATGTGAAATCAGATCATTCGATTACTATTTACACACCAATCCCTGGAAGACATATGACAAAGTTTCTATATAACTTGCCTCACACGGTTAGATAAACTAATTCACCATAAACGTGTAAATTATAGCTTAGTAAATCACACGTCTGGGCTAATGGGCTGGGACTAATGTAAATAATGGGAACTTTATAAAAGGTTACGTACGTGTCAGCTTGTGTGTGTGTGATAATATTGTTTACGGTATTGATTATTTATTTATCAGTGAATAAATATAAACACAAGTTTACATTATAAATAATTAAATCAAGAGCAATTCGGACTTGCCAATGAAGGGTTTCGTAGTAGAGCTATCCACTAAACATACCCATTATCTTCACTTATCCATGTACTACTATCACTTATTCGCCAGCACAAATAAGTTTTTTTCCATAGTTTTTGTATGAAAGATAAAATTATGCCTATTTGCGGGATGCTGAATATGTGCTATATCTCAATAACTGCTGCCATATCGTTCAAACCAATTTTCGTTGGAACTTTTTATTACCATCTGAAGCATATATTTTTATAGATCTGTCACTCTCTTACTTTAGAAATTAGAGGCGAGGGGGACACTCATTTTACCGCTTTGGAGGCTTCTATCTTTCAAAAATTTACTTTGAGAAACAATAGTTATAGGAACCACAATGTTATTTTAAATATCTATCTTATTCACCCTACAAGAATATAAACCATGGAAAAACTATTTGCAAATTAGATCCATGTATGGAGAGCCCCCATAATTATTAATTTCTTTTATTTTTTTATTATCTTCAGTAGGCGGTTCACAGAATACATCGACCTACCGATTTTCAAATCTGTAGCCTGTATAGTTTTCGGAATAAAATGGCTGTGACATGGCAAATCTATAAGGGTTCCTTTTTTGCCATTTTTGGCTACGGAACCCTAAAAACTAGATAAGCGCTTTCGGGTCGGCAGCTTTTAGAAGAAAGGCAAAAGCAAGGGCTAGTATTACTTTTATCACCCACAAAAATAAGTTTAAGTTTTTTACTTTTGTTCGTTACCTGAAAGGCCTATTAAGTTGTGATCCTGTTCCTTTTAACCTCATTACATGCCACACATTCGGAGTAGTTTACGCATAGCCAGATGCTACGATTCAGTTGACAATGGATATATGTTTTGTTTGCTAACATAACTAACTATTTGGCAAAGGGATAAATGATAAAGCATGTAGGCAATCCTCTGCTATTTTTGAACGAACTATTGGCCTATTTATCACATGTTGGTACATCCACTGTTCACTCCGAAATTATTTTTATTGGGAAACATTCAGAAACTCAATACAATAACTTTTAGCAACAATCCATGAAGATACCTCAGCTGTTTTGTAACAGAATATTGTGGTCTAACACTCCAAATGTTGCTCAAAAAAAGGATTACTGCAATGTCGATGCACCATAGTGGTCAAGAGTCAAGAATAGGAGTTTTATCAAGATTATTTTTGTGCTATGAAAGAAATTATTCAAAATACTGAAATAAATATAAAATACTAAATAATATAAAAATTACGACATAATATGTATATATTAGGTATATGAGTGCGGGAAGCGACTGCTGCACTGCGCTAATACAATAATACGGCTTGTGCACAAAAGACGCTACAGACTAATAAAAATGCTCTCAGATTTACGTGTATAGCATAAAAACACATACCTTAAAATTCATATTCATAACTTTTTAAGCGTGGTCAAAATGCAAAACAGAATATATCGAATTTCAGCCTTTTATCACGTATAGTCTTCGCTAAACTGTGAATGTGAAAAAAACGCGGGCGTGCGGCCATATTGAAACAATAAGGATGCCATACAGTTTACGAATCCAACCATGATCCAACTAAAACTGTGATGAATGCTGTATTTTGGACATCAATTTATCTGTTTCAGAGAGAAAAGGACTTATAAAACGAATCCTTTTCAATAATACAAAAAATCCATGTTTTATTTTTATTTTACGTGACTCTTTTTGTATTTTGAAAATGCCAAGTTCAAAACAAAATATTTTAAAATTATGGTTTGAACGTATAAATCCATTAGGTACAACTACATTTAAATTAAAACAATTCAGGGAGCAAAATGTCAGTTACCTACTTTCCCTATTATCTACGCAAGACAAGGGACTATACAATTGTTTTTATCATAATTAACTTGGCCATCCTGACCTTTAAACTCAAAACTGCCTCATGCTAACCCAACATCTTAATTAGTAAAAATTAACACCGATTATTACCCTCATTATAAAAAAGCTACAGCGCAAATTTTTGCGAGAGCCGATTCTGAATGGTACGGCTGGGAGTTGCCATATTAGGTACTTCAATTATTGTCCAGCAAAAGTTACTGGATTTCATCCTCCAAAGAACAATTTTAAAAATGATCAAACCAATCATTTCGGTATACGCATTAAGCTGGCTGTTTTTCACTTTGTCTGGTTGTATTCAATCTATAAAAATCATCATAGGACTAACGGGTAGAATTTTTGAACACGTTTCAGAATGTGCGTATTGGAACAATTAGAGGTATGAAAACGAGACAAAAATACAATTACTAAACGAACAAACTAACGGGTCGCCTCTGCTGAATCTGTTCGCATATCGTGATAATGACGCACACCAGTCGAACGACGGAGGAAATTAGAAAGTACGAGCACATAAAAGGCATGCACACTGTAGAACAGCGCTCAGTCGTCATCAGTCCTGAGGATGCCTCGTGGAGAGGCGAAACACGTGTCGAAGCATAGTCGGCGAATAGAGCGGGATACTGCACGTCAGGTATTTTCCTGGAACCCATATCCGCATTATTCCATATATCCCTTATCCTTTGTCTTTAGAGGAGTTCGGTATTGTCAACCTTTTTCTATTGCAATAGTTGGGGTGGGCAATCCGAGGGTGCGTGGTGGGTTCCTCTTTCCTTCCATTAGGTTAGTACGATTTAATTAATCATTGTTTTTATCTTTTGAAGATCAGTAATCTTACAGTTATCCAAAAAGAAGCAAAAATGTGAAAATAAGCGGTACATTTAATATTATTTAACCGAGCAAAGGCCCTAGACAAGTGGCATGCGCTTTTCATACTTTCAAAAATTCATACTATTAGTCCGAGATCCCAAGGCCGCCAGACCTTATTTATTTTCTCAGAAACGGAATGTATAGAATCATCATCATCATCGTCCTAGCGTTATCCCGGTTGCAACCAAGACTTGCCCGCCTTGGAGCTTACTGGTCTAACCAGATATGACAGAATATCAACTTTACCATAGAGCGACTGTCGTCTGACCGCCGCAACCCAAAGGGATAGCGATATTCCATGGTTTAGACCAGTATCAGTTTATTTGAGGGTACTGAATCCCCGTAACGATTATCAAAGATCTTCATGACAGCCGCGACCGATGGTTTAACGTGCTCTTCGAGGCACGAGACAAGCGATACTGAAAAATGAAATGAATAGAACAATGTAGTGTTAGTATGTGTCATGAGCATACACATACTTGCTATAGCGATGATAGAATATGAATAGCGATATCCCTAATCCAATGCCACTTGTTTACTGGGCCAGTTCTGAGCAGAGTCTGTAAGACGAAAGTGAAATACTTAGATGAAACCAGAATATTACTAGGATAATGACGATGATTTTCATGTTGGTATTGTTACAAAGTAGTATTATTACTTATTTTTAATATATAAAATATAAAAAATAGTTAGCAGCGAACAAAGGTATAGAACAAAAATTTTACATATTTAAGCTTCATATCATTAGCGGTAAGGGACAGCTTACTTACGGCCTGTAGGGGTATAAGTAGATGTTGCACTATAGCGGGTCAATATGTGGGACTCTTTAACATAAATTATGTGACTATTTTTAGAACAGTTATAAGTAAACACAAAAACACAATTATAACTCAATTGCCGCCGTTTCTTTCGAACTTCCTTTGCTCTTCGTAAGCCGCTTGTAGAGAGAGCTGGTCGTACGAAGAAGCAAATACGTTCACCGATTCTGCCAAGGATCTTCGTATTCTGCCTGGGGCGTACTGAGAGCTGACAGGGTGCGCAATCCAACACTGAGCGGTATTCATCCTCGCCTCCAAGTGTGATGAGCCGCTTCGACGCGTGCACTGTCCTGTAGAGTGCCACCGCCGGTCCCGTGTCGCTCTCGTCCTCGGAGTGCGCTGCGTATTATTCGTCTTGGTGCGGAATGCTGCCTCGCCACCAAGGTCAATACGCCTTACGCGTTATGCCTCGACGTACGCACTGTCCTGCAGAGTGCCGCTGCCGTCGTATGCCGCTCCGGAATTCTCCTGCTGCCCATATTGCCGTGATCGCTGTTGTTCGTAGGTATTGTATGTTCCACTTTTAGGTTCCACGTGTCCTGACTCAGGTGTTCTCCGCAGTTAGGTCGTAAGCCCTTTCGGTCGTAGTAAAAAGGACGAGTCGTCTCCCATGAGTCCAGGATGTCTCCGTGTCCAGGCTGCTTGGCTGCATGCTGTTGCCACGTGCACATGCGCTTGTTTGATTCCGCTGACCATGTGCACGTGCGTCGATGCCGCGTTGCCGCCGAAGCTGTGCCGAAGGTTACGTGTCCGTTGTCAGGGGTCACCAATGTAGGGGTATTGAAGATGTTGTGTAGTGGTAAAAGAAATAATCCATAAAACAGAAATATATATGCTTTACTGGTACCAGTTACTAAATATAAATACAATATGTGTACGACCTAACCGAATGAGTGAAGGGAGATGACTGCTGCGCCGCGCTTACACAATATTACACCTTGCATATAATTTGTAGCGTCAGCAGCCGCTACACAGGCAGTATCTTTACAGACATTCGGAACCTACTCATTAAAACCACCGAGGTCTCCGTCTAAGCCCCGTAGTGGCAGGTTAAGTTAAAAGTTAGCATTCTTTTCCACCACTTCGCTGGGATATAATGGGACAGCTTACTTACGGCCGATTTCAATAATCGAGCAATCCATGGATTTGGGTCCTCGGATTCACATTTGATAAAGGCGCCAAACAAAATAATTATGTTAAACATATAAGTATCTCTAGTAGCCGAGAATCCATGGATAGATCGAATATTGAAATCGGCCGTTTGGCGATATATGGGTGGGAGTTCTCTATTGCGCCTGTTCAAACATGAACATGACATTCTTGGCATTCCAACACACATCCAACTTATCACCGAGGAAGATGCGTGATATTTTAAGATCATCTAATTTATCACGTACGGCGGTCGGCTCAAACATGCTGCATCGGCACAATACACCGACGGCACACAACTAAATACGTGTATATGTGTACATAGAATAAGTTTAGTATATAAGATTATAGTTTTAAGAAATAAACCAGTCATTAGCTCACTCCCGGCTTTGACTCATACCCTACCCCTAACCTCTCACTGCGGCCAAGACACCCTTAGCCGTCAACATGATCGGTCTTGTGAGTCTGCTCGACCGGCAGTGAGAAAACCCACTTCACTACACCCTAATCCGACCCACTTTCCGTCTGTCGCCTTAGGTCTCCCGGCGACAGATATCCCGGCCTAGGGATCCCAGGGACTGCTAGGGAACTAGGGATTAGGGTTGTATACGCGACAGTCTGTGTGACCACAGTGTACACGGCCTCGCTATACACTATACCTAACAGGGCTAGGGTAGACTAGGGAGATAGGGAATAGGTGGACTTGGTTACTGCGACGGTAGCCAAGTTGAGGGATACTACTACAACAAGGGAATAGGAGGACTTGGTTACTGCGACGGTAGCCAAGTTGAGGGAAACTACTACTACTACAAGGGAATAGGTGGACTTGGATACTGCGATGGTACCAAGTTGAGGAAAACTACTACTACAACAAGGGAATAGGTGGACTTGGATACTGCGATGGTACCAAGTTGAGGGAAACTACTACTACTACTACAACAAGGGAATAGGTGGACTTGGATACTGCGATGGTACCAAGTTGAGGGAAACTACTACTACTACAACAAGGGAATAGGTGGACTTGGATACTGCGACGGTACCAAGTTGAGGGAAACTACTACTACAACAAGGGAATAGGAGGACTTGGATACTGCGACGGTACCAAGTTGAGGGAAACTATTGCTACAACAAGGGAATAGGAGGACTTGGTTACTGCGATGGTACCAAGTTGAGGGAACTACTACTACAACAAAGGAATAGGAGGACTTGGTTACTGCGACGGTAGCCAAGTTGAGAGAAACTACTTTTACAATTGCTACTACTACAACTAATACTACTGTTAAATAAGGGAAGGAATATAATTTCTGGAGGGGTGAAGAACATGCAATTGTATAACAAAAAATGATTACAATTGCGTGTTGACTAAATATTTTTTTTTTTTTTGAATACATATGTACCTACCGATTAAGTTCTTAACATTTCCCCCGCAACGATCGCCTTAAGACTCTACAGCATGCAACGAGGTCAACTGTCGCTGCCAGGGTTGCATCGCACGTGGCCTACAGCCAGCCAACCGAAGCTGTCAAGAAAACAACTCACCAGTGAACAACCAACTACCGATGCAGATGAAGTTGAGCTGAAGCCTACGCCAGACACCCGCCAGAATGTTCACGCCTGAACATAAGAACTTTCTAGAGCCTGCCCCGGAGAGACGCTAGAATGTTCACGCCGGAACATGACCTTCCTGAAGCCTATCCCGGAGAGACGCCGGAATGTTCAAACATGAACATGACATTCTTGGCATTCCAACACACATCCAACTTATCACCGAGGAAGATGCGTGATATTTTAAGATCATCTAATTTATCACGTACGGCGGTCGGCTCAAACATGCTGCATCGGCACAATACACCGACGGCACACTACTAAATACGTGTATATGTGTACATAGAATAAGTTTAGTATATAAGATTATAGTTTTAAGAAATAAACCAGTCATTAGCTCACTCCCGGCTTTGACTCATACCCTACCCCTAACCTCTCACTGCGGCCAAGACACCCTTAGCCGTCAACATGATCGGTCTTGTGAGTCTGCTCGACCGGCAGTGAGAAAACCCACTTCACTACACCCTAATCCGACCCACTTTCCGTCTGTCGCCTTAGGTCTCCCGGCGACAGATATCCCGGCCTAGGGATCCCAGGGACTGCTAGGGAACTAGGGATTAGGGTTGTAGACGCGACAGTCTGTGTGACCACAGTGTACACGGCCTCGCTATACACTATACCTAACAGGGCTAGGGTAGACTAGGGAGTTAGGTTAGAGTTAGATCTAAAATAGGGATAGGTATATCATAAGATATGTTAGGCTAGATATAGGAACCAGTAGACTTAAATTAGGATAAGTCTAGGTTTAGGTACGTGCAAGCTTAGGGCTATACTTAAGAGCTATCGAAGGTTAGGCCCTAACTTGTACAGCGCCACAATCCACTGACTCCTCAGAAGGTTGTTAAGGACTTCTTCAGTAAAACTCAAGGAACTTCAGTAAACGAATATTAATATATTGTCTCGACAATTACAATTTTGAATACATATATATAGTACAATACGACACGTTACGATAGAACCATATAGAACGGCAGAGGTAAACCGACTGTGGCGGTTTGGCGACGCAACGTAACAGGGGAGCCTACTTTGTCACCTCAGCAAAACGATCCTGTTACGTTGCGGGCCGCTACAGTGGTCCTCCCCTTTTTTTAAAAAACAAAAAGAAACACATCCAAAAATATTACATACAAAACATACTTGTATACGATACATTATTTCATATAATCAGAATAACCACAGTACCCAGTGTGTAGTCACCTTTATAAAATCTGACATAGCAAAAAGAATACACAGAATGTAACTTAATATAATCAGCTACATGATGTTGCTAGCTTATAACGCAGGAATTAAAGCGAACAAAGAACAATGATGAAATCATAACATTCACACTGGCCAAAATTCAATTCATCAAAACAACTTCTAGAGTTACGGTTTGAACGGATGTGAATAAAATATAACAAACATGATATCAACTTCTAAGTATTGTTTACAATATTTTATAACGAATCAAAAATTATTCCACAATCAAATACAATATTATTTTCTAAGTCTTGCCTTTATTACAAAAGTAACAATACGGAAACTTATTTCAATTCGTATACAGTACAACTAGCCCTACGGCTGGTGCCTTGGGATCGAAACTGCTACCTAACGATGATAGTGTCCACTGGAGGACTGTATACGCACTGAACATCAGCTTTACACATACAAAATATAAGAAATACACAATCAATACACATTTAATAAACGTAGTTTTAAAATTGAGTCAAGAGTAGCTTTTGCCCAGCAGTGGAATACCTTTTGCCCAGCAGTGGGATAGACATAAGAATTTAATAAACACATCTTGCACTACGCATATACAACTTGTGGTTGTGCCTGTTGTGGGCCACTACCATGCTGCGCAGACTGCTGTGCTTGCACATGTTGCAAACCACTTATCGAGGGTATCGATGCCAAAACCATTTCACTACGGATCCACTTACGTGACCGTTTCTTACATTTGGTTACACAGAAATACACCATAAGTAAAGATAACAACACCAAAATGGTCAACAAGATAGCTCCAAAAAACTCAAAATGCTTTTGTATTTCGGAATCACTGTTTCTAGCATTATTTGCTCCGTTTTGGGCAATAATAATGTCTTGTTCTTTACTGTAAGATTTACCCATAATTACTATGTAAAACTAATTCTGTTAACTGGTTAAAATTTGTATCAAGAATGCTTCTAATTAGCCAATCTGACCTTTTAAATAACAATTTCACAATAATAAATGCTAATCCAACAAAAATCTAACAGGCAACTTAGATACGCGGCCACTGCGAGTGGTGTAAGTGACACGCTTATCGCTATTCTCACATTTTTCTTGTTGATCATTTTGTATATCCTTACAATTAATATCGCAATACTCATCTGAACATCCTTGTTCTGAGGGAATATTCAACAAATAAGCGGGCTTTAATCTATCAATCGAAACTAATTTAACATTTCCATAAATATCAATCTTGAACGATTTACTTCCCCTCTTTATGACCTTATACGGGCCTACATAAGGAGGTTGAAGCGTTCCTCTTACTACGTCATCCCTTATGAATACATACTCGCAACTACTTAAATCAGGGTGGACAAATATTGTACGTGAATCTCTTTGCGCTACATTACGCGGTCTTAGGTTCCTAATAACATTTCTCAATTGTTCAACGTACTCGTTATTATACTTAATATTACAGTGCTTATTATCATAAAAATCGCCAGGCAGTTTTAACTTTAGACCATACGTCAATTCTGCTGCGCTTACGTTCGTATCACTTCGCGGAACAGATCGCAACGCCAGCAAAATCATGGGCAATTCTCGTAGCCAATTCGAATTATTATTTAATTTTGCTCTTAACGCAACTTTTAATGAACGGTGCCATCTTTCTACCATACCGTTACTTTGGGCATGAAATGCTGTAGTCCTAATTTTATCTATACCTAATAATTTTGTAAGCTGTAAAAATAAATCGCTTTCAAACTGTCTGCCCTGGTCGCTTGTCAGCCGTACCGGACATCCAAAACGAGCTATCCAATTCTCAAACAGAACTTGCGCAACCATTTTTGACGTTATCTCTTTCAATGGGTATGCCTCAGGCCAGCCTGTACTTCTATCTACAATAGTTAGTAAGTACCTATACCCCTCTGACGTGGTAGGCAGCGGTCCTACTAAATCTATATGTATATGTCCAAAACGTAAATTTTCCTAATTCTGACATCGTATGACGCTGCACCTTAGCTTTTTGACAGCTGATACACGTCTTAGCCCATTTTGAAATTTGTGAGTTCATAGAAGGCCAATAAAATCTATCCTTAATTAATTTCTTTGTTGCTCTAATACCAGGGTGACTTAAATTATGTAAACTATCAAAAACTAATTTACGATACTTTTCTGGAAGATAAGGGCGAACTGTTTTCGTTGACTTATCACAAATAACTGATTCTTTCTCGTTTGGTAAAAATATTTCTTTAAATTGCCGTGTATCTTTTGCCTGACTAATTCTATCACATAACTCAGTATCTAATTTTTGATCTCTCGCTAGCTCACTGTAATTTATATAAGAAGGACAGTCAATAGTCTCAATACGCGATAACGCGTCCGCAACAATGTTCTTATCGCCTGTAACATGCCTAATATCCGTCGTAAACTCACTGATGTACGCTAACTGACGGGTTCGGCGCGGGGTCTCTTTTTCGCTTATTTTCCTAGAAAATGCAAATGTTAACGGTTTATGATCGGTGTATATTACTAATTTTCTACCTTCAAACATTTTACGGAAATACTGCATAGCCAAATAAATTGCTAAAAGTTCGCAATCATAAGTGGAATATTTTTGTTGAGCTTCAGTTAATTGTCTCGAGAAATAACCTAATGGTTTCCACTGACCATTTATTTCTTGCTGCAACACTCCACCAACACTAGAATTGGACGCATCTGCCATCAAGGCCAACGGAACGTCTATTACCGGATGCCACAACATAACACTATTTTGTAAACTTTCTTTACATTTCAAAAACGCTTTGTCAGCTGATTCGGTCCAAATTATTTTAGTCTTATCTTTCCTTTTGGAATTGTGCAAATATTTATTTAACTCTTTTTGATATTCGACCGCTTGCGGTAAATGTGCTCTGTAAAAGTTAACCATTCCGAAGAAACGACGTAACTGTTCTATTGTTTCTGGTTTTTTGTAATCAATTATAGCTTGTATTTTATCCTCAAGAGGTAGAATACCTTCAGAAGATACTTTATATCCTAAAAATTCGATTTCGGATGCGCCAAAAATACATTTACTTAGATTTATAGTGAAACCGAATTTATTGAATCTTTCAAAAACTGCTTGTAAGTGTTTTCTATGGACATTGGTATTCTCACTTGCGATTATGACGTCATCTAAATAACAGAAATAAAATGGTTCTAAATTATTATTATTATCATTTTTCAAATTATTTTCTACGCATTGTTCTAAACCCTGTAATACGTTATTATTCATAAACCTCTGAAATGTTTGGGCGGCATTACGCAAACCAAACGGCATTCTTAAAAATTCAAATAAACCAAAAGGTGTTATAATAGCTGTTTTCTCTACATCTTGGGGTGAGATTGGTATGCAATGATAAGCTCTATTAATATCTAAACTAGTAAAAATTTTTTTTCTGGCGCAAATGTAAGTAAAATCTTGTAACCGCGGAATCGGATATCTATCTGGCGTTGTAATACTATTTAACTGACGATAATCACCACAAGGTCTTAACTGGCCGTCTTTTTTCGGAACTACGTGTAACGGACTAGCCCAAGCCCCTTTTGAAGGTCTACATATACCAAGCTCTTGCATCAACGCGAATTCTGCCTTAACTTTATGATACCTGTCCGGCGGTAGCGGTCTAGAGCGCGCATACACAGGCGGACCGGTCTTCTCAATGTAATGTAAAACTGCGTGCGACGGCGAATCTATAAATAGAACGGGCTTTGTTATATCTGAATATTTCAACAACAAATCATAGTAAGGGTGATTATTACTAATTGTATTGATAGATTCCTGATCACACTGTACCACTGAAGCAAGGATGTTCAAATTCGTAACTTGGTCAATTAATCTTCTAGAGCTTAAATCTACTAACAACTTATAATGCCTCAAAAATCTGCTCCTAATATAGGCTGTGTAACATTAGCGACAACGAAGGTCCAACGAAACGCACGTTTTAAGTTTAAATTTAGCACAAGTGATCTAATACCGTATGTTTTAATTTCACTACCGTTGGCTGCAAATAATTTATATTTTGAACACTCACCATTGCACTTTTCTCTGTACTTTGCTGGAATGACCGAAATGTTTGCACCTGTATCCACCAAAAATCGAATCTTGTTTTGATAGTCCGTCACGCAAAGGCGGTTATTGGCTGCCGGTACATGTTCCTCCGCCACAGAACGTACCGCAGCTAGTTTTCCGTCTTCTCAATCCAGGCGCAGGGTTTCTCGCAGGTACGCGCGCGACTACGGTACTTGAAATGATGTCTGCAAAGCCAATTGGGGTCATCTGGGGTCATCATCAGCGTACCTCTTGGTCTCGATCTCGATCTGGAACGTCCATATGCTCGTCCTCGTCCATTCCACTGTCCGCGTCCTCGAAAACTGTTCCTGGACTGTGCTCTTGGACTTCGCTCTTTAACGACGCTACTTCCAATGACAGCTTGTTTATCTGCGACAACAGGTCTCCAACCGCGAATATTTGACTGCTTCCCGAAGGTGCCGACGGTAACTTTATGCTCTCCGAATGTACTACTGCGACGTTATCTGCGTGCAAATTTTCCACGATTTTGTCTGCGATTTTCGATAGTTTCTGTATGTCTGTCTCTTGGGTTACCGCTAAGCCTGCTCTAACGGCTGCTGGCAACTTTCCTAGCCACAAATTGCAAAGTGCTTGTCCGGATATCTCTGAGTTTCTCCCTAGGTCAGTCATTTGCCGTAGCAATTGGGATGGCTTTTGGGTTCCTAATTCGATCTCGCTCACTAATTTTCGAAATTGTTGTTCAGCCGATTCTTCATAAACACCTATCAATCGCTCTTTCAAGGCCAAATACTTCTCGGTAGGCGGAGGATCACGAAGGATGTCGCTTACTTGTTGCAAAACGTCCATGTTCAACTTCGATACTACCACGTTGTATTTTGTCTCGTCGCTTTGCTTCTGTTGGGCCATAATACTCTCAAATTGACTGAACCAAAGTCTCGGCATGTTCGTCCAAAATTCCGGGATTCGCGATGTTACTGTAATAGCAGCTAGATGGTGGATGGTACTGTGGTGACAACCGGTTTACCTCCTGCCGTCTCGGTCACCACGCATCTTCCTGCCATGGTCGTCGTTACTGGTATCATGATGCTGAATTACGAAAGTCTTCAAATATACGCAAATGTCCTTTTAATGTCCAAACGGAGGTCACCACTTTGGTGATATATGGGTGGGAGTTCTCTATTGCGCCACAATCCACTGACTCCTCAGAAGGTTGTTAAGGACTTCTTCAGTAAAACTCAAGGAACTTCAGTAAACGAATATTAATATATTGTCTCGACAATTACAATTTTGAATACATATATATATAGTACAATACGACACGTTACGATAGAACCATATAGAACGGCAGAGGTAAACCGACTGTGGCGGCTTGGCGACGCAACGTAACAGGGGAGCCTACTTTGTCACCTCAGCAAAACGATCCTGTTACGTTGCGGGCCGCTACAGCCTGCCCTAAATGGTAGAAGGTAATAGGAGTAATTTAACTATTATTCAATTAAAATATGGTAATTTATAAATATTTTTTTATAAACCATATTTGATATACCACTGAGGAGACAAAAATAAAGACAAATCCTCAGCAGTCCCTTTAGATCCCCAATCTTTCTTCATCATGTTTAATTAGTTTATTATAATTTATACCTAGGTATAGAAAGATCTGTTCAATAGGCACTAGGAATTTTTCATCGGATCTAACTTTATGAAAAGCTTTTCATCACCAAGCGCAGACTATCACTGACTTTGTAGAGATCATTAGTTACGCAAAGCCAGTTTTAGTTTGGGATAGTCTAATAAGATGATGAAGAGAAAGGGTGGAGGGCCTTTACCTTATTCCTTATCCCACTACATACACTCTCACTCAGCCACAGAAAGGATACAGTAAAGACATAATTATGTGGATATTCTGTAAAATATAGTGCTCTTCGAGTCCAATTTAATAACGCGCTCCTGGTGTTGATGGGACTGCCCCGTTTCTGTAGCGCATCAGGGATGTTTGCTGAAGCCCGAGTGGATTGCTTTTATACCACAATGCGCAAAAGATTCGCCTCTCTGTTGCGCTGCGTGCGGACCAGTCCCAATAACATACTTAGCGGTATTGCTAGCAGCCTGGACTGTGAGTATATAAATCATTGTGCTAAGCTGTATACGCCTGTTATAAGTGTATGTGTGTAAACTACTAACATAGATAATAAGTTTAAATTGTTACTAACAGAACTAAGTCAATGTTACTCGCATAAAAAGATTTTATTATTATTATTCACTTTATTTATTATACTTCTCATAATTCATGTTATATTAATAAACTACATTTAAAAAAAAATATTATTATTATGTTTTGTTTTGATACTCAGCTGATCGCTGGTGTTTTAATGACAATTACGGGTCAAGACCAAGTAATTGTCATTTAAATGAGATGCTGCGTTTCATCGGTTTCATGGCTCTGCATAAACTTTCATACAATCCTACATGTGTTTAATATTGCTGGTTTTTGTATATTAACAAAGGTATTTGGTGTTAAATCTATGGTGCAACAGATCGACAAAGTAAAGCAACATTGGCAAAGGCTCCAAATGCGCAAATGTGCTTCAAAGGCCACAGTAAGCTCGCATCTTGTCTTAGGAAGGCAAAGTCGGAAGCTAACAACAGAGTTGGCTACACACACACAAATAATTGGGCAAGTGCGAGTTGGACTCGCGCACCAAGGGTTCCGTATCATCCTCTTTAAAAGAAAATCACGTTCGTTGTATGTATGCTTAGATACTTTTTAAGTTTCTACCTGTTTATTAAGATCGAGTAACAAATTGCTTAAAAATTACGTTTGTTGTATGGGAGCCCCCCTTTATTATTAACTTTTTTTTATTTAATTATTTATTTTTAAAGGTAATATACAACTACATATTCTGTGAAAATTTAAAGCGTCTACCTGTTGCAGTTAGTAATTTTGAGCAAAAAATACATAAAAAAGAACACGTTTTTTGTATGGGACCCCCCCTTAATATTGTTACGAATGTCAATAATGAAAATAACGCCATCTATCAGTGACTGGGAGAACTGAGATGAGATTATATGTATCGGTTGTTTAAAGCTGTTTCATCTATCCTCTAATAGATGGCGTTGCTGTAAATAGAAAAATTACACAAATCTAGAACACGTTACACGTCACCAGAAATTACGTGAATCGTCTCGAAAAGTCTAGTTATGTGTTCCGGCCGGTATAAATACTGCGTAAGCGCGCGAGTCAGCGGGTAACAATTGAATATCGGAGCGATAAACAAGAAGCGAAGGGAAGTTAATCGGAAGTGTTTAGTAGTGTTTCTAGTAGTGTGAAATACTTAAGTGTGTTTTTATTAGTGCTGTGAATTTAGTTAAAAATAAGTGTGTTTTTATTAGTGTTGAGAAATAAGTGTGTATAGTGTTTGTGTTAAAATAAAGTACAGTTTTTTCTGGCATAGTGTATATAATTTATCACCGAACCTCAGCTCGTAACAATATTTTCATTTTTTTATTTTAAGTATTTGTTGTTATAGCGGCAACCGAAATACATAAAATTTCAGCTTTCTAGCTATCACGGCTTATGAGATACAGCCTGGTGACAGACAGACAGACAGACAGACGGACAGACAGACAGTGCAGCATAGGCTTAGTAATAGGGTCCCGTTTTTACCTTTTAGGTACGGAACCTTAAAAAAGACTGTCAAAAAATACACCAACAACTATTTCATAAATATTACGCCGTCACGCTTTAGTTACAAGAGCAGAAAAGGTAAAAATATACAGTAAGAACCGATTATCATATTTTATTCAACTTTAAGGCTCTGTCTGATCTAAGGGCTTTCGCTCAGCTTAAGGGACTGATTTCTTAACTGAGATGTACAGTCACCTACGTAAGTCCTTACACATTTACAATGCTTTTATGGTCCCTTTAAATTTTGTAGACATTTGGCTTACCTGAATCATAACTTATAATCACCATTGTCTTGCCCTGGTCCCAATTTATTTGGGGTCGGCGCAGTATGTCCTTCGCTTCCATACTTCTTTGTCACCAGTCATCCGATCGTTTACCCCTTTCTCTTTCATATCCATCCTCACACAGTCCATCCATCTCTTCCCTGGCCGCCCTCTCACTTTTCGTCCTTTTACATGCATATCCATCACTTTTTTACCTACATACATCTCATCTCTCCGCATAACATGTCCATTCCAGGCCAATCGACTCCCTTTCACCTTTTCAGCTATGGGCGCCACTTTCATACTACCTCTTAATCTTTTATGAAATAAAACGCTTATATAAATTAATATGAATATTTTAATTATATTATAAGTTATGATTATGAATCATAACTTATAATATAATTAAAATATTCGAAGCGTTTTATTTCATAAAAGATTAAGCAAGAAATGTAGAATGTGTAGCGACTTTTGTACTTGACTGTACTTGTACACTTTAATAATATTTATGTGGATTTAGTATACCTATTCAAAAATTTGTTCAAGGTTTCATTTAAATGTTGTGTTATAAAACTAAATTTTACATAATTATAAATCTGTATGTTCGCAATAAATTTAAATATTAAGTACCTACTGAACGGTCGTGCAGTTTTACAACTAGACATTGTAATTAATTAGGAATGCTTAAAAATATCATTTCTCGCGACCCGACATAACATGCGGTCAGTAAATTCGCTAGCAGAAGCTAGTAACTTATCAAATATAAAAAAGTTTTCAATTGATGCCCAAATTAATGTTCTAGTAAAAAGTATGAAAATAAAGATTCGTATTCACACGTTCGAAGCCTATTAACGGGCTTTCTATACCACTATGCGGGTTTAAGACCGATGGAGGTGAACACAAAGGCTTAATATGTAATATTTTTTCTATTTACAAAAAGTAATTCAAAAGTGCAAAATATAACCCAGAAAACCCTTTTGAATATTTTGTTAATTTGTTATATTTGCCCACCATTCTCTGACCATCAAAACCATCTCAGTAAGTACACAAAATACTGTCATAAATAATCGGCCCTTCTGAAACCATTCTCGTAACCTTGTCCAGAAAGCAATTACAATTAACATCCTCCAATAATGGTTGTATTGGAGAGCTTAACCTGATCCCTTGGGCTCAGTCAACAAGAGTTAATAGCCTGCTAATATAATACAAGGAGAAGTTTATGCCAACGGGGTGAGAACAACGCGTTACTTACTAGTAATAACTTGACAAAATGTTTTAACTTCCGGATAGTTTGAAGTTCATCTATGATAATATCGAAGGCGATAAATTCATCTTTAATACCGGGGAACATTATATATGTACGTATACTTTTACAAAGGCGTATAAGATCGGTCTATGTGGAGAGTATTGGGGGTTGCCTATGCCCAACAGTGGACGTCTTTCGGTTGAGATGATGATACTCTGTGTATAAAAAAAGACTTGTCCTGACTGATATCATCACAATCGAATAACTGATAGACTGAAGCTAAAACAAATGATCAATGAGTTCCTTATCATGTCTTAGGCACATTAAGACAGGACAGAGAAAACGTTTTAAGAGCCCACTTCTAAAAAGATAAAGTATCAATGTTTGTGTGGAAATCCCCTGTTTTTGGAGCTAGTACCTATAGTATCAAAATGCGGATGTCACTTAGTAAACTATATAAGTAAATTTTATGCACGTCAACAGCTACAAGATTGCACTGTATATCTACCTCACAGGATTGTGAACAATAACTGACAATAAACCTGGAAAACTTGGTTAAGCCTAGCGAAAGGGCTCCCTTACCATAGCGCACAGTAGTGAGGGTATCTACTTGCTTTGAAATTGACTGTATACGTTTCAGCCACACACACAGTTATGATTCTGAATAAGGCAAGGTCTGGTAAGTAGAAAACCGATAGACATACATATTCTTAAATACATACTTTCCATAAGTAAATTATACCTAGACTTAGAACAAATAATCGTGATCACTACATAAAGATTTGTCCTAGGTGGGCATCAAATCTACGATCCTTACATATACATCGTCACTAACTATTACACTGACAGGCCAGCCATATATACATAGAGTATTTTTGTCAAACATTTCATACTAGCGCTACTTGACTTGCTTTTCGTAATAGATCGGCAAATACAAGCAACGTTGGGACAGCTCACCACTTGGATGGGTGACCGCGTATGGCATTCACATTAGAGCGCTACACGACAAGAATCTTCAGGTCATTTTGGAGACCTACGCTGTCTAATAACTCTCCACATTCGAATTGGCCACACACTCAAACGAAAAACAAACAACCATTTCTTAGTATTTGTGAAATTGTAGGCAAAAAGTCGCTTTGTCACAAGCAACAATCAAAACCAATTAGGTACCAAATTAGATTCAAATTATATGAAAGAAGAAAGAAAGAAAGAAAAGCTATTTATTTGTCACAGACACAGAAAAAGTTTAAGATAAAATATAAAATATCGCAAGGCATCATTTCAGTAATATGTGACAGATAGGTACACACTCAGCTATATTGTTGCATTGTGGTAGTATCCACAATACAACGCTGGTATTCTGTGTGCACCTTAAATTCCGCACGGACGTTAATCAGCACAATAATTAAAGAGAAAAATAAAAATAGACAAAGGTAATCAAGCACGTGAGTAGTCTTTACACATGTTTATCTAAACTACATACATACATCGAACCTATTTCACGTAATAAACACACTTAACTGTCTTTGCACTTTACTTTGCAGGATTTCAGTCTTGTTTATGTACAATCATGATGAACAAATACATCGTTCGGTAATGTAATATTTTATGAACGCGCACAGCAATTTCCATCGTATCACGGCCATATAATAACATTCTGATACTTACGCGAATTGACGACCGACGTTCAAATAACCGACGGCGTCATCTTAAATATATTTATGAAAGGTCTTCAAAAGCACACACATCAGATTGTAAAATTGTATTAGCAATAAAAAGAAAATCAGATAAGCCACGCAGCGATTGCAATGTAAGGATGGGTGTTGAGAGAGAAATTTATTTCAAGGATCCGATTTATTCTGCTGTGAATATGAAATGATTATAATCACTTAAGGCGCTGTTATACCTCAGAAGCCGTGAAACACCTAATTTTTCGTCGCGCAACTATGATAATATCGAAGACGATAAATTCATCCTTAATACCGGGGAACATTATTTATGTACCTTTATACGTATACTTTTACAAAGGCGGATAAGATCGGTCCATGTGGAGAGTACTGCGGGTTGCCTATGTCCAACAGTGGACGTCTTTCGGTTGAGATGATGATACTCTGTGTATAGAAAAATACTTGTCCTGATTGATATCATCACAATCGAATAACTGATAGACTGAAGCTAAAACAAATGATCAATGAGTTCCTTATTATTTCTTAGACACATTAAGACAGGACAGAGAAATCGTTTTAAGAGTCCACTTCTAAAAAGATAAAATATCAATGTTTGTGTGGAAATCCCCTATTTTTGGAGCTAGTACCTATAGTATCAAACTACGGGTGTCACTTAGTAAACTATATAAGTAAATTTTATGCACGTCAACAGCTACAAGATTGCACTGTCTATCTACTTCACAGGATTGTGCACCATAATTGACAATAAACCTGGAAAACTAGGTTAAGCCTAGCGAAAGGGCCAATCACCATAGGGCACAGTAGCGAGGGTATCTACTTGCTTTGAAATTGACTGTATACAATTTAGCAACACACACAGTAATATGATTCCGAATAAGGCAATGTCTGGTAATTAGAAAACCGATAGACATACATATTCTTAAATACATACTTTCCATAAGTAAATTACACCTAGACTTAGAACAAAATATAATCTTAATCACCACAAAAAGATTTGTCCTAGGTGGGCATCAAACCTACGATCCTTTATATATACATCGTCACTACTACACCGACAGGCCAGTCATAAATATATAGAGTATTTTTGTCAAACATTTAAACGGACTTGACTTACTTTTCGTAATAGATTGGCAAATACAAGCAACGTTGGGACAGGTCACCACTTGGATGGGTGACCGCGTATGGCATTCACATTAGGGCGCTACACGACAAGAATCTTTAGGTCATTTTGGAGACCTACGCTGTCTAACAACTCTCGAAATTCGAGTAGGCCACACACTCAAACGAAAACCAAACAACCATTTCTTAGTACCTATTTGTGATGTATAAAGAAATTGTAGGCAAAAATAGTCGCTTTGTCACAAGCAACAATCAGAACCAATTAGGTACCAAATTAGATTCAAATTACATGAAAGAAGAAAGAAAGAAAGAAAATCTATTTATTTGTCACAGACACAGAAAAAGTTTAAGATAAAAAATAAAACATCGCAAGGCATAATTACAGTAATCTGTGACAGATAGGTACACACTCAGCTATATTGTTGCATTGTGGTAGTGTCCACAATACAACGCTGGTATTCTGTGTGCACCTTAAATGCCGCACGGACGTTAATCAGCACAATAATTAAAGGGAAAAATAAAAATAGACAAAGGTAATCAAGCACGTGAGTAGTCTTTACACATGTTTATCTAAACTACATCCATACATCGAACCCATTTCACGTAATAAACACACTTAATTATCGCATTTGTGATCTAATTTGCAGTATTTCAGTCTTGTTTATGTACAATCATGATATAAAAACATCGTTCGGTAATGTAATATTTTATGAACGCCCACAACAATTTCCATCACGCGCTTATCACGGCCATATTATAACATTCTGATACTTGCGCGAATCGACGACGTTCAAATAACCGACGGCGACATCTTAAATATATTTATGAAAGGTCTTCAAAAGCACACACATCAGATTGTAAAATTGTATTAGCAATAAAAATAAAATCAGATAAGCCACGGAGCGATTGCAATGTAAGGATGGTGTTGAGAGATAAATTTATTTCAAGGATCCGATTTATTCTTCTGTGAAATGATTATAATCACTTAAATACATATATATACATACATAATTTCACGCTTTTATCAACGAAGAGGTAGACAGAGGTGTTTTACACACCCACACTTCGCCAGTTACGTTTCGGTCCCAATGTAATAGGGGGCGAGCCTATTGCCATCTACCGGGCACATTGTTATGCGAGCGGTAATTAACATTTTTAATGCACACTTATCTTCGAAAAGTCAGAGATGTGTGCCCGGGGTAACTGGTGATCGTACCCGAGATCATCGTCTCGGCCCTTACGTACACCACTGGGCTTTCGCCGCTTTAGAGAAAATTAAAAGTATTTAGAGTATTTTTTTACATTTATTTGTGTTCATTTTGAGATTGGTTCTTTAGCACGCATGTTTAAGAAGATGCAATCACTGAAATCGTCATGTTTTCGTACTTAATGTGCATAAAACATCATTCACCGTAATTTTTTTTTACTCATTAGTCATGGTAATAACCAGGCAGCGTTACCAACGGACTGCCAGGGTTCGAATCCATGGCACGCAACACGGTATTGATCAGATAAATATAAAATCGTTGGGCGCATGAAATTTCTATCAAAATGTTTACTCTGGATACGCTACGCCCAACGATTTTATATTTGTCTGATCAATACCCCAGATTGATGAGAAGATTGGTGCGATCTGGTAGCTAGGACTTGCCGAATTATTTTTTAGCTTTTAGTACATAACCTAACTACATATTTTTTATCGTAATAAAACCGTTTAACATAAAAATGATTTTTATTTTATTTTATTTAAACAGTCGTAACGTTGCAAACGAGCTGACGGCCTGATGGTAAGCGGCAACCGCTGCCCAAAGACTTTGGCTATGTCGTAGACACAGCCAGCCGCTGTACCTCCGCGACCACGACCGTTGCAAGCCGGTAGAAACGTAGAAGAATAACAGAGGCATTTATGACTTTAAATAAGTCAATAATCGCGACTAAGACCCGCTAAATAATATTCAATGACAAAGCTACCTCATTGTTTTCTCTTTTATGTTTTAACTAAACTATAATTATTTAGTCTTACCAATAATATTAACTACTTAGTTCTAGGCAACTTAAAAGTTATTTTTAATCCTAAGTACTTGGCAAATACAAAAACATCACAACTTCTCACAGTGCCTGTATTTACAATAGAAATCGCCCACAGCCACACAAGCGTAATTAAAACTTGGAAACAATTTCTCACTGACTCTTCCCCAAAGCGATTGGAAACAAATGAATGGGCTCTTTGTGTAGCACAAATACGAACCCAAACCAATATAGAACCCTTTTATTTTCCACTTTTTGCTTGATCCTGATTTAGGCTTATGGACCCCTATTTGTGGACCGCAAAACATATCATCTGCAGACATAACAGACCCAGTAACTGCTGGCTATTTATCATAATATAATTCAGATCTACCAAGACATGTAATATTTGGAGAAACCAATTCATTCCACTAAAGGGACTCTTGTCTGCAAGAGCGTAGCGGTAAGGGATTTGTAGTTGGATGAAATATGATCGTAAAGCCGTAAAAGCTATCTGATACTAAAAACATTTTGATATTTATCTCCCGTATGTAAGTAGAAGTATTAGTACCAAATATTTTTCTAGAGAATCGACAGTCAAGAGTAAATTTAGAAGCGTACTAATATGTTACTGTTTATAAAAAATAAAGATACATTTTAACTTAGTTATAAAAATATGTTGGTGTAGTCTTAAATATTTAAGAACTGCATGCACCCAAATAAAGAGTCGAAAATCTAGCTCACTACTCACTCGATTTTTGGCTATTGAAAAGATCATTATCCAACAGTGGCCTGCATTAGGCTGATGATGATGCATAAAAATGACAATTACGTTATATTGCACAAGGTTTTCTCTTGTGTGTGGTATTATTTTGCATGCTCACATATTTGAATTCTTTCAATTGAGTAATACAAAGAAATTTATCGATTCATACGAAAATAATACGACCTGGTAAGTTCGCGCCACCCCAGTATTCTGTATCTCAATTTTATTTGACATTTATAAGATATCATTGTGTTCAGTAAACATCGATTTATTTATCATTATCTCGGTTCAGGAATAGGTAATCTTTATGTTGTAGTTATTCTTTATTTGTTATTTTTTGTGATTTTTTTAATTGAATAAATCTAATTCCCTTTTCACCTGAAATAAAGGTATTTTATTTTTATTATTTAACTGGACTTTGCCCGCGGCGTCACCCGTGAAAATAATACCTACACATAAAAAAACATTCCCTGCGAATACTACGATCTATTGGAGAAAACCGTACATAAATCCGTTTAGTAGTTCTTGGGTTAGTTGCGTTCATGCAGACAGACAGGAAGAAAAGGGATTTTTTATATGTATATATCCAAGACAGGAAGAAAAGGGATTTTTATATGTATAAATACAATGGATACATTTGCCCAAAAAGAGTAAACCACGATGCATTATTTTATCAGATAGACAATGTATAGGTATTCAAAACTCAAATTAAGGTTTACATGATAGGTAATAATAGTAGGTTTAAAAACATAGTATTCAGGTTTCAGGAGCAATTAGGATTCTGGCAATACAAGTGGCTTCTGTCCGACGTAAACCTATTCGTTTTGTACTTTTGAAGTGGATCAGAAGTGCAGTCGCGTGTCGCCTGCGGCCTGTTCCCAGGATTTGTTTTTATTAGGTACCTACTCTTATATATACAACATGTAACAAATTTAAATGCACTTCCTGAAAGTAGTTTGTTCAGAATCGGCTACTGAATCCATTACTGTCATTTTTAATATTGTTTATTTTTTGTTCTAAAATAATAAAAATAACGTAAATTATAGTCACTTATTTATTTCAAAAGTTGAAATATACGAAAATAAACCTTAAGTCAAAGCAGAACGCCTTCTTTTAAAATGCATTTGTTTAATGGTTCGACGTTCGGTCACACGAACGCACACATTAGTACAACACAATAGCGGCAAAAGACAGTACACACAATTTACCACGAAAATATCTATCATCTATCTTTCGCTTACGTAATAATCAACAGGCAAGAGCGAGACGTAATGTGTCGCCCGCGCTGGCCAATGACAAGCGCTGGCAATGCGCTTTGACAAGTTATGACATGACAAGTATCTAGTCATCCATCGGGAATCTGTCAGCGAGAGTTGCGAAAAAATATTTTAATTGTGTGAATAAAATTGTAATTATCAACATGACGGTGCTGGTGTGAACGTTCTGCATCATCTTGATGTTAACTTGTCGCCCCCGGACTTTTTTACTGTGGGAAAATGTTAAATCACTAGTTTATTGTGAGGGGACAACAAGTGCCTAGGAGTTAAGTTGATACCTACATATTAGCTGCTTTTGAAACAGTGAAAAGATGTGATGCGTGAGGGAACAGTGAAGTTTTAAATGGATTAAAATAATGTGATTTTATCCAGTACGTTATTTGATTATTCTATTAATGTAACTATTAATTTACAACTTTAAACACGTCGATCTTGCTTTATTCTCTCATTGATATTCTTTTACTATATCTATCAATAATGCTAGGTAACTAAATAGTCATTTACAATATTATGAAACAATGGATCGTGTGCATGTTATTAACAAACAATAAATAATTTTATACCAAGTCGACTGTCCACTCCAAAGCCGAAAAGTGTGATGGAAAGAAATAGGTAGTCATATCTTTGAAAATATCAACAGTAGCTGACAAATTACTCAAACATCATTCTTGTAAACCCCACTCTATCAGAGTGTTGTATAAAGACTAAATTTGAAACATTTTGTTTATATCGTATCGTATTTCGTTCCTATCAGATCGCTGTCGTCTGTTTACCATAGCAACCGTTTCGTGTGTTTGTGTGCGTGCGCAAATTTATAGTGACCACGCTTTTTACTTTTAATCGAGTTTATACTTTCTTCAAAAAACAATATTTACGCAAATAAAAAACGAAATTCAATGCATGCATTATGATTGTAACAAGTTATTCTAATTGGGGTGTCTGAGGATGTGCGTTATTTCATTTACACGTTGTATATGTAGGTCGGTATATTAATATGTATTGCGCTGAGCGGGTGGCATGCGCGCGCGCTCGCTTTAAAATGTAAACAAGTACCTATTTTTTTTTCCTACTGATTTTATATTTTATTTTATTTTGTCTTTGAATTGTATGATTTTTTTTTTTCCTTTTTTTCAATTTAATATTATGCTCAGAATTAATTACTGTAAAAATTATGAACTTTTAATTTGTTTTGTTGTGTTCAAAATAAATATATTATCTTATCTTATCTTATCCTAATATACCTAGAACCATAATGGCCATAAAAGTTGCAGATAGCAAAAGCAGTGAAAAATAGTAAGAGTGATGTGTGTGTGTGTAAACGAGTGTGCTCATGACGCAACTTAAAGTCAGTGGTGAGTGAGACAGCCTAGTGATTAGTGACCCTGACCGCTAAGTCGGCATACGTGGGTTCAATTCCTACGGAGACAAATCTTTGTGTAGTGAGCAGCACGATCACTTTTTCTGTGTCCGTAATACGTATGCATTATAATAGTAGATTGTATGACAAGGGAGGAAAATAGTATTTTTAAAGGCGAGAGCGCTACTTTGAACCACGATCGAAGCGAAAGATTCTAGAATAGAATCCTGAGCATAGCGAGGAATTCTACCGTACAATCCTGAGCGCAGCGAGGGATTCAAAGTACATTGCCCTAGGGAAAAATAATTTGCTATCGATTCATATACTTTACTTTCCCCCTCTTCATTTTTCATCCCCTTTCTATAAGAAAATAAATAATTTCGTGGGTAATAAGTTTTGTACGACGTTGTTAGCTTCTTTAGTTATGGTTTCAGGAGTTAAAGCATTGTCACTCTCATAACTCGACGTAGAACTCATTATTTTTTTGCAAAATTCAATAAAGTATGTGCCTACTGATTACGAGAACAGACTCGTAAATCGCGCGCTTTTTTTTGTTAGCGCAGCGCCCGTGCAGCCAAAACGTACCAGCCAGATATTCATACATTTTGCGTTCAATTTCTATGAATGATATACGTTCCAAATTCAAATAACTCTTCCGGCTCCCGCTAAAAGAGAAACAAAGCGACACTTTTCGAATAAGCAGAAGGGATGAAAAATATATAAGTACTAGCTGACCCAGCGAACTCCATATCGCCTTTTTAAGAGTTTTAATTTAATTCCCTTTTTCCAAGCCCCTTTTGCCAAAGTTACCATTGACTAAGCGCTTAATCTCTTACCATTTCAGAGTCTATAAATGATGAACAAACAAACATAGAATTTTATATAATATTAAATTCCCCATTCCTTAAAATATCGGAGACGATACCCATATCGACATCAGAGACGATACCCATATTGATTTTTAAAAATTTTTCCATCCGCCATCTTTGATCACGAAATAAATGGTGTTTTTGAATTCCCCATTCCTTAAAATATTGGAGACGATACCCATATCGACTTTAAAAAAAAATCCCGTCCGCCATCTTTGATTTTCTATACGCCATCTTTGATCACGAAATAGATGTTGTATTTGGATTCTCCATCCCTTAGATCATCAGAGACGATACCCATATTGATTATTAAAATTTTTCCCATCCGCCATCTTCGATTTCCCATCCAACATCTTGAATCCCGAAACAGATATTGTATTTGGATTCCCCATCCCTTTTAACATCGCAGACGATACCAATATAGATTTTTTAATTTTTTTCCATCCGCCATCTTAGATTTCCCATCCGCCATCTATGATCACGAAATAGATGTTGTATTTCGATTCCCCACCTCTTAAAATATCGAAGGCGATACCCATATTGATTTTTAAAATTTTCTCATCCGCCATCTTTGATTTTTCTCGTCCGCCATCTTGGATCACTAAATAAATTTCATATTATTAAATCAGCGTCCGGAAAATCTCGAAAACGATTCCCATATAGATTGCATCCTATTCGTTTAGCCTTTTTTGCGTTTGACCATTTTTTTATTTTTGTCTGGCCCCTAAAAGTTGTGGCGTAATTTTATATAGCTTTTTGGAATAATTGGGCTATCATAGGCAATAACAATTTTTAAAATCCGACTGCTAGTTCCTGAGATTAGCCGATATTATCTTTTAGCCTTTTTAGCCTTTTGCCCGGCCCCAAAGGGTCAAAACGTTATGTTATATAGCCTATAGCCTTCCGAAATAACTGGGCTATCGTATACAAAAATATTTTTTCAGATCCGACCGGTAGTTCCTGAGATTAGCGCGTTCAAACAAACAAACAAACTCTTCCGCTTTATTATATGAGTAAAGATAGATGTCGTTTTAACTGTTTAAGAAATATAACTGCAAAAAGTATTTACACATACAAACTACTTAGTAGTAGGTACTCAAAATGTTATCCAGTATCTGTGACGTTTCGTTAAAGTCAGGTTAAAGTGGCCAATATGGCGACTGTGATTTGTCTGTCACAACCATTAAAATTTAACAAAATACTCGACAATCCGAATTTTGCGGATATATGTTGTCGACTCGAAATCTTTATTTTTTAATGTTTTATTATTCAGGTAAGGTTTCGATGTACTCCTTGACGAAATTATTTACATAAGATTTGACACTGCGATAGCAGCGCAGTCCGTCGGTTCCAATGTGAAACATTCCAACATCCACAACTACTTACAAATTAAAAATTAAGTAAAAAAACATTTTCCAGTGGACTAAATTGTGAATCTAAACCATTCTCAAGTCCCCTTGAACACACACAATAAATTTCATCAAGATCGGTCCAGTCGTATAGGAGGGGTTCAGTGACATACACACGCACACAAGAAATATATACAGGGTGTAAAAAGACCCTTAACGAAAACTGAAACCCCATATAGTACCAATTATTACGATCATTTTTTACTTCGGCACCATACCTGGGAAATTACTGGTTCAGGAGATATTGAGGCTCAAAGTCACGAATTTTTTTTTTCGAATTATTCCAAAATCGTGTTTAGAATGATAAATGTACACTTTCTGCCAAATAAACATAAACAAAATTTTCAATATTTCCCTAAAATAAACGGCTTTAAAGTTCCCGACGCGTAGTGTATGCGTACCAGCAATCAGCTGCGAGGTCATTCGCCTCGGCCGCGCGACCACGTGATCATAAACTGCCGCCACCGCGGCGCATGGTGTAGGTAGATACGGCCGGCGTAGGTACGATGTCTGCAAGTGCACGCTATACATTTCTGGTAATAAAAGTTGTAATTTTTTTTAAGCTTAATTTTTTTTTTGTTTCCCAGGTATTATTTTCGCGTAGTATGACTTGGCATGATGTGCAAAACGAGTAGACTTCGGCTTGGTGATGGGTCTTGTGACACCCTGTATATTAAGATTCCGTTTTCCGTCCGGCGTCTTCCACAAAAGAAAAGACAATTAGTAGAGGCTTAAGCCCAGCAGTCTAAAGGCTGTTTTATGCTGTATAAGAAGTATTTATCTGTTACCTTATGACATAGGCCAGTTGCTTGGATAAGGGTGAAAATCATTTAAAATGACCATTTTGATTGCAAAATTTGTCCACACCCGATATTTTATGATACAGTTATTTTTACTATGTATAAACTACCTATTAGTACTCTGATGTATATCATCTAACTATATAACACACACATCTATATCTGTTGGGCATAATTAATTCATTATATTACTTCGTTCTCATCAAAGTCGGATAATATCCGTACAAAATAATGTGTCCTCTTCACGGGCTGCGTGACAAAAGTTATCTGAATAAAGTTATTAGCTACAGCATTTACTTATTTATGAACTTTTTTTCAAAACGTTGTTGATAGCCCTTGATTACGGTAAAATATAATTTATATTTATTATCTAAAATATTTTAATTTGGGGTACAAAAGAATGTCCGTTATTTTATTCATTTTTGTTATTCATTTTTGTAACGTCCAATTTGGTATTATTTAGAATTTGTAAAATGGCATCACTCAAACTATAACGAACCAATCACATGCCGGTATCTAATATGAGTCGGCCATTTTTTCTTCGAGTGAAAGTAGTGAATGACGCGTGATTTTTTGTCAGCGAGCAAAATTCCAATTTTAATTTGTCAATTTTGTTTTGCTTCCAATAACGTGAATGAGTGAATCCAATATTATGAAATTAATCAACTAAGTACTTTATTGTTGACATTTATTGAAATGCAAAGTGGTTGTAACTCATTGCGATTTCTGTTTGACTTAACGTATTTGAAGTTACTTTCAAAGTACAGCGGTTTTTCATTTTTGTTATGATTTTAGTTACGTTACAAAAATGAAATAACAAAAATGAAATAAAGTCGCAATCACATTGCTGATAAAATTTTATTAATAGAGCGTGATTCTAATGTTGTATAAAATATGTGAGTGTATTTTTGTTGAATATAATATGGAACCGTTTGTCTTTCTGTTTGTTCATATTTAATTAATAAAACAAATGATAAATAATACAGTGTTTTATTGCGAAACACCATAATTATACGTTAAATCAATAAAATAAATAACATTCAGATACTAATGTGTGTTGTAACCGAGCCCTAATATTTCATTTTTGTTATTTTTTGTTACGCGATTCATCTTTGTTACATTTTCATTTTTGATTCATTTTTGTCACAATGGTCATTTTAAATGATTTTCACCCATAACTGGTCTGACCTCCGCCAACTTCGCTAAGCCTAAGCTGCACTCCATAGAACGCAGTCTTAACTATGTTAATGTAACCTTAGTGTATGCAAAATAAATACTTTGACCTCGCTGTAATATCCGGCTCCATCATGGTCACCGGGTCACAGAACTTCACACGTGGGAGAATACGTATTGAAATTAGTCCAGTCTACTTATGATCCGTAGACGACATATAATTATCGTCTTGAGGCCACATATAGCCTTTTGATACCGATGTGATAAAGGATAATACAATATTTACTTCGAATATTAGTAAAGAATACAAATGATAATTCAATAACTGACAGTCAGTAGATTTTCCCAAAAAGATAAGTTATAATATTTTGCGTATCTAGTGTTAACAAGGTGAGCCCGCTGTTACACCCGCGTTATTTAGGGCTACTGCCCCGCTCCCTTGGTTCATAGATTTATTCATTAATTCCTCAATAAATGGGCTATCTAACACTGAAAGAATTTTCCAAACAAACTCATCATCATCAGTCTTTAACAGTCCACTGCTGAACTAGGCCTCTCCTTTGAAAGGAGGAATTGGCCTACTATACCACGCTGGCCAAAACAGGTTGGTATAGGGTTAGTATCAAGTTTTCCTGCTCTTACAGTGATGTTCTCTGCATAATATGCTCCCTCTGTCGGCTCTTACGACACCCATGGGATGATATAGGATGGTGACATGCCGTATTCTTAATCCGTCACCACACGGAAGGAACAAACTCAGCTTTATAATCTTAATATATAAAATCCTTGCGTTACTGACTGACTGACAGACACGCTACAACCGAAACTATTGGGCGCAGGAAGCTGAAATTTGGCATGTGTGTTCCTTGGGGACCGTAGGGGTGCACTAAGAAGGGATTTCCCGAAATTCCCACGGGATCGGCTAAAACGGGTAAATTTAAAAAAATTGCAGGCGTAGCTGCTGGCGTCCTCTAGTATTAAATAAAAATAATAGTAAAGATGATGAAACAGCGAAAGAAGAAATACCTAAACTATGTCAGTGCTATTCACAGACCACACATATCACCATACAGAATTAGTTTTGTTAGACTACTCTCGCATTAAGAATAAATCTTGTATTGCGAGGGTTTTTACAAACATTCTATCACCATACACAAAGTACACCCACACTCGAAACAACAAATTGTGGATCGCACAAACTATGGGTTGTGGTCACTTAAAATCACCGCGTAATCAGTTTGAACGTACACTTACTCTCAACCGTGATAATTTCATAATTAACTTAAGCTATATATCAACGCGTATAAGCATTCGCGATTTATATAGGTCCATGATACGTAACCTCGTACCATGCACCTATATAAATCGCGAATGCTTTAAATAGATTTTCAGAATATACACATGTTTCTATTTTATAGAACACCTACTTTAAAACTCTATAAATTGCTCTAATTTCAATTTTAATCCTTTCTATAACTACACAAGAATAATAAACAAAAAATCAACTAGAATTACAGAGTTTTCAAGTACAAATGAGTTATGTGTAAAGTAAAATGAAATATTCTCTTCTCTGTGCAGTGAAAAATAGAGTTCCAACATGGCGCTTTTATTATGCATAGCAGGCGCAACGTTTATAATTACCTCGAGATAGTATTAACACCCTCTCGCTAAGCACCTATTTAGATGCAAAGGGTAAATACCATGTTATCCTTGGGAAGCGTACGTGTAACTTTTTGATCTAAAAAGGTAATTCTCGCGCGAGGCATAATGACGTCGGATACATAAAAAGTATCAAAGTCGTAACGGACTTTTCGCTCTATTATCCAGCTATTTCTTTTATTCAAGGCCTAATTCTAAACTGCCAAGACCAAAAATATCTAGAGTATAGGTTGGGACATTAGCTTATGTTGGACTAGCAGGCGCCCGCAGTTTTACCCCCTCTCACCTACTATTTTAGGCCTCTATGGGTTGGAATATAAAAAATCAGGCCTTGATCTGTGCTTGCGATATAAAAGGAAGCCGTTGTCTAAATTTCATGTTTTAGCCGTAGTAGTTTAGGCTCTGCAATGGTACGTAAGTCAAGACAAGGAAGTAATTTCCTTGAAATTGATGGCTTAATGGTTTAACATCACAATTTGTCGCCGTTCGACATTGCTCCTTCTTCAGTGTTGTGGATCTGAACCCAAAAATGGCAATAATACTTAATGCTATCTACTTAGTTTTTGCCGCATTCTAGCTATATCTCAATACTCAATTTTTTTTGCTTTCCATAATGTTTGCTTAGGTAGTACTTAAAATGTATGTAACGATTATGGACCCTGTCGGGCATAGCATAAATAGACTATTATTATTACGAGAGAGGAATCTAGATTATTTGAATAGATATTATGTAATCAAATTATAATTTACATTACAATATCTATATTAACAAATTCTTAGAATCAACATAATAAGTATATAAAAGATCTGAATTATTAATTATTATAACATATTTCTTATATGTAATATAATATGTAAGTCTTTAGTCCCTTTATTAAGTAAGTGCAAGAGACGAATTAAAACGAATTGCGAAATATAAAACGTTTATATTTCGAACAAATTAATTTCATACATAATTCTACGGTTCTATTCAAAGGGAAGAGAAATATATTTATAATAACACTAATGAGGATTCCTTTGACCCGTAAATGAACTTTGCACGTAACGTTTTCCTCATCAGATTTGATATACTTTTTCCCTCAGAAACAAAATATAAATACGTGTTACTTATTTTTGGGGTGTTGATGGGGCCTTATTTGTTAAATATAGAGTAAAGCATAAGTCATATCAAAGCTCAGTGGGTGGAGCAGCAAATTGCAACGCAGAAAGTTACAGGTTCAAACCTTCTGCGTGCACCGCTGATTTTAGAAGGTACGTGCGCATTAAAGTATCGCTTTTTGAGCGCTCAACTAAAACATCGTACATACATACATACATAGTCTCACGCCTATATCCCCGAAGAGGTAGGCAGAGGTATATTGCTACATCCACTTTTCACCAGATTTATTTTAGTCCCACGTAATAGGGGGCGAGCCTATTGCCGTGCCGGGCACATTATGAGACTCCGTGCTGCTACTGAGAATTTCTTTTGCCTGATCCGGGAATCGAACCCGAGACCTCCAAATCCTACGCGCACATTTATGCCGCGAGACCAACGAGGCAGACAAAAACATCGTAAGGATACATGTCCACGGTAATAATATCTAACAGTATTGTAACTCCATACAAACGCACGAAACTCGAGTTATACCTACGCGCCGCGAGCAGAGTACCCATTAGACTGGGCGGATTGTACCTACAGTACCCGCAGCCGCTATCGTGCCGCAGCTCGCATGCGGCGCGTCTGGTAGGTATATAACTCACGAAGACGGCCGAGTTACAATACTGTTAGATTATATTACCGTGACATGTCTGAGAATGCAGCATGATATTCTCGAAAGACATGTGACTTCCAACCTACACTTGGAAATGTATTGGACTATAATCTAGTCCAGCGATAGCCGAGTGGAGAGACCGACGGACTGCTACGAAGAGGGTCTCAGGTTCAAAAACACGGCACGCACGACTTTTCGAAGTTAAGTGCGTATTAAGTTGTTCATTATCGCTTGCTAAACGGTGAAGGAAAAGATCGTGAGGAAACCTGCATGTCTGAGAGTTGTCCATAATATTGGCCAGCGTGGTGGATTATGGCCTTACCCTTCTCATAGTGAGAAGAAGCCCGTGCCCAGCAGTGGGACAGTATATAGGGTTGATGATGATGATGATCTAGTCCTTCTAATTGTCATAAGACTTCGTGCCCTGTTGGTAATATATCAGTTTATGTACGGGGCTAATAGGTATTATTATATCACCCTACACAATCGGATTAAAAATAGGCACATGGCTTTATTTCATATTACTTAAAGCCTATGTGCTTACTTTTATTCCATTTCCGCAAGGTTTTCTACAGCCCTTGGCGCAAAGCCTCCAGAAAAAGTTTTTCGTTTATGTTGACGTTTAGTGCGGAACGTATTTTAATTCATAACGTAATACTTTTTCTTTCCTGCCCTTGTAAAACAAAAGCGGAAAAAGTATAAAACAGGAACACAAGAATATTTTCGTGATAGGTCAGCAATAGCCCTACATGATCGATATGTTTCGAGATACCAATGAACTGCTACGCAGAGGGTATACAGTTCGAATTCACGGTCCGCATCACTGTCTTTTCGGTGCTACGTGCTTATTGAATTATAAAGTTATCGCTCGCCAATCGCCCCATGCCTCGGAGAGCACGTAGTCGATCACAACTGTCGTGAACATCTTTGACAATTCTAATTGGGATAACGCAAAGAGGATAACAAGAATATTTACTAGATAAGCTTGCCATAACAAATAAACATTCTTGTTTATATGTTATGATGGCAAGCCAAAATTATGATCTGCAGTACCGAATTCGGTCATGTCATTTCTTTGTATTCGTTCGTATGTAGGTCAAGTTCAAAGTCAAAAAGGAGAGTGCAGGGACTGCTTAAATTAAATTATCATAAATTATGTTTATTACAAGAAGGTTTACAACATAAATCTTGTTATGAGATTCAAGTAATTTAATATTAAAAATGACTAATGACTAATTTCAAATTAGAATAAATAGCAGAGTAACTTTGGCAACTGTAACAGACACTTAAGACCAGTTTCAACGGTGTCTGATAAGTGCCTGTAAAATAAATCTGGCAGACAACACATACAGAATAAATTGCAATTTTGAACTCATCTGAAAAATATTATGGCCTTTCTAAAGGTGGTGAAACTTGGCCTTAGTATCGTAACACATCTGCGTCGCCTACTGCGTAGAACGCTTTAGATTATAAATATATTTACAGGTACCTAGTAGAGCCTTGCTGATTTCAGCAGGAATGGGCCGGGTCGACCGGGGAAGTACTACCCTCTCACAGAAAATCGACGTAAAGTAACAGTAAACTGTTGCGTTTTGTTCGGTGAGTGAGAGTGCCGGAGGCCCTATCACCTATTCCTTCTCTCTCATACCACTCCTCAACCCCAAGGGGTCTATAATACCTATCCCTTTTCCCAACCCCAAGGGGCGGCAACGCACTTGTGACTCCAGTCCTGTGGTGTTGCTTGTGTCCGGGCGGCGGTAATTGCTTATCATCAGGCGATCCGTCTGCTCGTTCGCCGCTTATTACTAAAAAAAAGAAAATAATAAACACGCTCGTAGTTTTTCTAATGTCCTATGACACATTAGCGGAAATTGCGTTGTGTGCGGCGCGGCGCGCAACCATCTGACAAGCGTCACATTGCGCTGAAAATGTTGAATGTTAGCAGCCGTCGACAAATAAAGCTGAATGTTGCTGAATGTGTCATTACGCTTAGGTAGGTGGCAGAAGGCACGATTTAATTTAAAACTAAAAGTTAAACTACGCTAAAATATGTTTAGTACCCCTGATTCAGAGACACACATTTTTTGCAATAGATGAGTTCGAAACAAAATGCCAGAGATAACTTCCTATCACAATTATCTATCTTCACTTGATCCTATGCCTCAGTAGCGCACACAAATAAACAGTTTAGATTTTATTGTCGGTGGACAACGCATCAGACGTCGCAGCAGAATCTGATCTCTCCGCAAGGTGGACCGACAGTCTCATTGGGATAATGGAAAGTGGTTGCATCTGGGTGATTCAAGATCGGCCAGTGTGGAGAGTCTTGGGGCAGGCCTATATTTAGCAGGAGATGTCGTTTGGCTGAGATTATGAATATAAAATCAATACATATACTTCAGTGACTTCATTGTAATAAATATGACCTAATTGTCTCTCACCAAACCTAAACCTAAACTCACCTACTCATTTGATTTGGCGAGTAGTCAAATTTGAAACGTCTATCCGGCATACTTGCCAATCTAATTAATGTATTGCCTAACATAACATAACTTAGCGCCTTTTATCCCCGAAGGTGTAGGCAGAGGTGTATTACACACCTACACTTCTCCAGTTATATTTCGGTCCCAATGTAATAGGGGGCGAGCCTATTGCCATCTACCGGGAACATTGTTAAGCGAGCGATAATAAACATTTTTAATACACACATAACTTCGAAAAGTCAGAGGTGTGTACCCGGGGTACCTGGGGATCGAACCCGAGACCATCGGGTCATTGCCTAGTCATGATAAATACTAAAGTTCTAGTTTGTAATGCTTGTTCGCCAAAGTAGTTATAAATTACAAAGGAAGAAGCAGCTAACTACGCCGTATTTTCCAATAGAATTGTGTTGTAGCATTGCAGCAGGGCGTTACTGTGCTTGGAACCAGGCTTGACACGCCAACTTTTGGATCACAAAAGATCACAAAAGAATTGAACCCACGGGACTCGGTGGTATGCTAAACAGTGAGGTCACCGCTTAAGCTACATCTATGGGGTCATAGATGTATATATGTAGCTTCAGCTACATATATTTATCTATCAGTACTTGTTTCTCTCTCACTGTGCTGAAATATTTCTGAAATCATTTGACTACAGCAGCCCTATTGAAGTGGGCGCGCTTTGGATTATTCCAAATAATCTAAATTCAGGTATCCGACAACAAGCAAACTATTTAATAAAATTACTAACAAGATTGCACTGAACTGTCAGACACAATTTTTTATTAATTCGAAGGCGTAAAACTGTACAGTGAATTTCAAACTAAATTATAATTGTATTTGCTGCCTTCATTCTGATTTCTATATAAAACGACAAACAGTAACTACTGTCTATTTAGTTAATAAAAGACATTTTCACAATAAAGCTTCATTATATTTATTTCATGAATCGTGATGTCTATTTAACTTACTTTCAAGTAAATATTATAATTCCAAAACTCAGTCTTAATTTTGGTATTATTCTAGATTTTTACTACGCGGCATTTGTCAAAAACAAGAGTTTCAGGTGACGTTGACGCCCACCAGCTAGCAGCTAGGTGACAATTCACTTAAAGTGGCTGGCAGCGGCTGGACGCGAAGGGCCGGTAATGGAGCTCAGTTGCTTTATTATTTACCACATGGATTTTCTTTAGATAACGACTATCAACATCAGTCTTACAGATCTTAGCATATAAGTAATACAGCGAGCCGTCGAAATAAGTAATATAGTAACTTTCCCACTTACGATAATTATGAGATTAAATAACCGGAAAATTAGAAATAGAATTCAAATTTCCTTGTTTAACAGGCCAGGATTTTCTGAGTTTTGCTTTTAATTTTTCACATCAATATTCAATGAGATTGTTGGGTGTGTTGCAAATAAATATCATCATCCTCCTAGCGTTAGCCCAGTTTCAACCTGGGGTCCGCTTACTAGACTCACCGGATTTGGCTTGATATTAGATTTTCTACTGAACTGACTGCCTGTCTGACCTCCGCAAATCGAAGGGATAGCGATATTCCATGGTTTAGACTAGTATCGGTTTATTTAGAAGGTACTGACGGCCTATAACGACTTTCAAAGATCTTCATGACAGCTGGGACCGACGGCTTATAATATTATTATTAACAATTAAATACGCAGATAAGTCCGAAAAGTCATTGGTGCGCGCCGTGGATTCGAACCCGATACCCTCTGCATGGCAGTCTGTTGGTATCTCCACTAGGCTATCGCTGCTTTAATTGAAAAATAGCATATAAATGTATAATAGCTTAATTAGCTAATGTTTTGGAATTACGTAAATTATTGTCTGTGTTGTAGTGGTTGAATATGTTCTATTTTGAGACTGGTTTAACATGTTAAAAATCTATTAAAAAATACAATAATGCGAGGAGCATTGTACCTACGTATTGCAATAGCCCATACATAATACCGTAACATCGCTCCTTTGCGACGTGAAAAAAGCACAAACACACTGTCGCGATTATAATATTAGTATGCATTGCATCCTCTGAACTGCCTCCGTGGTCTAGTGGATAGCGTAGGCGACTGCTGATCGGAGGTCCCAAGTTCGATGCCCGGGTCGGGTAAAAGTCTTAGTGAGTTTTTCCGAATTCTCAGTAGCAGCACGGAGTTTGGCAATGTGCCCGGTAACGGCAATAGGCTCTCCCCCTATTACGTGGGACTATCAATTCATGGCGAAATGTGGGTGTTATACTACACCTCTGCCTACCCCTTCGGGAATACAGGCGTGAGTCTATAAGAAAAAGCACTAATACGGATTATGTGTATTCATAATCGACAGACTGTAATGAAGATCTTAAGCTACATTAGGCATAGAAAGCATTATTTAGACTATTCACAAACCAACTGGAAACAGCTTATCAAACATCGAAATTAATAGTACCTACTTCAATCCCCCATTAGATATAATCCCTGCATTCATCGTTATTCTAGCGCTATCCCGGTGGTATCAAAGACCTTTCGAATTGAGGCCCAGCGTCTTCTTTATAGTGTAGGTAGATTTCACAAAATATGTAACTTTTCCACAGAGCGTCTGCAGTCTGGCCTCCACAACACAAAAGGATAGCGATATTGCTTAAAACAATTTCAATATATTCAAGGGTGTAACGTAATACTCCGTATTGCGTTATAATCTATAATCGCTCTTACAATAAGAGATCAGTGCACTTTAAAATGAAATCTCTAGAACAACGCAGACAGCTGCTAGACGCTATGTTTGCGGTAAAAATTATAAAACATAAAATTGACTCGTCACGTCTGCTAGCGTTGTTCAATTTTCGTGTTCCGGCTAGATTACCACGAACTTGTCCACCATACCGAAGAACAGTGTTAGGAGCTAACACACCATACGCAAGATTATGTAAAGTTATTAATAGTTGCAGTGATTTAATCGATTTGCACAAAAGGTTATCATTATGAACAGCTTTTAAAATAAAATATATTGCTCATTTTTACAAAAAAAACCTCGTATATTTATTTATTTGTGTGAATCTGCTGTCAAAAAATACATAATATACTGTGCTGTGCTTTATATAACGTCACAATAACACCAAAATACTATCCGTATTACTTAATTAATTTGATTAAGTGTTCATGCCACTTTTTATTTATATTTAATATATCCTTTTTTGTACTTTTTGCCATAACATTTAAAATCAACTATAAAGTAAATTTGTCCTAGTATGCTGTGTTAAACTTTAAGTGTCTGTTACGCAAATATTTTAATAATTGTGAATGATAAAGATATAATATACTGTGTATACAAACGTTGGTGAACCTAAATAAACAAAAAAATAATATTTCTCAGGCGCTTAACGCAGTGGGTGGAGCCAGCCTAGCCCGAGCAGCGCTTCGCTAGGAATTATTACCTTTACATGGTAATAGACCGACCACAGGCAGTCTGTGACTCATTGGTCTATGCCTATATAAGATGGGTCGCGATCTAAATCAGTCACTTTCCCTAGACGTCGCTAAGCTGCCACTACTTGACTACTACCACGCATCTATTCTGCCTTCTATTTCTATACCTACTGTCCCGCTAGGGTTCTCCCTACGGGCTGACGTTCTCCCTACGGCTCTACACCTGTCTTCTCCCTACGGATTGCTGTTAGCTGCGACCTACGAGCTGCTGGCGCCGTGCTTCTACCAGCCGCTGCCTACGCATCAGCTCCGACCTACGAGCTTCCTACGGCCAGGCCACTAGCGCCTGACTGCAACAGCCTACGCTTGAGCCTTAGCTTTTACGCTCAGTCTACATCAGCTGCGCCGCCTGAGCAGCTCAGCCTACACCTCGACCACCGAGCTGCCTACCCAGCGTGCACTTCGGCCAGCTCACCGGCGACCCTACGAGCAGTCTACCCTGCGAGCGTCGGAGAGCAGTAGGAGTCTACACTCCAGCCTTCAGAGCAGTGCTACCAAGTCGGTCATACTGTATGTAAGCGGTAGTGAGACATAATAAAAAACCGGTTCCTTCTAGCAGTGTTTCTATCAGAACCCCGAAACCTACCTGAGAACACTAAACGTCCCAAGGGTACTCTAACACAGGGTAAGCAGGGTGAGCGGATGACAGTCGGCTGATACTTCAACAAGACTACCGCTAATATCTACACACACACATACAAAGTCTCTACAATATTCAGATTATAACAAAAAGGCCTGGAAACAAGTCAAACTGATAATTAATACGAAAAAAGTTTTATCATTAAAAAGACCTTAATAAAGGAGATATACTTAGCTTAATTAAAAGTGTCATTGTTCCATAAAGTTAGGAAACAGACGAGCCCTACGATTGTAGGTTTAATTTGTTGGTGCCAACTGTCGCATGCAAATGTTGGACCCAACTTTTGAAACCAACAGTTGGATCTAGTTATTATTCTTAGATTTAAAAAATAACAGTCAATTAATGATGAAACTCGCTCACTAAGTCGTAGGCAAAGTCCTTTTTAATCCATTTCGGTAAAAAAAACAAATCGGAAAATGAATTAATTTTGTTAAGGCCGATCGTCAACCATAAACCGAATGAACATTTTCTACTTTTCTTTTCACAAGACATCCATCCACTACTCTAGGAATAAAATATCTATAAATAATGACGCACCTATCATTGTAGGTTTTACAGCACGCAGAATATAATTATCATCAGCCTTTAACAGTCCACTGCTGGACTAGGCCTCTCTTTTGAAAAGAGGAATTGGCCTACTATACCACGCTGGCCAAACGGGTTGGTATAGGGTTTGTATCAAGTTTTCCTTTTCTTACAGTGCTGTTCTCTGCATAATATGCTCCCTCTGTCGGCTCTTACGACACCCATGGGATGATATGGGGTGGTGACAATCCGTATTCTTAATCCGTCACCACACGGACGGGGGTAGGGTTTCTGTGATGATGATGTTGTAGGTATGTGTGAAGAGATAAAAGAAACGAGAGAAATATTCAGGAAACGAAATATGTATGCTTTACTGTGGTACCACAAAATATACTTATAAATAAACTACGAGTATATAGCTAGGACCTAACTATACAAGAGCGGGAAGTCGGAGTATTGTAACAAAAATTGGAATCACGTGGGCTGTATCTAAAACGTTTATTTATCTATTACCCGCATGAGGTTTAATACCGCTGTCGTGGCCTGACCGAAGCCTTTTCAAACACTGAAATGACTGACACAATAAACACCCAGACTGAAAACTATCGCCAGCTTAAGTACATACATCTTCTTTCTCTTAGCGTTATCCCAGTTTCAGTCTGGGGCCCGCTTTCTAGTCTAACCGGATTTGGCTGAATATTAGCTTTTCCACGGAGCGACTGCCTGTCTGACCTCCGTAACCAGAAGGGATAGCGATATTCCATGGTTTAGACTAGTGTCAGTTTATTTAGAAGGTACTGACGCCCTGTAACGACTGTCAAAGATCTTCATGACAACCGGGACCGACGGCTTAACGTGCTCTCCGAGGCACGAGACAAGCGATAATTAACAATTCAATACGCACATAACTCCGAAAAGTCATTGGTGCGCGCCGTGGATTCGAACCTGATACCCTCTGCATGGCAGTCTGTTGGTATATCCACTCGGCTATCACTGCCTGTTATTGCCTGCCTGAGCTTAAGTACATACATGTTCTTTTTTATTTATTACTTTGGACCTTTTCGGCTTTCTTTGCTACATTTATACATTAAACATAGACCTCAGGCTTTTATCGAGGCGCCGTGAAAAATCACGCCGAAGCGGCGAGAAGCTTTGAAAACAGTTCGTAGCTGACCTCGTGTTTAGGGTTTTTATCGCTACCTATTCTGATTTTACAGTAAAGAAGAATGATTAAATAGAAAGATTTAGAATTACATATTTTATCATTAACATTTGCGTGAACATGGAACTATACTAAAAGCGATCTATGGAAGTGTGTTTAAGAGACGGAAGGAAGAAACAGAGGATGTGAATAGTTTTATATCAAATCTAATAAAAGATTTTATTGATATAAAACTATTCACATCCTAAATGTTCAAGCTCTAACTTTAAAAACCTTTCCTTCTTTCACCTTAGTTAAAATATGTGGATTGACCATTTTTCCATCGACATGGGCGTACGGTGAATATTTATTTACAGTTAATTACTTAATTATTAGCCTCGTTAGTCTCGCGGCATAAATGTGCGCGTGGGATTGGGAGGTCTCGGGTTGGATTCCTGGGTCGGGCAAAGTGTTATTGGGTTTTTCCGTTAGGAAATTCTCAGTAGCAGCACGGCGTCTGGTAATGTGCCCGGTACGGCAATAGGCTCGCCCCCTATTACGTGGGACCTAAAAATTCATGGCGAAATGTGGCTGTAATATTACACTTCTGCCTACCACTTCGGGGATACAGGCGTGAGTCTATAAATAAATAAATAGTTACTTACTTTTTTATTATTCAATAGCCCTTGTTACGAAAAGTCCAAGCTACACATTTTGATTGAAGTGTAGAATTTGTGACGTTAGGGCCTGTAGAATGAGAAGCTTGGCTCCACATGAGATCTGATAACTTTTTGACAATGTGTTCCATATAGTCGCGTCTTTCCAACTTCTTACATGAAAATGTATTGCTGGGAGATAGCTTGTTCGAAATTTTAATAAAATTTTAAGTAATTTCAACCCTTATGATACTACAGAACTCTTGAATAACACAGTTTAAAATAAGTCAAATGTACCGTCGTGTTTCAATTTCGTGTAGTATAGCTATTGACACGCGTTTCGTCTCAAATCTCGACGCTAAACTGCCGGGATTCGATACATTCAAAGTTTGATAAACTCTTAAAGTATTTTATACTCATGAACCCAAACTCCTACTGTAAAATACCATTTTATACGGACTTTACACACAATCATAAAATAAAATGGAATAGAATATTTGTTGTTAACTAGAAAAGTGAACGAAGCGTGGGCGGGAACGATCCTTCATTTTTATGTTATATGTATGTTACATTCAAACCCAATATGAAAATCACGACAAAACGGTAACGAAATAAAAATATATTCAATGATTTGTCTTTACAAATCATTGAATATATTTTTTTATCTGACACAACTATGTCAGAATATAGTTCTAGGTGTATCCCTTTTTGAAATATAATCACAAAAAATCTGCTGTGAAACAAATCTCGCCTTTTTCTATTTAAAGGTAATTTAAATTTTAAGCTTTAGAAAAATAAAAACGTTCAGTAAAATTGAGACATAATGGTGGCGACAAAGATTGTCGGCACCATTCATAAGTCAACATCACAAAGTATTATACAGCCTTTTGCAGTCCACTGCTGGACGTAGACTACTCTTAATTTGAGTCAGCATTGTGAGTAAATAGGTGGATTTGGTTAGTGTAATCATATTTTACACAACTTTTTTCCAGTCCCAAAACCCTAGTTATTAAACATGGACACATGTTAAATAACTGGGGGTTTGGCCATTCCGCGATTTGGCCAATACTGAACAAAGATAATATCTTTGTTCAGTATTAATTAAATTATTAGAGGTCAAATAATCCATATATGAATATTGAATATGCATTGAAATATTTTAGCCCGTATTGTCTATTTTACTAATACCCTAGAGGCGCGAAGTATGTACGAATCTGATATATTGATCCGCAGATTCACCCGCGAAGATCTTAATTATTTAAATACAGCAGCCACAAAAGCCGTCTTTGCATGTGTCTAGATCTACTAGGTACAAAATCCTTTCATCAAAACGTGAATAGCCTATTTTTTTCGCTGAATGGCCAAACCATATGGTTTGGATGTGAAAGCGTTACAAAATAGACCGACTGATAATTCTCTCTACCAGACAAATAGACATAATTGCGTATTAACCTTTAAGTACTGACGTGGCTTAGTCATATCATACATGGTGACGTGACGTCTCCCAGACGGCTTAGTAAATAATCGAAATAGGTCATTGCTATGTATTTACTGATTTGCACATTGTTTAATTTATTGCATTATGATTCGTTGGTTATTATTTTATGGATCGTATTTAACTGTTAGTCAAAAATACTAATTTTCCACCAAAAATACTAATTGCACCACTAAGCTAAGTTGACGGAGCCCTGCTTAGCAGGGCTCCTATTTTTGGGAGCAGGGTCATAAGAGAACCTAACATAACCTATTAAGTTTTCTGAGTGGATAAGTTTCCCGAGCGGACGAAACTTTTCATATCAAATGATATTTTGTAAAAAGATCATCATATTTGGTGTACAAATAGTATTTTTAGTGTGCAAGTCAGTATTTTAGTGAAATAATAAAGTTTTTTTGCGTAACTCACTTTAGTGTATTACATAACATTTTTCATACGCTGTTAAAAATATTCCTTATTTTATCAAGTCAGTAAATAAACACCAATCTTTTCATAGGAGATCAGTATTTATTTGGTATAAATTACATAACCAACGTTTCCCTCACCTAAAAAATATAAGTTATAATCTAAACGATAAAAAAAATAATTTGAATTATTTTGGAAATTTTCTTATATTTTAAACATTAGTCTTAATTAATAGTACTGCTTACGCAGCGATTTCTATGACTTTTGACACATTTTACATTGTTTTCTGACCCACAACACTAATACTGACCTTACGTCTCAGAGACCCTGCACAGCTCTACAGCCTTACCAGTTTTACCGCACCGCTAGACAATGAGCTCTCGACTGAATGATGGACATGTTAGATTCTGAAGGTACAGGAAGGGGCGCGAGAGTAACTTTAAAGGCCTTTAAATAAAACTCATATTTGTTAACTCGGCGTCTGTGAGACACCCACGTCAGTACCTAAAGGTTAACAATAGTAATTATCTGCAAACCAAATTTTGAACAAGGTGTCTGGTGAACTATACGGCACATAATTGTGTTGTTGTGTGTGCACAAGCACATGTATACTTTCTAGTGAATCACTATCATAATTCGTTGGTATATCTGATTAGGTCAATAATTATATAGGGTCCAGGACTCTAAGCTTAACGTGGTTTTCGACGCATGAAAGTGTAGTGTGTGTTCTTTGGATAATCGACGTATATGCAATTCTTGCGTTACTGACTGACAGACAGAAAGCCCTGACTGAACAGCCGTAACTGTTGGGCTAGGAACTGAAATTTAGCGTGTATGTTCCTTGGGGGTGCACTAAGAATGGGTTGTCGAAAATGCCAAGAGGATCGGGTAGAAAAGGTTAACTTAAATATATGCACATTATAATATTTTTTTAATATTTAAACAACATCTTACACGTTACTGGTACACTTTAATATTAATTCATGTTAATTCATTTTGAACCGTATTCCGAGGCTTAAATATTGCATTTAATTTCGTTGCCAAAAATTTAACTATGAGATGTGTTCATTAATATTCACAATAGTTACTGCAGTACCAAAGGTGACTAATTAAAACAGCTTGTGTATGTGTTTCGATATGTTTGCGAAACGCACAATATGTCACTCATTTGAGTAGTTTATTTTGCTGATATTAGTACCACCAGCTTGGATGTTGTCAATAATGATATCGATAAATTATTTATCCCCATCCGTAAGGTAGTAAGGAAGTTGTCTTGAGGCCGGCGCAGATATAGCGAAGAGAAACGCAGCGCGTTTTTCAATGTCAAACTATTATCGACATCGTTTTTGTTTTAAATAACGACCAAAATCAATTAAAAAAACAATATTCAAAATAGACAGCAATTGTTTGACTGTGAAATTTGCTCTCCGCTGCATTTCGCTATATGGCCACCGCGCCTTAAAAACCTTTACGTTACTTCTTAACTTTACAAACCACTGTAATGAATACCCCTGACACAGAACGGTAATATATGGACCAACTAATTTTTCGTCTGCATATTGCTGGAATCCCATGGAACTCGCAACATTGACGGCGTACTAACGTGACGAACATATTGAACGTGTCGCCGTCCGGGCAATTATTTATGCATCATTCAATTTTGAGGTCAAACAATTATCTTGCTGCATTTTACTCCGTCATAATTTAGGATTTTCGCGGGAATACAAGACTGTAAGTGCCACTTACTTAGACGACAGTACCTATTACAGAGACAGTTTATTTATTCCACTTCCGAGACATACTTCACTTTCTTACTTCATAACTAAGTTTGAAATATAAACATATGCCTTTGGAAGATAAATAGTCGAAGCTTAGACGACTGCCAAAATGTAAATACAAAGAGGCGTGGGCAACTGCCCACGCCTCTTTGTATTTGAAGTGCCAAACCAATAGAATGGACTCCGCAAAGAACGAATTATCTTGAATGCCTTTCAACGAAGGTTGAATTCGTCCGTGGGTAATATGATAGTAGGATTTTCTACATTATTGAATCGGATTTGCATCGATTAATTATTTTAAGCTAAACAATACCCTGAAGTTTTCGGTACGAAGTCTTTCTATTTTATATTATCGGCTTTTATAGAAGATTTTATTGTTATAGACAGTTTGTATTTAGAACTTTACGGATCATTCGTGAATTGTTATTCCGAATTGTTCTTCAACTAGACTATCGCTAACATCTACAAACACATATACACAATCCCTAAATTATTCAGATTATAACAAAAAGGCCTGGACACAAGTCAGCTCGATACTGAATACGAAAAAAGTTAAATCATTTAAAAAACCTTAATGAAGTAGATATCTCTTGTACTTAGCTTAAATAAAAGTGTCGTTGTTCCATAAAGTTAGGCAACAGACGAACCCTACGTTTGTAGGTTTAATTTGTTGGCATGCAAATGTTGGATCCAACTTTTGGAACCAACGGTTGGATCTAGTTATTATTCTTAGATTTAAAAATAACAATCAATTAACAGTTAAATTCGCACGTTAAGGTGTGCGCAAAGTCCCTTTCAATCCACTTTGAAAAAAAATAACAAATCGGAAAATTATTCAATTTTGTTAAGGCCAATCGTCAACCATAAACCAAATCATCATTTTCCATGTTTCTTTTCACAAGACATCCATCCACTACACTAGGAATAACATAACTATAAATAACCAGCTGACCCAGCGAACTTAGTACCGCCTCACAGTTTTATTTAATTATTTTTTTTTCTAATCGATTTTAAACTTTCGTGATTTGTATACATACACACATACATAGACTCACGCCTGTTTCCCGGAGGGGTAGGCAGAGACTACGGAACGCCATTTGCAACGATCCAGACATATCTCTCTTGCTTCATTCACTCCCATCAGATTTGTAAACATCATACAAAATAAATTAGCGGGTCTTAATCGCGTACAATAACTTATTAATTATAGCTGACTTATTAATATGTCGGTTTTTTATAGATTATCGATTATCGGCTACTTGGAATCCAGCAAATGTAAGCACCGCCGCAGTGATAAATCTCAACAGTGTGTAGACGTCATTAGTGTAGTGTGTTGGAGTACCGACATTGCGAACTTATATAAAGACCAAGTGAGGGTAGGTGTCGAAACCCGCACTTTCACAAGACGGCGCTGAGCTCTCATCAGTCTCTCCGAGACTACGCTCGGTGCAAGACGAGCGGAACGATGGAAACAAATAGGTATTTATACCTTAAATTGCGCATAGCATGTGTTGCTATGCGCAAATCTCATTCAGCGAAGCGATTCATTTCTATCTTTAAGATGACAGCACCTAAGATACACCACGGAGTATTGTCAATTGTAACAGAAATTGGAATCACGTGGGCTGTATGCAAAACATACATTTATTATGTCGTCAATGTTTTTTAAAATTCATTACTTGCATAAGGTTTAATACCGCTATCGTGGCCTGACCGAGGCCTTTTCAAACACTGAAATGAAAGACAAAATAAACACCCAGACTGAAAACTATTGCCAGATTAAGTATATTGAGAATGTGCACAACAATAGCGTCACCTAGCATGCGCAACTATTCGGGATTATGCCAAATAATGACATACTTATCAGTATTTTATTGCTTTCTAGTATGTACCTAATTATAGTAAATTAAAGATAAATAAAAAGACGAAGTGGTATTTTTACTATCAACGGTCATCCACTGCTGTCGGTATTTCAATTCGGAATTCAGTACAGTCAATAATAACTCTTGTATTGATGTAATCTGGACTGAAACACTTGGTCATTGTTGCTTCTACGGTGGCTCTATTAGGCCAAAAGATTAAATAGTAGTTGCACAAGCTAGATTTTGTAAGATCAAATGAAATATTCGTGAGATTGTGGTTCTGCTGTACACCAAATAATACACTCAATGCTGAAAATGTCAAGCCAGTTTTCATTTTTATAAAAAATAAGAAGTCGGTATTTAATGGAAACTGTAAATTTTTACATAATAATCTTGTTACTAAAAACAGCAAATTGCTAAATGACACACCAGCAAGATCTAGGAGTTCTTGATCATTTTTATTGATGAAATACCAACAAATTATTGGCTTTTTGTTTCGGTACATTGATTATCATACAATATTTTGTCAGTGCAAGAGCGTTTATCTTTCATTCTTGCATTATTAATTGCTACAATTTTTGAAGTTGTTGCTATATCCACTTGGATTTCAGCATCAGAGTGATCATTGTAAATGAATCTATTACAAATAATGGTTGTTTCTTTTAAATTCGATTCAGAAAACAGATCGATTTGGCATCCTTGATCAGCCACACGAGGTTCGATTTGATTAAATTCATTTTCATCTTCAACTCTTACTCTTACTTGATTTTATGTGATATCTAAGACTTTTTCGGTACTACGTTTTATAAAACGTGTATATCTAGCTAACACCTGTGACTCTCTAACTTTCTTCTGTCGATATATTTGAGGGAATATCGTAGGAACATAACTTGGACTTGTTTGTACGTCAGTTTTTTTGCCTCCAATAAAACGTTCACTATAAATTGTGTCGTGACGCCTTGGAGTACATGGCGAGCCATCAAAACTGAAAAATAAAACATTATTTAATATTGGCACATAAAATACAGAACAAATAAAAATAATTTATTTTTAAGTATCGTATCTAATCTTTCTTTGATCTAATTCCACTCTACTGTTGGAAAAATATAGAATTTGTTTACACAGACTATTTGTGCCGTTATTTTTGCAGTCCACAACACAACAACAATTATGACCCATTACAAAGATGATAATATTTAAGATCAAGAATTAAATTAGATAACAAATACATACATTATCTGAATAATGTATGTATTTGTTATGACAAAATTCAAATAAAAAATCAAATTGACTTCCCGAATAGTTACGGATTTCTGCCACGGCATGCGCTGCCATCGTTTTAGCTGCCCCCTCCATGCACTTCGCACGTAGCGAATACATGTTTTTGTTCGATTTATTACTTTGGACCTTTTAGGCTTTCTTTGCTTCATTTATATAAAGGCTTTTATCGAGGGGGCGTGAAATTTATTGCTACTTATTTTGATTTTACAGTAAAGAGGAACGGTTCAACAGGCAGATTTAAAGCTAAAGGGGTTTGGGTAACATTGTATGGACCAGTGGCGTCATTTTTTTTTCCAGCGGCCACGAATAATTTTAATAATACTTCGTAGTACTATATTAAATATATACATAACTTCAATTGTTTTTGTTCTAAGTAATATCGGAGCTGAGATTTTAGCATTTGAAGATTTTCAGAATGTCGTCAATATAACTAATAGAGAGATGCGCTTAGTGTTTTACTTAAGATTATTTATTGATTATTTACGTTTTAAGATCGTTCACTGACATGACATCAATGTAATAGGACATAAACGAAATAATAAAGCCATATGTTCATACTTTAAAATATTATATTACACAGTTTGTTATCTTCGTACATTTCATTCTCAATATCATGTCTTATAATTGTATCTAAGAATTGCGCCGGTGGAGACAGGCTACTTTGATACTTGCCCCATCCCACGTACCAAATAATTGACATTACATAGGAACAACAGCCCAAGGTCCGTTTCCCAACCACGCATGAACAATAATGCCCTAACAGCGCATTTAACCCTTGCGCAGCTCTCTCGTTGAGTATACACGCTGATTTTTTATTGGTTTAGGAAAAAAAAACCTCACGTTGGAAAAAATATCTGCTATTCATATGCAAAATCAAAATTTACCTACCACGTAAAATAAAAAAGTTATTAAAGTCTATAACTCTAGAAACTACGTAGTAACACACGACTCGATCGAGCGCGTCGGCACACTGTACCTAAAACAGCCGTTGAACTCACGCGGCGAGGTCAACAGCTGTTTTATACAGCGCGTGTAACAGTAGGCAACTAGGTACCTACACATAAAATACGTATCAGTCAGCACAGCACTAAGAAGTACGGATGGATAGTGATATCTAATTTACGTACTTACAAAACACAAATTAATTACGATGACAACTTCAATTTTAAGCACATAATAATGATTAAAGTAATAAACACATGTAACTAAATAGCTGTACGGTCTATTTCTTCGTAAGTCAATATAAATAAGCAGTGGGTTCACGCAATCATAATAAACTAGTAGGAGAAAGAACGAAGAACTTATTATTAGTTACGTAATGAGTCGTAGGTACATAATCATTTTCAATAACTAGTAAAAGCCGAATTTAGGTATTTACTTATTTCTGGCGTGTTTTAAACATGTTATCACAACAATTAATAAATCAAATCATTTACCTTTACAGTCTTCTGCTTACATCACAATCAATTTACACATTCCGCACTCGGAATACCTACAGCGCATGTTTCTCGCGTTCTCGCGACTCCGTTTCTTCTTTGTACACAAATCTTATAACCTCGATCCACTAATAAAACCCTATGGAGTCAGGTCAGGTTGCGGCCTATCAATCCACTAGCGAACACATCAGTAAAGATCCACGATTGTAGTTTTACTACGTAACACGGACACAGAGTGACGGGAGCGTGATATACGACTGTCCCATTGACCTAATTTCTTAAGACTGAAGGTCAACTTGCGCCCGCGCCGCACGGCCGTACCCCGCCGCGCCCCCGCGCCCTGCTGGCGCCCTGCAGCGGAGGGTGGCGCGCATAGATTATTATACTGGTAGTGGCGCGCGTTCAATGACTAATGCCAGTGTGTGTGTGACACGATCACACGTACTTCGCCAGTGTGCGGCAAAGTAATACTTCGTGTTCTCGTACTATTAAATTAATGAATTTCTCAAGATTTTTTAGCTTATATTTCAAATATTATTAGCTGGTTAGGTTCTATTAGCGATAAGTAATAAGATGGCTTTCGCTCCAAAACCAATTAAAAATCAGCGTGTGTACATAGTCAAGATTGGATTCTACCTCTAAGAAGCCACGGATAAATCCAACTGAAGCTCGTCATCGTTTTTGAAAAATCAGTGTTAGATTCTTTGTATATTTCGTTCGTCGGAAGAGAGTGGCTTTGGCTGTCAGTATTGAGATAGTCAACGCCTTCAACTCCCTTCCGTGGCTAGCAATTAGGGAGGCACTATTCCATCACAACGTGCCTCCATATCTGCGTAAAATCGTCGGGACGTATCTGCGTGACAGGTCCATTACGTATACTAGTTTGGGACCGGACGGCTTTGAACACCGGAGGGAGGTCACGTGTGGTTGCTTCCCCAGGGGTCAGTGTTAGGACCCCTGCTATGGAACCACGCATACAATGCAGTTCTGAGGACCAGTCTACCCCCCGGCGTGAGTATTGTCTGCTATGCGGACGACACTCTGGTGTTAGCAAGAGGGTTTGGCTTTCCTGAAGTAATTCAGCTCGCAGAATTGGGAGTGGCTTGTGTCGTCCGACTGATTTGAGACGACACGACATGGTGTGGTTCCATCTTACTCGCTTATTAGAGTGGATGGTGTGGAGGTCCGAGTAGACCGGTACATTAAGTACCTCGGGCTCGCCCTCGACAGCCGCTGGAGCTTCAAGGAGCATTTCGAGCGCGTAGTCCCTTGAGATCGCGGATCAGCAGGAGCCCTTCAAAGGCTGCTTCTGAACCTCAGGGGTCCCTGAGAAGAAGTTCGACGTCTCTATTGTGCGGTCGTACGATCCATGGCCCTTTACGGAGCACCTATATGGGCCACACGCCTAGCGGCCTCCTCACGCTGTAAAGCCAAGCTAAATAGCGTGCAACGGGTGGCGGCCATTGGGATCGTACGAGGATACCGCACAATTTCATCAGAAGCGGCGACAGTTCTGGCTCGTTTCCCGCCCTTCGATACTCTGGTGGACATGGACGCGAAGGTCTATGACCAAACTCGCGCAGTTCACCGGGAAGTGAACGGGGATGTCCAGGACGCGCTGCAGTGGCGCGAAGCAGTGGCCTCCTTTTGTGAAGCTGTTATGCTCCAAAAGGAGGCTGCAGAGCGGGATCGGGATCGGGAGAGAGCCGATCCTGCCCGACGACAAGGGCGGCGTGGCAGAGAGCCACCAATGGGGCCTCGGGTCCCCAGAACATGGGGAGCTCTGGTCGCTGATTAGGATTCGTTGCTCCGGGAAGCCGCCAGTAAGGGTAATTGAGGCGTTTAGCTTTCCCTAAGAACGGGTTCCATTGATCATTGCGCCATAGGAGGAAGACTAGACAGCTCATGTACCCAGTGTTTCTCCCGTAAGGCGTCTTTGGTTGGCAGTCGAAGTGGTTTTTAGTGGTAACATCACATAATCCGGCTCTCATTTCCCTAAGAGTCGGAGAACCGAAGGGATTTTCCACCTCGTCAAAACGAAAAAATAAACGTTGCATACTTCGATCAGATACGAACCGTCACTTTTTGTCGCTCGTTCTACGTCCTTTTTCAAGTGCGCATAATACCAAATCATCGGAACTCACAGAAATGGGAAATTCATATAGGCCAGGTACTTTTGCATTCATTATTTCAAAATCAACCCCTCTTCTATTTGGATTATTCGCAATTACATATTCACCTAAAGGGTTTTGACTGCTATAATTAGGTATACGAATGTAATTAAACTATTTAACGTAAACTATTTAAAAGGATTAGGAATGATTTTTCTGTTATTATCAATGATTACGAAAGAGAATATAAAATAGTGTAGTTAAGTGGGATAACTTATTCGATTTTACTAAGAAATGTAAAACCAGATATCTCAGATGCGATATGGTTCAGAGAAATGTGGCCATAATAACTTTTGATCGTTTCATCCTGATCTTTCATAATATATAAATTTCATTGATGGCCGCAAAAGTTCAGAATGACGCCAACTTTACCCAAACCCCTTTAACTTTATTGCTCGACCTATATTATATTTGCTTTATGAATACATTTTCGTAAACACAATGCTAAAAATTGTTTCAATTTTATGTAGAGAATCTATTGACACGTGTTCGTCAGGAATCTAGACTCCAAAGTTCCGGGATTCGATACATTCAAAGCTTGAAAAAGTATTAAAGTATTTGATACTCATGACGTTCCGGGACCCTAACTTCTACTGTAACATACCAATTTATAAGGACTTAACACACCATCATAAAACAAAATGGAATAGAATATTTGTTGTTAAATAGAAAAGTGAACGAAGCGCGGGCGGGAAAATCCTTTATTTTTATGTTACGTATGTTACATTCAAACCCATTATGAAAATCACGTCAAAACAGTTACGAACATTGGTTACGATATAAAAATATTGTCAATGATTTGTAATACGATATAGGTACATATGGATATAAAAATCTTTTGAAATACAATAAAAAAAGATCTGCTGTGAAACAAAGCTCGAATTTTTTACTTTGATATTTAAAGGTCGTTTTTTACACACATTCATACATACATACATACATAGTCTCACGCCTATATCCTCGAAGAGGTAGGCAGAGGTATATTACTACACCCACTTTTCACCAGATTTATTTTAATCCCACGTAATAGGGGGCGAGCCTATTGCCGTACCGGGCACATTACCAGATTCCGTGCTGCTACTGAGAATTTCCTAACGGAAAACTCAATAACACATTGCCCGACCCGGGGATCGAACCCGAGACCTCCCAATCCCAAGCGCACATTTATGCCACGAGACTAACGAGGCAATCTTGGCATGAATTTTAAGCTGTAGATTTTTTTGAAAGGGCTGTATATTGGCAAGTTATATTTTTCGGCACCGCTCATAAGTCATAAGTCAACTTCACACAGCTATTCGCAGTCCACTGTTGAACATAAGCTGCCCCTAATTTGCATCACAATTGCATCGTAGTGAAAGTTGGGTATGGCAACAGAGGTTTGAAAGTAGAATAAATGCTGTGGAAATGAGAGCACTGAGAAGTATGGATGGTGTATCTGACCGACGGAGTAAATAATTGTGTGATGATAGACGACCAGTATTCTGCTACAGCTATAGCGTTGTTTGTGGCCTTATACAGCTCAGCCAAAGAGCATTTAGTCGGACAGGAGGGGCAAGAAAGCAAGTGTGGCATGGCCTTGTCGCTCCACAGTCGCACCGGACAGAGTCCTCAGCTACATAGCCCCATCTATACAGATTGTATCTGCAGCGACCCACTTGTGTTCGGAGTCGGTTTAGGGACTTCCAGGTGGACCAGGGCAGGTCCTGCCCTGGGGGAAGCTCCTCTGTAGGCACAATGTAGAACTCAGGAGGAGCATGCTTTTCATGCCACATTGTGTGATAAGAGAGTGTTGTGGGGTAAAAGAAGATGTAGTGACAAGTATTGATAAAGGTATGCTTAGATGGCTTGGGCATATGGAGAGGATGGATGACGAAAGACTGACCAAGAAGATATATAAGGCAAGTGGCAATGAAACAGGACGAAGGGGAAGACCTAGGTGGACGTTCTCTGACCAAATTGGAGACATCTTAAAAAAAGGACAAATCAGAAGTACCCTAAACAGAAGAGCATGTATGAGAAACTTGATAGGAGCGAATGAAGCAAGAGAGATACGTCAAGATCGTTGCAAATGGCGTTCCGAAGTCTCTGCCTATCCCTTCCGGGAATCAAGCTTTAGTCTATGTATGTATGTAATAGCGTCATGAGTAAATAAGTGGATTTGTTTAACGGAATCATATTTTACAGAACATTAACTAATTTCAGTCCTAAAACCCTAGTTATTAAACATGGACGCATGATTAATAACTAGGGTTTTGACCATGCCGCGAAACAGTTCAGTATTAATTAAATTATTAGAGGCCAGATAATCCATTTATAAATATTGAATAAGCAATAACATATTTAGCTCATATTTTCTAATATTGAATATTTTATCAATACCCTAGAGGCACGAAGTATACATTAATCTGATAGGTATATTGATGCGCAGATTCACTCCGCGAAGATCTTAATTAATTAAATACATCAACCACAAAAGCAGTCTTCGCATGAGTCTAGATTTACTAGGTACAAAATCCTTTCATCAAAACGTCAATGGCCTATATGGTTTGGAGGTACAAGCGTAACAAAATAGGCTGATAGATAATTCTCTCTGCCAGACAGATAGACATAATTGCGTATTAACTATAATAATTATCTGCAAACCAAATTTTGAACAAGGTGATTGGTGAAGTAGGTTGGGTTGTCGTTGTTGGTGAACTATACGGCACTTATTAGTGTTGTTGTGTGTGCACAAGTACAAGTATCCTTTCTATTGAATCACTATCATAATACGTTAGTATATCTGATTTGATCAATAATTACATAGGGCCCAGGACCAACAGCTTAACGTGATTTTCAACGCATGCAAGTGTATGTGTGTGTTCCTTTGGATAATCGATGTATATAAAATTCTAGCCTTACTGACTGACTGACAGACAGAAAACCACTGACTGATCAGCCGTAACTGTTGGGCGAGGCACTGAAATTTAGCGTGTATGTCCCTTGGGGGAGCACTAAAAAGGAGTTTCCGAAAATGCCAAGAGAATCGGGTAGAAAAAGTTAAATTAAAAAATATTATATTTATTCAATATTTAATCAACATCTCACACGTTACAGGTACAATTTATGATAATTAATTCATTTTGAAGCGTATTCCGAGGCTTAAATATTGCATTTAATCTCGTTGCCACAAATTGAACACTGAGATGTGTTCATTAATATTCACAATAATTACTACAGTACCAAAGGTGACTAATTAAAACAGTTTGTGTATGTGTTTCGATATGTTTGCAAAACGCACAATATGTGACTCATTTGAGTAGTTATTTTGCTGATATAATAAAATATTATGATTACCTTTTTTAACCGACTTAAAAAAATAAGTTCTTGGTTTGACCCGTATTTTTTGCCGCGTTAACTCGCATTCGGCTATTAGAGATGCGGCATTAGAAAATTATGTGTTATAAATGTTAACATCTATAATAATATATGACAGCACGGTTGGCGTAGTGGTTTAAGTGGTCGCCTCGCCGCTTAACACTACGCGCAGTGTTGTGGGTTCTATACCCACACGAGACAACACTTTGTGTTATTCATAAATTGTTTAGTGGGTTGTTCCGTATTCAACCCATGACGGCTCATCCGTCTTAATGCGGGAGTTGTCTTCTTTTAAATAAAAAAAATAAAAAAAAAATATTACGAAGCTGAAGAGCTTGATTGGTTGGACGTTGGAATCTCAGATACTACTGGTCCGAATTGCTTTTCTTTTTAATGTTCGATAGTCCCTTTATAGAGAAAAGCTATATAACATGTTCACACTATGAGCGACGGGTGTGGAGCAATAGATATAAAGGATAGCAAGCACAGCTAGTCGTCTAAAAATGACCTAACAACGCACCGCCAGCCTAGTGACTTATGCCGCGCCCTTTGAAACAGAGTGTGGTAGATTGAAACTACCAAACACGAGACAACCCCGTGTAATCTGTCGTGGCAATCTTAATACTCGTACCACTTGCTGTGTTGTTCTAATGACATAAAGATAAAGATTTATTTATTCTGGCACACACATAAAAGACATAAATATGAACATAAAAGGAAACAATTTATATAAAGTAGATAAATATAAAATTAAGAAAATAAATATAAATCAAACAAAAACTTTTAAATCAAGAAAACAATAAAAAACATTAAGAAATAAAGACACATATAAAGATATCGATAAATTATTTATCCCCATCCGTAAGGTAGTACGGAGGTTGTCTTGAGGCCGGCGCAGATATAGCGAAGAGCAACGCAGCGCGTTTTAATTTCGAACTATTATCGACATTAAAACGCGCTGCGCATTGCTCTCCGTTGCGCATCGCTATATGGGCGCCGGACCTTTAAAAACATTTCCGTTACGTCTTAACTTTACAAACCACTGTATTGAATACCCCTGACAAAGAACTGATGAACCAACAAATTTTTCGTCCGCATATTGCTGAAATCCCATGGAACTCGCAACATTGACGGCGTACTAACGTAACGAACATATTAAACGTGTCGCCGTCTAGGCTATTATTTATGCATCATTAAATTTTGAGGTCAAATAATTATCTCGCTGCATTTTATTCCGTCTTAATTTGGGATTTTCGCGGGAATACAAGACTGTAAGTGCCACTTACTTAGACGACAGTACCTATTACACAGACAATTTAAGTTTATTCCACTTCCGAGACATACTTTCATAACTAAGTTTGAAATATAAACATCTGCCTTTGGAAGATAAATAGTCGAAGTTTAGACGACTGCCAAAATGTAAATACAAAGGCGTGGGCAACTGCCCACGCCTCTTTGTATTTGAAGTGCTAAACCAATAGAATGGACTCCGCAAAGAACGAATTATCTTGAATGCCTTTTAACGACGGTTGAATTCGTCCGTAATACGATAGTAGGATTTTCTACATTATTGAATCGGATTTGCATGAATTATTTCAAGCTACACAACACCCTGAAGTTTTCAGTACAAAGTTTTTCTATTTTATATTATAGGCTTTTATAAAAGCTTTTATTGTTAGTTAGATAGTTTGTTTGTTAGATAGTTTGTATTCAGAACTTTACGGATCATTCGTGAATTGTTATTCCGATTGTTCTGTTGAAACTAATATTAGGTAGATGTTTATAAATATTTGTATTGTCTTTTTACTCCTTACCCATCACGTTACGTAAAATCATGCTCGTGTAACTTCGGTACATGACGCCCACATATATTATCACTTTTGTAGCCAACGGATGGTTGAGAGCTCTTTTTGTTTGGACTTTCTTCACATTTTCGTCACCAGTCTCATAGTTCAAAAGACTTATTTACTACGTTCACTGTAGTACCCCTTAATAATAAAATATGTGCGTACCTTTGTACAATTGTTGTCTAATTTGAGCTCTATCATCGTCTTAGCGTTATCCCAGTTTCAATCTGGGGTCCGCTTACTAGTCTAACCGAATTTGGCTGAATATTAGTTTTTCCACGGAGCGACTGCCTGTCTGCCCTCCGCAACCCGAAGGGATAGCGATATGCCATGGTTTAGACTAGTGTCAGTTTATTTAGAAGGTACTGACGCCCTATAACGACTGTCAAAGATCTTCATGACAACCGGAACCGACGGCTTAACGTGCTCTCCGAGGCACGGGACAAGCGATAATTAACAATTCAATACGCACATAACTCCGAAAGTCATTGGTGCACGCCGTGGATTCGAACCTAATACCCTCTGCATGGCAGTTTGTTGGTATCTCTACTAGGCTATCGCTGCCTTAAATATTTAGTAATTTGAGCTTTATAATGTACTCTAAATGTAATATTAATTTCCGGAGGCAAATCACTCACGGTCATCCGATCTCAAAATAAACAGATCTTATTTTGTTCGTTTTGTTTCCTTTCTTTGCTGTTTTCTGGTATTTTTAGTTTGACTGTTTTATACTGTACCTAAAAGGTAAAAAACGGGACCCTATCACTAAGTCTCCGCTGTCTGTCCGTCTGTCTTTCTGTCACCAGGCTGTGTCTCATAAATTGTGATAGCTAGAAAGCTGAAATTTTCACAAATTATGTATTTTGGTTGCCGCTATAACAACAAATACTAAAAATAAAAAATAATGGAAATATTAAGGGAGGGGTCCCATACAATAAACGTGTTTTTTTCGTATTTTTTGCTCAAAATTACTAACGATAACAAGTAGACGCTTAACATTTTCACACAATATGTAGTTGAATATTATCTTTCAAAATAAATAATTAAATTGAAAAAAGTTAATAATAAAGGGGGGCTCCCATACAACAAACGTAATTTTTAAGCAATTTGTTACTCGATCCTAATAAACAGGTAGAAACTTACGAAATATTTAAGTATACATACAACAAACGTGATTTTCTTTTATAGATGATGGTACGGAACCCTTCGTGCGCGAGTCCGACTCGCACTTGCGCAATTTTATTTGCAATAATAAGTGGTATATTACATAAATAGACGATAAGAGTACATCTCGCCAATAAGCGAATAAGCTTGGCGAACACAACACAGTTAAAAAGTGTACATAGTTATGTACATACCATAATTTTTTTAAATACCTCACCTTTTATACTCATATTATTAATGTGGTCTTGAATACATATTATAGATAAATTACACATGCAACAAATGAGCGTTGTTATGAGCACACAACAACAATAATAATATAATATAATATTCTACCACATACACACATCACCATCTAGTCCCAAGCTAAGCAGAGCTTGTGGTATGGGTAGGTTCTAGATAATGGATAAAATACATATTATATCATATTTTTTGTAAATAGATACATATTGTACATAGAAACACCCAGACCAAGACAAACATCCATGTTCATGTAAGTACACAAATGTTTGAATTGAGCGGGAATCGAATCCACGACCTTTGGCGTAGCAGTCGCTTACACTCCCGCTGCGCCAACCGGTCGTTAACAATGTATCCAGGGTGGGAATCGAATCCACGACCGACGTCTTCGCGGGCAGGGTCACTAAGTGCTAGAACAACGGATAGGTCCTTATGTTTTGGTAATCCACGGCCGATCCGAAGGACTTACAACTACATATTATGTTAATTAAAGCATATCCATTGGTAAAAGTTTGTTAGTTGAGGTTTACTACGGACCCTTAAAAACGAGTTTCAATTTCTCACATCGAGAAGAAGCAGTTAAATCGAAAGTAACAAACCGAAACGAGCTGTGTTGCTGCTTGTGCGAGTGTTACAATATTTATAATGGAAGGTCAGTACAAGTAACAAATCTTGTGGCGCGGAATGGTACAATTTATTACTTACAATAAAACTAAGGTGGCTCTTTAGCCTTACTTCGGTAGAGACGAGTCACGGTTCAAATTTATAGGTCGTTACTGAAATGTCCACCTGGAAACCAAACTTTGTTGTGGTAATTGGCGACAGGACGCTTAGCTATCATAATGGAAATTCTAGTCGAGTTGAGTCTATGTTACTACTATTATAAATGTGAAAGTTTGTGAAGTAGGATGGATGTGTGGATGTTTGTTACTCTTTTATGCCAAAACGGATTTTGATTAATCTTGCTTTTAATAATAAATAATGTGATTTCTAGATCATTCAGTGTAAATGTAATCTCAGTAACACTAACATATTGCGATAAAATCCGTTCGATAAAATCGATAAAACAGTAGTTTAATTTTAACATGACACATTTTAACATGTGCGAAATGTGGGTTTCATATTACACCTCTGCTTACCCCTTCGGGGTTATACAGGCGTGAGTCTAAAAAAAAATATAATTTTAACATTAATGATACATCAAAAAATATTTAGTCAACTAACCTATTGACCCGTAGTCTATCGATTGATTGATGTACCGACGAGTCTCACTTTTCTTTTGATAGATGCTATTGGTCGGTGATCGATCGGTATGGTAACACCCTTAAATATTTGTTTTGGTACAATACCTTATTATCTTAGCATAGTGCAATCCGTTTAGGAAGGGATTGTGCTTTTTCAACAAATGAAACAAATTTTGTTGAAAAAATGTCGAAATCGCTAAAGAGAATCAGCTGTTCATAGAGAAAAGAGTTATGCATCATACTAAGAATAACGTTATATTTTTACAGTCAGTTACATAAGTCTTAGGACTTTTAACTAATTATTCAAAACCACGTATATGTAGAAGTATGAATCTAACATGTCTACTAAAATTAGCTTCCAACGTTGCGCAACATCTATACTATAATAAAACTGTAGAGGTGAAAAAGTCTGTACATTAAAGACTTTTTGACGAAAATTAGCTAAAAAATCTAGGAAAATGCTAAAAAGCAATACTTGATGTTTTTTAGAATTTATGTCTGTCTGTCTGTCTTTCCCTATGTTGCTAAAGATCTCTAAAATGGCGGAATTGATTTCAATAAAACTTACACTCATGTACAAAGGATACTCAAACCTATAAAATAGTATATGTTACATCACAATCGGTTGAGTGGTTTTCGGTGTACAGCTTGACCTCTCCTTTGTACGTAGTCCCAAACAAAACCGGGATCATCCAAAACTGGTTTAAAATATGGTGCCATCTATGATCATTATAAGTTTGTTAGTAAAAGTATAGTTACTCTAAATAGGTACCTTCAAAGTGTTTTATGGCTACTTACCGATCGATAGTTCGAAATAGGGTCGATTAGGAATGATAAAAGAAACCGCCCGAGCTGAATGCTGTAAGTGCACTGATTTATTCGTAATAAAATGATAGGTACTACACCGATGCAACGGTGTCGCGCATATAATGTAAATGCCGAGTAAGCATTTTGTACAGGTAGGTAAACTGTACATCCTGCCCACTCAAAAGATGATATCAGTATAATGATAAAGAATCTATAAAAACAATGAAAAATAAAATGAATTCTTACACTAAATGATATAATATTGAAATAAGATGGTACATAGAATGATAATGAACAATTTATATTGTTAGTACTTATAGCTACGAGTTCATTAAATCGCGACCTAAGAGGAGTAGGGGAGGTCCCCACGTCAACACTTAACACTAATCTTTTGATTTCACTTGGTACGCACTCTATTGGCCTGATCACTTCATTCACAGTTTCACAAATTGCACTATCACTTTTCTTGTACTGCTGTAGAGCCGCAGCACGCCTGCCTCGCAGCATGCCTCCGGCGGCACGGCTGCGTCTGGGCAAGGTGTGCAGCCGCAAGGTCCTCTCCTCAACTTGACTTTTATTATTCGTAATAAAATGATAGGTACTACACCGATTCAACGGTGTCGCGCATATAATATAAATGCCGAGTAAGCATTTTGTACAGGTAAACTATACAGGCATGTTGAGATGGTATGGACACATGGAGAGGATGGATGACGAAAGACTGACAAAGAAGATATATAAGGCAAGTGTTAATGGGACAGGATGAAGGGGAAGACCTAGGCGGACGTTCTCTGATCAGATTGGAGAGATCCTAAAAAAAGGACAGGTCAGAAGTACCCTAAACAGAAGAGCATGCATGAGAAACTTGATGGGAGTGAATGAAGTAAGAGAGGTATGTCAGGATCGTTGCAAATGGCGTTCCATGGTCTCTGTCTACCCCTCCGGGAAATAGGCGTGTGTCTATGTATGTATGTACATATGTATGTTCTATGTGAAGGTGGTAAAACAGTTAATGTTGTGTAAGTATAATGAAATTCTCTAAACATATATATTAGGTATATAATATACATATAAAAGTTATAAATAATATTTACTCTTAGCATAAATTTCATGCTAATTAAATTCCAACATTTACGCGAACGAAGTCGCGGGCACAGCTAGTTAGACATAAATACGCACGAAGCATTCTGGGAAGAATCTCGTCTTTGTAGTGCAGAGGCGTCTATAATGGCCCGTTGTATCCACGGCAAGTACAGCAGGTAGCTTCAGAGGTACAGTGCCCTTTGATTTTGCATGTTAAAAAGATAAATGCTTTCGAATCTCAAAAACGATGTGGGCTGACATACGACGTTGAATAATCAGCGTACGCGATGCGTATGTGTCGATGATCGTCAGACCGTCTTGGTATCTATCGCGCACAGTGACTGGGTACATCTACACCACAGTTACTTTATGTTAAACAACATTTCAGTATGTAAGGTCTCAACACTCTATAACAATACACTCGAGGTAACTCCATAGATTGTTGCGTAAAGTTATTGAATGTTGTGTCTCAAAATGTTGTACAGCATAAAATATCTGTAGTTTGGATGCACCAGGATACATAACAACCTCAACGTTTTTGGAACATAAACTTCGCTTGCACCAGCTGAGCGCGTAGTTTCGTTCCGTTCGGGTTTAAATTTTATGTCATATATAACATTTTAACCCAGCGGATTGGAAATACAAATAAAACTAAAACTTTGATAGACAATGTTACGACTTTTGAGGAACTTCATCCATAAAAAATATTTCATCAAAATTCTAATATAAACGATTTCCAAAACAGGCTGCACTATGAACTATTCATATTAAATCTATTGCATATATTTAATCCTGAGATATTAAACCAGTATGTATGTATGTACATTTTTATTAAACTTTAATACTAACCACTCATCTTCGTCTTAGCGTTATATTAGCGGACACTAGTCTAGCCGGATTCAGCTAAATATTGGCTTTTCCACAGAGACTTGTGACTCCTGTGGTGTTGCTTGTGTCCATGGTCGGCGGTAATTGCTTACCATCAGGCGATTCGTCTGCTCGTTTGCCGCTTATTACTATATAAAAAAGAGAGCCTTCCTGTCTGACCTCCGCATCCCGAAGGGATAGCGATATTCCATGGTTTAGACTCAGTGTCAGTTTTTATTTAGAAGTACTGCCGCCCAATAACGATTGCCAAAGATCTTCATGACAGCCGGGACCGACGTTTTAACTTGCTCTCCGAGGCACAGCAATTCAATATGCACATAACTCCGAAAAGTCATTGGTGCGCGTCGTGGATTCGAACCCGATACCCTCTGCATCGCAGTCTGTTGGCATCTCTACTAGGCTATCGCTGCCGCTCCAATACTAACCACTAAATATCTGTAATATAGTAATACAAGCTAGTTGTTCTGTTTGGTTGATTTCTCATTAATATCGTAATGGGAATGTCAGTCAATCAAACCGCAAATGTGTATTATCTAGCGCATGCCGCAATTACCAGTGACCACGCGATATAACCGTGGATTACAGTGACAGAACCAAACTTGTATCAATGTAAATTAATTCAAATTTAAACTGGAAATTCCCTCCCGGCTTCCGTAGGATAGTTACTCCGTCGACTACTTACTTTTATTGTGTGTTACTCGCTATTGTGAATAATATCATTTTAGTCACTATGGCTTTAACATATCATTATGTACAATATACAAAACCATTACAAATTTTACCCAGGCACGATAAGGGGTTTTGCATTTTGACGTGACAACGTCTTATAAATTGGTTTGCCGGGTGACACTTCAAGAAACTGCGTTACGCTCCGCTCACGTTATGCGCTCACAATGCGAGCGAGTGAGAGGCACGCGTCCCGCCTAAGAGCGAGAGAGACAGACATAAAAAGTGAAAGGCACGCGTCTTTCATGCTTCTTCCTACTATACGAATGAATATTCACATTAAAATTATTTTACCACTCAAAGTCGTTGTCACGTAAAACTTTCGCCCGTATACCGACTTTACAGGCAACAAATTTTTTTTTTAATTTGATCTATTAGCACGAAAATAATAACAGTCCTTATGACTTATTTCAACCTGTCTGATTTGTATTACTTAGTAGAAAAAATCGTTTAAATATTGTACTATTTTGCAATTTTTAAACTGAGTTTTCGAAATTGAGTCAGAAAAATACAAATTATTTTCATGGTAAACAAAGTAAAACGAAACAAGTATACGAAATGACATATAAAAGATTTTTATAAAAATAATACTTTGCAACCACAAAAAGGAAGTCAAACTTGCTACCCGAAGGAAGAAGAGGGGTTTCTACGACCGTAGTCATCGTTTTGCACAAATCTCACAAGTCTTAGAAACAGTACCGCTCTACTATATACTAATTAATCCAATTGCGTGAACTACGAGAGTTGAGTCCGGCCCTCGCAATTGCCGGTCTTCTCAATAGCAACGGACTCCCCGACTATAAACCAACAAATACTCCTTATATACTAACTGCTACGAAAAACTTTAATAGCGTGTTTCAGGCCCGCCGCTGTAATTGGTCAGTTTACTTATTATGAAAACCGCAAAACTATGAAGAAGAAAATATAAACAATATATTCGCGTGTGTCATATTTTTGGGCAAATGGCCAACTTTTCATAGGTACCCATTTGTATCTGTGTTTTGCGGCTTTGCAGGCATCTCTCCAAAATAAGATAACGATAATTTCTGATGTTGGGATGATAAGGAGGCTTGCAGATGAATACAGCTAGGCTGGGCAGCATATAGGATACTCTGTCAAGTGTTTTTTGTCCAAAGCCTTAAGACAAAAGTCTTCAACAAGTGCGTTCATTAGTTATTACTATGAAAAACAAACTTTAGAAAACGTATTAATATTAAATTATCGTCGTATTACACCTATCCATTAGCAACACAAATTGAGCAAATTAAACGCTATTTCCATTACTTGTTTCACTCATTACTCCGTGTTAAATTCAGTTTCATGATGATAGTAATTAAGAACCGTGACGCGCAATTAAGTTGTTCGCAATCTGCGCCGATGTAAAAAAAATTAAAATACCGCTAGCTGTACCGAACTGTTTTATTTATATTTTACTTCTTTATTAAAAAACTACGATGGTAGCCAAGTGGGGTCACTAACCCTACTAATGCTGCAAATGTTCTCGTGTTCAAACTCACGGCACGCATCACTGATTTCTCGAATTGAAATTTTATCAAGAAGGCGCTGAAGAAAAAACCTCTTTGCCTGAAAGTTCCTCATAATGTACCCGAAAGACATGTGGGTAGACCCATGACTTCCACAACGCCTTGTCAACCCAACCTGGCTGAACCCTTCACATGGACCCAGTAGTGCTACAGTTTAAGCAGAACGAATATTATTACACATTATTCTTAACAAAAGTATAGTGTAATGATTGGGTACAATTGCCCTTTTTGCCCTTTCACCACAAACTGACAACTGTTGTAGCTTTGATTAATATACAAAACATAAATCGTGATACGCTTTATTTTTTTGACGTCTAATGTTTATAGAGTCGCCCGGTTCGAACCAGGATTACGAAAATAAATACTTAAAATTATCTATGTCCACCACACGGTGACGGATTAAGAATACGCAATGTCACTACTCCATATCATCGCATGGGTGTCGTAAGAGCCGACAGAGGGACCTTACTATGCATAGAACAGCACTGTAAGAGAAAGAAAACTTAAAACAAACCCTATAACAACCCTTTTGGCCAGCGTGGTATAGTAGGCCAATCCCTACTTTCAAAGGAGAGGCCTAGTCCAGCAGTGGACTGTAAGGGGCTGATGATGATCTATTTCATTTACTTGAACAATTATTTTAGAAACTTGCCATCTATGTATGTGGTCTCAACTGCACAGTAATTTGTTTGATCCATATAGTTGTTCTGATTCAGAATATTCTACATACATACATAGACTCACGCCTGTTTCCCCGAAGGGGCGGGCAGAGGCATATTAAACGCCCCCCACTTTTCGCCAGTGTTTTGATCCCACGTAATAGGTGGCGAGCCTATTGCCGCTTATCGGGATATTTTGCGTGCCAGAGCCTCGTCCGTTGATCGGCAGGTGCACCACTTGCAAGTGAGGTTGGCTTGGGACCCTAAGTTCTTGGTGGGAACCCTATGCACCCCTTGGTGGGAACCCTATATCCGAGTATTCTTGTAACCAAAAATGAAAACCATTCGACATTCCATATTTTTTTATACATAGTCTTGTAACATGAAACGCTCTCGTAAAATTATATCATCTTCTAAAGATTTCTATAGGTCATTAATGCTAAACGTTTTGAACTACAAACATGTGTTCAATATGACTGTCTGTGCATTTTTTAAAGCTGTCTGTACTAGCTTATTTTGTCGTGACACTGTGCGTCTCTAAACAAACACAATTTTGTTGGCAGCAAGCAGTATCAGGTAAGTTATAGTAAGTGTATACGAGCAGACCAGCAGCTATATTTTATGTGCTCACCATTAAGCAACAGGTATAAAGACTATTTCTAAATAGGTCATTGGCCAGTAACCCCATTTGCTGCTGTTAGACGATGCACATAAATGTCGGAGAGACGAAAAATATAGCATGGCCACAATCAGCTCATACGTTGATTTATAAGTCTACAAATAATGGTTAATTGAATTTCGTGCACTACTAGCTCCGTGGTCCAATGGATAGCGTATGCGTATGCTCATCGGGAGGTCCCGGGTTCGATTCCCGGGTAGGAAAAACTGTCACTGAGTTTTTCCGAATGCTCATTAACAGCACGGAGTCTGACATGTGCCCGGTAACGCCAATAGCTCGCCCCCTATTACATGGGACCTAAAATTCATAATATCGTGAAATATGGGTTTAATATTACATATCTGCCTACCCCTTCGGGGATACAGGCGTGACTCTATGACGCTATACAAACGTGCAAATCCAGATGACAGGTCTATAATCAAAGCCAGACTAGAACACTCTGTTATACCATTAGACACGTTGTGAAGGAGGGGTTAGGTCTATAGATAGAGGCATCTATCTATAGGCCTAAAAGCCCTAGAAAGCCTTCGACATGGCCTAATGAATAGATGTGACGTAAACAGATTTATATCTAGGTACATTCGAAACTTCCGTCGCAAATTTGGCAGCTTTATGTATTTGAAAGACATTATTGTTGTGCGTATCATGTATTAAAAACCTTTACTTCTTATACTATACTAATATATAAAGCTGAAGAGTTTGTTTGTTTGGTTGCACGCGCTAATCTCAGGAACTACTGGCCCGATTTGAAAAATTCTTTCAGTGTTAGATAGCCTATTTATCGAGGAAGGCTATAGACTATATAACATCGCGCTATGAGCGACGGGAGCGGAGCAGTAGCCTTAAATAACGAGGGTGTAACCGCGGGCATCCTCTAGTAATATTATAAAGCTGAAGAGTTTTCTGATTGGTTGGTTGAACGTGCTAATCTCAGAAACTAGTGCTCCGATTTGGATAATTATTTTTGTATTGGATAGCTCATTTATCTCGATGAAGCAATAGAAAAGGCTATAAGTTATATAAAAACACGCAATGAGCCTCAGGTACGGAGCAGTAGCCGTCAAAACCGCGGGTGTAACCGTGGGCGTAGCTAGTTATAGATAATCTGTCAATAGATATTAATATTGTACTTGTTGTAAAATATTTATTCATATTCATTCAATTACATATTTAGATATTTAAACTCTCACTGTATAAAACTAAGTTTACTATAAAACTAAACTATTTCATACACGAATCCTCACTTTAGTTTACTGAATGAATACTCTTTAAATCAGGTATACATTTTCTTCCACTTAATAAAACTAGCCGACATAGCGTTATAACAGTTGCATCCAAGACTTTTCGCCTTGGAGCTCGGGGTCCGCTTACTAGTCTAAACAGATTTGACAGAATATCATCTTTTCTACAGAGCGACTGTCGTCTGACCGCCGCAACCCAAAGGGATAGCGATATTCCATGGTTTAGGCCAGTATCAGTTTATTTGAGGGTACTGACTCCCCGTAACGACTGTCAAAGATCTTCTTGACAGTCGGGACCGACGACTTAACGTGCTCGCCGAGGTACCGGGCAAGCGATAATTAACAATTTAACACGCACTTATCTTCGAAAAGTCATTGGTGCGCGCAGTGGCTTCGAACCCAATACCCTCTGCATAGCAGTCTGTTGGTATATCTACTCGGCTATCGCTGCCTTCGACAGCTAGCCGCCATTACATGTGAATAAAAAACAGCGTCTGAATAAACGTCGACGTTACCACATTGCAGAATGCAACCATCGCTGAGATACAAATAAAAGAGAAAACTGACCAACAGTTACCGAAGTGAAATCGTCTGCAATGCAGTATCGTGCCAAGAATAGTATTGCTGTCTCTTTCGGTCTATTTCAGTTGAATACTCACTAAGCTTCCACAATCTACATGCACAATTCAAACGGTTGTGTTGTGTTGACTAAAGGCCAGTTCCAATGTTTGAACTATCCATGGATTTAGCTACTAGAGATACATATGACGACGGGCAGCTTGATTTTTGGCCGGTATCAACGCTTCACAGTTCTATATGGGGACAGCTGGGTCTCTTTGCAATGAATACACACTGAATACAATACACTGAGTTTATTTCAGGACACAAAGTACATTATCTTTACAATTACAGTCTAACATGGTAACACTTTCACTTAAAGGCCTGTAACGGACCGAGGACAGATTCAAGAGGTACTTTTGGCTCGCCGCTTCGAGTCAGAATGCCATTCCTCGTCAGACGAGTTCTCAGGAACACTTGTCAAGCACCGCCCCTTCAACGCACCGCAATACGTCACTCAGCGGTCACCGGGTGGCAGCACTTCGAGTCGTATAGCGACTATACTAATGATCACATCCGACACGTATCTGTATATACCTATTCTTATGTTACTGACTGACTGACGGACAACCTACAGCCAAAACTATTGGGCGCAAGAAGCTGTTTGGCATTTATGTTCCTTGGGTATCGTAGGGGAGTGCTACGATAAGACTTCTCGGAATTCCCACGGGATTGAGCAGAAAAATAAAAGATGCGGGCGTAGCTCTAATTTAACATATTTTGTATGAAGCTTATATCAAATAATTATGTACGTATCTGTAATTTCCAAATACATGGATAGATCAAATATTGGGACCGTAAAGTAACTTGCGATCTTGTAAGTAGTGAACTTCGTTTTATTCACCATTCATTCAACTTTAGGTAATAATATTAAGCGACGACAAAAAAAATGCTGTATCAAATCTTGGGTTACATTGTCAATGCGTTTGCTCATATTATGCAATTTCTCGGATGATGATCATATCGGACACTTTATGCCTTCTAGGTTGATTTAGAGCTAGTCGCCGCATCGTAAGAAAATTAAATGGTTCTTTCTACAATGGGCAGTCGTAGAAACAACGCTACGCACCTCAAATACTTTCCCGGTTTTTGTGAATTAAAATTCTCGATTATTATTCTTAGTTGATAAATTACGATTTGGGTGAGTTTTCTTTGTCTAAAAATCCTGCAAGGCATTCAGAATAATAATTATCAAGTTGGGAATATATATTATAACCATTCAAAATCACGTGGGTTTGTGTATTGACTTATTAAGCCGACTGTACATATTATGTACAGTCGGCTGTGACGACCAGTTGGTGTAGGGGTAGTGTAGTTGACTGCCCCGCCGAAGGTCGCGGGTTCGATTCCCGCTCAAGTCAAACATTTGTGTGCGTGAACATGGATGTTTACGTAAAATATGTATGTATTTGCAAAAAATAAAGTATATATGTATGTTTATCCATTGTCTAGTATCCATAGTACAAGCTCTGTTTAGTTTGGGACTAGATGATGTTGTCCGTGTGGTGACGGATTAAGAATACGAATTGTCACCACCCCATATCATCCCATGGGTGTCGTAAGAGCCGACAGAGGGAGCATAGTATGCAGAGAACAGCACTGCAAGAGAAGGAAAACTTGATACAAACCCTATACCAACCCGCTTGGCCAGCGTGGTTTAGTAGGCCAATTCCTCCTTTCAAAGGAGAGGCCTAGTCCAGCAGTGGACTATCAAAGGATGATGATGAGATGGTGTTGCGTTAATGTGGTAGAATATTATATTATTATATTATGTACGTTCGACAGTTTAGAGAGAATATCAAAATATGGTGGCAACATTCCAAGACGTCTCTAATTTGATTTCAGAATATTCGCTAGCGTTTTTGCTCTTCAGACTATCTCAGACTCAATATTTTGCTTTCATAATATCTATTTGCTTCGAGGAAATGTCACTTGTAAGTACTCTAAAACGATTATTCCATTCTACAGCCAAATTAAAGTGCAATGAGCCTTAAAATTAAGTGTCTTATTATTTGATTCGCTGACCGAAAATTTAGTTTTTATAACGGAAATTTACATTTACTTTATAGTGGAACACATAAATGAGACTTCCACTATTATTAAAACAGAGTATGTATGAATAAATAGTTATTTGTGCAACAAGAGAGCAAAGTTGTTTTTTGTTTCGAGTGCTGATTTTCAGTCCCGAGCAAGCGAAGGATTCTATGATTGATTCACTCGCTACGCTCGTGAATCAAAGTTAGAATCCTGAGCGTAGTGAGGGACTTAACAGCACGAGATGCTAAAACTTTGCTCTCGTGTAGCACATATGACTTTTCACCTCAGCAGTGAGAACACATATTACTTAGGAGACACAAAAATTAACAGGAATAAATTGAAAACGAAATTCTGCATTGATCACTTGTTGTTTTAACTCTTCTGATGTTAAAGTACAGTCAACATCGATAGTTTCACTCATCTTTTTAGATGAAGTATTTTATATAATATAATTTAGCACGTTACGCTATAGGTACCCTATCAGCATCAGCGAAATGTTTACCACAGATTATATGGATACATGTTTACTTTATTCCCGATATTTTTTTAAATCGCGTTTTGATACCGCGTCCCTGATGTTTATTTTTCAAATGTATCATTGTTGAAATTCCAAATAAAAATGTATTGGTTAAATAACAATTTTATACTATTAATTAGACTTATTTTTATTAAAATCCAATAATATATTAAACATATAAACAATAACATTTAAAAAACAACAAATTTCTTTATTTAAAAAGATATTTGTATATCTTAAAATTTTAGGGTATAACGCGTTTCCGAACGTGTTTTCTTAGAGGTCGAATTCCAAAATCGAATTTCGAAGGATTTGTTTTTTTCACTCGCTTTTTTATATGCACGTGAAAGAGACAGAGCACAGTTAAATTCGAATGTTTCAAATTTATGGCTGAACAATGTCAATTCGTGGCACTGAAGATTGAAAAATTAAAAAGCTACTTTGCAATTAAACTACAGTTTACGGATTTTATCGCGTTATATTGGTTTCACTGGTTATTTGTTATTACATTTAAACCGAAAGATCTAGAAACTACATTTTTATTATTAGTAGCCGACGTTTCGAATTCTTTACAGGATTCGTGTTTACGGCAGACTGAGGTGATATTTGTCTTTGTCTTGAATTTATAAGTTATCTCAAAGTACCTGAACATTTTTCAACTATTGGTGTTACTATCTACGCAGAATGTGCTCACTGTGTCTTGATGTCTTCTGGTGACTTTGTCCTTCTTGGGTTTCATTAGCCTGATAACAGGGTCCCAAGCTGGAGGAACATTCCAACCATCTTCCCTATTGAAATTAGGATGTTTTTTAATTTCAATAGCTTCACGTATCATTCTTGGAATAAAGCGGTGTTCTTTTGCGAGTATCTGTGGTTTATCAAATCGCAGGTAATGGTTGGTTCCTTGTTCTACATGTTCACACACAGCAGACTTCGTCGAGCGTTTGTGTTTAATGTCAGCTATATGTTCCTTTAGTCGAATGCCTATGCTTCTCTTGGTTTGTCCAATGTATGAGAGCCCACACTCACAGTCTATCTTGTAAACCCCGGCCTCTTGTAAGGGTAACTGACTCTTGACAGATGGTAATAATTGGCTTATCTTCGTTGGCGGCTTGTAGAATGTTTTGATTGAAGCTCGCTTCAAGATGTAGCCAATCTTGTCGGTCACGCCCTTGATGTATGGGAGGACAGCAGGCATTTTCTTCGGTCTACCGAAAATACACAAAGAAAATGCTCCACTGCGCCCTATAGTCAGTCAAATAGGGGCACCAACCTACAGATTGGCTCAACACATTGCGAAGATTCTCTCGCCACTCAGAGGCAAGACGAGAGCGCATGTAAAGGATTCCTACCATTTTGTCAGTGAAATAAAACACCTACATCTCTCTGACAAGGAAACTATGGTTAGTTTTGATGTACAGTCATTATTTACATGCTGACCAGCACATGACTGTATTGAAATAACTAGAAGGAAGCTAATAGAGAAGAACATGCCTGAGGAATATGCAGAAATATTGAAACACTGCTTAACAACTGGCTATCTGTTATGGGATGAGAAATACTACATACAAGTAGATGGTGTGGCAATGGGCTCTCCAGTATCGCCTGTTGTTACTGACATCTTCATGGAGGACTTCGAGGCGCGAGCCCTGCAGACTGCCACCATCACACCGAGGTTCTTCAAGCGGTATGTAGATGACACTTTTACAGTTTTACCAACAGATAGTGTTAATGTATTCCTAGACCATCTTAATTCTATTCATAACCACATCAAATTTACAATGGAATTAGAGGCAAACAATTCTTTAGCTTTCCTAGATGTACTTGTTATCAGGAACAAAAACAACTCTTTGAGCCACACTTTGTATAGGAAAAAGACACATACAAATAGGTACTTAAACGGTGAATCTCACCACCATCCTAAACAGTTAGCTACCGTGGGAATGTCTTTGTTTCAGTGAGCCCGGGGGATCTGTGACAAGAAACACCTGGACGCCGAGCTTCAACATGTCAAGCAAGTTCTGCAAGACAACAAGCTCCGACCGCCGCGCCAACGTCACAGATCCCCGAAGAATAAGCCAGCCACAGTAGAGAGACAACCTGCTGTCCTCCCATACATCAAGGGCGTGACCGACAAGATTGGCTACATCTTGAAGCGAGCTTCAATCAAAACATTCTACAAGCCGCCAACGAAGATAAGCCAATTATTACCATCTGTCAAGAGTCAGTTACCCTTACAAGAGGCCGGGGTTTACAAGATAGACTGTGAGTGTGGGCTCTCATACATTGGACAAACCAAGAGAAGCATAGGCATTCGACTAAAGGAACATATAGCTGACATTAAACACAAACGCTCGACGAAGTCTGCTGTGTGTGAACATGTAGAACAAGGAACCAACCATTACCTGCGATTTGATAAACCACAGATACTCGCAAAAGAACACCGCTTTATTCCAAGAATGATACGTGAAGCTATTGAAATTAAAAAACATCCTAATTTCAATAGGGAAGATGGTTGGAATGTTCCTCCAGCTTGGGACCCTGTTATCAGGCTAATGAAACCCAAGAAGGACAAAGTCACCAGAAGACATCAAGACACAGTGAGCACATTCTGCGTAGATAGTAACACCAATAGTTGAAAAATGTTCAGGTACTTTGAGATAACTTATAAATTCAAGACAAAGACAAATATCACCTCAGTCTGCCGTGAACACGAATCCTGTAAAGAATTCGAAACGTCGGCTAGTAATAATAAAAATGTAGTTTCTAGATCTTTCGGTTTAAATGTAATAACAAATAACCAGTGAAACCAATATAACGCGATAAAATCCGTAAACAGTAGTTTAATTTCAATGTGTAACATTCGCGTAAACCCAAGAAAATATTAAGCTACTTTGCCTCACGTTCGAATCAAAATCGCGTTTTGTTCACTGTTGTCTCGCAACAAAAGCGGCATGTTTGAGCTGTTGTGGTGAAAAAGTAATTTTACTGGTAATATTTTTAATTATAATAAAAGGATGTCCGCAGCTATGCAGGTATATTGTATTTTTAGTTATCTGTTTCCGATCCCATGAAAATGTCGGGCAATTCCTTCTTAGTGCACCCCCTGGTCGATTACGGGCCCCAAAGAACATACGTGAAAAATTTCAGCTTCATGCCAGCTTGTAACAATTTTTGCGTTGTCAGTCAGTATTGGAAGAATTTTATATATTTTTATAAGTATGCTGCGGTGATAATTTCTAATAATTTAGCTCTAACTAAACTTGGTGATTGACTGATCCACGTCCATCAAAATTAAATAAAATTGATCAAAGAAACTTATTCATTATCCTGCAGGAAAAGACAAAATTTAATTAAGGCTAACAACTTCAGCCCTAACGAAATTAGACTAGGTAACTGGTAAGTTATTTTAAACTGCCGTCAATTAAATATATATTAATTCGGCATTTCTGTAGAAGTTATTAATGGGGTTAAATATAATGACCACCATAAAATGTTTTGATACCCTTAGTTCTTTAACCAAAAATATATACTTGACACCAGAAAAATAAAGTCTAAAATTACAATTAGTACTAGCTATTTTAGTCACGACTGCACTTCAAATTGTATTCGAACACCAAATGTAGTAAATGATTACCAAATAAATAGGTTATGTTAGGTTCTCTTGTGACCCTTAATTCAAAAATAGGAGCCCTGTTTATTAAAGTAGGTGGTGTAACCAAATCCAATTTATGTGTTGGTATTTTATACAACTAACAAAAAAAATTGGTTATAATTACTAATACAGATGTGCTTGACTACATAACTAATACAGATGTGTTAGTTATGTAGTACCTACGTTTCAGGATCCAGTGCTATAGTTACCTCAGTAATTAAGGCTTTGTTGTATCAAATAAGCCTAGGTAAACGTAGTGGCAATCACATATGTAAATACAATGATTTACAATGCAAAGCCACTATCCAGGATCTTATAATTCTAGCAATAGGTATATTTCAAAGATCACTATGAGCTAATCTGCAGATTCTATCTATCCCTTTCTCTTTTCTTTTTTATCAAAATCCTGACAACCTAATGGAAGGCAAATCCTGATGTATGTGGCCCATGATCTGTCTATTTAGAAAACCTTGGGGGAGGCATATGCCCAGCAGTGGACTTCTTTTGGCTGATATCATAATCAAAATCTTAAGCATTAGTCGTCTTACGGTAACTGAATATAATATTTGTAGTTTTATAATAATGATGTTAATTGCTAGTAAAAAGTAGTTAAACCATAATTATTGCTAAGTTTCATACGAAACTCAGCTTCTTAAAAAGAACACACTTTCAATAACTTAAAAGCTTTATAATTGCCTTCTCAGTAGCATTAATTTGCTTTTCCTTAGAAAGTCAATATTATATAATCTACGAGAATTTCTGGCGTAACGTATTAAGGCGCCGCCATTTGGGCCGACCTGTATAAAAAAGGTGGCTTAAATTTCTTGGACGCATGATGCGGCAAAGCGTTAATTAAGGAAAACTTGAAGGTTTTGGCTTTTTCAGAAGAAACGAAATCGCTAATTATTTCAGATTCTAATACTTATTTGCGCTCTAGTTTGATTTTTAGGGTTCCGTACCTCACAAGGTAAAAAAGGAACCCTTATAAGATCACTTTCTTGTCCTGCTGTCTGTCAGTCTGTCTGTCTGTCCGTGTGTCACCACCACAGAAATAAATAGTAATAGAATGGTGACACGGGCGTGGCGTGCGTGCCAAACTATTGCACTATAGCGCATGTGTTTTCGAACGCATTCGCATTACGCATCGCGTCTCCCTTTCGCGCGCTCAGGAGGTAAAAAACATTAAATTCGTTACGAATATGCCATATTGTGCAGTTTCCAATTGTAAAAATAAAAGTGATGCAAAAATATGGAAAAGGGAGGCATTTCATATCACCAGTAAGTATTTAAATTGAGTAAAAGTTAAGATTATTGAGATTCAAACCAAGTGGGCTACTTTTACCATGTTTGTCTAATAAGAACATCATCGTTCATTTCTTCGCTATGTTAAATTTCCATTGCTTGAATTATACTATACTTGTTGACATATTTATGAAATAAACACGCAATGTACGGCGAGATACGCGATATTCACAAGATGCCAAAAACAATAACAAATCAGGGGCCACGGGTCAAATAAATAGCTGTGATTGGTCAGCGCGCGCTAGGGATTGACGTTCGGTTTATGGTTACGTTTTAAATTTATCGATAAATAAAAGGAATATTAATTCGAATTAATTATTATGTCTCTGGCTGTCTCTCTCTCTCTCTTATAGAAAGCAAGCATTATGGCGGACGGGACATTTTTAATAAAATTAATATGGGTATAATTTTCGGGGTTTTTATGGATTCTGGTCACGAAAATGACATCTATTTAGGAATCCAAGATGGCGGACGGGACATTTTTAATAAAATTAATATGGGTATAATTTTCGGGGTTTTTATGGATTCTGGTCACAAAAATGAGATCTATTTGGGAATCCAAGATGGCGGACGGGACATTTTTAATAAAACTAATATGGGTATCATTTTCGGGGTTTTTATGGATTCTGGTCACGAAAATGACATCTATTTGGGAATCCAAGATGGCGGACGGGACATCTTTGATCACGAAATAGATGGTCTTGTTGGATTCCTCATCCCTTTAAACATCGGAGACGATACTCATATTGATTTTTAAAAAGAAATCCCATCCACCATCTTTGGTCACGAAATAGATAGTGTTTTTGAATTTCCCATTCCTTAAAATATCGGAGACGATACCCATATCGACTTTAAAAAAAATCCCGTCCGCCATCTTTAATTTCCTATCCGTCATCTTTGATCACGAAATAGATGTTGTATTTGGATTCTCCATCCTGTAAATCATCGGAGACGATACCCATATTGATTTAAAAAAAAATCCCTTCCACCAACTTTGATCACGAAATAGATGGTTTTTTGAATTTCCCATTCCTTAAAATATCGGAGACGATACCCATTTGGACTTTAAAAAAATCCCGTCCACCATCTTTAATTTCCTATCTACCACCTTGAATCACGAAACAGATGTTGTATTTGAATTCTCCATCCCTTTTAACATCGCAGACGATACCAATATAGACTTTTTTTATTTTCCCATCCGCCATCTTTGATTTCCCATCCGCCATCTTTGATCACGAAATAGATGTTGTATTTCGATTCCCCACCCCTTAAAATATCGAAGGCGATACCCATATTGTTTTTTAAAATTATCTCATCCGCCATCTTTGATATTCCGTCCGCCATCTTGAATCACTAAATAAATTTCATATTATTAATCAGCGTCAAGAAAATCTCGAAAACGATACCCATATAGATTGTAGCCTATTCGTTAAGCCTTTTTTGCCTTTAACCCAACCCTCCCCCTTCTAGTTTGACCAAATTTATTTTTTTTGTCTGGCCTCTAAAAGTTGTGGCGTAATTTTATATAGCCTATAGCCTTTCGGAATAATTGGGCTATCATAGGCAATATCAATTTTTAAAATCCGACTGCTAGTTCCTGAGATTAGCCGACATTATCTTTTAGCCTTTTTAGCCTTTTGCCCGGCCACAAAGGGTTGAAGCGTTATGCTATATAGCCTATAGCCTTCCGGAATAACTAGGCTATCGTATACAAAAAGAATTTTTCAGATCCGACCGGTAGTTCCTGAGATTAGCGCGTTCAAACAAACAGACTCTTCCGCTTTATTATATTAGTATAGATATTCTATAATATAGTCAAAAGTTTTGTAAGATTTCAATACAGATTTTTAACTAAATAAATACGTTTTATTTTTATAACAGTATACTTTAACCAAACTATTCATAAAAAAACATTTTATATAAACAATAACATAATTTCATTTTCCACAGCTCTCACATCGATAATAATTCCTTAGTGTCCCCTCACTATCTATACGTCACTGTGGGCGGGGCTTGCTGAAATGTGGTACGCGCGAAATGTAGGCGATGACGTGACATTCACCATTCTATTACTATTTATTTCTGTGGTCACCACCGATTTTCTCAGGAACGGGTGGACCTAGCAAATTGAAATTCATACCAGATACTGAGGTCTATGGTTCCTATTAAGTGTATAAAAAATCAGGGTCCTGGGCCAACCCTACTATTTGTAGTGCAAATTCTGAACATGTCGATTTTATTGTATTACCGGTTCGTCTAGCAACTAATAGATAGTGACCTTGACTAGGTACTACACTTGAGTGCAAAGAATTGTGTGATGAGAACATCAATAATCCAATATGGGTGTCCATAGCCGATGCTCCAAGGTCATTGACGCGGCCGAACCGTTCGATCCTTAAAGGCTCCTCAGAAGATAACATATAACAGGATTGCAAGTTTCAACAGCCCTTTCCACACTGAACGAAGCATGAGACTCGGCGATCCCGCGATCCGCGATACAGGAATCGTGGAGCGTGAATCATGGATTATGCAGAGTGGATCATGGATCGAACAGTGTGGACCCAGCTAATAAGGTTTGTTTATAATATTTAGGAGCCAGTTTAACCAATCGTTAACAAAGACCGGATAAATTATTTTGCAGATGATATCATAAAATTGCCCTCTAAATTTTGAATTTACCTGTCTAATTGAACCTATCCAAAGTTGGTAAAAATAAGAAATATGTAAGTATTTTTATCAGGTACGTTTAAAGAAATAGGTAAAATATGACCAAATTATAGTTTGGTACTAAAATATTTACCCAATCTTTCTTATCCGTATAATATGCAAGGTGATCCCCACTGCAGTACTTGTGACCGTGTCGAAAATTATCTTCACGATTCACGTACTCGCACGTGCAAGGCAACAAATTACCGAATTCTGACAGCGTGTTGCCATCGCCAAATACAGCGAGAAAAACAACAATATTATGATAAATATTATATTTTCCTTTATTTAGATAGTTTTTGGTAATACGAATATAACTATATATTTAGAAACACAACTCACACACTAGCAAGAGTTACGGAGGACATCACAAAAAAAGTCTATCCAACTCTACAGTGATGGTTAAAAGGTACTGAGGTTTGAAAGGCTGCATGGCGCGGTGGTTAAAGCGACCGTCTCGCCGTTTAACACTGCACTGAGTGTAGTGGGTTCGATCTTCACACGGGACAACACTTTGAGTGATCCACAACTTTTTGGTTCAAATCTGCGTGTTATAAAGATATTCGACGCGGGTGTTTGTATTGGAACTTGAGTTTTTATTTCAGCGCTATTTTTGTAACAAAAGAAGCTTTTTCTGTTGTATTTTTTAACCGACTTCAAAAAAAGGAGGAGGTTTACAATTCGTCGGAATCTTTTTTTTTTATGTATGTTCCCCGATTTCTCTAAGACGCCTGGACCGATTTCGAAAATTCTTGGTTTGATTGAAAGAGTATACCTTCTAGTTGGTCCCATAATCATCAGGTCAGGATCTGATCATGGAATCCTGAAAAATCGTAGGAAACCTCCCAAATTTTATAAGCTCACTTGAAGCGATTTGACGATAATAACCCAATGCCACCGAGTTTGGGCTCGTTTGAGTCGTCTTTACATAGACTTTGATGCTGGATGATTTCCATGGACTGATGATAGAGTTGGAAGGCAATCATGAGATCTTTGTGATACAATAACCCAATGTCATCGAGTTTAGGGTCGTTTGATCCGTCTTTAAATGGAATTTGGTACTGGATGTTTTCCAGGGTCTGATGATGAAGCAAGCAGGTGGCCATGAGGTCTTTGTAATACAAAGACGCAATCCCATTGAGTTTGGGCTCGTTTAATTCGTCTTTACATGGACTTTAGTGCTGAATGTTTACCAAACTCTGATGATGGATCAGGAAGGTAGCCATGGGATAATTGTAATACAATTACGCAATGCCATCGAGTTTGGGCTCGTTTGAGTCGTCTTTACATAGACTTTGATGCTGGACACCTAGATTATCCTATGTACCTACTTACCACCTATTACTATTTTTAGGGTTCCGTACCTTAAAGGTAAAAAACGAAACTCTATTACTAAGCCTGCGCTGTCTATCTGTCTGTCTGTCCGTCTGTCTGTCACCAGGCTGTATCTCATAAACCATGATAGCTAGAAAGCTGAAATTTTCACCAATTATGTATTTCGGTTGCCGCTATAACAACAAGTACTAAAAATAAAATAAGGGGGAGTCCCATACAAAAAACGTGTTTCTTTTCGTATTTTTTGCTCAAAATTACTAACTATTACAGGTAGACGCTTTAAATTTTTACAGAATATGTAGTTGTATATTACTTTTCAAAATAAATAATTAAATTTAAAAAAGTAAATAATAAAGGTGGGCTCCTATACAACAAACGTAATTTTTAAGCAATTTGTTACTCGATCTTAATAAACAGGTAGAAACTTATAAAGTATTTAAGTATACATACAACGAACATGATTTTCTTTTATAGATGATGATACGGAACCCTTTGTGCGCGAATCCGACTCGCACTTGCCCATTTTTTATTAGTATACCACTAAAAAGCAAAAAATAAAAAATATTTTTAAATAAAAAACAACCGACTTCAAAAACACTAAGGAAATAAAAAACATAAAATAATTGGTTTTGGAGCAAACATTTTTGGAGTCGGTGCCAAGCCCTTACGCAAAAAGTTACTAAATTACAAACTACTTGCCTATTCTCATAGATTTATTATATATAATAAATCTATGCCTATTCTATCAACAACGAAAGTTATATAAATATGTGTAGAGGTTTTTATAGCCAGATGAGAAATACTTGGCTTGGCACCGACTCCAAAAATGTTTGCTCCAAAACCAATTATTTTATGTTTTTTAGTTCCTTAGTGTTTTTGAAGTCGGTTGTTTTTTATTTAAAAATGTTTTTTATTTATGTTAGAGTATAATATAATAATATGTATCCATGTTTCTCGTGATTTAAAATTGATGACAAACAAAAATGTAGTTTAGGATTTAATAGGCTAAAAAGAGATAAAATGTTGGTGATCTATTCTCAGCTAAAATAGTTCGTTTTGATTAAGTTGAGCTTTTGAGATAATCGCATGTAAAGCAAAGATATCTGTACAAAACCGAATGTATATTTGGTTTTTCTCAATCCGATAACTTATAGAGTTCGTTAGTACTGCATATTTTACTTTTGTATTTTTTTGAAGATACCTCCCGCTCTAGGAATAAATCCTGTTTCGCGGGGGACAAACATACAATCAACAGACACAATGAATACCCAGACTCGAAACAACAATTTATGGATCACACAAAGTGTTGTCTCTTGTGGGAATCGAACCCACAACACTCGGCGCAGTGTCAAGCGGCGAGGCGGCCGCTTAAACCACTACACCAACCGTGCAGTGAACTTGAAACCTTTTAGAGCAGGGCTTTGATGTCCAGTCATATTGATCCATTCAATTAACATAATACCTGACCACTTGAATGTTATGATATTTTTTATCACTTTAACAAACAAAGACTAAAAATATTGTGATATTTTTTTCAGTCGAGACGTCGGACACATTTTTGGAAATAACTCAGTGTTTGATAAACGTAGTCTATTTAAGAGATAAATATAGCCTTATCCTCAAAGCCTTAGCAGCCTTAGCTTCCAGCAACTCAGTATTTATCCGGTAGGGTGCATAGCGCCAATCATCATCTTGTCAGTGTATAATTATAACATAGTAGAGTAAAGAATTGTGTGATAAGAGAGTGTGGTGGGGTAAAAGAAGATGTAGTGACAACCATGGTTTGGACACATAGAGAGGATGGATGACGAAAGACTGACCAAGAAGTTATATAAATCAAGTGTGAACGGGACAGGCGGAAGGGGAAGACCTAGACGGACGTTCTCTGACCAGATGCTGGACCAGATGGAGACATCTTAAAAAAAAGGTTGGAAGTACCCTTAACGGAAGAGCATGCATGAGAAATTTGATTGGAGTGAATGAAGCAAGAGAGATATGTCAGGATCGTTGCAAATGGCGTTCCGTAGTCTTTGCCTACCCCTCCGGGAAACAGGCGTGAGTCTATTTATGTATGTATGTGTGTATAACATAATTAGCTAGAAGTTTATCTTTCTATCATAGTTAGGAGAAGCCCGTGCCCAGCAGTGGGATGATGATGAATTATAAAATTACTAGTAGTAGAGTATTGAGCAGCGATAGCCGAGTGGAAAGACTGACAGACTGTTACGCAGAGGGTCTCGGGTTCGAATCAACGGCTCGCAACAATGACTTTTCGAAGTTAAGTGCATATTAAACTGTTAATTATCGCTTGCTTATCGGTGAAGGAAACCTGCATGTCTGAGAGTTCTCCATAATGTTCTCGAAAGACATGTGAAGTCTGGCAACCCGCACTTGGCCAGCGTGGTAGATAATGGCCTGACCCTTCTCATAGTGAGAAGAGGCCCGTGCTCAGCAGTTGGACAGTATATAGGGCTGATGATGATGATGATGAGAGTATTGAAACTCGAAACATAAAATCTGAACCGTTGGTTATTTACATCGGAGACACACACCGAGGGATATTTTGAAATATGTTAGAAAATTCACTCATTTTAGTGGTGCACTACGAAATCCAAGCAACAGGTAGTATAAAGTAAATAAGTAAGTTTCTAAAAATAAGCACTTGTTTTATCTTTCCTACTTTATAGAATTGCTTTTTTATATATTCTTTAACCTTTAAGTACTGACGTCAATCCTAGTCGTTTCGAGTATCGGTACATTGAGCCCATCGCTAAGTAATGGGACTTTTATCTTTTCAGCGAGGCTCTGAGATGCTACATTAGTAGTTAAATGATATTTTAGGAATCATGATTCTACAGGATACTGGGCTACTATAGAAACTAAAGTGTTCAACGAAACGTAAACTGACCAAAAGTCCAAACGTTTAGGTGACTACTGCCTTAATGACATCGATCCTTATTCAATTATTTAATAACTAGAATTCTCCCGCGGCTCACTTAACCCTTCCACAGAAATTACACTATCTTTTTTTTTATAGTCTCACGCCTGCATTCGCGAAGGGGTAGGCAGAGGTGTAAATATTACACCCACATTTCGCCATGAATTTTTAGGTCCCACGTAATAGGGAGCGAGCCTACTGCCGTTACTGGGCACATTACCAGACTCCAGGCTACTGAGTATTCAGAAAAACCCAGTAACACTTTTGCCCGACCCGGGAATCAAACCCGGGACCTCCGATCAGCAGTCGCATACGCTATTCACTGGACCACAGCGGCAGTTTTACACTATCTATTGGTAAAAACCGAATAAAACTCCGTTCGTTAGTTTAAGAGTTTATCGCGTTCATGCAGGTCAAAAATGGGTCATCATTTTACGATAACTATAGACTTTGAAAATTATTTATAACCACTTTTAATTTAATTTCTTATTCGTATCCTGAGTTCTGATAATCATTGGATTGGAAGATTGCCTGCAGTCCCATACAAAGAAGGACATACTACGCATACCATACATAAGTTAATTCAAATTCAAGGTTTTTATTTCAGGCGAACGGCGAACAAGGATAACATATCCTTGTAAATAGATTGCAGACTTCAACATACAAAACAAGTAACCGGAGATCGCTACAAAACTGTTTCAACATCGCAATATATTTGTTAATTACTATACAGAAACGATACATCTCTGACCAATCGTTCAGGATTGTACCGGTTTTCTAGCCAGTTGTTGAATGGAAGATGGTTCTCTCGGTCGGCACCTGCTAATGTAGGTGCCAATACACATTATTAAGACATTATATAGCTGTGCAATGTTAGCTTACCTAATTGCCTTCGCAATATATTAGTCAGTGCAAACGTAATGATGACTACCACCGATTTGTCTTATACAAAAAGTATATATTTAAGTCGAGTAATTGCCGTACATTCAGCATTGTAGCATGACTGCATCGGTGGTCCAGTGGACAGCGTATGCGTTTACTGATCGGGCAGGTACCGGAGTCGATTTCCGGGTCGGGCAAAAGTGTTACAGACTTTTTTGGAATTCTCAGTAACAGCACGGAGTCTGGAAAAGTGCCCAGTAACGGCAATAGGCTCGCCCCTTATTACGAGGCACCAATAAATTTATGGTGAAATATGGGTTTAGAATTACACCTCTGCCTTCCCCTTAATAAAGAAGGCATTTCGAGACAAATTTGATAATAAAGCCGTCTTATATATGAACCTTAATGCGTCCTTTCACTCTAAATTAGTCTATAAGGAAAACCTTGGGGTAGCATATATTCAGCTGTGGACGTATTGTTGAGCGAAATTATGAAATATGAGAGTGGCAAAAATGTATATTAACCTTCAAAGCTATAACGATAAACTTGACATTCATATCGTACCATCATATACAGCATCGTCAAATTCTTTTTAACCTGGTGAATGAGCAATTTATTTTATAATTAATATATGAACAATACGCATATTATAATTTAACCTTATACATGATATATTATATGTTTGGATTAGTCCTGTTTATACCTGTTTATTAGGAGTGTAAGAAATAACTAATAAACAGGTTCACAAATTTTTACATGATAATATAAAAATTATTTATAAAAATATATATGTAATTTAATCTCAAACTACACTGAGTAGTGTAGTTTGAGATTAAATTACTAAGTTTAAGCACCGAGACATATTTTTTTAATCTTTTGAAAGAAGGTCTTAGTAGAGGATATAGCTCTAAAATGCAGAGGCATGAAATTAGGTTTCATCTTAAATAGTACGGAAGATGTTCGGCAGCGCATTTATAAATTATGTATTTATGTAGTATATTATAGTATAATATAGTCATGTGAATTGTATATGCTGTGGCTAACAGTGTGGGTTTCACATTTATAATAATATCTTTGTTTACATTACGTACGCAGATATAATGTGTTTGTCCCAAATAAATAAATAAATAAATATTGTCCTTAAAATTTAAATAATGAATGTAAAATGTTGATTTTGTAATTCTAAATGTATGTTAATTTTGGGTGCCGAATCTTGGTAAACTTGTACTTTTTATAAAACACCATCTTTATAATCGCTAGACATTTCTCTCAGTTTCAAGCAAATAAATATTATATTCACTTTTTATCTTACTTCCACTTAATCCTTAAGACCTATACGCATCATTTAGACTTATTATTCTATTCTAAGCCATTGACACTATAATTCTAAAAAACAAAAACTCACTTACCTCCAAAGGTATAACGATGAACGTGACAAACATATCCGCCACCACAAGATGCGTCATCATCAGATTCACTCTCGATTTCCGCCGCCGCGAGCGCACGAGTGAAGTAAAAACTCCCACATTTCCCACCGCACCGGCCACTAATAATGCACTATACACACCAATCACAAAACCGTGTTCCGGAGCGGGCACTACGTCAACACTTTCACTGACATTCACGGCACTATTTGGCACTTCCATATTACTAATCAGTTGCACCGCCTTCCTGTAACATGGCTTAGGTCCCGATCACTTTACACCTTTCTATGTCACACAGTTTTGATGTTCGCATTTTGATAATCATTTTCTTTTTTATTGTTTGAAGCACTTCACTTTTGAACTGATTAATTGTGAAAGTTTATTTTATTCGTAATTAATCACTAAAACACGAACTAAGATTTTAAAATGTATCTATCTATTTTAGAAATATCGAGAGAACATACAGTACCTAAAGTAGTAACTTCATACATTAAAATATTTTCAATCTAATATTTTAATTTCTAATGTTTTATTTATTTTATTTTAACAATTAAATCTTATCACACATACACTCACACACCCACAAATATTTTATTTATTGTATTTCCAAACTAAGCATAAACTTTTTAAAATAAGTTGTCGCGTCGAAACTCTACGATGTCTACAAACCGTAGCGGCTACGGGAGGCGTGTTACCGCCGTAGCGTCGTAGCACGATATGACGTACACAGACGGATATCGAGGCTTTGATTCATAGAACCGTGAATTTTATTCATGAGGATATTGTGAATGAAAGTAAAGAGCAGATGTAAGTACAATACAATTAATGTGACGTCTACGGTGTAAGTAAATTGGTGAATAAGGAAAATTACATTATTATTTTATTATCAATTTACTCGTTGGGATTATTTTATTTCAGATGGGTACAAAATCTGGCATACATTTTAAAATTTGACTACAGCTACAGCGATAGTTTTTTTTTAATACCCTATTCGCACAAGGAATAAATCCTGTGTCGCGCGGGACTTTTACGGAGTATTAATTTATCTATTACTTAAGAATATAATAAGTTAAGCTGATAAGTAATTTGTATCAGCAGAGATTGTACTATAGGAATCAAATAAGGTTTTTATCAGTTATTCGATTCCCAAAGTACAATCTCTGGTTATTTTGGAATCATATGGCCGTTTATGAGTTGTTTTTATACGTATTACTACTGGGAAGCTCAAGATTAGGCTGATTGCACAAAACGAATGGGATACTTTGGTTAACACTTGACCTAAAAGGGTATACAGGATATATACATTGGCGTCAATGGCTTTCAAATGGCGTTAACGAAGGTCAATGACATTATCACTGCGCTCATCTTACAATCTAGTTGCTAAGGGCGAGTCATGATTCGTGTTTTCTTTAGGAAACTTTGTGAATAATCACTGACGTCAAAAGTTGACGGGTGATATATGTACTACACTATAATACATATAGTAATAATGTTTTAGGACTACGCAAAACGAGCTCTTCTTGAGCACAACACAAAACTCACAAGTCTGGTAAAACGTATGAATGAACACTTGTTGTGGTTCAATGTCATACAGTTGGAAAGACACCAAGCCTGGATGCTATTTAAATCAGTCTGAATGAGAGACACATCTTCAGAGGAAGCAACTTACTGACTGACTTAAAAGTTTATAGAAAACTTTTAAGTCATCTGCAAATAATTCATAATTACAATGTTTAATACAGTTAGTTATATCATCTTAATATATAAAATCCTTGCGTTATTGACTGACTGACAGACAAGCTACAGCCGAAACTACTCGGCGCAAGAAGCTGAAATTTAGCATGTATGTTCCTTGGGGACCGTAGGGGTGCACTAAGACAGGATTTCCCGGAATTCCCACGGGATCGGGCAAAACGAGAAATTCGAATATATGTGCGTGCGAAGCCGCAGGCATCGACTAGTGAATATATACAATGAACATTAATGGCGGCCGCTTAAACCACTACGCCAACTATGCAGTCGATGTTCGTGATGAGTGCAGACATGTGGGCCGAGTCACGATAATTATAACAAAAACCTTAGTCCGTGTTCGGCTGTTTTGACATTGAATAATTTTGTTTTGTTGAGGTCAAACTTTATCCATTTAGCTTTGGCCATACCAAACACAAAATTGATTGAGTTGATGTTGTCCTTTTTTAAATTATACTGTATAACTTGTACGTATGAGTTCTTTTGTGATTTGCTCAGGCAGGTTATACATGATCGATAGTGCCAGTATTAACATTATCTTAATATATAAAATCCTTGCGTTACTGACTGACTGACAGACACGCTACAGCCGAAACTATTGGGCGCAGGAAGCTGCAATTTGGCATGTATATTTCTTGGGGACCGCAGGGGTGCACTAAGAAGGGATTGCCCGAAATTCCCACGGGATCGTCCAAAACGGGTAAATTTAAAAAAAATGCAGGCGTAGCTGCTGGCGTCCTCTAGTAAAAGTATAAAAAGCCACCTGTCATTAAATCTTTTGTATTGATAGCAATACCTGTTTAACATTTGCATAATTTTTATTTGCCCTATGATGTTGGAAATATCCGTGCTATAATCTTGTATGCAAATACCCGTGCTGTATTTGATTTATATAAGAACAGATATTTTTAGGGGACATTATTTATTGTAATAGGTTATTCTGTATAAGTTTTCATCACGAATCCAAATGTCGTTAGGGATTTATCATAGTCATAATAATATGTTCACAGCATACAAGGAAAAATATTATTTGAGTGAAAAAGCATTTTTCCATAGTTATTTTTTTATCATAACACAAAATACAACAAATACAATAGTCAATGCAAATGACAAAAAAAAAACAAAACACAATAAAGCAAATAAATGACGTAGAAAGGGATTATAACCCTGTTTCATAATTTTCTTGCCAAGAAAGGGAACAGTACTCAGTATGAAAACTTTTACTCGTTATCCAACAACGTAGTCATAAATTAGAGTCAATGTACTATTAGGTACTAGTAAGTATTCAATAACTTTAATAACTACATATTTTATGTAACCTGACGATATTTTATAAGTACTAAAACTTCAACATCCCTTCACTTACTTTCTTGTCAACTTGGTACTAAATTGACAAAGTTTTGAAAGCTCTCACAAGTTCAAATATCAATGTGATAAGTTTTCAATGACAATTCATTTCAATTATTCAAGTGTGTGTGGTGATGGATTAATAATACGGAATGTCACCACTCCATATCATCCCATGGGTGTCGTAAGAGCCGAAAGAGGGAGCATATTATGCAGAGAACAGCACTGTACGAGAAGGAAGACTTGATACAAACCCTATACCAACCCGTTTGGCCAGCGTGGTATAGTAGGCCAATTCCTCCTTGCAAAGGAGAGGCATTCCTAGTCCAGCAGTGGACTGTTAAAGGCTGACGATGATGATGATTCAAATGTACAAAATAGAGCAATGGAAAATAATGGCGCAAATTTAAATAATTCCACAGTAACCTTTTACACCTTAAGAACGGGATTATCTTAATTAGTATTCCAAACACGTAGAGTAGACAAGGAGAGAGGGCGCTAGTAGTCACGTTTACATCGGCTCCGTATTTAAAATACAAATAAAATAATAACAGTGAATTATTTAGTGCGTCGTTGCGATTTTTCGTCAACGAATAATATAACACATACTGTGTATCGTTTGCAAAGACCTTTATAAGTGCAACAGTACATAAAAGTGATAAACAATTTAGAACTATTTAACAGCTGTTTACAAACATTTTAAATCCTTAATACCGGTTATAAACTTATAAACAACAGTGAATACATTCAAATAATAGTAAAACGTTAAAATAGTGTTAAAATCAGTGTAATAAAACAATTAAAACATTTGAAACAAGTGAAAACAAAACAGTGTAACAGTGATCGTAACGTAGTGACTTATAGTACGGGAGGCTGGTAATATTTGTTGGCAATGCGTTATAAATAAGTGGAGCCATGTAGACACAACTATTTCTAAACATTTCCAGACGAGGAACTGGCAGTTTTAAGTGCGAGTAATTAATTTTTCGCTTTTTGGTATTATCGCAAGTTTCAAAAAGCATCATATTACATTAAACAAATTTTGCTACTTCATATATAAACATGCCAGGAACGGTTAAAAGATTTTGTGTTTTAAAAACTGGCCTACAAGATTCAGACCACTGCAAGTTAAATATTGTAAGTACGTACTATAAGTTCTGCATTACTTTAAGAAAATGGTTAATAGCAGAAACGTTTTATTCAGTAAATGATTTCCTAAAAAAATATACGAGCAAATCGTATCATTTTAGAAATGCTTTGGTGTAGTAATTAAGACATTACGAATTTAATTATCTTTGTAAAAATTATTATTATTTTTAGTCGCACTGTATTAAATATTAATTGTACCTATTTTTAATTCAAATATTTGCATGCTATGTTAATATGGCTGAATGTGTCTAGTGCTTAAGTATTATTGTAAAAAATCTACTGTAATTACCACATTTATGCAAATAAAAATATTCTAAAAAAAATATTCTATATTCTACACCTTTTTAATTAGGCCAGTAGATATTTGTGTATTTTGTCGTTCAGGTGATACGATCTTCACGTCCGCCAACCATACATATTAAAGTTAAGAAAAAATTACGAGTCGCATTCAGTGTCCTTCAGTGAGTAAGCATTCAAGTTCAAAGCTCATTCATTATTTCTGAACTAAAACGTATATCTGGCCTTCTATATAGGTAATGTTAATGGATTTTCTTCGATTCGTTTAACACATGCCGTGGCAAAGAATGCTAACCACGATTCGCTCGATCCGCAGCTACGGGACGGCGACAGACACCGCGGTTGCTTTACGGCCGTTTTGAATAATCGATGTATCCAAGGATTTCGAGATTCGAGATACATGTTTGATATTTTTATTATTATTATTATTAAACGGTTTTATTTAGCTTGACCTGTTTATTTGTTTGGGTCAAATTTAGTAATTGGTATTTTACCCCCTTCCTGACGACAGATTGATCTGATATTCGGTACACACTCTTAATCTTGATGACAATACAATTTAATATATTCCTTATGATTGTTAATCCAAGATGGCCGCCGATACAAAATGGCGGATCACATATTTATTTACAACAACCTCGATATGGGTATCAAATGAAAGGGCTTGATTGGTAGAATAGAGTTCACTATGAAAAATCCAAGATGGCCACCGATACAAAATGGCGGATCACATATTTATTCACAACAACCTCGATATGGGTATCAAATGAAAGGGCTTGATTGGTAGAATAGAGCTCACTATGAAAAATCCAAGATGGGTTCCGCCACAAAATGGCGGATTACATATTTTTCACAAATACCTCAATATAGGTATCAAATGAAAGGGCTTGATTGGTAGAATGGGGCTCACTATGAACTAACAACAAAACTAAAAACTTGAAAATAAAATAAAATAAAAAACATTTTTATGTTAAACGGTTTTATAACAATAAAAAATATGCAGTTAGGTTATGTACTAAAAGCTAAAAAATAATTCTGCAAGTCCTAGCTATCAGATCGTACCAGTCTTCTCATCAATCTGGGGTATTGATCAGACAAATATAAAATCGTTGGGCGTAGCGTATCCAGAGTAAACATTTTGATAGAAATTTTACGCGCCTTATTTTTTATTGTTATAAAGCCGTTTAACATAAAAATGTTTTTTATTTTATTTTTTGTATGGAGCTTATGTCAAATATGAATCTCAAACTTCAAAAAAATGGATCTTAGATCGAATATTGAATTTAGCGGTTAGCCAGCAGACTCGTTTGTAGTAGACTTGTCTACTTTCCCAAGAGGCGGGGGGTCAACCCATAATTTTACTTTCCACCACGAAAAGGAAAATACATGAGTAAAGAAAATACAAAAAAGTAGACCTTTAACATAAAACCTTAGCAGTAGTCAGGATTGTGCTAAGGTTAATAATATTAAAAACTTATTGAGACGTATTTTATTACTTTTATTAATCTTTACACGCCGACGGGTACATTTATTAACGTTTGCTATGACTGTATATCCTAAAAAAAAGAAAGTATATACCTACTATGAAACTTAATTTACAGATATAATAATAATTATGTAGTTACATAATAATTATTATAAAAAAACCTTTGCTTTCAAGATGTTTTTCCGTGTAATTCCACCGAATTTTCGTATGCATTTAGACTTACAAAAAATATTCTGGGACGACCTAATAAGAATTGTTGAAATCAAAGCGGCTCATTTCACCTTCTTTCTGTTCAGAATTACACGAAAATAAGTAAATTGGATCTGAAATTGGCTTAAGTCTTGAACATCTGTGGAATGAGTCAGACGTCTTGAGACAGGTGCGGAGACTGTGTTAGAAATAAATTTAGATAGATTTTAATTAGAACACCGGGTTGTACGTAAATTACGGGTTTATTTGAATGTTTCCGTGCTATTTTGCCAGCGTTTCTGTTATCAAAACATGCCGCTTCGATATTGGTATATTGATGAAAGCATAATATTATTGCTTCGGGGTTAATTTTCCTGTAGAAGGTTTATATTGGTTCGTGTTTCCACCCAATATACCTAGTGTTGTACCTCCTTTATGCCTTAAACTAAGTACGTGGTCGATTTTGTACCAAATACCTACTAGAAACATTTAAATTGTAGTTTCTGAGGACAACTCACACATAGTCATTAGATCCCAAAGTAAGCAGAACTTGTACTATGGCAACCAGATAACCGACACCACCTATATTTATTTTTTTATTTTTTATTTATAGTCTTTAGGGAATTGGGAATGTTTGGGGTCAAGGTTATAAAAGAGAGGAATTAAAGATAACGTGTTCATTCAAACTGCGTTTATTCGCGACTGGGGTAAACTTAGTCGACGGGCGCAGCCGTCTCTACGTACCTAGTACTTACACATACATACATACAAACCTTACATCCATACACGTACATAATTCACTGTCATACTGTACCTACACCAACCCCCCGCTTAAAAAGAAAAAAAATAACAACTTACAAGCTAACACGAAATGCAAGAACCGTAATACACTGCCCGATTTCATTACTAAGCACTGCACTGCACTTTGCCTACATGTATGAGCTAGCCGCTGGTGCCTGTTGCTGGGGCAACGTCTGTACGGGCACCGTCTGGACAGTCACCGCGCTGGGGTTGCAGCCAGTCTGCTTACGCACCCACGCTTCTGCCGCCCTCTTACAGCGCTACACGCGTACATAATTCACTGTCATACTGTACCTACATAGTCTTACGCCTGTATACCTGAAGGGGCAGGCAGAGGTGTAATATTACACCCACATTTCGCCATGAATTTTTAGGCCCCACGTAATAGGGGGCGAGCCTATTGCCGTTACAGGGCACATTACCAGACTCCGTGCTGCTACGGAGAATTCGGAAAAACCCACTAAAACTTTTGCCCGACCCGGGAATCGAACCCGGGACCTCCGATCAGCAGTCGCATAAACTATCCACTGGACCTCGGAGGCAGTCTATCTATTCATATTATAAAAGAAAGAACGGGCGGCCGTCTTGTCTGTCTGCATGAAAGAACTCAAAAATTGCTGAACATATTTAGTACGGGTTTCATGAATAGATAGCATGATTCCTGAGGAAGGTTTAGGTGTATGATTCAAATAATGTCTTTCTGAAATCTTTCAAAAATATGTTGATGAAATAATTTGTGACCTTCATTTACTTCTTAAGACCATTTGCTGTCTGTAAAGATGAGCTTGTCGAATCGTGAATAATTTATCAACAAATTGTTGAACTCTATAATTTCTTAGATTTCAATTAATTGAAACATCTTTTTGTTCCAATCGGTGAATATTTTTCCACTCAGCGAAACTCACAGAACGAAAGAAAAATATTTTATCAATGGAATCAAAAATAGCGGTTCGTGTAATTTATAATCATTAGTAGCATTATAATAAAACTATAATATGTGGCAAGGTTCTTATGACATTTATATGAAAACGTGGACTTTGGAACAAAATGTTTATATTCTTTAGTTGTACCGATCTGATTTCTGTATGGTAAGAAGTTAAGAACGCTGATCTGTAGATTATAGTCAGCTAAAGGTTATGTAATTAGGATGGAATAGGACACTAATCTTGGAAATAAATGGTTTGATATGGTGTTAGCGAAATTGGCTTTAGCAACGTAAGTTGGAACCAATGACTCCTATCTGTATAAAATCAGGTGCGAATCTGACGACCTTTCAATCGCGAAAAGTTTGCTGAACGATGATATAAGATTTTAGTGTAATATATTGATTTTATGTGTCAATTTTACACAAAGTTAGTTTGTTTTTAGTTTGAAATATATACGTTTAATATGATGTCGTAAATATGATATGATCGTTTCAAAAGCTTTTCTGAATGTTATTATAGAGGTGCCGATAAATAAATTTCTGAAGAATTTTCAAGAACAACTTTTTATAAATTGTTTCTGGCCCTTAACTAGAGGCCGATTAATTGTTTCCGAAGACCTAACTCGAACTTTCTCAAACGTGTGACAAAATTAATACATTCTTTTAGTGCCTAGAAAAAAATCCAACGCTTATTTGAATATAATAAAGACAGCTGTGTGTATCTTATAGAGTACTAGTGTGTATCTCAAAGATACGTGTGTATATTAAATTTTGTACTTGGACAACAAAATACTCCTTAAGAGGCATGAACAAAACGCAACATTGTATAAAATAATATTATGGTATTGTAAATTAATTTCTTCGTAGAGCAGAACATGTTTGCAGTTTAAGTGTTTAATACGAGCAAAATCATCAAGCTTACACACATATAACAAAAGTATTTTGTGTAATGTTTTGAAAATAAAAACAAAAGCAGGTGTTGAGCTGTAGAATCGGTGCGTAAACATTGTAAGCTGTATGTACTATATATAATACCAGAATTAGGGCTACAGGCACTGTCATATAATTTTCTCCTTCAAAAATTGATTTTGAAGCGCAAATAGGTTTTTTATATATTTCTGTGTCGTAGTAATCTTTGAAAGCAATCAAATAAAGTACACAAGGAACAGTTTCTCATGCATCTCATGGACTCGAATGTATGATTCATAAAAGGCGTAAATTTCTATTACATAGGTTTTATCTAAATATTATGATAGAGAAGTATAGAAAATCACAAACGACATTTTGTCATAAAAAGGACAAAACTACGAAAACCAAAACTATTATGTACCATGGGATTATTCAATCAATCTTCGACTTTGCTGCCTGTAATTTTTATTTTATTAGTATAGCCATAGATATTGCTGATAACTCGTCAACACTGAATACCGAGATATAATGGAGCAGAAGTATAACAAAAGATGAACGGCACGGCAGCTGAAATCGTTTATACCTACAATTTTATTACAAAAAGTGTAATCTTACAGCAATTTAAAAAAGTAAAAAGTGGACGCATACTTCAAAGCAAAACATAATTATACAACAAGAACATTATGCATTATGTATTCAAACTATAATTCTTTGATTTAATTTGTTCTTATGTTTATCACAACACCATTTTCTTCATATCTTTTCTCTGATAAATTATAATAGGACCTTGGTCTTTCAAACAGACACATTTATATACAAGCACACTTTTTCTAGACAAAACATTGGCTTTTCTGGCTCAAAAAATTTGCTAAAACAATATTTTAATGTTTGCAATAAAAATCGTGTTTCCAGTGTTGAAAAGCAGCTGGTTTGTTAACATAATTATTTTCTTAAACTAAATAAGAAACTTTAGGTCTGCCGCGTCGTCGTCAACTACCATGAGGCACCCAACTGGTTACTAAATAAGACCTAAACGGAGATGGCGGGACGACCTGGATGCATTTGACAGCGACTGGCCGAACATAGCACAGGACAGGGTTGCATGGCGGTCCAACGGAGAGGCCTTTGCCCAGCAGTGGGGCACATCTATAGGCTTACTAAAAAAAAAAGGTAAGAAACTTTATTTTACAAAGGATTATGGATTTGTGCATTACATCTATGCACATTAACTGATGTGTGCCTGTTTCATAAGACATGGTTACAATAGTTTGATTAAATAGCGTAACATGCATATTTATGTTACTTGTTTCTCTTACGGTAGAAAATCCATACGACCGTACAACACTAATAGAGATTTAGATAGTTTTCAATTACCGCGACTGGGCAAACGTAGTGTAGGGCGTCCACTAGTCAGATGGGGCGCTGATATTCGTAGGGCGGCGGGCAGGGACTAAAAGAGGAAAGCTGAAGACCTCATTGGCGTGCGATAGGAGAGGCCTACTTCCAGCAGTGAACTGATACAGGCTGATGATGATGATGATGATGGGATAGCCCCTCAGATTCGGTCGGAGCCTGATTTGGAAGTCACACGTACCCCTAGTATCGTGCATGTCTGTATATTTATGTCGGGTAGTAAGTTCCAAAATAAGTTCAGCCTTCTCAGTAAAAATTACCGTCATCATCAGCCATGAATAAATTTTCTCACTGCTAAGCCACGCAACTCTGCTAACTATGAGAAGATTAAGGCCATAGATCTCCCTTAGGTAGTGTAAACCTAGTACAGAGTAAAATGGCATACGTGACAAGGTCGGGTCTGTATAAACGTGAAGAACTCAAAAAGTGCCGAACAGAGTTTTGTACGGTTTACACCAATAGCTAGTGTTGTTCCAGAGGAATACTAAGGTGTATTATTTATGTGGGTAGAGCTGAGTACAAAATTAGTTATGTATAAAATCGCGTTACCAGGCGACAAGAAGTAATTAGTGTACCTACAGTAGTTACGCAACAGAACTAATATTTCATGGAACAGATAGATTGTAATACGTATAAAAACATACAAAATAATTCTAGGTATTGAACCATTATACTGCAAAGAAGCGGCGATAGCGCAGTAGTGTACGTAACGGACTGCCGAGACGATGGTCTCGGGTTCGATCCCCAGTTACCCCGGGCAAACACCTCTGACTTTTCGAAGTTATGTGTGTATTAAAATGTTAATTATCGCTCGTTTAACAATGTGCCCGGCAATAGGTCCGCCCCCTATTACATTGGGATCGAAACATAACTGGCGAAGTGTGAGTGTGTTGTAATATGGTGGGTGTTCAGGTGTTGTGAAGAAAAACATGTCTTACTCGTTCAGTGTCATTTATTTGAATGCTAAAAACTTATTTAATATAAAGTACAATAATTTCTTATTGCGCAGTACCTAATTTCAAGTTGCAACCTATGGAATATTCGTACACGTGTAGTCGTGTACCAATTTTAACTAATTGCCAAAAAATCTATAATATCATATTTCATTACATTACAGTGTAATACACCTCTGCCCACTCCTTCGGGGATAAAAGGCGTGAAGTTATGTTATGTTATGTTATGTTATACTGCAAAGGAATGAAGCCGACCAATAAACATGATCTAATAATTTTTTCCGAAGCACTCAAAACACAAATTCTCTACATTCACTGTCTTGTATTTTCATCAACGTAAGTGACTTACACCCATATTCTAAGACGTTTCCTCAAAAGTTCCTCGACTCACACTCAGCCGAGGATACCTTGAGGTTGTCCTCAAGGAATCCTCGAAATTTGTATTCTTAGTTATAATTTGGTTTTGACTTGAGGATATGTCGAGGTCCCTCGAGTAAGGTCGAGTCGAGTGAGAGTTGAGGTAATACGTCATCAAATACGTCATTATACCAAAGACTGGAGCATGCTTTTTGAATATTTTATCTATGTTCATTCTTTAGTTCATTCGAAAGTCAACAAACTGTTCGATTTTTTGAGTAATCTGTAGCGCGTCCCTGTCAAGTGTCACGTCTACGCTCAAGGTTACGCTTCTGTCAATTCGTATCGTTTGTTTATTATTTTTCTATCTTAGCGTTTGAAATAATATTTAATTAAATATATCTTCTAGACAAGTATTTAGTGAGACAGAAAAGTTGTGTCTTCAGGAATTAATTGTAAAATATAAGTTAAATTCAACGTCGACATTAGCTGCCGGTAACCCCGCTATAAAGTGGCTTGGGCCCGTTTGGTGGAAGAGTACAATTCAATAGAAACCAATAACAAGGTAAATAACTATATATATTATTCATACTGCAACCGGCTAATTTGCCTGTCTTTTGACGTTAGCTGGTCACATTTCATTGTAAATACCACGTTCAATAAACTATATAAGATATTAATATCTAACATGTTTTATAGAGCGTGGTATTTTTTTTGTAGATATCTTCATAGCAAATACTATATAGCACATTTGTTAATGTAGCAAATTGTAGTATTTTAAATAGAAATAATAGAGAAGTATCACTAATATATATTTTAAAATTTTAGAGAACTGAAGCACAATAATTAAAGAAGTGTTGGGATAATTTAAAGACACGCAAAACAACTCTATTAGCTCAAGATAAACGAGAGCGCATGAAGACAGGTGGAGGGCCTTTCCATCCTCAGCCAGGGACTTCAAGGGATGATCGTATTATGCAGATTGATGAGGCTCTGACAGAGCAGACAGATGTTGAGCTGAGATATGTTTTTGATAGTGATAACATATCACTTACACCGGCTACAACAGATACTGATCAAGGTAATTTTCTTAAGATTTGTCATTAAGTATAATATGTATTACATTTATACTCAATGTAAACAACTATTATATGTACTTATCACATTTTTCAATTTTTTTTCAGAAATCTTAGTTCAAAGCAATCCTCCCTCATCCCAGACAGTTGAAAATGAATCTGGTCAACTGTCACAGACATACACTGTGGTAGAAACTGAGCCAGATATTGAAAGAGGTAATTTGTTCTTCTATTAAATTTACTTATAACATTATATCTGTGGTCATAGATCAGACAATGATAAGTGCGTTTTTGGTCAATATGACTTATCAAAACAATGCTTTTTCATTTGGTCATATTAGGATAACTGCATGCATTATCATAATCTGATTAGTATTCAATACAACAGTAATATTTTGTACGCAGTTATCCTAATATGACCAAATGAAAAAGCATTTTTGGCGATTATACCTATATTGATAAGACATATTGACCAAAAACGCACTTATCATTCTCTGATCTATGACCACAGATATACATGTGATGATGGAAAACATTGTGTCATCCCTTTCCCCTTTCCGAACTGTGGGTGTGGTAAAACTCAACTAAAGAAGTAATAGCATCATTAGGTAACTGACTATAAAAGAAGTAAAACCTGAAGTATTTTAAGATTTCTAAGCCAAATTACCTTCTATATAGTGGTCCCAGCAGTGGAACATAACTATGGGCTGCAATGATAAATGTTCTATAATATTCTTTTTTTTACAGAACATTTCGAAGATCTGCATCACGGCACACTGACTACAGTGCAAGTGGACAACAGACACCAAGTAAGTATTATGAACTATTCAACTAATAACTGTACTATGCTCTAAGTCAAATGCAGTTTCTGACTATGAAGGACCAGGCAGGGTTTTTGGGAGGCCAGGTATTTAAGTAAGTCAAAATAGAATACAATAAATATATGTAGTTTGTGAGTGGTTTACCAGCAATTCTATTCAAATATATAAAATACCTATCTTGCATTCTAACAAATTTAAATTGTTTAAGTACATGATGTAATAGTATAATATTGTGTATAAGTATAAGATTAAAATGTTTATTTTTAACTTTGTTTAGGTGGAGGCACTAAAATATAAGAACCAGGGTCAGGGAAGAATTTCAGTTAAGGAAGAACAATTACTTACGAATACAAGAGCGGGCGGAAGAAGTTCACCAGTTAGTTATACAGGAGAAACAGTGGCTGATAAAAGCAGCTGAAGAAATTTATAAAAAGGCGATAATAGAGCGACAAACTGCAGAAAAGATTTTAAGACAAAATCAAAATAAATAATTTGTTACTGTGTATCAATTGAATCCCTATTGATTGTCATACATTTTGTCCTGATTTTTGAGTCATGGGACGTATGATGTCTAATGATGCATAATTTACTATAGGTACTTTTAAGGTATGCATAATAATAACAATGTTAATATAGGGGCATTGTATGCCTAATAGGATTTATACAACAAAAGCTGATCTGGCTTTTTATGAAGTGATATCTGTTTACTCTGATGCATTATAGCAAAGTGATTATGGCAGCAGAATTAAAAGTAGAACATATACACTGAAATTGAGAACATTCAGAAGTATATAATAAATAATGGAATAATGGTGTCAATATTGTGGGCTGGAAGAAAATAAGAATGTTAGGGTGGTTTAGTCACATGGAAGACCTGAATGAAAGTAGCAGTTATAAAATAGGGTTAACAATATTAAAACTACTGTTTTATTTTAGTTAACAATGTTTCAAAGGCGGAATAGGTAATCCTCTGTTACTGCGCGTAGTACTTATATTGAATATAAGCGGCATCAACATATTCAATACGGTATCCTTCCTAAAACGATAGCGTCTTTGGAATTCAACATTGTCATAATGTTCCATGAGGTTTTCCGCATCTCTTAAATAACGCCGTTCTGGATAATTATAAGGATTATCAAAAAGATAGTCAATAAACTCTTGGAAATCCATTGCAAACACTTTTTGATGGAAAAGTAATAAATCGTAAGACACTGTTTACAAACGTGGGAGCAAGCAAATGGCGTATTTCTTCCTCGAAATTTCCTCAAGGTAGATCGAGACGTACCTTGAGTTTGACAGTTGCTTCCTCACCTCGAGCACATGAGTAGATAAACGGAACAGAGACACAGCTTCATACAACAGCGCGAATCGGTTGCACTACTACGAGCACGTGGCTTATGTGTGCGTGACCACTGGCCGCTTGTCGTGTACGCGGCGAAAGTGGAAATAACCGGTTTACGTAGGCACAGGCAGTTGACAATCTTAGGGTTATTACGACGCACGTTGTTTTGTACGTTGCAAGTTTTAATATTTTAATGTAAAAAAGTGGTGTTTTATTATTAATAATGGTTGTTTATTGTACTGTGTGTATGAATAATACTAGATGAAATAATTAAATCATTATAAAGATTTTAACAATAGTAACGTACAATTGGGTTTTTTAATTAGTTATAACTCCTGATAATTTTGTCGCATTTGTTGAATTGCTCAAAAGTTTCGCGAATATTTCGATCTTGAAATAAATATTGTCGATGAACTCTTGAAATAAATATTATGACGAAATACTTAACAACTCATTAGTTGTGAAATTGTGTAAAAGCAATTAATGTTTACAAAACCAATGACTATCAGAAAGTGATCAGCCATCGATAGGGATTACAAAAAACAGGTGCATGCGATTTTCGACCTTATTGACGTAACTCAGAATTTATAATTTTAATAACGTATCAATGTCAGAAAGCAAAAAAATACCAAAAAGAAAGTCTGTCATGAATTGTCAATAAGGTCGAAAATCGCATGCACCTGTTTTTTGTAAGCCCTATCGATGGTTGATCATTTTATAGTCATTTGTTTTGTAGACGTTCATTTGTCGTACACAATTTATTTTTAAACTTACTTTAGATACCTATCCCCGTGGTAAAACTAGTGGCAATAATAGCTAAAGGAGATTCCTATGTTTATTAGCAAAATAGATCATATTACCCGAAAATATTCAACACTATTAGTGGTATCGTTGGGCACGTCAAATAAATCACGTCGTCACGTCGTGTCCTTGGTAACAAATGTATATTTTTATTCCGTGCTTTTAAAAGTTTCAGGTGCATGCCTTTTTTGGTTCCACTCGCTATTTTACATTTGTTTTGTACGTGACAACCCTACCAAAATAGGTAACAAATTTACAAGCTCTTAAGAAGCTGTCTCTCTGTTCGGTTTATTTACTCATGTGCCTCGAGTGAGGAAAAATTTCGAGTGAAGCTCAGTGACAGTTCTTTTATGCAACTATGAATACCGATTTCCTTGAGTAAGGTTGAGTGGAGTTGAGGAAGTTTCGAGGAAACGTCTTAGAATATGGGTGTTAGACTAGAATGACTTTATATTTTTTATTGCATAGCGTCTTTATTTTTCTCATCGTTTGTTCATAGTAATTCATTTATCTCAACGTCACGACGTCGCCTAGACGATTGTGCTTGTGTTTTGCTTCTACTTGTATAAGTGCAATTTTATTCAGAGTTGATTTGTTTAGCTGCCTAAGGGGAGAGGGAACTATTAATGCAATACTGAATTTTCACCTCCGTAATGAATTAAAAATATATTAATATTTACACGAGTTAAAAGAAAACCTTTCTTTTTAGATGCACAGAATCCATGGTTTTCCATAGGTATTTTTAATATTTGTGTCTTGTCTTGATATAAATATATTACGGTAGTAGAGCCTTGCTGATTTCAGCATGAATGGGCCGGCTTGACCGAGGAAGTACGACCCTCTCAAAGAAAATCGACGTAAAGTATCAGTACCTAAACTGTTGCGTTTCGTTCGGTGAGTGAGAGTGCCGGAGGCCCTATCCCCTTTTCCTTCTACCTCATCTCACTCCTCATCCTATCCCTTTTCCCAACCCCAAGGGGCGGCAACGCAATTGTGAGTGCTGGTGTTGGTTGTGTTCATGGGCGGCGGTAATTGCTTACCATCAGGCGATCCGTCTGCTCGTTTGCCACCTATTACCATTAAAAGAAAAATATACTTTTAACAGGGGCAGAAATATGGGGACCATCAAAACCAAGTAGGCTAAAAGAAAAGTGCACTTTAAGTAAAATCCTATTGGTTTCATAAGTTAGAGAATTTATCATCATTGAAACTTCTTCTAACTACCCCTAACTACGTAAAAACGTTAGTTAGAAAAAACTTTAAAACCTTTTACCTCTTTGAAGTAAAGGTCATTTCGGCCCTTAATCATAGGGTTTGCCTCCTTCGAGGCTGACCAACCGGGTGGGTTGGTAATAACCCAGGTAATGCCTACGAAAGGACAATGCTTGGTCATCTGCTTATAGCTGGGTTGTGAATGGAGCCCTAGTTGGTGGAACTGGGCTCAGTTTCGGAGCGGGGTGGTTCAAATACAGACAACGATTACGTTTTCTTGGCCGTAGCTACGTCCGCACATTTCATTTCAATGTAGGCTTTTTACACAATTCCGCAGGAATTTTGGGAAATCCCTATCTTATCTTAGTGCACCCACTCCTACGGTTCTAAAGAAACATACATGCGAACGTTCAGCCTCTTGCACCTAATAGCTGGCTGTAGCTTGTCTGTCATTCAGTTAGTAACGCAAGAATTTTATATATACAGATTCATCCTCGTCTTACCAAAAGTACAAAAATTCCTTTAAATTTGATAATATCCTCATCTTAGTTTCGACAACTTTAATATTAATAGTAGTTTTGTACTTAGCTAGCTCGAAGCTTAAACCGATGAACCAATGGAAGCGAATATTATCTAATTTACATTTTACTAATACTTACTTGAACTAAACTTTGAAACACTAAGCTCTTCATTGCAAACAATGTTCGAGATATGTTTCAGACTACGCTTCCGACTGTTAAACAAATGTGGTTTGAGCAATTACAGTTCATGCTATCGGTAGTTTAATAGAGTGATCATAGTGTACGGATGTCGGATAATTTGTTTTTAAATAGCTTCGTAGAGTTGCTTGACAACTGAATTCACCGCACAGATGGTGTGTCAGGGTGTCATTTAAGTAAATAATATTTGATTGGTATTGGTAACACTAAGCTCCGAATACTCAAGCTAAAGTAGGAATCGTCTTAGTATATAACTCGAAGAACCCATGGCCCAGGGTGGGTCCAGAAAAATATTAAAGATACCGGACGACGTAGCAGGCCTCCCGCAAGTTTGACCGTCGATTTTGTTGTGATTATTCTGTTAATAATAGTTGGAAATGGTTTGATACGGTCAAAGATTTATGGGTTTGGAGAGCATTGGGGAAGGCCTATGTCCAGCAGTGGATGTCTGTAGCGAGAAAGATAGTAACGGTACTCAAGAATACGGTACGGTACGGTACGGTACGGTATAGGCATGCTTATCATAAAGGCAGCGATAGCCGAGTGGAGAGACCGACAGACTGCTATGCAGAAGTTATTTGCGTATTAAATTGTTAATTATCGCTTGCTAAACGGTGAAGGAAAACATCGTGAGGAAACCTGCATGTCTAAGAGTTCTCCACAATGTTCTCGAAAGACATGTGAAGTCTGCCAACCCGCACTTGGCCAGCGTGGTGTTCTATGGCCATACCCTTTTCATAGTGAGAAGAGGCCCGTGCCCAGCAGTGGTGGTGCTGATGAAGATGATGATGCTTATCAGTAGTACAGGTTTTGTCTAGTTTAGGATCAAATGGGCCTGTGTGAGCTATCCTAAGGTTTTATTTACTACGTCTTTTAATCTATAAGAAAATCTCTTAACCCAGATACTCCTGAAACTATTTTGCACCTCCGATCATTGTGTTTTTTTGATATGTTGATATACGTATCATCAATTATTGTGGAAAAATACTGAAAAAAATCCTGACCATCTGGAAAAGTCGGAAAATTATGGGCGTTATAACGCCCGGTAGGAGAATGTCCTACTATCGCTAATTTGTACGGAAAGGATAGCCTATAACGATAAATTAAACAAAAGTTATATTTATGAAGTTATTTATATATTTAATCTTGTACATATTATAGCTATTATTTATTTTATATGTACCTATAATAGGCAAAGTACTAATTTCATACTCGGAGCCTTCTAAAATTAGGCCCTAAGTTTTAATTTAGTATTTTCTCAGTCTGTATGGTAAGTAACAAAACAAGTTTTAGGATGTAAATGAACATCACATCTTTAAAAAAAAAAGTCTTTTTTTTTAAAGTATGCACCTGAGCTGATTTTCTTTGTATTCAATTAAATGATCGATTTTATCGTATCGGGATTTGTCTCCATAAGAAGCCGGGGTACGAGATAGTCCACGCCTTCCATCACTCTTATAAGTTTTTAATAAGCTTTTAGCTATTTCTCTTCGAAAAGAGAGATGATCATAGTCCACTTTGCAACTTGCCACTAGTGCAATCTTGCTTATACAATTGCCAGACATTGTTACTGACATATCTAAACAGTGAGCAATCAAGGAAAAGTAACGTTTTTTTCTTCGTTCGATAAAGCTCGATAAAGGCTAATGTTTTGATCAGAACGATCTACGCCTCCCATATTTTCTTTATACTTTTTTATGATGTCAGGTTGATTAATTTGTACATATTTCTTCGTTTCTTGAGAAAAACATTTTGCCTTATGCAATGGTTCCACTGTTTCCACGTTTGAAGCAACTGTAACTACACTATTGTCGTTCCACTTGCAAACAAGAATATTGCCAGGATTGAGAACTGTACCATCACTTGCCGATGACGTACTTGCTATGGGAGAAAGACTTGATATATTCCTCAGGAAATCATCAGGGCTATCACTTTGTGTAGGATATTCTACAGTACACCTTCTTTTAGCGAGGCGAGATAGGGGAATGTCGTATTCTTCGTCTTCAGACAATGACTCATCGTAAGCGATTTCGGCTTGCACTCTTAGTTATGCACCTGTGGGAGCAATCATAAAATACTGTTACATATAGCTAAACCTATTGTATGCAGTGTTTGACAGTAATATTTACATTCTGAGAACCCAACTGGCAGGTTTTATACAGGTATTTACAAAATCTTCGTCACCCGAATCCTCATCAGTCACGTCTGCATTTACATTTTCTGGTGGTAAAATTGAAACCGCCTTGGGCAAAGTAACATCGTCATCAGCCGCCTCCAATATATCTAATATTTCGTTTCATTTTAATGTTTGTCTTTGCTGCAATCTGAAATGTAAAAGTAACATGTAATAGACGTACATTATTCTACCGGGCGTTATAACGCCCATGATATATTTAGATCAATAAAAGCCAGAAATTTCACAATAGTATATACGAATATTGCATTATATATTGATAACACTTAAAACTTACAAGTTTTATGCCAAACAGTCATTTTAATACAGAATAATATAATATATACATACCTTTTTGACGACATATCGAACAAAACTTTTAACGTAGCTTTTAAATTAGAAAAAATATTTAAAATTCAATAAATACAGGCACAATTACTGCACTTAATCCAGCCTCCAGTAGTTATAAATGAAATAAAATAAGAAATAATAGTCACTGCTAACATTTATTATAATTAAAATGAGGGTACTTTAAATATGTTTTTTGTGGCGTTATAACGCCCGGTAGGGGTAAGTGGGTTAAATTCTGCACATCGTTAGAATGACTACATGTAAAATATATAAATAGTCGTACCTAGTCATTTCGCTGATATTTTCGGAACACAATAGTCAGTCGTCGAAATCAGACAAAGATCAACCGACCATTTATTTTAAAACCAAGTAAACTGCCAAGTCGTTTCACTAAATTATAACACATTACTAGCAGTATTATTAATGCATTTAACACCCGCAAAAATGTTTACGATTCATAAAATAAATCATAAATTTTGCTATCGTTTGACTTTGGAGTAATAAAAAAACGTTAGTCATATAGTTTGGCGGAATGTGTTTAGGTGGGAATCTGGTTGAGAAACTTCCTAGTGAGCTGCTAATTAGCAGTGCCAGTTTTAAGAGGACAAAGTGGGAGACCTAGGCTGACGTTCTTTGACCAGATCGGAGACTTCTTAAAAAAATGAACCCTACCCTAAACAGAAGAGCATGCATGAGAAACTTGATGGGAGTGAGTGAACCAAGAGATTTATGTCAGGATCGTTGCAAATGGCGTTCCGTAGTCTCTGCCTACCCCTCTAGAAAACAGGCGTGAGTCTATGTATGTATGTAAGAATATATTATTATTTTACGAGTCACAATTATTGTTTCGCTCTCCCACCTCCCTCCGCCACTGCTGGACAGAGGCCTCTCCTCCCCATGAGATAATATAGTTGACAGTCTTCACATGTTTAGGGCGTGATATTTAACGACTGAATAATTAGGTACATAATATGGAAAATCAGAAGTAACCGCCGTAGTTTCAATCATCTGCGTGAGAATCGATTTCCCACTAGTCTATCGTTGCATTTGTAAACTAATATACTTTTAAATGCAATGATATTTTAACCGCATCAGAGTATTCGTTTTTATTGAATGTATTGGTAACTTTAAGACGTAGAATATAATCTAGATATATTAATAATTTCTGTTTTTTCAACATTTATTTCCTGAGCGGTCGTTTATCTTTTTTTTTATTTGTTTTGCATTTTAAGGAATAAATAACTGAAAACGTTAAACGTTTGGAGCAGCTTCAAAGAACTAACATAAGGCAGAGTTATTCCTAAATAAACAAGATATTTAAACATGACAATATAATATTTGTTTTTCAGTTCTAGCACGTATCAACTTAAACATAAACAAAGCTTTATTTTTAATTGTAATATTAGGATGTAAGTGTTGTAAATAAAACATGTTGTACCTATAAAATACAAACTAAAACATGAAAAGCTTATTATAATATCTACGTAGTTCAAAGAACTGTTACGTCGCGCGTCGGTCTGTTGAAATTAAACATGAAGTGTTTTCTCTACAATGTGGCACAGCAACATGAATCTAATTAATATAATTACAACCTACAGTTTCTGTTAGTTTATTTCTGCTACTACAAGTTTTAAACTTTCTGAAAGCTGCTACATATTTTATCAAAATTTGTTTTAATTTATATGAAGTATTAAGGTGATTTTCCACCAGAGGGGCGAGACGAGGCGAGGCGAGGAGAGAATTGAAATCGCACCGACCCTTTTCCACTAAAAATAGCCATCGCGAACTCGCGCGTGATCGCCGCGCCACCCATAGGCTTCATTAGATAAAGATATAGGTACAGTGATGTTTGAGTTCGTCATAGGTACAGTGATGTTTGAGTGTCGTTTCCACCACTCTGGTGGAAAATCACCTTTTAGGGTGATTTTCCACCGAGTGGCGAGACGAGACTAGGCGAGAAGAGAATTGAAATTGAAAAGAAACCTCTTCGAGGAAGGCCAGCAGACTATTGATGTGGCCCACTACTCCCGTCAGGGTGTTGCGTACCTATTACTACTACTACTACATATTTTGTGTAGGTACCTATATAAATCACATGTGACACACATACATACATAGACTCACGCCTGTTTCCCCGAAGGGGTAGGCAGAGGCATATTAAACGCCCACTTTTCGCCAGTGTTTTGATCCCACGTAATAGGTGGCGAGCCTATTGCCGCTTATTGGGACATTTTGTTTGCCAGAGCCTCGTCCGTTGATCGGCAGGTGCACCACTTGCAGGCTTGGGACCCTAAGTTCTTGGTGGGAACCCTATGCACCTAAATCACATGTGAATTTTCTATTATTGCGATTTCGGATTTTGAATAGCTTTTTATCTTCTTATTTCTGACATTGCCATTCCAAAATAAATAACAGCTGTATGTAGCTACAGCTTTAAAAATACCTTAAGAGGTAGGAATATCCAAAACTCATAAACATAGCCACTCGCGTAGTTCCGTTTCACCGTTTAAATTATATTTACATACAATGCACATTATTTTTATGGCTTATAGGCAATAGCCAACCATAACCGAAAAGGCGATAAAACGGATAATATTATATTTTGGTAAGAAATAAGAATCGTCTAATTAAGTTAACCCATTTTATGTAAGCCTGTATAAACAGTCGTGATCCTTATTTTTTCACATGAAATAAAAATACGTTTCCTTCTACCACACCAAATATTTTGTTCTATTTTTGCTTCGCCATATTTTCACAATCAATATTTTAATAATTTTACTTCATGTTATGACTGCCTTAGCAGTCCAGTGGATAGCATATGCGACTGCTGATCGGAGGTCCCGGGTTGGAGTCTTGGGTCGGGCAAAAGTGTTGCTGCGTTTTTCCGAATTCTCAGTAGCAGTACCTACGGAGTCTGGTGATGTGTCCGGTAACGGCAATAGGCTCGCCCCCTATTACGTGGGACCTAAAAATTCATGGCGAAAAGTGGGTGTAATGTTACTAATGTTACACCTCTGCCTACCCCTTCGGGGATACAGGCGTGAGTCTATAAAAAAATAAAAAATGATTTAGGCTAGCCGTCACTAATTCTCCCTCCAATTGGAAGAACCTCCAAAGAAACAAAATTGTTTTAAAAAAATGCCATTGTGGTGGCAGTAGGCAAAAACACATAAATAACAGTTATACATGAATGTTTCATATATATCGAATCAAAGCAAATAGTAATAAAAAGTGAATTTGTTGCAATGCCTTTTATCGATGACGCTTCGAAAAAATACGTTGGCGCTAGTTATTTGTTATAAGAGGTCTCAATATATTTGCCTTTAAATAGAATTTTCATTAAAAATTACGATGTTCTTAAAGAACTTAATTTAAAAATATCGATGATGTTTTACGCTCAGTTTGAATTTACAAAATATATTATATTGTTAATAATACAGTATTGTTTTTATATCAAAACTTGCAAAAGTGTTGCACGAGTAAGGGCGCTTGAACACGGTAAAAAAATTTACCGTGTCTGCGGCAGAGAAGAGAAATTCTTCGTGTTCACGACAAGAACTTAGTCTGTTCTATACACGAAAACTTTTCGTGTCTTCCGCAGACAAGACCAATCGGAACGTGTACGCGACTCGATTTTTTTCGTGCAGTCGTCAGTCGGGCGTAAGGCGCGCTAGTTATAACAAGTCTGATAATCATTTTCGTTTATTTATAAAAATGTTAACTACAAAGCAAAAAATAATGATAATTGCATATTATTATTAAAACAAAATGAAAAAGGAAACAAAAAACAAGAGACTTTACTGGGTTCATCTAGTTATACAAGAGAAAAATGAGGCTCTACTACTCCGCCCCCCACCGCTTCGCAACAACGTTCGCCGCGTCGAGTCTTGCGTAGACAAGATTTTTATTCGTTCGTTCAGTGTAGCAGTGTACACAGTTATTTTCTAGTTACGACACGAATTCTTGCGTAGGCTCGGCGTATTTTACGCTCGCTTGTGTCTTCCAAGAATTTCACCACCGCGCCTCGTTGAAATATTGTTGTAGGAACTATAGATGCTGGAAGATGCTGGCAATACAGCGAAAACACGTCGGAGCATTATCAAAATAATATTGTAACCTTTGCCTTTAGCATTAAGAATATAAAAAACCCATTAGAGGCAACAAAGAAAAATAAATAACTTAGTATTTTCTTTAGACAGACTTTCTCCTGACATCTAATCCTATGACATATTATGCCTGTTCAGCAACTGAAGAATATACACGAATCAAATGCACGCTTCACGCTTTCGCTTGACACTCCGCCGAAACTCACTTCACTTGTGGGTTCGATCCCCACACGAGACAACACTTTGTGTGATTCGTAAATTGTTGTTTCGAGTCTGGGTGTACATTATGTCCGTTAGTTGTATGTTTGTAAAGTACCCCGCGACACAGGATTTAGTCCTGGTTAAATTTTTAAAACAGTAAAATAAAGAAAGAAAACAGAAGAAAGAAATTAGTATATTTGGGAAAAGACGGAAAGCGCGACATCATACCCTACGACAATGCGTCTGGCTAGGCCCACATTCGTGGTATACAACTATGGCTTTATATATAAAGCCAAATTCTCCTATTGACTGAAAATAGTATTATGACGCAAATAAGGGCAGGCCTTAATCCAGCACGAAGTGTAAACAACGAAGTAAAAAAATTGGGCAAGTGCGAGTCGGACTCGCGCACGAAGGGTTCCGTACCATCATCTATAAAAGAAAATCACGTTCGTTGTATGTATACTTAAATACTTTTTAAGTTTCTACCTGTTTATTAAGATCGAGTAACAAATTGCTTAAAAATTACGTTTGTTGTATGGCAGCCCCTCTTTATTATTAACTTTTTTGTATTTAATTATTTATTTTAAAAGGTAATACACAACTTCATATTCGTGAAAATTTAAAGCGTCTACCTGTTACAGTTAGTAATTTTGAGCAAAAAATACGAAAATAATCACGTTTTGTATGGGACCCCCCCTTAATATTTAAATATTTTTTTTATTTTTAGTATTTGTTGTTATAGCGGCAACCGAAATACATCATTTGTTAAAATTTCAGCTATCACAATTTATGAGATACAGCCTGTTGACAGACAGACAGACGGACAGACAGCCAGACAGCGGAAGCTTAGTAATAGGGTCCCGTATTTTACCTTTAAGGTACGGAACCCTAATACTGTTTAAAACAAATCAATTATCAATTACTACATGAAGACTTAGTTAAATTTGATTAATTAATAATATTGAAGTTGCTTCAGTTGAATAATTAGTCTGATTAGCGTTTGTATTAGGAGTGGCGTGTGTGGAGCTTTAGAACATGATTGCTCGCAATTAGTGGTGTATAATATTAATTGGAATTAGTTGGTTTGACGGCATGGATGGCATAGAGGTTTAAGCGTATGACTTGGCCCTCCTAATTGATAGTCAAAGTTAAGCAATGTTTACACAGAACGCCGTTTGGATGGGTGACCACTTGTTGTGACATTACATTAGAGCCGTAGCGTGCTTTGGAGGGCACGTAAAGTCGTTAGACCCGCTTTTTGCATTAGATCATCAGTCGTTACGTAATGACGGAGCCCTTCTAGCAATCTTCGGGCAAACTCCGCCACCAGATATGGTCACACACTCCGCGAAACTGATTTATACCTAAATAAAATTCGTTTTACCCCGATAAGGCATATACTTCAACAGTATTACTATGATAACGGACACAACAAAAACTGGTAAAATATTTTATTCCGTTTGGAAATTTGCCTTGAAATATTTCTGTGTATTCATTTGTTTTGCGGTGAGGTTTGTATTAGTATTTCCCTCTTATGATTTCGGTGAAATATTTACGAGTAAAACTAAGGGGGGTCTAGTGTTACCGACTAAAGACCGTTTCTGACATATATAGCGCATCGTAGCGCAGCGCGAGTAGTCGCTTCGATCTGCTCAGTAATTTTGCTGTGTAAACTGATTTTGAACATTATTGAAATGAAGAAAATGTCGATAATAATAATTTGACATTTGAAAAATGCTCGACGCTGCGTTTCGCCATATGCCCTGAGTAAATAATGGCAGAACAAGTTTATGCTCTTAACAAAAAAATACTTTTCATTTACAATGCAGTATATTTTATGCCGATTTTATAACTGTAAAATATACTTAAATAAAATATAAAAAAGTTGAAATTGAAATTTTAAAAAGATACGTCTGAAAACATGATGATTGTAAAAATAAAAGCTGCATAAGTTTATTAAGGTGATAATAAATTCGTAGATTTACTATTCTATTCTCAACAATATTGACTTAGAATAAAATAGATAGTAGAAAGTGAAGAAATGTGTTTTGACACATAACTCTTCAGTTGGTTCCATAAGAAATTAAAAATAACGGAATCTCAAACACATTGTATTTTGCATTACAAAATATTTAAAATGCGTTTTACGCTTTATATTTTTTATAGTATCTATACATATAATCAGAGAGTTAAAAAAAATTCTGTATATTGAATAAATGTTTGTACATTGAAAATATTTACAAAATAAATATTCAGTTACGCTAAGAATCAGAAGTCATTAATCGCAAGGGGCGAAATTCAGTTCTACATTTGAAATATCCAGCATTTTCATATAATTTTAAGTACATAGGATAGATACTAATTTCTGAGACATCAGAAAGCATTTTTTTGCCGCGGCAATGTCTAAAGTGCTTTATGAAAAGAGGTTCTTTTGCAGATTCAAAGCTTGGAGCCACTGCTAAGAATTACTTATTTGCAGGTACATAGCCTGACCAATGAAATCCCGGAATACTCAAAAGATTCATATATCCATTTTTTGTTTATAAACTCGAACTCTATCTTTTTCCAACCTCGTATTTTCTCCTGAAATTCAATAGAATAATAATACACTTGAATCACGAATTTAAAATTATATTATTTGCTTTGTTCACAGAGTTCGTCTCTCACAGATCTGATCTCCGCCTTCGACACAAAGGCTCAATCACACTCTGACCTACAGAAAGTGACAGCCTTCAGCGGGTCCTTTGACAAGAACCACAAACCCACCTTCTCAAAGGACGAATATGGCAAGTAAGTAGCAACAAACAAAATAAAGCATTTTATTGATTTTTACTTTTATAAACAGTCAGAAACTCAGCTGGATTTTTGTTCTGAACTATTTTCTCGATATCTAAAATGTATAAAGTCAATACAAAATTTCAGCAGACTGTCTCTTTGATCCAGTGGATAGCATATGCGTCTGTTGATCATTTGGTCCCGAGTTTAATTTCCGGATCGTGCAAAAGCGTTACGGAGTTTTTCCGAATTTTCCGTAGCAGCACGTCGATTCTGTAAAATTCAAACAACAACTCGCATTTCACGTCGCTATTCGCTCTCACTTCGTATAAGGTTCAAAATGACCTTGATTTTGAGTGCGAAGTGACCGTCGAACTGACGAGGGAATTACCTTATAGAATACCAGTTTTTACGTCATCTCATACTTTATCTGTCAAAATCTCGAGGTCAATTTAGTTCAACTCGCAAACAAGCTCGCAAGAGTAGCGCTAGCGTAGATTCGAATTATCAACCGAGTTTTAGAAAGCCAATCAAGAAACTCACAGCGGATTCAGATTCGAAGTTTAGAATGAAGTCTTACAGAATCACACTGCAGCATGGAGTCTGGCATTGTACCCGGTTACGTCAATAGACTCTTCCCTTATTAAAGGGCATCTAAATTTTAAATGTGAGTGCAATTTTACACCTCTGCCTACCCCTTCGGGGATATAGGCATGAAGCTATATCAGTACAAATTTCATCCAAATCATTAGTCCTGTTTCTGATACAAAAGTAAGACAATGTCATTTTATTTAGCATACATACATACATAGACTCACGCCTGTTTCCCGGAGGGGTAGGCAGAGACTACGGAACGCCATTTGCAACGACTCTGACATACCTCACTTGCTTCACTCACTCCCATCAAGTTTCTCATGCATGCTCTTCTGTTAAGGGTACTTCTGACTTGTCCTTTTTTCAGGATGTCTCCAATCTGGTCAGAGAACGTCCGCCTAGGTCTTCCCCTTTGTCCTGTTCCATTCACACTTGCCTTATATATCTTCTTTGTCAGTCTATCGTCATCCATCCTCTCCATGTGTCCAAACCATCTTAACATGCCTTTCTCAATGCTTGTCACTACATCTTCTTTTACCCCACACCACTCTCGTATCACACAATTCTTTACTCTGTCGGTCAAAGACACACCACACATACTTCTCAGTGCTCTCATTTCTACAGCATTTATTTTACTTTCAAATCTCTTCTGCCATACCCAACTTTCACTACCATACATAAGGGTAGGCACTAACACGCCTCTATGTACAGCCAAACGTGCCTTTTTGGACACGTTTTGACTGTTCATAAACGCTTTCAGAGCTCCATTCACACTATTACCTGCATTAACTCTCCTTTCAATATCTTCTTCATTCTTACCATCTCTTGTAAACAACGTACCTAAGTAAACAAACTCATTCACTTGTTCCACTCGCTGTCCATCGATCAAAACATTACAAGCCGTAACGCATTCCTCCTTTTCAAAAACCATAACTCTCGTTTTACTTACATTCACTTTCATTCCTTTCCTCTCTAACGCACCATGCATGATTGCTACCATCTCCTGCAACTCCTCCGCTGAAGATGAAAGTATTACCTGATCATCAGCATAAAGGAGGCATTTGACGAGTAACCCATTCATCCTTAATCCGCAGTCACACTGTTTTAAATCTTGCAAACAACTGTCCATGAAGAGGTTAAACAGCCACGGCGACGCTACACATCCCTGTCTAACACCTTTCTCGATGGTAAACCAGTCAGTGTAGTGCCCCGTTTATCCTCACACAAGCTCTAGAATCCTCATAAAGGGATTTCAGAGCTCGAATGAGGCTGCTGTCCACTCCATTCATTGACAGCACCGACCACATTTCATTCCTCACCACTTTATCGTAAGCCTTTTCCAAATCCACGAATGCGCAATATACCTTTTGACCTTTGGCCAAAAACTTTTCGGATATGCTTCGCAAGGAAAAAACCTGATCCGTGCATCCCATACCCTTTCGGAATCCTGCTTGTACATCCCATATTTTCTTGTCGGTTACTTCCATAACTCTTTCAATAAGTACCTTTGCATACAATTTGCCAACAATGCTGAGAAGGCTAATGCCTCTATAGTTTTTGCAATCTTGTTGCGAGCCTTTTCCTTTATAAAGACGCACAACTACAGCTGTGGCCCAGTCATTAGGTACTCGGCCGGTGGTCCAGCACAAGTTATATAACCGCTGCAACTGACCAACTATGACGCCCTGTCCAGCCTTCAGCATTTCGACTGTAATCCTATCATATCCTGCAGCCTTACCTACTTTCATTCTTCCCAGTGCCTTCACGACATCATCCACGCCAATAACACTTTCATCATTGCTATCGTTACCATTCATTTCAGCTATCGGTGTCTCTATCGCCGACCTTTCAAATAAACTTTCAAAATACTCTTTCCATCTCTTCAGCACGCAAGATTCATCATTTACTATCTTTCCATTCTCGTCTCTGATGGATGTGTGTTCTGAGGATTGAGTTCTTCCTCGAACTGCACGAACGGATTTCCAGAAAAACTTAATGTTTCTCTGGAAATCGTTAGATAATCTGCTATCAAACTCATCTCTCTTCTTCCTCTTTTTTCCTTTTAACCATTTCTTTCACTATTGTTTTTGACCTAACAAACTCCTTTCTTGCTTCATCGATGTCTACACTCGTTGCTTTTCCCATTCTTTCATTTGCTCTGGCAGCCAACCAATCTGACCAAGCTTTCTTCTTCTCTGACACTGCTGATTGTACATCCTTGTCCCACCATGTATTCTTAACCTTTCGTATTTTCCTTCTCTTGATCACACCACATACTTCAGACGCTACACATACTACCTCTTCTTTAAAGGCCTGCCATAATTCTTCCATATCATTTATGCAATCGAACCTCTCAAATTTTGCTATCAATCTTCGTTTATACTCATCTTTCACATCTTTCTCTTGTAGATTTTCTACCTTAATTCTTTCCAAGACCCTATTTTCATTACGCTCTCGGTGTCGCCATCTTTTAAAGAGCCCACTTATCCGGCTCAACACCAAGAAGTGGTCTGTGTGGATGCCGATCCCTCGATATGCTCTTGTATCCAACACATTCTTTCTCAATCGTTCATCTACTATCACAAAATCAATCATACTTCTTCTAACATTTTTCGCCTCTCGCGTATACATATGTATCCTTTTATGATCAAACATGGTGGTTGTCACACAAAGGCTCCACTCCAAACAAATCTCAAGCAGTACTTTGCCATTTTCGTTCACACTCACATCACCAAATGCACCTAACACCCTTTCAAATCCATCTCGCTTTACTCCCACCCATCCATTGAAATCCCCTAACAAGATCAATCTTTCATTATCCTTGCAGTTCCTCAAAATCTCTCTTAAGCTCTCCCAAAACTCCTGCCTTTCGTCTTGCTCATGTTGTGACATACCCGTAACTATATTGACCGGGGCGTACACCCCCACAATAAAGAGACGAGTAAGTCCTACTTTCATTCTCATCCACAGTAGCCTAGCATTTACACATTCAAACTCTTTTACACACTCATTCATTCGCGCAGACAGTATTACACCAACTCCCTTACAGGCTCTGGTGGTACGATCTACCCCAGACCAATACGCCGTATATGCGCCATGCTTGGTGGTTTCACACCCTTTTCTTTTTGTTTCATTAACACAAAGAACATCAATCTTTCTATCATCCATCATCTGACATACTTCATCCAATTTGCCGTTCATTCCTCCTCCAACATTAAATGTTGCAAACCTGCTCTCCGTAGGCCGCTTTTCGCCCTCGCGGGAAACGAGACGTGATGGGTTGCGAACCGCGTCGCCGCCATGTGAGAAAATATTATTAATTGTTCCCATTGCGTTCCCACGAGATTTAGGGTTTTTAAATGTCCATCCCCATAGAGCCCTTTACGGGGGTAAGGCGGAATATCACGTGTGCCCTGTGACCACCAACACAGGCACCCTCCGTTTGCGACCAGCTTACCCTCTGGCCACGAATCTCTCGGCACGGGTCGGTTTACACCTTAGATCGGGGTTTTGTGTCGGGTATGCTCCCTGAAAGTTGGTTTAATTTCGGAGTTTTCCTTCTCCTAGACAGGTTGCCAACCAAGGCTAACAAGGCCCATCTCCCCGAACGTTTGGTTTAATTTCGGAGTTTTCCTTCTCCTAGACAGGTTGCCAACCAAGGCTAATGAGGCCCATCTCCCCGAAAGCATTTAGCAATTACTTTCAAACTATCGTGATAAGTACGCTTTCATGTTATTGGGTCTGTAATTGTTTAAAAATAAATGTGTAATGCCCTGGCGTTTTGGCATGTGGAACAACAATAGTTATCTCGGTATTACAATCATCTGCTAAACTTATCTATTACACGGTTGCGAGCCCAAATATTAATTTAGCAAGAAGAAAATTCACGCCTACACGAATGATAAAGTTTATTATACTCTAAAGGCCGATTCACACATATCAGTGAAGTCACAGTTCCGTCACAGTACCGGCACCGTGATAATTATTCTTTCATACATTTTCTATGAACATATCCACACCTGTCAGTGTCAGTGACGACACAGTACTCTCAGTACTCTCATAGAAAATGTATGAAAGAATAATTATCACGGTGTCGGTACTGTGACGGAACTGTGACTTCACTGATATGTGTGAATCGGCCTTAAGGCTGCGACTTTGATTAAAGCCGAGCGGTAGTGATAGTGGGGTGCCGTACGATGCATGAACACAATTTTTTGACCCAACACTCAATCCTGTTGTCACTGTCGACAATCTGTAGGTACATAATGTGTTACAAAATAAGGCCCCGGTAGTGTCTGTCTGTAAGGACGGATTTATAAACGGTATGCACCAATAGATGGTATTATTCTTGAGGAAGGTTTAGATTTATAATTCACTCCGGCGAAACCGTGGGAAAGGCTTAGCAGAATATGGATATACGCGTATTGAATTATCGCGTCACATTAGCCGCTACCGCTCCGTTCACTTATTTAGTCAAGACAGCATCCATTAAATCATGGTACATCATACAGGCACCGTAATGGCACCGCCTCTACCCAACGGCTAGTTTTGTTATTTTTTTACCGCTAAATCTAAGTTGTATAATATATTTTATAACGTCAATATAAAACGCCAAAGGCGGGTTGACAGCGCACTTGCCGATACTAAACTACTTCGAGACAGCGCTGCTGCGTTGCTTTAGTGCCGGTGCAATGTGCCGTGACCTTTATTTTAATTATAGACACAATTTCAAGTTCAACTCCAATTGCTGTCATGAGGGGACATATTTCTGCACATAAACACCTTTTCAAGATCAAGAACAATCCGTAGGTACGCTGACCTTAAATAAACATGATATCTATGTTTAAATACGTAGACCTCTCAAACGAATGTACTGTTTTATTCGCTGTTTAGTATTTGCACTTATGACAGAAATAATATCAAAAATATATTTGTTTCTGAAAGTAAAACTGATTATCTATAAGTTGTATGTAAGTATATTTACACGTTCACATCTCAAAAATAAATATTGTAACAACACAACTATGTTTATTTGCCTTCAATTAATTATTAACCCTAGAAGGCTAACCTCCGTCGATTCGACGGGTATACTAGTTATATATTGCTTTCTATTTCTAATGGCGCGTCCTAACGACATGACCCGATAAATGACCTCAGTGCCCGCCCTAAGGTGGATACAGACATTGCGAGGCATGCGCTACGAACGGCGCACAGCGCATGCCTCGCAAGGTGTGTACCTTTATATTCGTGGCGAGGCATGTGCTACACATGCCTCGCCACGAATATAAAGGTACACACCTTGCGAGGCATGCGCTGTGCGCCGTGCGCAGCGCATGCCTCGCAAAGTCTGTATACGGCTTTACTCGTTCCATCGGCGCACGCGTCACGAAGGTAAGTGTTTTAGTTTTCGATATACACGTGTTCTGCGCGTCGTTCTGACGGGTGGTTAGCTTTAACGTAACTTTTATGAATTGAAGTGAGTATTGATTTTCTCTTATAATTTGTTTTATTAGTAGATTTTCGTTATGTCACGGAATAGAATACCGCTGGATGATACTGAAAGGTCACCTTTGATTGACGGAGAGTTACATTTAGATGACTTTGAAGCCGATTCTGCGAGCAAAACCAAAGATTGTATTGAGGAAGATCTCGTTCAGGAAGATGAAAACTACGAGCCACCAGATTCTGAAGATATCCTGGTTGACGAACAAGAACCTCCATCCAGCTCTTGGCAAGTGTCCTTGAAACATCCACATCTTCTTAAATTATACAGTTGTCACAAACAAACGTTAGAGGTAAAAACTGGCACGTATAGGCGACCTCAAAAGGACAAACTTTTACCAGAACTTCGATAAGAAATATAGTTCGTACTTCGAGAGGACCAACTCGATCTTGCAGGGGACTTACAGGTGACCTGCATTGCTTTGAAATTTTTTTCACTAATGAAATTTTTGAGTAAATTGTAAATTTTGGACAAACGTGGAGATCAGTGTAAAAGGACCATGTTACGCAAATATTACAGCTACACAAAAGGAAACTAATGTTCTCGAAATAAGACCTCTAATGGGTGTACTCTTTTTGTCAGCGGCCTTGAAGGATAACCATCTGACCACTGAAGAGATTTTTAGTTAACTTTGCGAATGACAAAAACCATTTGTCATAATTTTATTGTAAGAAACCAATATGTGGCGAACACAAGGTGGATTTTTGTATTATTTGTGCCAAAGACAAATGACCTAATTGTTACTATTTTATTTTTACTTTTATATTACTATAAAAAAAATAAAAATAAAAATGTCAAATAATTACATTATTTATATTTTATTCTTGTTGATTTTGCATGCCAAAAAGTTTAAGAACAAATTGATCTCATTTTTCATAGTGCCTCATAAATGTATAAGTAAAATAAAAAATTAAACGTATATCGTTAAATCAAATACTTTTTTAATTTGTAACCCTTGCAGCTACCCTATAAGTATAAAAAAAAACTATTTAATTTATTAAATTTATACATACAAAAAAAAAAACGTTTTAAAAATGCCCGTAGTTTCAACGGATGGTTAGCTTTAAAGGGTCATGAAATAAGGTTAGCTTTATAGGGTTAAATGTATTCTTTGGATTGAACATAGTAGAATGATGAATATTATGAAGCATGGGGTGTATATTGAATACCAATTTTGCACTTAAATAAAAAATGTATGAAAGAAAAGGACATTTTCAATTAATACTTTTTCGATATGATTATCTTATTCTTTTGTGTTTTTGCTTCAAATTGAAATTTGAGTTTTTGGTTTAGTGGAGAAGTTATAGAAATTCGAACTTTTACTAGCTGTATATTTACGCCTTCACATCTCAAAACAAAATATTAAGAACTATAAATATATGCTTTCTAATAAATAATTATATTCTTTTGTATTTGAATTGAAGCTTGAAGCATTGTACTATGATAAATTTTATGCAGTAGTGTATGTATAATTAATACCAATTTCGCATTTAAATAAAAAAAAAATTAAAGAAAGGGACATTTTCAATTATTAGTTTTTTTGATATGGTTATTGGTTATCCTATCCTTTTGTATTTTCTGTGAAAACCTGTATATGAGCGTTCTTCCAACAATTAAAATTAGAGTTTATGGTTAATTGGAGAAGCTATAAAAAAACGAACCTTTACATTAAATGTACCTAAGGTGTTCTAAACATATCTTAGTGGCGGGTTCAAGTGAATATACCAAAGCGCAGTAGATTCGAGAGTCATGCGCGACTGTGCTATTAAATTGTTATCCTAACATTATAATTACAATTTTTTTTTCATTCAATTTTATATACATCTACTTTAGAAAGTCAGTAAGAAATTCAAGGTAGGTAAAATGCCAGGCACAGTTTGTATCTTATAACCGAACCTGTAACGTATGTACCTATTTCTTATCTCATTTGAACCGATCTCGGTAGGTATCATTGAAATTCGTTGACGTAGAAAATAAAGACTATGAAATACCAAAAATAAGGCTGCGTAGCTATATATCTACATAAATGAACGTCGCTATTTAGGCGTTCGCGTTAGCAAATGGGTTGAAAATGATTACTTTACTGTTCACGAGACCTTTGACACTTCGTAGCATAATCGGAAGACTTCGAAATGGTTGTTTAACCGATTCACTGCACAGATAGGTCAAGTTGAAGCACAATCTAGTGAAGGGGTTATTAGTTGAAAGGTACTTTCTCTGTCTAATGCTGCAAAGAATATTATTATTTATTACTCAACCTAGTTTGTCGGGTTGCGATAACTTTTGCATTTAATAGATTTTGAGCTTATTACGGAAATACGGACGGATAGACAGGGTGGTTGACTTTGTTTCAGAATAATTGGAAACTAAAATTGTTTACGGTTAAAGATCGTAGTAAATTCGATCTTATTATAATAGTAAGCGCTCGTTGCTATAATAACGTATGTAGCTACATTTTAGAAAAGGCCAAAATCCTCTGGTTCAATCCCGAATCCTTCTCGAGACCCTGCAGATAAAATTTAAAAATAAAGCCTAAGTGCGTGTGTTGAACGCACGATCTGCAATGTTATAAAAATAAAGCCTGTTTTTTACATCTCCCGCCGAGCCACGTATTTATACTGCAGAATTACCTACTTACTTCATAAGCTACACCTTCTGTTTTGATGATCAGTTTAAACAGTCAATGCAGTTTAAAAAAAATTATCAATTGTAATTAACATTATAAGCAAGTTATGTAGAACAATAATTCAAAGAAGAAATTAAATTTATTTCAATTTATCTAATCTATTTATTTTAGCAGTAAAAAGCATGTAAGTTGTCCATATGTTCTCAGACAAATTTTCTTTTATTAAAACTAATAAAATCTTCAGCAGACCAAGATGTTTCATATTAGTTTTCTTACAAAACACACACGTAGGTGCACGATCGCTTTGAACATATCGGAAACTTGGGTCACAAGATATTGAAGAAAATGCCTTATATGAAACCCATGTACTCTTATTGAGCGTTTGCCAACCAAAATGAAGGTTACATATTTTCAGTATACTGTTGAGAATTCTAGGGTCCTTTCGGCTAGTTTAGGTATTCCGTGCCTAGAATATAACATTCCTTTTGTTATATTTTAGGCTTACATAAGCCTAAAATATAAGTGTGAATTACAAATTATATTATTGTATAATTATTATCTTGGGCTACGTTATCGGTCAGTGATAAATTCCTTAAATAAAGAGAAAAAATACAGTGAACTAATCATGACTTGTCATTGGATATATTTTGCTATCCAGTAAATAAAAGAGAATGTGATTTAAACTAGTATAATTATTATTTCTAGCCTCTAAGTTGATATTCTGTAATATCTGGTTAGAACAGTAGGCGGACCACGGGTCCAAGGCGCGTAAGCCTTGGATTCAGCCGGGATAACGCTAGGACGACGATGATTATTTCTAGTCACTTGCGTTAAAAATAAAATTATACGTCATAGGTAAGACCTTATACCCTGTACAGACTAAATAAAGTGCTGAGTTCAATATTCCACGTACTTAGTTACCGACTTTCGAAGAACTGTAAAAGCCTTTATAAGATCTCATAATTGGTAACTATCGGAAGAGCTTTTTAAAACTACTGTGTACCTACGTGGAATTGCCACACACCTTTGAATGTCAGTTTTAAAATCATCACGTAGGAAATATTGATACTTGCCTATAAAAATATAAATGAAAGGTGTTTAGTAGGTAAATCAACTTAATTTATTTAAAAAAATAATAGTAATATATTTAGTGTCACGACTACAACAGTTTAAAGTTCAGTTTCCAGAAAGACCACTATGTATAATATTTTACCATTGAAAATTGTACTGTGCTGGTCATCATCCTCCTAGCGTTATCCCAGTTTCAATCTGGGACCGCTTACTAGTCTATCCGGATTTGGCTGCATATTAGCCTTTCCACAGAGCTACTGCCTGACTGACCTCCGCAACCCGAAGGGATAGCAATATTCCATGGTTTAGACTAGTGTCAGTTTATTTAGAAGGTACTGACGCCCTATAACGACTGTCAAAGATCTTCATGGCAACCGGGACCGACGGCTTAACGTGCTGTCCGAGGCACGGGACAAGCGATAATTGTCAATTTAATACGCACATAACTCCGAAAAGTCATTGGTGTGCGCCGTGGATTCGAACCCGATACCCTCTGCATGGCAGTCTGTTGGTATCTGCACTAGGCTATCGCTGCCTCAACACTGTGCTGGTGTTGCCAGTATAAAAGATACTGAACAGCTAAGATATATTATATACGCGTAATAGGCAGTGTCAATATAATTCACAATCTTCTACCCACTGGCTTTGAAGTAAATATTTACACGTATACTAATTAATACGACCACACAGAACGCACAATGAATTAAATTGATATTTATTTTCTGTAAAACCCCACAGCCCACGTTGTAATCAAACCACAAATTAAATGCTCCAAAGTTTAATATAATTAATCGTGTAATCCTTCGTGTATTTTCTCCAACCCACTACTATCATTCCACGTTTCGCGGTGATCTATAGTAAGAAACAAAGTTAAGGCGGTATAAAGGCCGCTGCATACGTAACGAGATAATACCTCGGACGGGGCGTGAACGGGAACGGGACGTGACTGCCTCGTTCATGACGGGAACGTGTTCTTAATGCATACGTACCGTAACTGTGATTCGGATCTAACGTGCTAGTGTTGTGAAGAAGGAAATATGGATTTTTCACTTGAAGAATTGGCTTTGATTGCTATTGCTCTAGATGACGAAGCAGTTACGACCGTGAACAAAAAAAGAAGATTCTCTGTACATCCTACATGGCAGAATAGAGAACAAGAAGGAGAATACCACACTCTCTACAAAGAACTTCTGGATGATGAGACTCAATTTTATCAATATTTTCGTATGACAAAAGAATGTTTTACGTTACTGGAAAATAAACTAAGCCCTCATTTACGTAAGAAGGACACTGTTATGAAAAGAGCTATCACACCACGAGAACGTTTGGCAGTAACTATAAGGTAATCAAAGATATTTTTATACAGTAGTTATTTATTTCAAATTGTAATCATGTAAAACTTATTTTAAATTGCAATCATAGGTAACATTTATGTTTCAATATTATAATCATATAGCCTTAATTTTAAAACTTTAGTCATTAGAAGAATCATACTGTGAAAAATAAAGTTGTATTGACTCCGATGACCTTGGTTGTTCAGAAAGTTGTACTGAATCCATCGTACCTGGTTGTTCAGAAGATGGCAAAGGCGATGAAATAACCGGAATTGATGGCGATGGAGGTGAAGGAGATGACAAAATAATAGGCGTAGATTGTGAAGACGTTAGATTTTCAGTCAATTGCTGAAGCTCCAAATTGTGAATTACTTGAAAAATTTGTCCTTTTGCCAAATGTTGCAAATATGGAGAAAATGATTTTAAAGTAGGTGCAAGTCCCTGTAAAAATGCGTCGATAGGATGTTGTTCCTCTTTTTCAGTATGTTCAGTATTTTTGTTTCTATTCATGAGCACATATTTCATAAGAGTAGCTGAAGCGGATTCAGGAATAGGGGCAGCCAACTTCTTTTTTTTCTGTCTCGGATTTCTCTGAGGTTCTTGTATTGGCAGGTTGGATGGAGGCTCACCTTGCTCATTTGTAGCTGAAGATGACGATGCTGCTGGCGATATTGCAAATGTCGTAATAGATGGCCTAGGTACAACATCATTATGGGGCTGCGAATTTGACTGCTGATTAATGTCTGAATCGTTGCTTATGGATTGTGTTATGTCTGATAGTGGAGAAGGCATAATTTCTCTGCATTCTACAAAATTTTCTATCCTTTCTCTATCTTCTTCAAAGGCCTTTAGAAACTGAAGATGTTCATGGAATTTATATACTTTTATTTTCCTAGCAGCTTGACCAGTGCTACATTTTAGATTTTTTAAGCTCTTTTTATACTGGTCTCGTATGTTGGTCCACCTTTGTTTGCAGACCACCCAATCTAAGACATACAATATTAATATTAATTACAGCAAAAAAAATATTCTTTATTACAAAACACTTGGTGTAATATTACACCTCTGCCTACCTAGTCTATAAAAAAAATACAAACACTGTTTTACGGGTTTTATTTACATGACATGATATATGACAATTTTACTTTATCTATTCAATAAAACGTGTGTTAAAACCGGTTTATATATAAATATATATCATCATCATCATCATCATCAGCCTTTTATAGTCCACTGCTGGACTAGGCCTCTCCTTTGAAAGGAGGAACTGGCCTACTATACCACGCTGGCCAAACGGGTTGGTATAGGGTTTGTATCAAGTTTTCCTTCTCTTACAGTGCTGTTCTCTGCATAATATGCTCCCTCTGTCGGCTCTTACGACACCCATGGGATGTGACCCATAAATATATATAAAACCGGTTAAATAGTGTTTCATTATGAACAGTTGCTCATAAAAACTACAGACATTACCTACTATATTCTATATTATTATTATTTTCAGGTTTTTGGCCACTGGTGACTCACATATGACACTTTCATTTAGTTATCGTTTAGGTCATACCACAGTTAATAAAATTGTCAAAGAGACATGCAAAATTATAGTTGAGCAATTAATGAGTGAAGTATTACCCGAGATGACTACTGAAATGTGGAAAGCTGTTGCTGAAGATTTCTGGCTACTGTGGAAATTTCCTAACTGCTTAGGAGCACTAGATGGTAAACATGTAGTGATCGAAGCACCACCTAACAGCGGATCTTTATTTTTTAACTATAAAACGACATTTTCTATTGTTTTATTGGCTCTAGTTGATGCAAAATATAATTTTATTTATGTAAATGTTGGAGCTCAGGGAAGAAATCATGATGCTGGAATTTTTACATCTTCTTCACTAGGACAACGTTTGGCAAATGGCACTCTAAACATACCTCAAGACAGAGCTTTACCCGGTACAAACATTATTGCACCTTTTGTTATCATAGGTGACTCTGCCTTTCCACTAAAAACATATTTATTACGTCCGTATCCATACAACAGTGGAAACCGGGAATATGACGTCTTCAACTATCGGTTGGGTCGAGCTCGTCGCTGCGTAGAAAATGCTTTTGGTATACTTACTCAGAAATTCCGAATATACCAGGGAAGAATAAAAATGAATCCAGATTCGGTTGATAATGTAATACTAACAACATGCATATTACACAATTTTATAAGGAATAATAGTGAAAATGAGATACATCAAAGTGACTTATTAGAGGATTCGAGTCTTAATAATTTAAGCCCTCAAGGCGGCAGTGCTTCTCGTCAAGCATTTGGTGAACGAGAAAAATTCAAAGTATTTTTCAATTCTTCTGTTGGTATTTCTAACATGCATCATGAATAAAATGCTTATTAGGAATAGTCCCATAAGCATTTTATTCATCGTCAATGTGTTATAAATGTTATAATTATAAAGCATCTCAATATTAGGTTTAAAAGTTTCTCAATATTAGGTTTATAGTTCGCGCAAAACTTTTAGTCGTCACAGAACATTGCGCGAGTGGCTGCGCAGAAACCAATGTTGGGTCTCAGTGGGTAGCGAGAGCGGGCGAGGGGTATGGCGACCTGCGCGAACCTGTGGTCGGGAATTTAGTTGCGGAAAGACTTTGACTTTCACGAGAACTGTATTAGGTTCCTACTTGTATTACCTACCTACTCGTTTAGGGCCTTATCATACTAGCGGTTTGGCTAGGTTAGGTTAGTTAGGTTACTGGACACACACTGAACAGTTACTGGATGTACTGTACGTCGATAATTTGCTACAAACACGCGACGAAAACGTAACGTATTCGCCACGCGTCCGCGGCGTCTTCGCTGCACAGCCGCGGCGTGGTCGCGACGCATTCGCTCCGCCCCGCGACCGCTCCCAAACCGCTAGTATGATAAGGCCCTAATAATGGTTATTTGAAAGTTTATTTGTAATGATTTGTTTTGTAGATTTTGTTATACTTAAGCACTGAGCTAATGTATGATTTTATTAAAGAGTTTGAATCTCATTAAAGAGTTTTATTTCATTTCACAGCTCCAAAACTATTTCCATCCCTCGCAGACTATTTAGGTTTAGAAAGAGATAGAAATACCATAAGTGTTAAGTTTGTAGTTTTATGTTACCTACTGTGTATAGTGATAGGTTTATGACGTTAAATTACATAGGTACAATAAGCTTCCACTTGCAAGTCCATGGATAGTATAGTAGGTATTAAAAAATATAACTCGAATTATACAAATAAAAGTAGTTAGCTGAAATTATTGAAATATAATAAATAACAGATCGTGCGACAAGTATCGATCAACGTTCGTTGAGCCGCGCACGCCAAAAGCGCGCGCCGCGCATGCGCAGCGACACTCCGCGCCGACGCGACATCTCCAAAGTCCAAGTTCTATCTGTTGTAAAGTTATGAATGCAATAAATGATTACCGTCTCCAGTGAGTGATAATTCGACTGCAATTTTACGCCACAGATAATTCTTGTACTTAGTGTCTAAATACTTTGAGTTAGCCATATTATATAATGCTGGATGTGACCGTACACACTCAATTAGTTTTTCGTCGTCCATTTTCGTCGCGGATGCTAACGTCCAACACTACTTTTCTCTCCGGAAGGAACGGCGTGACTGTGCATACGTAGCGGCAACACGGACGGGACGGGGCACGCGCGGGGCGGGACGTGCTAAACATCGTTGGCGACGATATTTTTCCCGCCCCGTCAGTGCCACGTTCCCGTCCCGTCCGTGTCTCCGTGCCATATGCGCTTCCTTATACATGTTATATGAAACGATATTTTCGAAATTGCCCGTTCCGTCCCGTTCCGCCCCGTCCGTGAAAAAATCCCGTCACGTATGCAGCGGCCTTAAGTGTGGTATTTATTACGTCTACAAAATGCCACGTAATAGGGCATTGACCTTTCGTAAGGAGTAATCCACACGTACCTCAACCACAATACGTTAGTTAGTTAATATACAGGGTGTAAGGGACGGTGTACCGAAAACAATACCAGTGGTTCAGTACATGATACTGAGACCATTGGCAGTCGAATTTTCCGGAAAAAATCATGATGGAACAACAAAATCAATCACGTTACAAGATCTTTCACGTATCCCAACTCCCAAATATTCACCTTTTGTTTTCGAGCAATTTGCCAGTTGTGATGTTAAAAAGAGCATCACTTCAATCTCATCCAATGCTGTTGGTAATGACTGCATCAGTCGAAACATGATCCTACCCATCCTAGATGAAATCCTCCCTGTCCTTTGTCATATCCTAAATTTGGAACTATTTGTGCATCTTTCCACGCTGATGGAAAGACGCCGCTGGTAACTGAGTAATTTAGGATATGACAAAGGACAGGGAGGATTTCATCTAGGATGGGTAGGATCATGTTTCGACTGATGCAGTCATTACCAACAGCATTGGATGAGATTGAAGTGATGCTCTTTTTAACATCACAACTGGCAAATTGCTCGAAAACAAAAGGTGAATATTTGGGAGTTGGGATACGTGAAAGATCTTGTAACGTGATTGATTTTGTTGTTCCATCAAAGTTGGGTGAAGCAGTGAAATGTGCGTTAAGCGAATCTATATTTATATCATTGGAGATTGTGTCATTGCGAGACTTACCAACTCCCAGTGTTCTTAGAAATTTCCAGATTTTAACTGGGTTTCCGTTTTCAACAGAGCTGTGAATATGTTGGCGTTGTGCTTTCCTACACGCCTTATTGCAGAGATTTCTAGTACTTGTGTATTTTTCCAAATTCGCAGGGGTTGGACGACATTTATACTTTGCCTTGGCAGCCGCTTTCTTTGATATAAGAATTTTAATTTCGTCAGTCAGCCAAGGTGCAGGTAAATGCTTTAATTTAATGGCACGGATTGGTGCATGCTCGTCGTACAGGTGAGTTAACTTATCAGTGAAAATTTGGACTTTGTTATCTACACAGTCTGATGAGTACAAAGGAGACCAATCAATATTACGGGCATCTTCGCAGAGCTTCAAACGATCCATCCCACCGAAATTGCGTTGCATAATAATTTTAGGTTTTACCTTTGGTGGGGCGTATTGTGTATGAAAGATAGATTAGATCATGGTAAGAAAAAGAATCTGCAGAGCACTGACCATGTTTGGATACAAAAGTAGGGGAAGAAACGAAAATTAGGTCAAGGAGAGAAGGTACAGAGTTTGGAAAATGGTGTGTAGCATTGAGAGGAAGAATAGATAGATTGCTCGAATGTACAATACGCTCGAGGGTTGTGGCACGATTATCCTGTTTTATTATGCAGGTGTTAAAATCACCCATTAAAATTGCGTGACTGTAAGAAGGTACTAAAGTTTCTAGGAGTTGTTCGAAAGAAGGGAAAAAATTTATACGTAACGAAGGAGAGTAATAGACACCTAGAAGAACTTTAGAATGATTCAGTTCCACTTCTCAACAAGTTCAAGAAGAGATGCTCGCCGGCATTCGCGGGTGGTGGTTGCGATGAGGTGCTTACTATACGGAAGGGAATTTGAGCACGTAGGTATATAGCAACACCGCCACCACCACCAACCGCGCGATCATTTCTAATTAGGTGGAACCCCGGAAGAGAATATGAAGTTGATGGCAGACATGGTTTGAGCCATGACTCTGAAACGAGAATAGCATGGATGTTCTTACAGTCAAAGATTGTCAGCATATCAGGGAAATGGGCTGGAAAACTTTGGGCATTTATATGGACTACATTAAAGTTCCCCGCGACGTCAGAGAACTGAGACTGAAGAATCTCTGCAAGTGAGGGCAAACTAGTGAAACTGTCATTGAGACTACTACTAGCAGTTAAGAAGCTGTCATCGTCATTACTTGTATCTAGCATAATATGTCTAATATAAAAATATATATAAGTGTATAAATAAAATAAAAATATTTATATAATATACTAATAATATGTTATATAATAGTTATACTTAAATAAAGATATATATTAAAGCTATGTAAAAGCAAAATGTCCACCCGCCAGTTGCGTGTTACAAAAACTACTACTATTGTAAAATAACACCACATAGCCTTACATAAACGAAAACGAGAAATATTATATGATTTAGACCAGGTGATTTCTTATAAATATTTGACATAGGCTGAAAGATAAAAAACCTGTGATTCAGATAGGGAGTTGAAACAGTAAGACACAGAGGTAAGACAAGAGAAGTACTAGAAACACTTCGACTGTTAAGTTGATACTGGTTATATTTATCAATTTGTTTAATAAACAAATCTTATATTTAAATGACCGCTAATTCACTGCGAACACGATGATATTGGGTTGCCTAAGAAAAACCTGTCAGGAAAAGCGGTTGGCAATTATTTTATTGCCTGGACCGGTTTTTTTTTACCAACCAATTCGCGATATATTTTTTAACATGCAAAGTTTGATATAAAATAGTTTTCATCCAATAACCAGATCGGTGAAGGTCGCTCTTCTACGGATTTTAGACTATAACATATATTTGCATACATAGATCGGCATGTAAAAGGTTGGGTTATTCATTATCTGTGAAACTATATACAATGCTATATCACTGAATACAGATTTACATAGAAGATGCATTTCTTAAGAATTTCGTGTGCCGATTCCGAAGTGATGAGTGACGTAGTTGGCGCCGTTGGCGGCGCTGGCGTCGTTCTCCGTCTCTCTTGCTCTCGTAGTTAAGATAGACAGGAGGAAAATTCGTCTCTCTTGCACTCGCAGAGACAGCTGTCATAGCGCGATTGCCACACCGCCAAGCGGCAATTTGGGTCACAGAAAGTTTGTCTACAGAGCACCCATAAGAAATGCGCCTCTATGTAACTATCTGAGCTCTTTGGCTATTTACAGTATTATAACCAGTAGAAACGTAGCTGCTTGATGACCAGCGCATCGATGACATTGACACAAAATGGGTACTATTACGGCATATTGAGCTGTGGTGGTAGCCAAATGATCCAAATTTCTGTGGTCTACCGGAAAGGTTGCACTATGTCATATTCCAAATAAGAGCCTGCTACAATGTCACCGAAAGCCCCGTTCTACATACTGCAACGTCTCGTTTTGCAATAATTTTACTAGATTAGTCTTGAAACAGCTATGAACCCCTTTTATGTAAGTAACTATCCTTTGGATGTCATTGTGTCCCTCAGGATATCAGACCATATCCCAGCTTTAACCATACTTATAACCTTACTGTGAGATATACGTATGTTAAAAAGCGAAACGGTGGTACGCATGTTTCCTTATTTATTTGGTACAAATACGGCTATGTACAACTTATCTTACAGCCGACCGCAATCACAATTTTCAGTCAACGGAAGCTTCCGCAGTAAACAACATTAAGCGGAATACAAAATGATTGTCTGACCCCCGCTCAGTAGTACAATAAACAATAGCCAGCTTAAACACTTTGAGGCATACAGAGGCTCTATTAATGCGTCCGTTCATCAATCAGTTTTTAAGGGATGTTCCTAATTAATTCCGTTCGTTAAACTCGCGGCATTCTCTCTCAAAAGCAATTTTTTTTTCATTTATCTTGGTTGAATTGAGGTATTTCCTTTATTGTCTAGATTTGGTACACCTTGTTTATATATATTGATACCAGAGAAAATAAAAGTGAAATCTGTAAATTAAGCCTATCAGCACTGTAGCGGCGTGGTTACAACTTGAAGATGTTCCGAAGTTGTTTGATACCGGCAAATGCGCTGACAACCCAGCATTGCTTTTTACATATCAATATGCAATATGTTAGACGACATACGAACTAAAGGTCAAATTTAACAAGTTTTTCGCTAGTTTGAAGCAGTACTTTTATAGTGCCTGTATAATATACTATAGCCTATCGAATCCGAGCCAAAACCATAAAATGCGGTCTGGTATACAGTATTCGTGGAACTATTCCTACGGTATCGAATTCGGTGCGTGATTTCTAAATATGTATTTCCATGGATTCGGATCGGATTTAGTGCAAAACTGCTCTTAAAATGCATAGTTGACATTTGTTTGTCTAATAGTGAAATAAAACAGTTTTCTGACATAAAAAAATCTTATGAATATACAATACTAACAGCTGAGTAAAGTTTGGTTCTCTATTTGCAAGGCCAAACATATTTAGATAAAAAGGACGAAACTAGGATTCTCGCATTTGCAACCGGATTGCCTAACAAGATCTACGATAAGTTACGTAATATGGAATCTGTTTGTCCTTATTGGCTGTCCATAGCATAAATTGTCGGTTTTCTTGCAGATCTTTTGGCATCCCAGCCCAAATTGATTCCCAATAATATGTTTTGTTTAGAAAGAAACGTCATGGTATTACAAGTTTTTATCTTTATACGAGTTTTACATTAGAATATAAGAGTGTTATTGTCAGTCGTGTAGCTACCATTACTATGATAACCACAAAGGCTTTGTATCGTTTGAGATCAAATGGCGATGTTTAAATTGTCCCAGGGGTGCTATTCAGTCGACACTAACCCTGCTTGAAATATTTGGAAACTCGAAACTACACTATATATAATAGCAATCTCTAAACTATAATATTATCTATCCAAGCTTTAATTCATAATCACTTCCTCATTTCACAAATAAAGTATTATTTTGTTATTAATAATTGCTTTTAAAACCGTGCTATTCCGTGCTCCTAAGATCCAATTACCTAGATCAATCATAATACGAAAAACCTTGTAATATTTATCTCTCCACTTTGTGAGGTTACTACAGCAGTTCAAAAATACGTAAACAGGAAATTGCTTTAATATTAACTTCCCTAGCACCTAATATTCTAGGAATTTTACTTCCACTTTCTTCGACAATAAATCTTGGTTGGCGTGATAATACTTACACGTTACATTGCCGCGCTCATAGAGGGATTTGACTTGCTATCGTTATAAATCAGCAAAGTTAAGGTGCAAGCGATAATTAACTGTTTAATCCATACACACCTCCGAAATATATGTGGGGCGCGCCGCCTCTGCATGGCAATATGCTACCGCTGCCATGATGTTGTTAAGGAGGAAAGTGGATTATTTATTTTCAGCTACTCCAATATACAACCCATTAGGTTCGCTGTGGGTACCAAGATATTTTAAATTTTCTCGGGCTTCTCGATTGAAAAACTCGTTGTCATCAATGCTAACTGCTGCTGACCCTAGTCTAGGACTAGCCCTAAAAAAACGTGATAATTATATTGAAGAGCAAGTAAAACGGTGTAATTACTTTCTCACTCGTTTATAACGTTCACGTTATAGAAATCTGGTTTTTATTAAATCTAGTCTAGAATTCAGTAGGCTAATTAGATAAAATAAGTTTTAAACCCCACCTGAATTTAATTACCTACCAAACATTTTCCAACTGGAAAAGTTCCAATGAATATTATACAATCCTCAGGAATCATTTTGAAACCTAATTGGAGCCAGTGTGGCCTTATTTTTGCCTGTATCTTGTCTGTCAGTCAGTAACGCAAGGATTTTATATACCTATATAGAGACAAATATAATACATATTTTTATGTTCAAAATAGTGCAAATAGGTTTTTGTAATACAAATTATATAAATGACTATATACAATATAATAATGCCTAAATAATATAAGTATTGACGATATTTTGAATCGTGTATCCATCGAATGGGACAGTCGCGCGCTGCTTGTGACTTTTGTGTTAACTTTTCGCCTTAAAATTGCTACTCACCGAAAGAAGATCTGGTTTAAAAGGAAATGCAAAGAATAATTTTCTCTAAAACGATTATTACTTGAGTTATGAACGAAATCATATTTCAGATATTTTCGGGCTTCCACGCAATGACAGAACATAACATGAAATGAAATGAAATTATTCTTTATTTCGTGTAAACTTTGTATAAAGTGCTTACGAAACGTCAATTTTAAATTTATCAGTTGTACAAGTTTTTATTTTTATGTTGAATTAGAGCAGCTCAATCCCAAGCATTTTTGTCGTCTATATAATCGGAAATTTTATAATATGCTTTTAAACACAATTTAGTTTTAACAATTATCTTAAATTTATTTATTGTTAAATTTCTTATATTAAAAGGGAGCTTGTTATGGAAGCGTATACGCTGTCCCATAAAACAGTTATTTATTTTATTTATTTATTTAAAAACTTTATATATACGGAGCGTTTGGAATATTTTCTAAAGGCGGACTTTATGCCGTAAGCATTCTCTCCCAGTCTACCTTAGAGTGGTGCAGAGATTAAAAGTAGGTGTATTCCAGAATTATGTGAAGAAGGACCGTTTTAGCATAGATCTAGTACACATATACATAGTTTAAAGTACATACATACATTTGATACTACAAGATTATAAAATAATTATATAAAATAAATAATAATTATATCTAAACTATACACATCTAAGAATAACAATATTAAATATACATAAATATCTATATATTTACATACACATACAAATTATTCAGATTCTTCTGCCAACTTATCCAATAACAGCTGTTTTACTCTTAATTTAAAGCTATCCTTTGTAGTTATTTTGTGGAGGCGGGTGCTATGAACTACAAGATTATACTTATGTCTAGTTTTATAGTGTGCAGATCACTTTTTTACTAAATTTGTCAATATTCTTGTGGACATATAACAGATTATCGTATATATATTGCGATACAACAGTTAGAATGCCTATCTCACTGAACTTTCCTCTTAGAGAAACACGAGGACCGAGGTTGTAAATTCCCCTTATTGCTCTTTTCTGCAGAACGAATATTGTGTTAAGGTCTGCAGCATTTCCCCAGAGAAGAATCCCATAAGACATAATACTATGAAAGTAACTGAAATAAACCATTCTAGCTGTATCTATATCTGTAAGGCGTCTCATTGTCCTAACTGCATAAGCTTCAGAACTAAGTTTGCCCGAAAGTCTTTCTATATGCGGGCCCCATTGGAGTTTGGTATCAAGCATAATACCTAGAAACATAGTTGTCCCGACGGGCTCAATTCTGGATTCCTTAAGTTGTACATTGGTTTCCATCTGTTTAACATTGGGCATTGAGAATTTTAATAGTTGGTTTTCTTATCATTGAGTAATAAATTATTTACATTGAACCAATTAACAACTTTAGAGAGTGCATTGTTTACTTCGACAAAATTTATCTGTTGTCGTTTAATATTAAAAATTAAGGAGGTATCATCCGCGAACAACACAATCTCATGATTCTTTTTTACATAATAAGGAAGATCGTTAATATAAATCAAAAAAATAAATGGTCCGAGGATTGACCCCTGCGGGACTCCCATTTTTATGGGAGAACCTGGAGATGTCTTGTCATTGATCTGGACCTTCTGGATTCTGTTGCCCAAGTAAGAAACCAGGAGATCGAGAGCTTTGTTCCTAACGCCGTAATGATACAATTTCCTGACCAGAGTGTCATGACGTACACAATCAAATGCTTTTGACAAGTCGCAAAAAATACCTAATGCATCTTGCGACTTTTCCCAAGCTGCAACGTCGAACGACCCCTCGTAAATCCGAACTGTTTCTCGTGGAGTAGATTATGTCTACTAAAATAACTAAGCAACTGACTAAGAATTAATTTTTCAAAAAATATACTAAGTGCTGGCAATACAGAAATAGATCGAAAATTAGAAGGGTCGGTTGTGTCACCAGATTTAAATAAAGGTATAACTTTACTATATTTCATTAAGTCAGGAAATATTCCAGAAGCGACGCAACCATTGAATACCGCTGCACGATGTGGTGCAATTATGCTAATAATAGATGAAGTAGTCTTCACTGACAGTCCCCACAAATCCATTGTCTTTTTCATATTTAAAGTTTTAAATTGTTTAAGAATATCGTCAGTAGTAACAACTGTGAATTCAAAGGCTGCATCACATTCTGGCACGCAGTCCCTAAGAAGCACTTCAGCAGACATGGAAGATGAGTTGAGCGATTCTATTGTCACTATAGGTATATTAGCAAAGAAATTCTCAAATTCTGTCGCTACTTCCAGGTCCTCTGAAATACTCACATTATTGATTTTTAAAAGGTAGTCGCGGCTGCGTGCTTTGGCTCTGCCAGTTTCATTGTTGATGACATTCCAGGTAGCCTTTATAGTGTTTTTCTGATTTTTTTTTCTGGTGTTTTTCTGATAATTTTATTTTCTTTGAATTCACAGTTGTTATTTCTCAAATAAATAGATTTTGCCGTGTTTCAAGCTTGTCTTAATATTTTGGAATATTTTCTTACGTAATTAATAAAGGTCTGACAATTATTATAAGACTTTTCATTATACAGTTCATATAACCTCATCCGGCTTTTATGAATACCTTCAGTTGCCCAATCACTAAACATCAGACGGTCAGTTACATTTAATTTTTTGGATGTCAATACAGCCTGAAATTCGTCATTAATTAATTTAAATAAAGAGTTATATAACTGATCCGGATGGTCATGATGAGGCAACCAACGCATTTTTCGAGATAAATTGTTTTTAAAATTTTGAGTCGATTCTCATTTATTGGTATATATTTAACAATTTTTCTCTGGTCTGTCGGAAATTCTCTTGGACAACAGATTAACTGCCCACTGTGATCTGACTGAAGCATATTAATCAGAGATTTGTGTATTGGTTTTATACTAGTAGATATATTATCAATACAAGTACCACTTGTGGCAGTCACTCTAGTTGGTTCATAGAAATTATGTCATAAATTGTATGACTTAAATAAATTTAAAAAATTGATAGTTGAAGAGCATTTTTCTAATATGTTACGTTAAAGTCTCCACAAATAGCAACCGTTTTACGGCAATTACTAACATAACAGGCTCAACTCTTAAGCCTTCGTCAATCAGAACGCGTACTTAGCGCGCTTCAAAGCGCTTACCTGCCGCTGCTCTATAGCGTCGAACTGTGTTTTACTATGACAGTACTGTACTGTCGAATAAAACGCCAGCGTTGCGTACTTATAGTGCCAGCATTCTGTTTGGTTATTCCTCGTATTGCTCAGTATGGCACAGCTGGTCGCTTTTAAATATGGGCCTTAGAGCTAAATGGTGTCAAATGTAAGCACCGTGACCGTAACCATAGACCGCGTCTTCAACTGCGGTTTTTGTTCTCTGTTACTCATAAAACCTAGTAGATTGGACGAAAAGGTGTCACTTTCGTAACAGTATATTCGATCTGCTTCTTCTTTTCTATTCAATACCACTGGCCTAAACAAGTAGAGAGTAGGATTAACAACAATGCTCTAAAAGAAATTGCTAGTAATCCTAAAGAATAATATAAGAAAAGTAATATTTTGTCCCACAAAATCTAACTTAAATCCACTTACTTCCTTAGGTCAACATTTAAAAAGCTTTTGTCATTCTAACGACGGGACTGTAAATGTCCGTCAAAGAAACGACAATCCGATTATGTCAATTATTCTGCTTGGGTTAATTATTTCGTTTGAAATTAATACAGCGTAATTTAAACTGTCTATGCTATTTCGAATAGACTTTTGGTCATTGATTCCATTCCATTCTGCCAAGACGAGGTCGTGGATTCGCTTCCCACCTAGGATAAATCTTCTTTTAATGAGTACAACGAAATATACAATATAAAATACAAACATTAATTAAGCGATCTGTCCTATCTCGGCACGTTGGAATACTATAGAGATATTAGTTTGTGTCCTGGAAGTTCATTAGTTTAATTCAATGCTACGATAGTTTCAGTATACACGGGAACAGTAAAACACACTGCACTCTGTAGTTAGCTAGTTATGCCAGCGTAAGTTGACCTTTTGTTTTTTGTACATTGCTTACTAATACAGATCAGTTTAGAGTAGTTATGAATAGTTGGGTGTCTAGTCGTATTCGTATACATACATATACATTATGTATAAATGAGGTTTTATATGAATTGTGCAGACAATGTTTTTCAGTTATATTTATTGCTGGACGAGATGATTAGGAAGTAACAAATTTATATTACTGCGACGAATTAGGTATGTAGAAGTAGTTGTTATATTTACACATAAACTGCTGTTGAGTTGCTAAGTAATAAAAAGAATAAATCACTAATATTTGTATAAAAAGATTACATATAACGTATTACCTATACAAGCAATTTCACATAACGTATATCGGCGGTCTTATCACTGAGAGTGATCTCTTCCAGGCAACCAGTGGCTGGACAAATCGATTCGTCTTTGTAACAATTTCTAAGCAGAATACATTATTCACCTTTCGATTACCGTACCACTGAACCCTAGCGATGCTTTGAACGTCAGTTATTCGGTATTTACACAAGTGTACCTACATATAAATAGGAGGTGATACATCGTAAAAAATATAATTCGCCAAGTAACGACGTCGTAAATTCGAATGATAAATCATTTTATAGACTTATTTTTGGATTGTAAATATTGACAAAAGATCGAAAATGGCGCAGCGGCCTGCAAATCCTCCAAATATAAAGGAACATCTCACTTGTTAAGCCTAACAGCTACTTTCTTACTACGAGCTTCAATAAACAATGTAATTCTGTAAAAGTTCTGTGAACCTTTTAAAAAAGGACCAAAGAAAAAAAAATCGTCGTTTATAATAATTATCTGGTCAAACCATTTGATAAAAGTACTTATGTGGGTCCCAAATCAAACTTTGAAATGTGTTGGCCACTATTTGATTTTTTTAAATGTCTCTTGTTTATGTTTGTCAAAACACAAAAGATTTTGTTACTTGGTGGCGAACGAATAAATATAACAAAACACCAAAAAAATTAAAAGACAAGATGTAAAGAAAATAGGTTTTATGTTTAAAATATAACACTTTTTTACCGCATATAATATGTCATTGCGCGTCGAAAATTCGCACAAATGTTTCGTTTTCAAAATTTCGTTCATTACGACAAATTTATACTGTTTTGATCCAGTATGATTAAAGTTTCTTCTCAAATTCTTCGTCCCCGAAAAGTTGTGTTGACGTTAAGACAAAATAGCGTTGAAAAATCTACTTAGTTTCTAAGATGAAAAGTATTAACAGTACAAACACAAATGCAGAGCCAGTTGATTCCCGTCCTTGTTTTTGTTTGTAGAATTGGTTCTCTGTACACCATTTGTCATTTAAGTTTAACTGAACATTGACTACAGAGCCAGGTAGAGGGAGTCTGTGCTACTTTCAGAATAAATTCGCCTTATGCACTAAAGACTGCCGAGGTGACATTAACTTCCCGTAGTGGGGGGTCATTCGAATATGCCTCAGAGTGATATTGCATGCACAATTCCGCCAATAGTCTGTTCTCTAAACTGACTTACAGAAATTACACAGACAATGAGAGTTATACTAATGTATTATAAGGTTTGTTACATTTCAATTTGCCTTCTCACGTCTTTAGATTTCAAAAAGTTTTCCAGACTCTTAGAGGCTAATAAATAATTATATGGTTCACACATTACCAATACATGAAAACCTTGAACCGAGCTCCGTAATGTTAATGTTTGGTCTTGCAACAACTCAAAACAAATACCAGAGTTTCAATTTCTAATATTATGTTTTGTTACAATTTTCTTGTTTCACCGTCGAAACACATGTAAACAAACCCAGCTGTGTTGAGTCATCGCATCCTTAGCGCTTTTTAGCGGTAAACCGCTGGTGTTTCTATACTTAAATATCTGTGGATGGCAGTTTATCTTATACATAATATTATTATTTTTAAATTGTGAAGCGTGTGGATGATTTGAAATTCGAAGACTGTGATAATGATGTGCAGATAATGTATTAAACAGGTAGCAAATACCTACCATCAATGGGTTATTAAAATTTGTTTCCCAATTAAAAAATAATACTTAGTTGTGTTTCTAGAACTAATTTTCGTTTATAATTTGAATGCTAATTTATGCATTTGGTCAAATAGATAATAACTTAGTATTTTCATTAGCAGTTTGCCGTGATCACTGTTCTTGTAAAGAAACTGAAACGTCAGCTAGTGATATTAATATATCACGATAAAATCCGTAAACCGTAGTTTGATTTCAAACATAATACAAATTTGTTTTGATCTACTTATATTGCAAATTTATTTGAAACAGACGTATTAGGGACTACGAGTAGGTAGGTATTGTGTCCTTGCTGTGATTTTAAGAGTTTTAAAGCTCCAATTTCTTTGTTCCATTGCACTTGAACAAATGAGTTATACAGCGCAAGTGTACAAATAAACAAGAGATACATCACGGGACGCGCTGCCCACCGGTGACGTCACAGCATTCCGCGTGGCGACTCACTCCGTCACGGCCAACATTTAAATTTGGAATCGGTTTCCTAATGTCACTCGTAGGGCTGCCAGTTACAATATTTGATTACATTTTAGTATAATTTTACATTGCGTATTTTAATTATAAATAATAAAAAAGTGCGGAAATATATTTATTATGGAAGTGCCCTCCTATAAACGGTAGCGCTCTGATGTAAATGCCAAAACATGCATTTACCCATCTATGTAGCGGCCAGTGCGAACGTTGCTTCGCTTTACCAATCTATTGCGCTATGACCACTACCCACTAGGTACTATGAATTATAGTGAAGATGACATACTACATAATAACTTTGCTCTTCGCTTACAACATGAGCCCTTAGTTCCGTTATGATTTACACGTGTTTGTACACAGTTCCTTGAAATAATAATACATGAGCACTGATACGATTTTCATATGACATCGTAATGAGATTATAACGACACTCAAAAAAATAACTAGGTATATTATATGCAATATATGCGCAGAAGTGAAAATATTTATAAACATAACATAACTTCACGCCTTTATCCCCGTAGGGGTGGGCAGTGGTGTATTACACAGCCACACTTCGCCAGTTATGTTTCGGTCCCAATGTAATAGAGGGCGAGCCTATTGCCATCTACCGGGCACGGCCATCTATCAAGCGAGCGATTAATACACACACCCGGGGTAACTGGAGATTGAACCCGAGACTAACGTCTCGGCAGTCCGTTACGTAGGTATACTATTGGGCTATCGCTGCATATATTTATCCTTAGCAATAACTACAAAAGTAACTATCTATGTTTACGTCCTTAATGCTTTGACAGCTAAAACAGAGTATCGATTTTGATGCTGTTTGCTTTTAATTAAGATTGCAACAGGACGCTTTTGGTAGTTTATGTTTTCATTCGAGCTGTCGAAAGGATGAAGTAAATAAACATCCTAGCATCCACGAGTTGAGCCTGTGTAGTAGACAGTACTGTATTCCTTTTCTAATGGTGACACAATCTTACAAAGCAACAAGAATGAGCAATGAATTCATCATGTAAGTTTATTTGACGGCTCTTAAGTTATCCAACGTACTTAAGACATCAATATTTTTTTCATTGCCGACTTTTTGACCGGCCTACATCGGTCATGCTTACAATATTTAGTCCCGTCAAATAAACTTAAATTGTATACGTGTACAAACTACGACAGTAATATCACATTTTAGATTAAATTAGATTAAGCTTAATATAAAAGAACACACAGTTTTCGTAGCTAAAATACTAACATTACTAATTCAGTTTCATACTTGTAGAAAGAGGGATTTTGTTAGATATACTGAATATGTCGCACGCACAGAATTATAAAGTAGACTGTATTTGTCAAAGTCGTCCTTCTTTCATCGCATTTTTTGCCATTGCCGTACAGTAAACTGGATTATCTAGTCTTATTACTTTTGTTTTTAACTAAAACAAAAAGAATTTGAAATATTGCGTAGCTCTTAGCGTTGTGTAGGTAAAAAGCAGCCAAAAAATTATATCGTAGTGAGAAATTACGTGTACTTATTATTCCGACGTACTTAACAGCTTAATAACAGTCTCATTCCTTGTGACATTAAATGTTACGACATTCTCATTATCATCATCATCTCACTGTGCGGATGGAGTAGTGGTTTGAACCACCTAACACTACGCCCGGTATTGAGGGTTCGATGCCCACACGGAAAAACCTTCTAAACGTTATTGTTTCGTGCCCATTGTGTAAACCACGAAGTGTTGTTTCGAGCCTATCATTGCATCCGTTGCTTAAATATTATAAAAATCATACATCTGCATTAGGTCCAGACGGAACCTAAGACTTTCAATATAGGAATTTGAACTTTCGTTAACGTTAACTTATTTTAAATTGTCTTTCGGGATATATACCACGTACCTTTGTTTGGAGTAACCGATATCAGGCCGGGCGCACTTCGCATTTTAGGTACAAACTTACAAGCACCTCGGCCGACCATGTCTACTAGTAGTGGGCGTTTAAACGAAAAGCTGTAAACACAATCTGCTTATCAACATAAGTACAGTACTCGCCAAACTTTATGGCCGCTCCGAACCTAGCCGCATTACGCTGCGCAGAACACAAAATCAGGTATCAGCGGGACGTACGCGGGGCGTGGAGGCAGAGCACGCCCGCGCGCGCTGTCTTCCACCCGCTAGCGTCCTGTCGCCTCGCGCGCGTTAGTGTGAGTGCTACGTTCGTACACGAATACATATACGCGGAGCTCTGACAGTATCGTCGCGTTCAGAATAGTTTCATAGTGTTACTACTTTTTTTTTCTAGTTGCTCTCGTTATTGTTTCTTGTTGTTATTTGTACTGATATATAGTTACCATTTTCTTTGAACCTGCCTCGCGGTCGTTTTAATGTTTTACGTCGCCAAACATGAAAAATGGTGTTTGACGTATTAACTTTTATAGAGAAGGATGCTGAGGAAGGCCTTCAGTACACCCGACTAGAAGTCATAGACCAGGGCCGATGCCTTCAAAACTGGTAAAAATTAAAAAAAAAATACAGTAGGATGAAACCCATTAGAAAAGGAGGGGAATATAATAAAAATGAAAGGAAAAATAAATTACGGTCGATCCGAGTTCGGGAAGTGGGGGGGGGGTTTAAGGGTAAAAAGTGGTTTATCTTGATTTCCGGCAAAACTACAAGTCCTATGGAAAAAAGTTAAATGGCAAAGTTGTAGGTAATTAAAAGATCACAACTTTTGTATTTACAATTTTTTCACACAACCTCAAAATTTGGGTGAAAAATTCAAATAACCAAGTTTTTGGTTTTTTATTTTTATCTTTTTCAAAATCAATTTTTTTTCTACGACATTTGGTGAAAACTTACCTTATTATAGCCCAAATACACTGTAATTTATTTGATTTAAAATATTTATTTTTTCGCCTTATTTTAACTTAATATCAAAAAAGCACCCCTATTTTCAATCGAAAATTCTCACGTCAAAATATCAGCTTTTTGAAAAAAATCTGGAGGCTTTTTGTTCGTTAAAATCTCTACTTTCTGATGGTGTAAAATAAAAATACACATTACTTTAGTAAATGTTCTCAGCAAATGCAAAAAATAAAAAAAACTCCAATTCGTTTTTTTTTTAATTCTTTATGTACAATTTTGAGCTATTTATTAATATTTACACTTTAATTACTCAAAAAACGTAAGATTTCACTAAAAAACACCTAAGATTTTACATTGATAAAAGAAAAAATTGCAAATTAAAATATACTACTATAATTAACAAACAAAGAAGTTAATAAAGTTAATATTTAATAATACATCTACAATATTTTGAAAAAGTTGTAAAATATTCTTTAAATAATATTTTTAGATGCCTATTTATTGCTGTTTTAAGATAATTTATATACCTGAGTGACCTACGGTAAATTTTAGCCCATTGCAAGGTATGTATTTCATAGAGAAGTGGGGACGTAGGAGGGTCTAGGCCTTACTACTTACCTGCTATTTTGTCGCAGCTGTAAAAACCGTTAGCCAGTATTCGAGATACAGAGCAGTGTACAACATCGTTTTTAAAAATACATGTCCAGGATCTCCAGATGAGGTACCTTCTACGAGTATGGAAGATTTTTTTATGGAAGGTGTAGCCCCATTACAAATAAAGATTTAAAAAAAAATCATTTGTCGTAACCAATGTGTTTTTTTATTTAGAAGTCCCTTCACCAAACTGAATTTATATTAATCAAATTTGATTAAATATGTAATTAAACAATATAATATAGCTAATCTAACAACGTAACTGAAGATTTTAATTTTCAATAATTACAAATATTTTTTCATGGTTATAAAATGTCCACACGACTGTACCATGCGCAAGTTCGTACCGATGGCTACATTCAGAGCGGCCATAAAGATTGGCGAGTACTGTATAAGCGTTCGTTTATAAGTACAGGCCGATTTCGTTTAAACGGAAAGCAACATCACAAACTGTAACGCTGGCGGCTGGCGCGTTGAACGACAACGATTCGCGAACTTTAGGTTGGCCGCACTGCTCACTGCTTTTTCAAAGTAATATTGAAAATGAACTCAACGTATGTGAACATAGAGACTAATATACAAACAATCACGTCAACATAAGGATTAAGCTACTAAATTACGAGTTGTTTTGTTTACGTAATAATATTTAGAGTAAAAAGTATTTTGTTTTTAGTTGCGTAAACTTTCGTTTAAACGATTTGGTTTTTCTTCTTTTTGTATTTTTAGTATAAAAAGGTCCAATTATCAACATGACGGTGCTGGTGTGGAACGTTCTGCATCATCTTGATGTTAACTTGTCGCCCCCGGACCTTTTCCCTGTGGGGAAATATTAAATCACTAGTTTATTGTAAGGAGACAACAAGTGCCTAGGAGTTAATTAAGATATTAGCTGCTTTTGAAACAGTAAAATGATGTGATGTGTGAGGAAAAAGTGAAGTGTTAAGTGGACTAAAAGAATGTGATTTTATCCTGTAAGTTACCTATTTGATTATTCTATTAATGTAAGTAATTATTAATTTACAACTTTAAACACGTCGTTCTTGCTTTATTCTCTCATTGATATTCTTTTACTTTATCTATCAATAATGCTAGGTAACTAAGTAGGATTAAGTTAAGATAGTCACAATAGTCATTTACGAACAAACAATAAATAATTTTATACAAAGTCGACTGTCCACTCCCAAGCCGAAAAGTTTGATGGAAAGAAATAGGTAGTCATATCTTTGGAAATATCAACAGTAGCTGACAAATTATTCAAACATAATTTTTGTAAACCCCACTCTATCAGAGTGTGGTATAAAGACAAACTTTGAAACATTTTATATCGTATCGTATTTCGTTCCTATCAGATCGCTGTCGTCTGTTTACCATAGCAATCGTTTCGTGTGTTTGTGTGCGTGCGTAAATTTATAGTGACCACGCTTTTTACTTTTAATTGAGTTTATGCTTTCTTCAAAAAACAATATTTGCGCAAATAAAAAAAATATTTCAATGCATGCATTATGATTGTAACAAGGTATTCTAATTGGAGTGTCAGAGGATGTGCGTTATTTCCTTTACACGTTGTATAAACGCCTTTAACAACAAAAATGTATCATCATAAGTCTGATGCAAAGTATTGCTCATTTAAGGGATGTGTGTCGAAAGCAACTTGAAAATTTGATTTTATTTATTTTACGAGAGCAACTTGAAAATTTGATTTTTTGTTTGTTGAGATATCCCAACGATTATGGTGTCAAATTAAAGATCTAGTTCAAAAACCATTTTATCTGTTTGAATCATGTAAATCGGTCCACGCGTTTAGGAAATAACTAAGAATTAGTATAGTGAAAATGTAAACGACCAGAATTTTTGTGGTTTTTGTTCTACGAGCTCAAATAGTGTACTTATAATAGGATACTTATAGGATAATTATTTATTAAACGAAACGAAACGAAAGCGGCGGTAGCCCAGTGGTGTACGTAACGGACAGCCGAGACGATGGTCTCGGGTTCGATCCCCAGGTACCTCGTGCACACACCTCTGACTTTTCGAAGTTATGTGTGTATTAAAAAATGTTAATTATCGCTCGCTTAATAATGTGCCCGGTAGATGGCAATAGGCTCGCCCCCTATTACATTGGGACCGAAACATATCTGGCGAAGTGTGGGTGTGTAATACACCTCTGCCTACCCCTTCGGGGATAAAAGGCGTGAAGATATGTTATGTTATGTTATGTAATTATTTATTATTAGGTACGTGGTCAAGTAGGTAGATAGACGATGACTAAATATTATAGTAGCAGCGGCAAGTCGACCACCCTAGCGCGCCACTCCGCGCCAGACAGCGACAGCGTTATGTGTTAGAAAAGAGCGGGAACGGTTAGGTGAATATCGCAGTAGGCACTGAGTGCTTATGCGAGCTGAATTGCACTTTGTTGCTTAGTAGCACGATTCGCTATTTCAATAAATTGGTTTGAGAAGTGATCCTTCTGTACTTTAGTACTTGTATATATTCTGTACCGATATGTCGCTACTGTTGCAAGCGCCATGTTCACGGATGTACTTGTGGTACTCCAAACAAAGATACGTGGTATATATCCCGAAAGACAATTAAAAAAAAAAGACTTTCAGGTCTCCAGGAGACACATGGCAAGTAACAAATTAAGAATTAATTACGCACATCATTTGGGAAAGTCAATCTTGCTCGTCGTGCGTGGCTAATGCGATTTACTATAACTGCTACTATGTAGGTCTTAATTAAAATCTTTTGTTACAATGTTCCTAACTAGTCAACAACTAAATAAAATGTCAATAAAATTAATAAATAATTGTTCTTGCACACATCGTATGTTATTTTTATGTCGCATTAATTGCAATGTATCCAAATGAAAATGTGCGGACCATTTACAATGACTAATGTGATTAAATCAATCAACTTTGTATGTTATGGTAAGAAAAATAAATAATTAATATTTTATAACCGACGCAACGAAAACTTGGCAGCCCTCAGCGTCCGTTTCGTTCGTCAGTGCGCCCAATGACGCGTAATTAGTAACATAAACAAATCGCTTCCGAACCAAACCGAATATGGAATCGGAAAAATTCGACAGAAATAAACTTCGGAATATGCCACGGAGACGGCCGACTGCGTACGAAGATTATCGATGAGATGACGCTTTTTAAAATACATATAATAAATAAATATGTTTTAAAATGTGTTGTGACGAATCAGTTAAAGATCGCTTCAGTTATATTGTTTCACAATGTTGAGCAGCCGTTTCGGAACACACTATAGCGATGTAATATCGCTATAGTGTGTTCTATAGTGTGATATAAAAAAAAATTACACACGGTGGAAGTCAAGCTTAATAGTTGCCATACGATTTTAATAATTGTTTTCTTCGCCATAACATCGGTACAAAGGTCAAAGTATGGACACTTTGACCATTTTACCGTTCATATGGCACGCCTCTCCGTCAAACTAGAGCTTGACGAAGAGGCGTGAGTACATACTTGCAAACAAACCGCACGCAAGCCAAATACGCATGTGGGCATAGAACGTGTAACGGAACCATTGAATAATATAGATCAATGAACGGAACCCTAAAAAAAAATAACAGCGATCATTGACTAATGCATTAGCGATCCATAAAATTATGAGATATAACCAATACATTGAAACCTGAAAGATTTCTCTGTATCAATTACTTGTACGTATAAAAACGGTTGAAAATGCTATATTTGCTAGTGGCTCAAAGTAACAAGAAGGCATTTTCCCGTATCTAGAATTAAAAGTTGAAAAGTCCTCGGATAGGTTATTGGTAAAGAGATTCTACTGCAATTCAACCTACACATACTTAGTAAAAGAGAACTAAGCAATTCTATGAATACTGTAATGATATGACCCTATTAAACGTCGTCAAATAATCCTATAAATAAAAGAATTGCACTATTATTATGAATAATACATTATTGATTCGAGGATTCTCGGAGCTACGCCCACTACACATTGTTTTTAATTTTGCCGTTTATTCCTGACCCCTTGACTTACGCGCAATCGAAGAAGGCTTAGTGCACGGTCCAAAAGGAGCATCCATGCCAAATATCAGCAACCCTACAAAGCAACTGATAAATGCAAACTCCATTTGATATTTGAGATATACGAACCTACTATTACAATAAATTTACAAGTGTCCGTACGCTATCTACGATGTTCCGTCAACTTGATTGTGGTTAACGTTTACAATCAGACGCGCAGGAAGCAAAGGAACAAAAATTACTCGTCGCTTCTTTGTCCCTTAAATAACCATTACAGCCGCATTTGCAAGTGAAACAATAAAATTCATTTCGATTTCAGTACAAAGCCCGCACAAATTGCAGCAAACGTAGATACCGTACCGTAATGCCCGAATATTTAACAAAGGCTCTGAAATCTTTCATTAATCAACATTTGGTTTAATCCAAAATCCGTCCATTCTTTGTGAATACATTATGAAAATTACAATCATAGGTTACTTTATTTACTTACCCTATAAAAATGTGGGGCATAAATTCGACGAAAATCCAATAGGCCTCGTACAATTCAGAAGAAGATTGTAGGCTCAGTTTGGTATCAGTATAATCTATGGAAGATAGATGTGTGGTATTATACGGTGAGCGTCTCATCATCATCATCATCAGCCTTGTATAAACACTGCCCCACTGCTGGGCACGGGCCTCTTCTCACTAGCGCCTACTACGTTATAAATATAATTATAGCACTCCTAGATTTGCTTTTATTTTATAATATGCTGAATATTTAAGGTATTCCATATCTTTTATAAATTTTATTGGAAAATATGTTAGCTAAACTTAGCCACATTATTCTATAATTCTGTTTAGTCACAAAATGCTTAATACGTAAAATAACACGTGATTCTTAAAGGAGCTAATGCAGGAATGGATTTAAAAAAGTTCACAAAAAGACATCATTTTTGTAAGGCGGTTGTGCATGTACGTGTTTTTCATACCTTGTTTATAGTTTTTAGATAGTAAGCTTAAACAGTTGCATAATTAGGATTTTAAGATTGTTTAAAATTACAGTGCGGTGGTTGTATGGCTCTGGCACTGGCATAGGTGGATGGCAAGGAAGATCAGTACTGAGATGGTCCGTCGATTGCCAGCCGCAATTGTGACACACGACGTATAGCTCTCATTACTTTTTTTGTTATGTTTTGTATATTTAATTAGTAATTAGTAGTATACGTGGCAAAGCACGTGGTGCCACGTAGCAAAAATCATGACGTTCATGACATGTCAATGTAGCTTGACAGTTACGTATCTGTTACACGTTTTATTATTGCTTTGCCAATTTGTACTTATTAGCATAAGAACTTTTATAAAATTGTTTATTTTCACTTAAGATTAAGTAAAACTGTAATTATTGTGACTGTGCGGCGTGTGTGACACAATAAAAGCATTTTTCTTTCTTTCTTTTTTCTTTCTTTCTTTACATGTTCGCGAACGGGTTAATTCTCAAAAGGGCTAAATAATTCTGACTAAAATCTAAAAATAATAAAAATAAATTCTACAAAACATAATAATTGTAATTATGTACTTTCAGAGAGATATTAACGTACAAGAAACTGGATTTGTATTTATTAACGGTTTGGTGGGTTTGATCTATTCTGAGAAATTACTAATTGACTTAGCCGGCCGTAATGGTCGAGCCGACCATTACGGCTCGGATCTTAAGTAAAAGCTACGGGTTCAGGAACTTGTTGTATTTAAGTCTTTCGCTTCTACTATTAATAGACCCGTTACCAATGGTGAGTCGAGGGTAAAAGTTTCGAAATACGTCGTCGTTTTTAGGGGTTGTGAGTGATTGGGAGGGGGAGGGGGAGGGTCTCGGAACCCCCCTTACCATTTTCACTTGCCGGAAATACTTGATTGCTCTGAAAAAAAAAGCTCTTCTCGCCAAATTCCACATCGTAAGCACCTCTTCTGTGTAGAGATGTCGATCGAGAAAGGGCCCGCCGTCCTCGAAAACATCTTCATACTGCCGATGCTCCACCAAGCCCCGAACTCGTAGACGGTCCCGGTTCCGGGTGTCCACTTCCACTACTTCCAAACGCCATTGTAAACTACGATAGCAAACTGCGATAGCGTTATTTCAGTGTCCAGGAGTGAGAAAGCGGAGGTAGTACTGTAAAGCAACTCAAACAGAATCCAAGAACGAAGCCAAGACGTAGAAAAACACAAATCAATACGGAAGAACACATTCACAATTCACATATGTATAGTCGAAAACTAGGACCAAGAATCAAATGGACTCGACATTTGCGTACACCCGTAAAGGACGGACATAGAGTACATCCTGAGTTGGTGTTACCAGATGTTGTAAATGTTTACCCTACAATTCTACGAAGTACATATTAACTTTTAAGTAACATTGTATCAAACCTGAATTATAATAATAATAATAATATTCTACCACATTCACACAACACCATCTAGTCCCAAACTAAGCAGAGCTTGTACTATGGGTACAAGCTAATGGTTAAACATACTTATATACTTTTTTTTTGTAAATACATACATATTATACATTGAAACACCCAGACCAAGACAAACATCCATGTTCATGCACACAAATGTTTGACTTGTGTGGGAATCGAACCCGCGACCTTCGGCGTAGCAGTCGTTTACACTCCCGCTGCGCCAACCGGTCGTTCCGAAATTGAATACCTTACCAGACATCTGAGACCGCGTTCTCCTATAATTTTTAATCAATTTGGTATTTCGATGAATTTATGAGCTAACTCGAGAAGTTCCATCAATATCCGTTTAGGTATTTTTGCAACGAATAGTAACAAACATCTATATAATATAATTTACAGCCCAATAAAAAAAATATATAGCTAACCTTACAAGGAGGTTTAAATCCATCCATAAGGTGTGCGATCAGTATTTTTTATACTTAATATTATTATGTATAACAAAAGTGTCAAAGATGTGGGGCTGGCTTCACTCGCCAAATAAACACGAGGCTCAGAGTTATATACCTTTTATTATATTATTTGACACTCAATTTTACTGTCCTATGAACAAAATTAATTTTGTATACAAAATTCTTATTTTCTCTTCTTTATCATTTGAGAATGATTCCAAATAAGTACCTATTGCGGGGAGTTTTCCTAAAACACTTTTGTTCAAAATGTTCAGAGCATACTCTTGCATATTTATTCGGATCCCAGTTTTCTCCTCCTGTTGCACGTATCCACAATTATTTTTGGATCGTGCAGTCCTTTGGGAATCTATAAACAAATAATTTCATTACAACAAAGAATCGGAAAACAAATTAAATAATTAATCTTACGTTCATGAAACTAAGTAACGGCAAATTACCCAAAATTTGGGTAATTTCCCAAACGCTTCTGTGGTATCCCTAAAAAACATTTAACGCTGTAAAATTAAAAAGTATCGATGACTTTTGGCTAGCTCAACATTCAACGACCTTTTGAATTCGATTGTGTAATACTAAAATCGCGGTGAAAATAAAATAGCATTTTTAGGTTTATTAATGTAATTTAGAAATTATTTCCTTATGTAATAATACGCTATTTGTATCATTCTATCAATATTTTCATGTATAAATAGATATTATAACTAAAATATCGTACTTACGAATAAATTTTTATGTTGTCACATTTCCGCTCACTATGGCTTTTACAGCCTACAATGTAACAAATCACCATAATAAATTTGTACCAATGATATTTTCACTAAGCATTCACAATTAATAACAATAATAACACAATTTTTCGCGGAAATTATCGAGAGCTCAAACGTTTGTTGGTCACAACATTCAGTTGTGACCAACAAAAAAAACGAAAACTCTGACAAAGACAAAAAATGCTATCTTTGTCTCTTTTACTCTTATGTATTTCTGTATGTCATTATCTCGGTCTATCACGGTATTATTATTTGTCAAATCCATAGAGATACATCATCCTAGGCCGAAAATGACGCACAAATTCGACATTAGCTGTCAATATCATTTGCGTTACGTTTCGTTTTTCACATAAAACCTAAATATCGCTTTTATTATTTCCACTAGTTTAATAAACTGAGGTTGACGGATCCCTGCTTAGCAGGGCTCCTATTTTCGGGTTAAGGGTCAAAAGAGAACCTAACACAACCTTTTTAGTCACTTGAATTACAGTCGCACCTAACCCTAGGCACTCGAAAGCAAAGGAATGGGACGCACAAATTTGACATCAGCTGTCAATATCATTTGGGTTGCGTTTCGTTTCACTTTTTTCACATAAAACCTAAAAAATAAATTTGTAAAACTGTACTAAAGTATAAAAATTACGTTCCGTTTTGCATAATTGCCGAAGTATTTAATAATTTTTGGAAATTGTTTAAAAATATTTAGACGCAACTACGGCAGCCAAAATTACTTTTAGGGGATTAGAACTAACTCCCTTAAGCCCCCTACACCACCAATACCCTCAAATTCAGGCGACTCGTTTCGAAACCCAACCCGAGTCGAGTCCAATTTCTGTGGAAATTATTTTAACGCTTGAATCAAAGTTTTCAGTAAATGTAATTACCAGCCCAGTATCTAACAGTGTAGCCAGTGGGCGGAAATTGTTTCACTTAAGGTTACTTTATATTATAGTACTTTATATATAGGTAGTACTTAATTAAATTAAAAAGTAAGTTTCTCATGCGTTAGGCTTCATAATGAGAGTTTTATTTTATCATAATTTTTCAAAGAAGTTAAAACTGACAAAACACCTTATATTAGGTATACATTGTAATTAAAGACGCATAGAAAACAGTAGGTGTTATTAGTTTGTTAAAGAACCCTAAACCTGTGCAATGTACGGGACTCAATAACTCTTTTTTTTTATTTTTTTTTTATGATAATATTCTACCACATTCACACAACACCATCTAGTCCCAAACTAAGCAGAGCTTGTACTATGGGTACTAGATAATGGATAAACATACATATATAATTTATTTTTGTAAATACATACATATTATACATAGAAACACCCAGAACAAGACAAACATCTATGTTCATGCACACAAATGTTTGACTTGAGCGGGAATCGAACCCGCAACCTTCGGCGTATCAGTCGTATTCATAGTCGTAGTCGTAGTCTAAATATTTTTATTGTTTCAAAAATGCAACAGGAATTTTAATAAAGCTGCATTTAATTTGTCTGGGGCGTATGAACCGTTTAAGTGCGGGCCATACCGGATCACATAATATATGAATTGTCCGTATTTATGCAAAAAGGAACCACCCAGCAAAAACGCACTTCTGAGATATCAATGGATTTACAAAAACATGTGCAGCTCTGTAAGATTAAGTAAAATATTACATTTATTTTATATTATTGTATTGATAAATTACTCATTTAAGTATGTGTATATAAATTTGCTCTGGATACTCTTAATTTTTCTAGATAATTAAGAAAATGTGCATGTGGTTCCTTTTAATATTTACTAACTAATAGCTTTCCTCATATGCAAAAAAGAACCACAACCCATGGGTTTCCTGTATATCGGTAAAACCATGGATTTACCGATATATGTACATGAAACTAAGTATTATCGTTATAAACCTTTGATATGCAGCCTATAGCAATGCACTGCTGGACATAGGCCTCTCCCAACACGCGCCACAGTACATGGTTCATAGCCTTTCGCATCCATTTCGTCCCAGCCTCGATTTCAGGTCGTCAGTCCATTTAACCCTGTGCGCCCTACCTTACGCTTACCGTGGTCTCCACTCTAGGACAAGCTTGGTCTATTAGCCATCAGTACTTCTGCAGATATGACCAGTCCACTGCCTCATAAGCTTACTTAATCTGTGAGCTATGTCGGTAATTCTGGTTCTTTGTCGGATATCTTCGTTACGGATTTTATCCTTCAAAAAGACGCCAAGCATACCCCGTTCCATAACTCGCTGCGTGACCTAAAGTTTGGGGACTAGTCCCACTGTGAGTGTCCACGTCTCGGCACCGTACTTCATAACAGGTAGGACGCATTGGTTGTAGACATCTTCAGGCATTGTGGTAGGGGCGAAGAGAAAACTTGACGTAGTTTGCCAAACGTTGCCCAACCCAATTGGACACAACGGTTGATTTCTTTCTCGAAGTTATTGCTACCAAGCTAGATAACAAGCTGTTGCTCATGGTAGACATACTCTTGAACAACTTCAAGCATCGATCCCTGGACATAGACCGATCCCGACAGGATGAGTTCGTCTAACATAATCTTGGTTTTGTTCAGTTCATGCCGAGACAAGTTCACGTCGAGAGGCTCCGTTTAGGCTGTGAAGCATCCCGCTCAACTCTTCCAGGGACTCCGCAACGATGACGATATTATCAGCAATCCGAAGGTGTGAGATGTATTCGCCGTTAATGTTTATGCCCAGTTCAGGCCAGTCTAGCATCTTAAAGATGTCTTAGAGTGCACTGGTGAAGAGCTGATTAAAATATTAAGTCTCCCTGCCTCACACCTCGACGCAATCGCGTTGTCGGGGCTGAAGTTGGATGGTCTTAGTGGCGATATAATACAAACATATCAACGCCTCGATGTAGCGCCGCTGCAGAGCAACCAGAACCACCCAGGTTTCGATGGAGTCGAAGGCTTTCTCGTAATCCATGAAAGCCATACACAGCGGCTTATTATAATCATTGGTATTCTGTATATTCTGCCAAACATTATGGATGTGGTCTAGTTCCTGTGACTGGAAATCGTCAAGTTTTCTGGTGAGGCTGTTTGTTAGCACTCTCGAGAACAACTTGTAGCTGAAGAGTGAAATGGGTCTATATGTTTTCAGCGAGGCTTTGTCACCTTTTTTGAAAAACAGGACAACCGCACTCCCGCTCCACGCCTGAGCTGTAAGGCCCTGATGGATAACGGAATTAAAGAGGCTCGCCAGCTCTTTCAGGACTACAGTCCCTCCTGCTTTTAAGAGCACTGTGGTGATTTCGTCATCTTGTGGAGACTTGTTGTTCTTAAGTTGCCCGAGACCTTCTCTTACCTCGCCTTGGTTGACATCAGGGGTGTTTTCCGTATATTGGCGCGGGAGTTGGGCTCTATAGTCATCATTGTCTGGTTTCAAGACTTTAGACTTCCATGATGCGTACAGGTCTTTGTAAAAACTCTCAATTTCAGCGAGAATTTCGAACTTTTCATTTCAGCGAGAATTTTGCCTTCCGCAGTACAATAAAATCACCCACTTGTGGTTCTGCTGTTAACAATATTTATTTATACATGGTAGAACCGAATGCTTGTGGTTCCATTTTGCAAAAAAAAATATTAGTCATTAAAATATGAATTTATTTTACGCATAACGATACCACGGGAATTTGGTTCCGTTTTGTTAAAAAATAGAAATATTTTTAATGTATAATGGTACCAAGTATCTGTGGATCTGTTTTGTATAAAATGACATGGAATTTATATGGTTTATTTGTTTGATGAAACGAGTCCCATAGTGCTATGGTTCGGTTTTGCAATATGTATAATGTGTGTTTTTGCTGTTGGTTCCTTTCTGCTTTTTGTATAACTTGTTTCCAAGGGAAAAATCATGTGGATCTTTTTTGAATAAGAAAATAAACCACTTTTAAATTAGTATTCTTCAAAAAAAGCAAAAATCGAAATTTGTTGTGTGGTTCCTTTTTGCATAAATACGGACAATTTAGCTCGTCATGTATATAATCCAAAGCAGACGCTTAACGTAATTTTAATAAGATATTTTATTACGTTGTACCGTAATTTTAGAATGTCTGTGTGTCCATTACAAAATTACCTGATTCATGTAGCAAATTAAGTGCCAAGATATATGTACATATACTCGTTCATGTTTGTTGTGATTCAATGAGTTCTCTGTAAGAAAACGATCTTTGCCATTACAATAGTTCGTACCTATATTTAATCTGTAAATAGCATTAGGCACTCTGAGAAAGCAGAAAGCTTTAAGCATGAATACTTAGTATTTTAAATATTTATCCTAATATCTGGTCAGATTGTACTAAAATGCAAAATAACTTATTTTTGTAACGGCGGGCGGCGGCGCTACCATTCCAACAATTTATGGTAATCGGCTTAGAATGGCGACAGTCGTGAATTTGCAGTCTTTTGTCTTCATTATTTTATGAGAACAACCGCAAGAGCTTGCATATCTCTAGCTACGTCAACACCGTTACGCGAGTCTGAACTTTGTCAGTGTAACTTAACGGACTATTGTCCTTTACTACATGGGAGAAACATGCAATGTTTTTTAATAAACAAATAACAGTGCTACCAAAAGATTTAAGAGTCGAATAGGGGCAGCGCTTTCCTTAATGGTGTTCATAAAATAGATTAACGAGCTGCCAGTGGCAGTATACCAAGAAAATTATATTTTCACATTGCTCATATATTTTTTATTACGTGTATCACTTATAACAGTTCCAGAATGCGTCTATGTCTAGGCATGCCTATAGTTCATTTTAAACCCTTATGGCGTTTCCAGCGATAAAGAAACGATTGAAACAGATATTGCCATTGATTGGTATATCCACGTATTTTTAGAAAATCCGTAAAATGAAATAGATTATTGGAACCCTGTCTTGTCTGTCTCTAAAGACTCTTTTTCTTAACAATGTTTCGGTAAATTTTTATTAAGGTATCTCAATGCTATAAAAATATCAAACTTCTGAGTCAACGATAAGAGATTATGGTCAATTATACTGGTCTTCAACGCAGACTGTCCAAACAAAATTAACAATTTTGATACTAACCTTATTCTAAGGTCATGAAAGCAGATGCCTGTTTTTTAAAAGGGACAGTTTGCTATTGCTATCATTGAGAGTCACCTTCATTTAATTATTTTAGTTATTATAGACTTTATCAAATATCACTATAATTACGGTGAATAATATAATTTCGACAATGTCAAAATCTCAAAACTATTTCACTAACACAACAATCGACATTAATCTAATTCAGAACAATAACAAAATGATGATATAAAATAATACAATACCTATAACCCTTTAACAGTAAATAAGATAATAAAATCTACATTTGGATATCGGTATCAAAACATGATGCAAAAAATATGTAGAAGATATATATCGTATTCCAGCATGAAATAATAAACATATCCATCCAATGCGTGGCTGTTTTCGTCACGTCCAAATGGTACAGGGCATCGCATTTCGATCCTGTTACAAAATATCTCCGAAAACTGTTTTGCTGCTACATTTGTCACCATCAAAGGCCCTTTATCAACGTCTTCGCGTTCCGAAGAAATAATACGTCTGTGTCAATTTATACTGCATGGATAGTGTACTAAGTAACCACATTAATAAAACTATTGAAAATATTTCGCAATTTTCAAAATAATTATGTTCTTTGTATTTTTCAAGGTTGAGTACCATATTAATTTGAACAGTAATACACTTTTCAGTTCAAAAAACATCTATCAAGTGATGATGGCAAAGTGGATATATTTAAGTAAAGTACATATGTTAGTATTTTATGAGTATGTGGTTTTCGAAAGGGGAGATAAATTTTAACAAAAAGGGTGTAGTATTTTTAAATTTATTGCGTAAACGGTACTTACCTTAAGGATGTGTAGCGATCGCATAGCGGTTCATCCAAAATCCAGTAACTTTTTGTTAAGCAATATTTACAAACATATTAAATAACTTTTAGCAACAATTCTATCTATGAAGAAACCTCGAATATTTATTAATAAAAGTTTTAACGTGAAAAAATAATTGAGCCTTTGTATTATTTATCAGAATAATAATAGTGAATTTTATAATGATTATTATGTCTGAAAATCGTACTGGTGTTCGTTCTTCCAAATTGAATCATGAGTACAAAATATACAAATTTTGTCTGATGATGAATTGAAAATAAGCGTATCTTGGCGACAATCCATTGTTAAATAAAGATTGTGTATAGAAACGTACCAGACTCCCACGATTTGTCATCACCTCAGAGTAATTATAGATTGATGTTGACATCTGTCAAACCGGTAAACAAATTGCTTTAACGAACTGTGTGGCGGGGTTTCACTCACGGGGAATAGGTGAAAGAATTCCTTTTTCAGCTTCATAGCCACTCTTTAGTATGCTTTCTATCTCTCTTTCTATCTTGTATTTTATTGGTCATCAAATCATGAAGATTTTACAGTCCTTAAAATAAGATTTCTTTCAACTCAATAGCTTCATATGAATGGAATAAATGTTGCAACTTACCTATTTTTTAACTGTCTCCTCTGGCACGAAGTATTAGTCCAATGATGTGGGGAACTTTGCAGATATTTACCTATCAAAAACAAAGTTCACCCGGATTGGAATCAATCATTTGTTAATTATACACCGTGTTACGTAAAGGTTGACGATTGCAAATTTCCTAATTATCAATATCCTTCATCTTATTAGGCTAACTCTACGCAATAGTCTCTAACAACTTCGAGAAGTACAATTACAGAAATTTTGGCATTCATTGCTCTTACTTTGGTTAGTCTTATTTTCATCAACAAAGTTATACTACTATTATAGTAAGATAAATAAGATCCAACTTTTAATACTTGTACACTGCTTAAAAAAGTTCACAATGTTTCTAAGTACGTAAAAAGATTTGGTGCCAACACGCTCTTTGGGAGTAATTGGATTTTTATCTTTACATATTTGTAAATACGAGTACATCCGACCTTCATTTTTATGTTAAGATACCTGTGTCACCTGTGGTGAAATATAAAGGATAAATGTCATTAAAGTGCAGTCAATGTGAGGTGTACCTACCGTCTACCAGAGTTTTAACCCTTAGTGTTCCTTGGAGGTTGTGCTTGTGTCATGTAACAAATAAATCTCATTTGAAAGCATTTTATTTTGAAAATTATAGTTTGCGTTTTACTTGAGATAGGTATCTCAAGTAGTGATAAATGATTTTAGATTTTCGTCTAAAATACATTTCTATTTATTACTTCATATTAAACACTAGTTCACAAATATGACTGAAAATCTTATTGCAGAAAAAATCAAAACTTGACAAACTTTTGCATCTTACAAAAGTTTAATAAATCATGTTCATGTCTCTTTATATTTTATGAGCTTACTAGCCTTTGTCTACTTTTATGATTACAATAACATTCCATCAAACAGTTTTTGATATCGTGAAAACGTCAAAAGTTAAAAAAAACTCCTTTGATTCTATTATATTTTTCATATAGGTATAACTGCGATCGGAACGCAAAATAAATGCATATAGCATCATACATTAATCGTATTTGACTTACTAGCGTTTTCTATTATTTTTATAGTATACAAATAAACATAAAAATACCTTAGTGTAAAAACCAGTATGAAAACAAAACTTACAATAATTTTCGTAAAAAAGGAAAAAAATGCAATAACTATTTATTTTTGTCCGGAAGTCCTTTACGGATTTCTATATAACCTCGGGCTAAAGGAAAAAGAGGCATTGAGTACGTGCGTAAGTGAAACCTTAAAATACATTTTGAGGCTTTCCTGCATCCTTGCAGCCAAAAGTAATCCGTCAGTAGTGGTCATTTACTTGGGCCGAATAATTTAGGGACAAATGGACCTTATATTTTTCCCCGTGAGTGAGGGGCTTTAGTAGAAAGCACTGACTACTGAATAGGATATTTGACTAGTTTATTTTTGTGAAAAGCTCAGCATAATCTGTACTGCCATATAACTTCATGATGCCAAATAAACATAATATGAAAAGATACACAAAGTAAAACACGAAATTCTTATTAAGCGTTTTCGGTGAAGTGTTATCTCTTATCATCGTAACACGAGGTTTTTATAATAACCTATAATAGATGTAAAAATAAAATCGACTAAAACTACATGGGGTCTTAAATGTTGCGTGCTTTTCTATAAAATTAAGCAAGCATTTTAATATTAATAATTAAACAAAGAGGGTGAGAGTGTCAGATATCCCTATACTAATAGAGAGACCCAGGATAAATACTAACAATTTTGCAAGAAAGGGATGAACCATGCTATGCTGTGGTGACTGTACTAACTTCCAAACCTTATTACTTATTAATCGTGGGTAGTTTTTTCCTTGTTTCCTTTTTACATATAACTAGGTAATTGAAAAATGCTAATTCACGTATTTTGATAGTTCTCAAATACTATATTCACGGCAGAATATATAAAAGCTAAGCTTGCGCAGTTAGATTTCCCGTGAGTGTTTGAGCAGATAATAGGTGAATATTGAAGATGTGCATGATTTCAAAGTTATACACGGCTAGCATATAGCTAGGGGATTCACTGTTCGAACGTATGGAATATGGATTTTGTGTTAACATACAACAAATATGCTAATTTAACCAAAATAATTCTCTCATCTTTTATACAATCTGAAAACATAAAATAAAAAACAAAGAATTCGATCATCTTTCGAACACCCTTTATTATATTATTTGTGAATACTAATATAATGTCATTTGTTCACGTTTATCACTATGTATTTTGGCTTTACAATAAAATTATATTAAAATAGAAAGCTTTAGAACTATTGTGTTCACTATTTAATTCATTGACATTTCAAACTTTACAAAAGAAAGCATTTTTGTTGGAATTGAAATTGCGGCAAAATTTCATTAAAAACAGCGATAAATCCGTCAAGGGCAGTTTAACTTAATTTAAACACTTATATTCAAATATTTTATTTGTTCTTTCGCAGATATACACGGTGATCAACGACAAACTCGTCGGCTTACTCTTGAGGACACGGAAGCATCAGCTCACATACTTCGAAGGAGAAGTTTTGTTCCAGGTAATTGATATTACTCAGCTCCCTGCCTAAGTTCTTTTATCGTCCATTCAAATTACTTAAACTTTTTGTATAAATACATTGGACTTGACATTCTAGTTTCTCATCGATCTTGGTACCACCTGCTACCCAAAATTAATGATACTTATTATGTCTTATGCATAGTTTCAAGGTCAGCATGAAGGTCAAGTTCAATAGCAATATGCCCATAAGCTTCTAGACTATTACATATGACGTAACGTAGCTAGTAATGTATGGGCGGCACTCATCTCTTCAAGAGAAATAAGTACAAGTATGATGTCACGCCGTAAGTGTGTTTTGTGCATGAATCGTCAAGCAATATGGTGGTTGTAAAGATATTCGCTGAGAGGCTTCACCATAAATATACAGACAAAGATAATATAATAGAAAAGAAACCGCTACTGTTGCTTATAGGTATTTTAAAGACGCTTTGAATAACGTAGTAAAATATATACAGAACTGAAATACAAAGAGCATTTGAAAAAAATATATAAGAAACATTTATTTAAAAAAAATTGTAGACCTGATTAATGCAAAGAACTCTTAATCATTTCTATGATTTTTCTTACTTATATTACTTATTCTTATATTGTCCTCCAATTATTGTATGAAATACATCAGATTATATTGGCTTTTATTTAGTTGAACCTCATTTTACCTCATTTCAGAAACGTGACGACGACGTCCCAGTATTCCTAATGCAACCAATCGGCGACATCAGAGCTTATTGTGACAACAGAGCACTGCAGGCCAGGCGTTCAGTATCACCGATGCCAGAAAGATTTTAAATTCAAAGACAGAAATATTGGATGTTGAACTGTGTGTGGCAGTGAGTGTCGTGAAAACAAAGGAAGCAGCAGCGAAAAGGTCGATTCGAAGATTGAATTTTAAACGGAAAAAAGCTTTGTGCTATTTGGATGTGTATTTTAAACTACCACGTCATTTAAAAATTGAAATTGGAAGTAATTGCTGACAGCTGATGTCAACTCAAAACAGATACAATAAATAAAAACCAGAATCTGTTGAAATTGCAAAGAATGTGTTGTTCATATACTTGTTTATTTTAGTCTTCAATGAGGTTATAATAACATATTTATATACTGTAGTGTAAGCTATTATATGGAGAGTGAAACTTATTCGAAATAGGGCATGAATGATACCTAGCATATCCGGCCTTAACCGTTACCGCTATTGTAAAAGTTTCTTTGAAGACCTCACATTACGACTTTTTGAGTCACGTGCTTTGCAAAATATGACGTCACTATATTCGTGGATGAAAACTTTAGCAATTATTTCAAATTTTATATGACAAAAACAGAGCTAACATTATTCAACATTTATTTTTTTCAATTATTGCAATGTACCAATAATAACAGACACTGCAATGTCAATGTGCCAAGTGATCAATATGAAAATGCATATTCATCACTTTGTTACGTAGTACTCATGTTTTTTTTGTCATCTCTATATACATTTCAATAAATTCGAGTATGTGCCTGAAGATTGATCCAGACATAAAATGTTTACTAGAGCCACTCGCACTGCAAATGGATGCACCAGGTGGTTCCACGCGCGGTCGCATTATGTAAAGTACGGTAGTAAGCGTCCCATTAGGGAATCTGACCATCTAAACGTTTATATTAAAATTAAACCATCGAAACTGCTAGTTCGCTTCCACCATCGATGAACGAAGCGAATTGCTGCGACCCTTAAAAATGTTTGATAACTCATTTTGTATGAAATCAAAACCAACTATGTTAAAAGGAAAATTAGGTTAGTAGACAGAAAGATATATGTAAAGAAGGGACCTTTTGTGTAGATTGTGAAAATCACTTTATATACGCATCGTCTAAAAGATAATTTATGTAAAGCTTTTGTCGCGAAAATTAAAAATGTATGTACGGTTGGCAACTGGTGGATAAATCGTTTGTATATATAAGAAAATCTGAGGACAATATTTACGTCGCTTTTCTTTGTAACATGGATGATGTTAAAAAACATATTAGAAGTCTCTTGCAGCTCGCGTTTCAAAGAAACAAAGACTTTGAGTTTTCTAAGAAAATTCTCAATGGAAGTGGGAAGCCTTGAAACGAGCCAACACATTTGCTTACTATTACGTTAGTTTCAAGACGTCACTCACAAAATGTGAGCTAAACCACCTCTGGGAACAAAAATCTGTAGACAAAATTTGAAAATCCCTCAAAACTCATATATATTCTGTCTCAACTTTAGACAGTTTTAATAAGGCGTTGACTTTTGACATTTCGTGTTTCGATATACGTGCTGAGGTTCGTATATCGAAATTGGATTTATTCAGACATTCAAACATGTGTACTAGAGCTATGTTCTAGTTCTACAAATGGATGCGCTAGCTTGTTGCACATACGGTTGCCCGTAAAGTATCTTAGAAAGGGTTTGACAAAATAAATATATATACCTACGTATGTCTGTATTCATATAAAACCATCGAAACCGCTAGCGCTTCCACCATCGATAAACGTAGCGTGGTTACTGCGACCTTGTTTGTTTTAGATTAGTCATGAATGGTTTGAAATTTAAACCTGCCTATAAATTTAAGAAGGAACTTTGAGGTTGAAAACTAAAATGTTTTCAGTAAATTTAAAACATAAACATTTAACACACAAGCGACTTTCCGCATCTGATAACTGTCTGGTTATTCAATAAATATTTATGCCAGTAGGCATTTATGAAAGAAATCTGATAATAACATATTTACAAAATGAAAATGTTTTGGCTCTCTGCCATATCTAAAAAGGCTGGGGCAAGATGTATGGTCATCCTTTAAATTATTATTTGTCAAGGATTAGGTTACGAGATCAAAAGCAAACTTAAAGAATGGTAAAATAACATTTTTTTTCTGACACAAATGTAACGCTGCAACTTCAAAAGACAATCAGAATACTAGAATAAAAAAAAATCTTTAGTCTTTTGGTTGTTTATTCTTGTAGTTTATTCAAGTCATTAATCATTTTCATGACCATCTTTTACACATACATAATTATATTTTCGTTTTAACCGCGTACCTCTTCTATTCTTTCAGCACGGGTTAAACCAGATCTGGTCACAGAATGACCTTATTTTACACAGACTATGATGAAGTAATATTATATAATACAATTTATTATCCATTTTTTAAGATGACCAGTTGCCTTTTGTACATCATTGTTTTACTTATTTGATGCTTTGCGAAACATTTATAATACCATAAATACTTACTTCCATGTTGGTTTATTAGTTAAAAGTAGGTACATTTTATAGCATTAATTTTGTAAGACATCGGACAGTTAATGTCTGTTATAAATATTATAAATTAATTTCATCAAAATTTACAAAAATATAAATTAAAATGTATTTTTGCTATAGTATTATGCACTAGGTTATTTTAGGACAGCTTGTAAAATTAAGCTCATGTAAATTAAGAAAATTAATTAAGAATATTAATTATAATGTTAAGAAAATTGTGACATCTGGCTTTTCAGCTCACTGAATGATAAAATATAAAACATTAGACCTGAAACTGATTATAATTAAGTATAAGAATTCTATTCTATTTCAGTAATATTATTTTCGTCACAACAAATCCTTTTTATTTTCATGGTATATTTGCGACAAGTTAATTTCCTACAGCAAAAAAGGTTATAAGAACATGTAAGTACAAAATATTAATAGGGAAAACGCCATATTTAATATCTTGCAATTTAAATAAATTGAGTTAATATAGATCCTTGTGATAACTAAGACAATATTTATTTTATTACCAGAATTTGGTATTAAGCATACAAGTATAACGTCAAAGTCTGCCTCAAATAAATAAAAAAGAGCACAATCAGATATTGTTTAATGACTTTATAACAAATATCGGGATCTTGATGTTGCTACGTATTTTCACTAACTCAAAATGTTTTGTAGAAAATCTTTACCAAATTGTTATATTTATAAAAAGGCACTACAACCACTAACGAATTGAATGAGCCTAAGTTGATATTAAAAATAAACTTGTGAAATAATTATAAACCGTTATTTTAAAGTGGTTATTTCAATTTTTTTTAATGTTATGTCAGCCAGAACACTGTCTATCTAGCCTTTCTATGTGCGCAGGTAGAAATAAAGCCCAGAACTATATGTGTAGAACTGAACTCAGGCATTTCTTGAGGCACAGGTATACCTGTACAGAGAGACTTCTGCATATCATAGGAAGTGTGGCCGGCCTAAACAATGATGTAACTTGATTGAATGATTTATTTACCTATGTTATAAAATTGTGTAGTGTGGTATTTTATCATAATAATTGTGACATTCTAGTCTATCTAGTCGGTTGGGAATTTTAAGATATTATTACATACAAATATGCTTTTAATAAACTTATCAAATCGTTAATAAAGTGTTTTATTTTATTCATGACGCGCAAAGTACGGTTCTGAATGAATTTGTGCTATTAAAGGCAAATATCCTGTGTCGAGGCAGACTAACATTACAAACATTCAATCAACGAACACAAAGTACAGACTAGAAACAACTTGTAGATCACACAAAGTGTTGTTTTGTGTGGGAGTAAGTGCCGGCCCTCTCAGTACAGTGCCACACGGCACAGCGACCGCTTAAGCCACTATGCCATAAGTGCAGTCCAACTGATCGCCATATTCATCGTGTGACAAAAGTGACACAGCATTCAAAGTTTAGGTTTGATGTCGAAGCCATCAAAATGTTATTAGTTTATTTACACAAAATGATACAGTTTATACGAAGATGTAACGCATTACGTATATTATTGTTTACTTATAATAATGGCCAAATGTCGACACTTTCTGAATTACTGTTTGTGAATACAGCAGTAAGAAACAAACCAAACGAACATTTATGCCATTTGTGTAATAATAATAGCCTTTGCTCTAACTGGCACTGTTAATTAGCAATTTATAGTGAATCAAGTAACTACTAAGTAGATATACTTACCTATTGTAGGTACATATATTTCGAGTAATATAATATTATTGAGTAAATCATATAAAAGGCTTGATTTGCAATTTTAATAAGTAAAGAGAAATAAATTCCGTGGCGTAACTCCAAAAAAAATACTGGACAGGGCCTTTGTCCGAACCGACCTCCACACGGGTGAAGCCGTGGACCGTAGCAAGAATACCATAAATATGTAAATAGTTATTATGTTTCACCCTTCTCTAACTATTTAAACTTTATATTTACCTAAACTGCAGTTTAAATAAGCACGTTACCCAAAATTAAAATTTCTGGCACTTTTTTGCACTTACAATTCAGCGTATGCTTTCTAGCTTTAGAGGCTTTTATACAGTCATCATAATCCTGGCGCTGTCCCGGTTGCGTTCCAAAACCTACGCCTTGGAGCCCGGGGTCCGCTTTCCGGCTGTATCTACTCCACTTCGCACGGTCTTCAGCATCCCTGGTGGTTAGTTGATTCGCACGCACCTTACTACGTCAACGTTGTTTACCAGGGCCCGGCGGATGTAGCATGGCAAGACATTTGTTGCCCACGTAAGATGCCGGCTGTCGTAAGACATGGCTACACAAGCGTAGCCGACACTCTTGCAGTTTGTCAGCAATGTCACGGACATGATGGCTACCCCGGACGCGAGAGTTCCTAATGCGGTCCTTCCGCGTGACTCCATACATCAGCATGTTTATCTTCGTGACACGCAGACTCTGCTTGTGTCGCTCAAATACAGGCCACGTCTCAATGCCATATAACAGGACTGGACTAATGATGGATTTATAGACCTGTCCTTTGAGCTTAACCGGCATTTAGGGGTCATAAATTACACCGCTCACCTCCCGCCATTTGGTCCAGTCTGCCGAAATGCGTGCCTTGACGTCGCTAGCGAGGTCACCAGACGCATGGAGTACTGATCCCAGGTACTTGACCAGGTCTGTCGTTAGGCAATGTGTCCGCCTATGTGAATTGACGCGGGATCTGTACTGTTGCAGGCCAAATACTCGGTCTTCGCCACGTATATGTTCAGACCGCCGTTCTCAAGCGATTCCTTTCACGCATTCAAACGCCGCACCAAGCGTCCCCTGTCCGCATCCGCCAGTGCGATATCATCAGCATACATGAGCAGCCACGGGGGCTGCTCAAGTGATTCTTTGATGCTGTCTGACAGTACATCTAATATCACACTGAATAGGTACGGACTGAGGACGGAACCCTGGTGGACCCCGACGGTGATGGGAAAGGATTTTGTGTGGCGAATAGCAGTCCGAACTACGGAATCGGCATTAGTACATGTCTCGGATGGTGTCAATATATGCTTCTGGTACCTTGGATCTTAGAGCCCACCAGATCATCTGTCACAGCACAGAGTCGAAGGCCTTCTGCATGTCTAGAAACAGAAGATGCAGAGGCGTGTTCTTCGACCTGTACCGCTCCATGACGATCCTGAGGGCGAGAATTGGGTCCATGGTTCCGTGATCAGGGTGGAACCCATATTGACATTCCGAGACTGTGGTCTCCTGATTATTTTTTAAATAACCATATTAATTAACCACAACATTATGGACAATCTAAGTTATTTAATTATATAAAACTGGACGATGAAAAGAGTGGCACTGAGTTTCTTGCCTGATTCTTCTCAGAGGCTCTACGTTCTGAACAGGCATTTTTTTCAATGCTCAATTATGTAAATATGCATTTAAACTTACTTTTTTTTCTTATATTATCTATGACTTTTTGACGTGTCCAAAAGATTTATAACATTTTTATGGAAATAAACATATTTGAGTTTGAGTTTGATTAGGGAGTAAATTTTTCGCTCAAAGAGCTTTAGGGTGTGGGACATCTCCTTAATACCGCGGTAGCTACTACACTCCTGTATCGATCCCTTGCCTTTGAAGACTGGAGTGATGATACTCAGTCTCCATTGGTTCGGGACTTTTCCGGTAAGGAGTATGCGGTTAAAGAAATAAGTAAGGGTGCCCACACCCTGCAGGCCCATTGCCTTCCAGGCCTCAATGGGAACTCTATCGGTTCCGACAACTTTCCAATTCTTCATGTGGCGAAGGGCCCTCTAGACTTCTTCAGGTGTTACCGGCGGCACTAGCCCTTGGTTTGGAGGGAGTTCCGGTGGCTGCAGTTCTTTGTGCTGCTCGATAAGCAGCTCGTGGAAGTACGAGCGCCATCTCTCCTTCACGACGCGCATAGAAGGTTGCCCTCAGGGTCTTAAGCACAGCGACATTTGGTAATGTCCTGTGCCAATTTGACCCTGGAACGTGCCAACTGGTAAAAGAGCATCTGCCCCTCAGACGATTCCAGCTTAGTACAAAGCGGTTCCAAGTGGTCTCGTCTGGCTCTGGCTACAGCCTTCTTAGTGGCAGGTTTAGCAGCCCTGTATGCGTCGCGGTCTTCAGGAGATTTGGACGCTTGCCACGCTTAAAGAGGGCTTTCTTCACCCTTGTCTCCCTCTGGACTGAGTCGTTCCACCACCAAGTCTCCTTGTCTCACTTGCCCTTAAACATGCCCACCACTGTCACAACCCCTTCAATAAGCACCCTTACAGCCATAAGCCGGTCGATGTAACGCTTCACCTCCAAGATCTAGTCCTGAAAGCCCGCTCTCCCCGCCAGTTCCACCCGTGTAGATCAGCTTGTAGCCACTCCCAATAGACCGGGATTTGCTGCCTTTCTACCGAGTCTCCTACAGGAATGCCACGGCTACCCTCCGTCTGGAGAGTACATCGGCCAGCTCTCTCACGCGTCCGGTTACCGTGCCAATGTTACACGATGCGAAGCGAATCTTCCAGGTTGGGGCTAACTTCTTTGGCCGTGTCCACCCACGACACGGTAGCCCACTTGCCGTAAGAGTCGGGCGAGGCTGCTGGGCACCGTTTTGCGGCGGTGCCTTACCCAAAACACTGTTACCGTTGTTGCTTTCCATTTTTTTTCTTTTTTATTTTGCCTTTACGGGAGCGACTGCCGTCTCAACTCCCAACCCCTAGGGAAGGCGCCAGAGCCTCGTCCGTCATTCAGCAGGTGCATCGACTCGCTCGGGAGGTTGGCTTGGGCCCCGAAGAACTTGGTAGGGCCCCGTACACACCCAAGAGGCTTTTATACAAGTCTATATGATATGGTTCAGTCTAGCATACCAATACGATACATTCTCCGACATCATAATTATTTGGAATAGAAAATTGAGTATCCTATAACTACTACAGTAATAATTGGATAGATAGATATATGTACTTCTTACACGCAAAAACTGATAAACGAATTTTGATGAAACTATGCTTGAACTTCCAAATAGCGCATACCCTACCATTTCTGTTAAAAGTTAACAACACGGACGAAGGCGCGAGCAGATACTAGTACGACAATAATGTATTGTGAAACTTGGGTGGAAAACAATTGGAAGCTGGCGACTCAAGATCAGCCTATGTGGAGAGCCATGGGGAAGACCCATGGAGATGACCCATGCTCGGCAGTAGACATCTTCCGGCTGAAATGATGATGATGCACTAATAAAGTATATATGTTGATATTGAACTATCGGCAATATTTTATGTAGCTACCAATGTCATTATAGCAGAACTTGCAAGAACATTTACCAATAAACATGTCAGAAAATCTAAATTATTATATATTAAGCCAGCATCGTTATATTTCAGTGTCCACGCCCCAGTAAAAGTATGTGAGGTGAAGCGATACGCTTCTATTTAATTTAGCCTACAAATACGCTAGATTATTATGGCTTCTGACAAAATCCTGTGTTAATTGTGTTTCTTATTTTGATTCTAAAGTAATGACATCGTGTTATATGTTATCATGTGTTTGTTTTTCTTGGAACATAATTTGCCTGAATTTCATTTGGAATTATAAATTGGTATTTTCACGACACTGAGGAAGTTTAATCACCAGGTATTTTGCCTAGGCTTTTATAAGCTTATGTCAAGGGGGACTTTAAAACATACAACCAACCGACACAATGAACACACAGACTCGAAACAACAATTTATGGATCGCACAAAGTGTTGTCTCATGCGGTGATCGAACCCACAACACTCGAGACAGTGTCAAGCAGCAAGGCGGCCGCTTAAAGCACTACCTACGCCAACCGTGTAGTCAAATTACCAGAAGGAAGTCCACATCGTTGCAATTCAATACCTACTAAAACCATTAGCGTAGTATTCTGACGCTGAAGTCGGTCTCGACTTATATAAATACGTTTTACACTTAACAAACTACGAAGATAAATACTTGTCGTGAATTCTGTCCAATTTATTGAGGTTTCCTGTGGTTTACCTAATACTGTGGGTGGAGCTATTCCGCAAGCTACGCGGTAAGTTGATATTAGCTTCGTATTTAATGCACTCTTGAACACTCTCGATCCCTTATGAATAACAATAAAGGGAGTGATAGCCTTGTGGAGCTATCGATAGACTACTACGCAGAGGGCACCAGGAAACATACAACGCGTGCCCCGACTTTTAAGTTGTAGGTATGTCGAATTGTATATTATTGCCTGCCCCGGGCTTTTCTAAGCACTGTTATGGCTGGTCACAGCTATTACAATCGTTATAGGAAATCTACCCTGGAATATATCTACTGACACCGTCCAAAGGCATGAAATATCATTATTCTTTTGGGAAGTTCAGACGGCAGTCACAGACTTTAAAGCAGTACACGCAGTACTGTTTTCAAGTCTTTCAAGACGAAAGACCTATAAGCAGCCGGTATAACGCTAGGACAATGACGATACGGAGATTCCCATCTCCAAATAACAATAAAAATGTAAATCGTATCGTAATTTCATAGATAGAAACAATCATCATCATCATCAGCCCTATATATAAACTGTCTCACTGCTGGGCACAGACCTCTTCTCACTATGGCCATAGTCTACTACGCTGGCCTAGTGCGGGTTGGCAGACTTCACATGCCTTTCGAGAACATTATAGAGGACTCTCAGACATGCAGGTTTCCTCACGATGTTTTCCGTCACCGTTTAGCAAGCAATAATTAATAATTTAAGACGCACATAACTCTGAAAAGTCATTGAGTGCCGTGGATTCGAACCCGAACCCTCTGCGTAGCAGTCTGTTGGTCTCTCTACTAGGTTAACGCTGCTAGATAAAAACAATGGACGACATTTTTTTACCTATAAGTGAAGATAGCGATATCTACAGAATTAACACCGAGGTTGCAATTAAAGTAAAATACATCACACTATTTTGGACTGAAACCCTTTCTAAAGCAACAATTTTAGCAGCTCCAATATTGCGCAAAATAATCTCAAAGCTTCCTGAAGTGAAATAAGATTTTCAATCTTAATAGCGATGTCAAGGGTAAGCTCACCGAGATTTCTAATGAAGTTGACTTTTCTATTTACTCTAAGTGAATAAAAATGTTTTTTTTAATACTTCTATATTTGTATTATTATACCGAACTACTCTGCAAACATTTTCTCTACAAAATAGTATTAGTTAAGATTAATTTTCTCTCTCTCTCACATGAAACAATAATTACCTTTCTTAATTTTTCTTAATTTCGTGACAGTCCAGCCAACCTTGTTGAACAAGTTTATACGCTGCGCGAAAGCCTGATATGTTAAAATGATTATTATCCTAAGATAAGAAACAGACAACTTAACGTGTCGCCATACACTAGAAATGATAGTTAGCTCAAAAACATACATACATACATAGACTCACGCCTGTTTCCACGAAGGGGTAGGCAGAGGCATATTTAACGCCCACTTTTCGCCAGTGTTTTGATCCCACGTAATAGATAGCGAGCCTATTGCCGCTTTTCGGGATATTTTGATTGCCAGAGCCTCGTCCGTTGATCGGCAGGTGCACCACCTGCAGGTGAGATTGGCTTGGGACCCTAAGTTCTTGGTGGGAACCACATGCACCCAAAAACCCGCAGCAAAAATAAGCTATCGGATAAAGTTAGCATTTCTATTTCTCACAGCTTTACAGAATATTGCCTTAGATTTGTGCAGAGTCCTAACTTCACATTTCGAAAAACCTGCTTACCACTGAACTCACTTACATTTATCTTGAAATGTGATTCTTTATAACGAAGTCACGAGAAAATATCGACCGATGTATTTAACGTAGTTCAAAGTATATTTTGGATAAATTGACTCGGCCATCTCACGAAAACACAATATATCGCATAAGTAATACATACCTATATAAATTAGATTATTTAGTACGATTGCCAAGTCAATCTTTTTATTTAAAATATTAATGATTTTCAATTAACCGACTTGGTATCACATGGATCTCACAACTTTTTACGGTAGCGAGACTTGGTTTTTTTAATCGGTTTTAAACTTTCGCGATTTGTATACATCATACAAAATAATTTTGTGGGTCTTAATCGCGTTAACTTAACTTATTTAAGGTATGAATTTAAAGCTGCGATGTCTGCTAGAAGTGCCTTAGGCTTTTTATGATCGGTCAGTGAGTGACAAAATTAAGAACCCGTTTTAATTATATAATATTCTAACACATTCACACAACACCATCTAGTCCCAAACTAAGCAGAGCTTGTACTATGGGTACTAGACAATGGATAAACATACATATACTCTTTTTTTTGTAAATAAATAGAATTATACATAGAAACACCCAAACCAAAACAAACTTCCATGTTCACTTTTTAAACTTCTGGTTCAAATTGGATAAAATTTGGAATATACCATGTTTATACAATGCCTGCTTGATTACTAAAAATTCAGGCTTATAATTATTTTATTCACAGCAAAGTTATAGGGGGTCGAAAATGGCCTGAACTGCTTCGAGAAATGTATGGTACGGCCGTGCCACGCTTTTGCTCGATTTGGCGGGGGCACTACCGTGCCCTCAGATGCCGCAGCTGTTGCTCATGACGTGATGTTATATAACCTTCCTCGACAAACAGGCTATCCAACACAAAATTAAATATCCAAATCAGACCAGTGTAGTTCCTGAGACTAGCACGTTCAACCAAACAAACTAACAAACTGTTTAGCTTTATTAATATTGACTTAGACTTTAGACTAATTCTCATATAATTTCTTTATTATAAAATTAAAGACAAATTTTGCTGAGTGTTTTATTTATCGTTTCGCTTTATTTCTTAGTAGAGCTACGTTATCTAAGCTTCCATTCTAAGGAAATGGGTGATCATCTGTTATTTGGACGTGTCGTTATGCGAAGCCGAGGATTGTCGATAGACGCTCAATCTTTGTTATGTGATAAATGACGAGTGATTCTAAATTTTTATTATTATTTAGACTAGCCGTAAAACAGTGGTAGTGTAGAAGTAGTATTAGAGAGAGTTACAGAGGATCTCGAGTTCAAATCCGCGGCGCACACCACAAAATTCTCGAAGTAAAGTGCGTATTAACTTGTTAATTAGCGCTTGCCAAACGGTGAAAGAACACATCGTGAGGAAACCTGCATGCCTGAGAGATTTCTGAATTAATCTCGAAAAACATGCGATGTCTGCCTAACCGCACTTTCCAGAATGATGGACGGATGCTTTACTCTTCACAAAATATTGAGAGAAGGCCTGTGCCCTGCGCTGGTACAGATTATAGAGAAGACTAATGATGTAGACTAGCCGTGGCTCACATTTTATGCTTACTTATTTTAATATCTGTGAATTTAGAAACAAACTTCTACCCATAATTTTACCTACCCCTTAGGGGTGCAATAGTAAAAAAAATAGTAGGTGTTAATGTTATAAAAAGCCTTCTATCTTCACTTTCACGTTTCTACCTTCATTAGTTTTGGTTCTGCGATGTTATGTCAGTCAAGGACAAGTACTAGTCGCTATACATAGTTTATTTACCGCCAAGAAGTTACTAGAGTTTTGCCGCTCAAAGCCAGTAATAAATGAAGGCAATTATAATATGTACAGCAGATACAAATAAAATATCGCTCTAGCAATTCAGAATTCGGTTCCATGCTAATCAGCAACAAAAAAAATAAAACATATCATATTATCTTAATCTCAATTAATATAAATAACATATTGGTATCTAATAGGTACTTACATCAATGTTTTGTAGGTATTATGCAAGTGTGTAACCTAATCATTTTTTTTTTAATAGGTAATAGGCGGCAAATGAGCAGACGGATCGCCTGATGGTAAGCAATTACCGCCGCCCATCGACACAAGCAACACTACAGGAGTCACAAGTGCGTTGCCGCCCTTTGGGGTTGGGAAAAGGGATAGAATAAGGAGTGGGATGAGGGAGAAGGAATAGGGGTTAGGGCCTCCGGCACTCTCACTCACCAAACGAAACGCAACAGTTTGGGTACTGTTACTTTACGTCGATTATCTGTATCTGTGAGAGGGTAGTACCTACTTCCCCGGTCGAGCCGGCCCATTCATGCTGAAATCAGCAAGGCTTTACTACCGTGAAGTAAAACGACCGTGAGGTAAACAAGAGTTCAAAGTCTTCTGGTAAGGGAACATTCTAAGAACAGTCAATGTTATTCTTTAAGACAAGTGTTCAGTGACGCTTTGTAAAATCGACTTTTAGACCTGTATAAACGGATTTTTCTTCTACGCGTTAAATTTAAGCAGCGATAGCCGAGTGGAGAGACTGACGGACTGCTACGCAGAGGGTCTCGGGTTCGAATCCATGGCGCACACCAATGACTTTTCGAAGTAATGTGCGCATTAAATTGTTAATTATCGCTTGCTAAACGGTGAAGGAAAACATCGTGCGGAAACCTGCATGTCTGAAAGTTCTCCATAATGTTCTCGAAAGACATGTGAAGTCTGCTAACCCGCACTTGGCCAGCGTGGTGGACTATGCCTTACTTTTCTCATAGTGAGAAAAGGCCCGTACCCAGCAGTGGGACAGTTTATATACAAGGCCGACGACGACATTAAATTTGTCAAATTTTGTATGGAGCTTCGTCCGTGTGGTGACGGATTAAGAATATGGGGTGGCCATATCATCACATGGGTGTCGTAAGAGCCGACAGAGGGAGCATTTTATGCAGAGAACAACATTGTAAGAGAAGGAAAACTTGATACAAACCCTATACCAACCCGTTTGGCCAGCGTGGTATAGTAGGCCAATTTCTCCTTTCAAAGGAGAGGCCTAGTTCAGCAGTGGACGGTTAAAGGCTGATGATGATTTATGGAGCTTATGTCAAAAAATATATATTTAGGAATCAAGTCCATCGACAGATAAAAGGAAGCGAACGGCCATTCTCAGATAATCTTTTCGTTCTCTACTCATATACCTACCTACCGTTTCAGATTAAGTTCTGTTAATGATTCGAAGTTACATAAGTCATAATTTTTTTACAACTCGTACCAAAATGAGTCTGTGCCGTAACCAGCGCACTGTATAATGTGTATGAATTCAAAAAACAACATTGTATTTAAACTTTGTAATCACAACCTTGTAAATTTGGTCGAAATTTATAACGAATAGGCGATGAAGACGTTGAAACTATAAGCAATGTTTTTTATTTTTCTAAGGAACCTTAAGAATAGGAATATAATCACATTGTAAGGATAAATAGATCTGTAGTAAATATTATAGAAAATTTAGCAGAAAATCTGTGTCATTCAATACAAGACTGTTTTTATTATTATGCTTTTAGGATGTTCAATATTAGGGTACCTACTGGAAAATTTTATATCATGTTACTGTATCTTGTGATATTTGATACATTTATTTAAAAGAAATCACTAGCTGGCATTTATGAACCTATAATTTCTAGACGCTATTAACCAATGAAAATGTACTCTTTCATGTAATGGCCTTGTATTTCTAACGGTGGGATATATGTGTGTTATATTACCGTCGGACCAGTTCCTTTATCTTTATGACTATCCCTTTGAGCAAAGATATATACATATATCGTCTTTGACTGGCGTACCATCGCTAAAGATAAAGGTACCTACTGCCTAAGCGACTCATAGAAAAAGACCATTACTGCGACTGATTTTAATCACTCAATGGACTCTCAAACCATTCAAATTGATATCAAATGACTTTTATAATATTTATTTTCTATTTAAATATAATAAAAGTAGACAATGAACAAGAAACCTTGTAGTGAAGAACCTAGATTGTTTGTAAAACCTTGAGTAATGAATGAATCTTATGTATGATACCATATACATGAATGCCAATGTATAAAAGCACAGGGTCGTCGATTGAAAAATGTAAACTAGATTTATTTTATTTTTAGGCAATTGGCACAAGTCCGTCTGATCCCAAACTTAGCATACCCTGTGTTCTAAAGTTGCCCTAGACAGGTGGGAATTGTTGCAGAAGGCAGTGGAGGCTAGTTTTACATCCACTTGACCAGGGCAACCTTGACAGGGCTGACTGAGTTACTCATCGCTAAAAATCAAATACAATATGTACAGTTACCTGTATCTTCACTGGTGTCGTTCCTGGAACCAAGCTAAATAAACGCACAAAACTAAAGTGGCCACGATAGATTGAACGATATACCTACTTATCTGCTGTATTCCAACGTGATGTCTTCATTCATTCACAATTCACAATTTTACAAAATGTTTTTTTAATAGGTAATAGGCGGCAAATGAGCAGACGGATCGCCTGATGGTAAGCAATTACCGCCGCCCATCGACACAAGCAACACTACAGGAGTCACAAGTGCGTTGCCGCCCTTTGGGGTTGGGAAAAGGGATAGAATAAGGAGTGGGATGAGGGAGAAGGAATAGGGGTTAGGGCCTCCGGCACTCTCACTCACCAAACGAAACGCAACAGTTTGGGTACTGTTACTTTACGTCGATTATCTGTATCTGTGAGAGGGTAGTACCTACTTCCCCGGTCGAGCCGGCCCATTCATGCTGAAATCAGCAAGGCTTTACTACCGTGAAGTAAAACGACCGTGAGGTAAACAAGAGTTCAAAGTCTTCTGGTAAGGGAACATTCTAAGAACAGTCAATGTTATTCTTTAAGACAAGTGTTCAGTGACGCTTTGTAAAATCGACTTTTAGACCTGTATAAACGGATTTTTCTTCTACGCGTTAAATTTAAGCAGCGATAGCCGAGTGGAGAGACTGACGGACTGCTACGCAGAGGGTCTCGGGTTTGAATCCATGGCGCACACCAATGACTTTTCGAAGTAATGTGCGCATTAAATTGTTAATTATCGCTTGCTAAACGGTGAAGGAAAACATCGTGCGGAAACCTGCATGTCTGAAAGTTCTCCATAATGTTCTCGAAAGACATGTGAAGTCTGCTAACCCGCACTTGGCCAGCGTGGTGGACTATGCCTTACTTTTCTCATAGTGAGAAAAGGCCCGTACCCAGCAGTGGGACAGTTTATATACAAGGCCGACGACGACATTAAATTTGTCAAATTTTGTATGGAGCTTCGTCCGTGTGGTGACGGATTAAGAATATGGGGTGGCCATATCATCACATGGGTGTCGTAAGAGCCGACAGAGGGAGCATTTTATGCAGAGAACAACATTGTAAGAGAAGGAAAACTTGATACAAACCCTATACCAACCCGTTTGGCCAGCGTGGTATAGTAGGCCAATTTCTCCTTTCAAAGGAGAGGCCTAGTTCAGCAGTGGACGGTTAAAGGCTGATGATGATTTATGGAGCTTATGTCAAAAAATATATATTTAGGAATCAAGTCCATCGACAGATAAAAGGAAGCGAACGGCCATTCTCAGATAATCTTTTCGTTCTCTACTCATATACCTACCTACCGTTTCAGATTAAGTTCTGTTAATGATTCGAAGTTACATAAGTCATAATTTTTTTACAACTCGTACCAAAATGAGTCTGTGCCGTAACCAGCGCACTGTATAATGTGTATGAATTCAAAAAACAACATTGTATTTAAACTTTGTAATCACAACCTTGTAAATTTGGTCGAAATTTATAACGAATAGGCGATGAAGACGTTGAAACTATAAGCAATGTTTTTTATTTTTCTAAGGAACCTTAAGAATAGGAATATAATCACATTGTAAGGATAAATAGATCTGTAGTAAATATTATAGAAAATTTAGCAGAAAATCTGTGTCATTCAATACAAGACTGTTTTTATTATTATGCTTTTAGGATGTTCAATATTAGGGTACCTACTGGAAAATTTTATATCATGTTACTGTATCTTGTGATATTTGATACATTTATTTAAAAGAAATCACTAGCTGGCATTTATGAACCTATAATTTCTAGACGCTATTAACCAATGAAAATGTACTCTTTCATGTAATGGCCTTGTATTTCTAACGGTGGGATATATGTGTGTTATATTACCGTCGGACCAGTTCCTTTATCTTTATGACTATCCCTTTGAGCAAAGATATATACATATATCGTCTTTGACTGGCGTACCATCGCTAAAGATAAAGGTACCTACTGCCTAAGCGACTCATAGAAAAAGACCATTACTGCGACTGATTTTAATCACTCAATGGACTCTCAAACCATTCAAATTGATATCAAATGACTTTTATAATATTTATTTTCTATTTAAATATAATAAAAGTAGACAATGAACAAGAAACCTTGTAGTGAAGAACCTAGATTGTTTGTAAAACCTTGAGTAATGAATGAATCTTATGTATGATACCATATACATGAATGCCAATGTATAAAAGCACAGGGTCGTCGATTGAAAAATGTAAACTAGATTTATTTTATTTTTAGGCAATTGGCACAAGTCCGTCTGATCCCAAACTTAGCATACCCTGTGTTCTAAAGTTGCCCTAGACAGGTGGGAATTGTTGCAGAAGGCAGTGGAGGCTAGTTTTACATCCACTTGACCAGGGCAACCTTGACAGGGCTGACTGAGTTACTCATCGCTAAAAATCAAATACAATATGTACAGTTACCTGTATCTTCACTGGTGTCGTTCCTGGAACCAAGCTAAATAAACGCACAAAACTAAAGTGGCCACGATAGATTGAACGATATACCTACTTATCTGCTGTATTCCAACGTGATGTCTTCATTCATTCACAATTCACAATTTTACAAAATGTCAATAGTTTCAATAAAATATCTCAAAGTTATCATTTATCATCGAGGGCTGACTGAACCGTGCCGGACAACTCAAATAGTGGCAATTTTACCAGGGTTCCACAAAGAATGACTTGTCAGTTCTTACAATGTGACCAGTGTCAAAATTAATTGCTATAGATTACAAATGTTACTAAACTGATATTCTCGATTACGATAATAAAGACAACATATCTATTTCATACACCCTGTAATAAATATATTATTATATTCTATTAATAATTATATGAATACAAAGAAAATATTCGGCGAATTTCTTACTAGAATTTCATAAAAAATAAAAAGACATTCAAGAAAGCCTTCGTATAATACATTATTTAATGTAGAATTCAGGATTATTTATTAAGCATTATTATTCTTCTCGTTAAATTAATCTAAAAGGATTAAATAAAAATCTGGTCCTCGTTGCCTAAATTTTAATCACTTAAAATCTAATCAAATAACAACGGTTGAATTAATTGTAAAAACTGGTCTTAGCTTAACATTTGTAATATAAATTCACATTTCATGTACCTAGACTATACATCTTTAATTCAAACAAACTGAAATTTATAACACATAATTATTCAATGAATATCATAACATTTATGCTTACAAAGTAGTCACTTGAAAATAGAAATTCGTCAAACATTAACATCTCAATGTAATATTTTATAGGTAGTATTTACATACTGGGCATTCAAATATACAATATTTAAAGACATCCTTACATTATTTTAAGTTAAGTTAAAACTTATATAAATTTACTTGACTTGAAGACATGTGGTTGAAAATAACAGATATATTTTATTTATATTTTTTTTAACTTTTGATAGGCTAACGTTTGACCGCGGTCTCGACTGATGATAAGCGATGATACGGTCGAAGCTGGAGCACGCTTGCCTAGAAGGTACCTATTCACCAGCGACTTGAAAACACCCAGATTGTACACAGACTCAGGCAAGGAGTTCCATACTTTTGCAGTAGGGGAGACCGGGTATGGTTGTCACAGTGCTTGGTTGTCACAGAGGCCATAACAGACAATTAAACGGTGTGGTAGGAGCGAGGGAGTAGCACATCCATTCGTACCTCATGTCAGCGTACTCCGACATGCCGTTTAATGGACTTATTCGACCACTCGATATTTTGTTATGACCTCTATGACAACCAACCCGTGCGACAATCATACCCGGTCTCCCATATGCATAATAAATGAGGAAGCAAAGCAAGTCGTGCGTATGGATGGGATGTCAACCATATAACGGTGACGATGATTAGCTTGTCTGGTCGTCCGATGGTAAAAAAGGGATGGAGGAATCAGGTTATGTAGTTCCTCTGCACATTCTCCGAAATGTAACCTATAAAAAACCCGATTTTGTTTATTAATCTCTTAGCTAATCTCTCGGTAAACCCACGTTATTTAGGTTTTCTGCTTTGCACCTATGGATCAGCAAGTAAAGCATAATGTTATACGGCCTTTCTCAATAAATGGCCTATCCACAACCAATATTATTGAGATTAGAGCACGTTCAACCAAACAAACCAACACACTTTATGACATTAGTATAGACAGACTTAATCTTTTGAATTAAATTAATACTATTCTTGTCGCTTATATTAAAATCAATATAGAAACACACACAGCAATGATTTGGTACAGTTATTCCAATATACCTATTGCTTAGGGAAGACGAGGCTCACTGCGGTGGTTTTTGGAGCGCAAGCTGAACATATAGTCGCACACATTGGGGGTATGTCCAACCTTGGATTGAGTTTGAGTCGTAATGTAGGTAAATAACCAACAAGGAGTTTCCATTACGTCACAAAGAAAAACAAAAGGTTTTCCATTAAGAAAATTTTACATATAACTATCACCCACATATCTTCAAAACCTCAATATTTTCATTTAAAATACAATTTCACATCCACGATTATTAAAGAATCCATCGAAAATTATAAAGTTCCATTCACATATTCACAATATTATTTAAATTCATACAATATTTACAAGTTTGTATTATAGGTACTAAAACAATATTATGTATAGACGTATATCTACTGGTGGTTATCGAGTGCTCCCACAATACTGTTAAATATTATAATATTTACTAACATTATTAAACATTTTCAAACAATTTCTTGCTTACAATGTTTTATAAACAAAATTTCTAGTTAACAAATAAAATATTTCTTATAATTTGTTTTTAAATATATCATACTCAATTAGAGCGCTTCATTCAAACCAATTACCAAATATTGTACTTAATTCAATGAGTAAATCCTCCATGTTGTTCAAACTATCAAATCTAAGTCAATGAGCATATCATTCACGCCTCGGAACGTAGATCCAAACGCCAAACCGAATAAATATCCAAAATAGCCGAATAATCCGAACTAATGTCAAGTTTCCAAAATGTTACAAGCTGTTTCATTGCATTTGTCATCTGTGTAGGAACACTAAAGCCCTTCTCTCACGAACATAGAGATATAAGAATAGAGTGGCAGAGTGGGGCCAATTCGTGTCTGCCGGTGGGAGAGAGAACGCAACAGTTAAAGGCCCTCTGCATCTCTCTCTAACAGTACATGCACAACATCAACATTACGCAATGGCGTGCTACCTATAACTATTATTTATATCAGTTTATTAGTAATCAATAGTTTAAAAGTTGTTTTTATTGATACACGAAGATAGTTTGAAGTGACAAAAAAGTTTATATATTTTTAAACCATTGATTACTGATAAACTGATATAAATAATAGTTACAGGTAGCACGCCATTGCGCAATGTGGATGTTGTGCATGTACTGTTAGAGAGAGATGCAGGGGGCCTTTAACTGTTGCGTTCTCTCTCCCACCAGCGAACACGACACAGTATTTAGTTAGGTACTATTCTGCCACTCTATCCTTTATATCTGTATGCTCACGAAGCTATTCAATTGCTACGGGACTGAGATGCAAACCATGATTGCCTACTGGTATGCTAGTCGTTTCCGCACACGGTGAGCAAATGAGACTAATTTTTGTCATTTGTAGAACAACATTCGTATGACGATGTCTAGTGACTCTAGCGATGAAGACAATGTTCTTCTAATCTTCTGTATTTATATTACAAGAATAAACGAAAATATAAAAGAAGATTCTGGGTGCATCCGTACATAGTCATATTGTTTCTTTTTTATCTCAATTCATGCTTTTTCTGTAACATCTTTTCTTACGTATTCTGGCAGCTTATAATTATGCAAACATGGATAATTTTCTACCTCCTGGACAAAATTAATATTAAAAGTTTGTTCTGCCGCCTTTTTGTACCTAATACAACGCATATACGACTCGGGTAGCGTGTGACCAGCAAGACGGTAGCGTGCGACTCATATCAAACGCGTCGTGGACGTGTCTCGTCGTATGCGAAACTAGCTGAATATGAATGGCGGCTACTAACAAGCGACGCGTAGGATACGCGTGCGAAATACAAATCGCTTGAGAGTCGCTTCGTGAGAGAAGGGCCTGAAGTCACACAATATATAACAGCAGTGTATGAGCAGTAGCTATCAATCCCCACATTTGACAGAACGACGAAGTGTTCGAGCAAGACCGTTGTCATTAGTTGTAAGCCGGTCAAAATTTTGGTGAATACAGAATATTGATACCTTGAATTAATTAGTAATATTCAAATCGGAACGGTTAAATAGCTGTGAGTTCTGTTGTACTAAATGAAAATTTTCTAAATATTATATTCGGCGCGTGTTGTTGATTAGCTCATTTTAATATACTTCAATCTCGGCATTGCAGTTTTATTGCATATCTCCACAGAAAAATGTTACTACACCTTAAGTGAGTTATTTGAAAGCCCGTGTAAGACGAATGTGAAATAACCTTCTAGTGCCGAAACGTAAAACGTCTGTGAATTTTAAAGACGAAAAAGTTATGCAACTTAAAAAAATAAGTGGCACATCCACGTTTTGCTCTCAAAAGAATATAATTAAGAAAACTAAAAATGGTACATTTTAGACGAATGACTAAAATGTCCATAATTATTTACGTAAGAGATGCGAAACATGTAAGGTTGGTTGCAAAATGCATACACTACCAAAATACTGAAGCTTCAAATATAACATTTGGATAGTGGTTTGCATTTATGGCGTATGCACCCACTAAGGAAGGATATTTTAATATTCCATGTCTACGGAACATTTCACAGTTACCTACTACAACACGGCAAAGCAGCAACATGACGTACGTAATTATTGTATTTGACAACTGAAACCTTTTATCAAAGAGACGCGTGCCACTTTCCGTAAGCGGACGCGATAGCGGCAGCGGGGAGGTAATTAAATACGCATTGATCTATATGGCACCATCTGCCATGATACTGAGATTGATGGCGATGGCTTCAACTAAAACCGCTCTATGTTTTTTTGGTGCTTCGCTTGTGTTGTACAAGCGAAGCACCAAAAAAACATGGAGCGGTTTCAGACTAGCGTTTTATATGCGCGTATAAGCCCGGTTTTGGAAGCGCATGTAGGCGCGTATAGGCGCACCCACGACAGAAATGAATCGACGTTGACGCGCTTCTAATCTCGTATAAGCGGGAACCCATGTTGATACTAACTCGATATCACTACTGTTTTGAGAGAACACGTCGAAACATGCTCGTTTACGCGAATGCGGTTTTTTGAAGCACGTAATGTAGCGCGCGTGTAAGCGCGTATGCTGAAACGACCGTATACGCGCAGGAAATAACGCTAATCTGAAACCGCCCATAATTGCGGTGAACGCCGTCTCGCTGTTTCTGCCGCTCCGCTCACCGCTTCAGACGAGGACACGGCCTAAATACAAAGACAACTTATCACTATTTACACACAACCATACGTTGAAAATCACGTATATAAGTACATATATTCAGATCTAAATATTTACATCTTTTTTGGCCTTACACGGGTACACACACTTTAATCTCTGGGTAATATGTTTTATTACTACAATCATGTATGCGTAGAGAGAGATGAAGTAAGTCCAGAATTGTCGATCGTCACACTTAACACATTAGATGAGATCACAATTGTTTTATTGTTCTATCACAATATTGTCACACATATCATTGATGTAATATGTTTTATTACTACAATCATGTATGCGTAGAGAGAGATGAAGTAAGTCCGGAATTGTCGACCGTCACACCTAACACACTAGAAGAGATCACAATTGTTTTATTGTTCTATCACAGTATTGTCACACATATTTGATAAGAACAACGTCACTAGCACCATTCTTTTGTACTTTGTACTTAAGGTGTACGCACCACAAATACTTCGCAGCTTCGAGAAGGCTTGATCTTTTTCTCGTCTACAGAATGTTCAGCCCAGTACGATATAGGCTCGGAGTTCACACAATGCTTCAGAGCGGTCTCTTCGAATCGAACCTTGTGTCGCCGGGTGCAGGTTAACCGGGACTGTGGAAAAAAACTTTTCTTAGTACATTTCATAGATGGATACTTGAACAAATAAGGACGTGTACAAATATTCCCCCACGAGATATGACGCTTCATCAAACAAATATTTTTCTATGTCTGCTTTGTTCAAGTCGTGCAATATTTTGCAGTTATGTTTGCGAATGATTGAAAGATTTCGGATCCAGTTTTCCGACGCAATAAATCGTGCTTTCATCAGCAGATTTTTTTCTCGGAACGGACTGGCTTTTGTCAGTTTGCCTAGCAACAAAATCAATAATACCTAGTGTATTTGTGCAGTATATTCCTATGTCTTATTTGTCAGACAACGGCAATTTGCTATTGTACGATTTCATCATGAGGGAAACATAAAAACAGCTGGTGCAAAAAATATACAGACTAGGAAAAATATCTGTATGCCGATCATTGGCGTAAAGTTTCATGGAGACGTCTTTGTATATTATGGTATACATGTAGTCAAAGGAAAGCGTATTTAGTGAAGAAATTATTGTAATGCGCAATACTGGAAGTAATGAATATATTACTTTATGGTGCTGATTCACATTCCCCTGTTATAGCTTCGTTTTTAAAAGAGTCTGTATTATACAGGGTGTCACAAGACCCATCACCAAGCCGACGTCTACTCGTTGTGGACATTATGCCAAGTCAAACTAACCAAAAATAATACCTGGGAAACGATTTTTTCTTAAGTTTTCACATTTTTCAAACCGCAATTAAAAGCGCGCGCGTGCAATGCTCGAAATACCTACTTATCCATGGGGACATAGGGCATCTAAAGAACATATTGGCGGGGTGAATGCATCGATTTTGTACCTAATTAGAAAAAATCCATACTAACTTTGGGCCTCAATATCTCCTGAACCAGTAATTTCCCAGGTATGGTGCCGAATTAAAAATGTTCGTAGTGATTGGTACAACATGGGATTTCAGTTTTCATTAAGGGTCTTTTTACACCCTGTATAATGAATCTATTTTACCAAATCGTGCAAGGTTTTTAACCTTATGATATCATGAGGTTAAAATACTTGCGCGGCAGAAGTTTTTATAGAATAGGTACCTAAAACAGTATTTTCAATTTCTCTGTAATACTCATGAGAAAAATCTTCGTTATTGTACTTCTTTATCCTTCTCACAGATCTAGCCTGGTATATTCATCTTTTAATATACAATTTAATCTATCCTTCTCTGGAATGCTCTCCCTCTTGAGATCAGGATGTCCACTAACCGTTTTACGTTTAAAACTAGAGTTCAGCAGAATTATTTAAACGCACTAACTGAATCGACATAGGTTTGTTATCGTTTATTTATTTTATATACTTATGTATTTATTTACTGGAATTATAAAATGTATATTTATGTAGTTTATAATAAATATATAGTTATGTATTTTATCCCTACTAATATTATACATTTGAAGGTGTGTATGTATGTATGTTCCGTTTTCGCGCGAAAACGGCTGAACCTAATATAGATATATATTGGACCATGGAGACGGACATAGGCTATCATAAGTTGCAAAAATTAAACTGGGAGGGATTGTAGGGAGGATAGAAGTTTGTAAGGCAGACATTTTCCTCTTGGAAGTAAGAACGTATGCGCGAATAATTAAGTACTGCGCATGTGCTATCTGTCAGTACTGTCACATCATACATATTGTCATATTGTGCACGGTGATTACATTGTTCGCATATCTAAACTAATAATTATATACTACGCTCAAACGGCTGAAACGATTTTCACTACCTACTAAATTTATAAATGCGAAAGTGTTTATAGATATATATTGGACATGTATTGAAACATGGCTTTGACATTTGTTATGGGTACTGTCCGAGTTACTTTGTACCCTATAGAGCTTCTGACTCTTTAGCATAATCAGGAGTGTCTTCACACAACTTGAGACTGAAAGTAGATATGTGTTACCCCGAATTTAACGCACGCGAAGCCGCAGGCAAAAGCTCGTAATGAATATATATTTATTATATGTAAGTATGTACATATATTGGGTATATATATATTTTTATTCTCAATGAGTAGGTTTCTGTCTATTTCTTTCAATTTAATTTAAGAACTGCACCTATTTCATGTTTCACTGCATCACCCACAAGTTGACTGGTAGATAATGCCTACGGCATTAAGTCCGCCTTTGTACTATTTTGTGCATAAAGTTATAAAACATAGACTTACGCCTGTTTCCCCGAAGGGGTAGGTAGAGGCATATTAAACGCCCACTTTTCGCCAGTGTTTTGATCCCACGTAATAGGTGGCGAGCCTATTGCCGCTTATCGGGATATTTTGTTTGCCAGAGCCTCGTCCGTTGATCGGCAGGTGCACCACTTGCAGGTGAGGTTGGCTTGGGACCCTAAGTTCTTGGTGGGAACCCTATGCACCCTATAATAAAAAAGAACAATATATAGGAAACCGTTGTCATACAAAATTATTTTTAGTGATCTTATGAGAGATTTAATTTTGGTCCTTGGTCTCCAATGTTATGATGACCAATTTGAACATAACATTGTCTCACTAATCGCAGATCACGCTCTTCCACACAGATTTAACAAATTTCTATACATACAGAAAATTTATTCAATTCAATATAAAAAGTTAATATAATAACACACACAAGACACTCGTAGAGCTTTCTCTTCTCGTATATCGGGAAAGTTCCCGTTGTAAAAATGCGATATATAGTAAGTTCACCGTTAGGGTTTTATTGCAGGCATTGAAATATAAATAAGAAATAAAGAAAGCTGAATTTATGCTAACTGATAGCACAGTATAAAGACATATGGATTATTTGACTATGCTGATAGCATGAGACTCAGCTCCAATATCTTATACTAATATATACAGCTTAAGAGTTTGTTTGTTTGTTTGGTTGAACGCGCTAATCTCAGGAACTACTGGTCCGATTTAAAAAATTTTTTCAGTTTTAGACAGCCCATTCATCGAGAAAAGCTATAGGGTATATACCATCACGCTATGAGCGACGGGAGCAGAGCAGTAGCCTTAAATAACGTGGGTGTAACCGCGGGCATCCTCTAGTAGAACAATAATCATGATAAATTTATATCCCAATATTTTATCCATCCATGGGACTATTAATTGGATGTTTTAATATGTACATAATATGTTTAGCATATCAACTAGTTTAGTTTAGCAATTGTGACATTAACACAAACATTTTGTTTTCTATATATCATAGACTAGCCGTTTCCCGAGGTTTCACCCGCGTCCTGACGGACCCCTATTTTTTCTAAAATAAAATATAGCCTACGTTACTCGCAGATAATATAGCTTTCTAATAGTGAAAGAATTTTTTAAATCGGTCCAGTAGTTTTTGAGTTTATCCATTACAAACAAAAATACAAATTTTTCCTCTTTATAATATTAGTGTAGAAGTGTAGATAATATTAGCAACCTACTACAAAATGGAGAAATTCATGTGAATCTGGTTTGTCCTTAGAAACATATTTAGGTTAATCTCCCAGACATATCTCTATCTATCTACCTATCTATATCGTCACGCCTGTCTCCCATTGGGGTAGGCAGAGACTATGGAACGCTACATGCTTCAGTTCAAACATACCTCTTTCGCTTCCTCGACATTCATTAACCTCACCATGCATGCGCGTCGGTTATGGATACTTCTAATTTGGCCCCTTTTTGGTACGTCACCTATTTGTTCGGCGTACGTCCGTCTAGGGCGTCCCCTACCGACATTTCCATTCATTCTCGCAAGATACATTCCTTTCGTATTTCTTCTTTCATCCATCCGTTGCAAATGTCCAAACCAAATGTTCAAACCAGACATACCTATCTAAAGTTATTGTTAAGTAAATGGTTTACCGACTTAATTCATAATACGTTACTAACGATGTATGGTTGTAAACGAAATATTCAATTACTGAAATATCTCTTGTAGGTTTACATTCCATAGAATTGACAAATGACTTCGTACGAGAAACACTACAGCAAGTAACGTCTGCATTCTTAAAGTCAACGTCTACTTGCTTAAAGCTATTGACATTGTCAAAAATAACATTAATGTGAGAAATGTAACCCTCGATAAGGTTTTCCCCAAACAGTAAAACTTACGTAATTCAGTGGTAATGGAAGGGAACAAAAAGTTTCATCGAGTTACACTTTTGTTACCTGAGATACTTTATTTCAGCAAGTTACAGTCTGATTAAAATTTTCGATTTGGTGTGACTGGTAGTGTCTTTTAATTGTAAAAGTGTGTTTTTTTGTCCTGCCTTTGCAACGCGATGGAGCGGTATTATGGTATGATTTTGTGTGCGGATATGGTTAAGAGACCGGAGAGTGTCACAGGCCACTTTTTACCGCGATTATCGACCTCCTCTCGAGCGGAGCGGTGGGTGACATCTAGTTACTAATAGAAATAAACTCTTAATTAAGCCTGCGTTGGGACGTGACGACCCCACCGCCCACTGGTAGAGGTGAATTTATCTTCCAGTGCAGTCAGTCAACCGAGAGATGGCGGTCAAACCATCCATAGTTAGGCGGGAGTAAATTTAAAGATGCTAAATGGGCGGCAGCGTTTAGCATCAAAGACTTCCGTCACTGCGATCGCCAGCCCACCAGCTAAGCGTGGCGATTACGGTAAAATCCCCCCAGATGAGCGACACAAGAGAAAACCGGCCTTCAGTCACCGGCAGCCCCGCTATTCCTGGTTCAGGTAGCAGCCATGGTTACGGCGGGGCATGGGGTGCTAAGAATCACTGGCAGAGATCCGGCTACCGCCACCGACGACAACTGACCCTGGCAACATTTAACACACGCACACTGCGGACCGACGAGATTGTCGGGTTGAAAGAAGAATTGAGCAAGTTACGATGGGGTATTATAGGCCTATCTGAAGTCCGAAGAGAGGGTGAGGATTCGATAGACCTCAATTCCAGTAACTTGCTCTTCTACCGGGAGGGCAACCAACAGTCCCAAGGTGGTGTCGGGTTCATCGTCCACAAATCTCTCGTGAACAGCGTGGTAAATATTGCGAGTGTGTCGAGCAGGGTAGCGTACCTTATACTCAGAATATCCAAACGATATTCGTTGAAGGCAATACAGGTCTACGCTCCGACCTCGACAAACTCCGACGAGGAAGTAGAAGCTATGTACGAGGATATATCTCGTGCTATACATAGCTTCAAAACCCATTACACCGTAGTCATGGGAGATTTTAACGCAAAACTGGGCAAACGAAGCGGTGATGAGCCGAGAGTGGGGCAATTTGGTTATGGACATCGGAACTCGCGGGGCCACTTGCTGGCTAGCTTTATGAAAAAGGAAGGACTCTTTATGATGAATTCCTTCTTCAAAAAGCAAGAATGCCGCAAGTGGACCTGGAAAGTCCAGACGGTGCCACCAAAAATGAGATTGACTTCATCATGTCGACGAAGAGGCAAATATTCAATGATGTCTCTGTGATCAATTCGCTTAAAGCGGGCAGCGATTTTTGAATGGTAAGAGTCACATTGAATATTAGTACAAGCCTGGAACGGTCAGATTGATGAAGTCCACGCTCTGACCAGCACCAGTTCATTTCCAAAACCTCTAAAGCTTTCAGCTTGAACTACACAGTCGCTTCAAATGCCTGGGCGAGTGCGTAGATGTTGACGACTTTAGTGGCGGGTTCGAGGATGTTGTCCATTAATCGGGGTCCAAGTACTTCAAGCCCCAAAAAGCCAAGAGAACTGGTAAAATCTCTGATTCAACTCTAGAGCTCTCAGAGGAAAGGCGTAGGATGCATTTGCTGTCCTCCAACGATATGCCAAAATATCGGCGCCTCAATAGACAGATATCTAAGGCTCTGACTTGCGATCTCAGCCGATACAACACCAAATGTGTTAAAGAGGCGATCGAGCGGAATAAAGGGTCAATAATATTACAGAGAGATCTGTCTATTGGGCAAACTCAGCTGACAAAGCTGAAGACGAAGGATGGCAGGGTTGTGTCATCCAGACGCTAAAATTTTATTTATATGTATAGATAATATTTCTGATTCTGAGATAATAAATTTTATACGGAGAACGATATGAGTGTTTCATTAATCGTAATGCAGTATCGGGGCAACCTTTGTTGCTATAATTGGAATAAGACTATCCCTACTCTCATAAGATTTTCTTGCTACATACACAACACAAATATGCTGCAAAATATTTAACCGTTTTATTGGTCCAATGAACTTTATCACCAACAATCATTTACAACTATTTTAATTAACTTTTCGGTCCCGAACGAATCTTTTTTTAGGAACACGTGGAAATTGAATAATTTTTTATGGTCCTCTTACATAAAGCTTTTTTAATTAAATTATCAAACTTATTTGGACTCAGTCAAATGGTTATGTACTTCAATGTCACCGACGTCGACAGCTGTTTTCATGGATGTCTTATTTTATACACGTACTTAGATTTATATGTATTTTGTATGTTCCTCAGAGGTATTTATCTTGAGTACTGTGGTCTTACTCGAGATATTTAATTAATTTAAGGTAAACAAAACAGAGGTAAAAAAACAGAGGTATTTAATTAAATATCGCGAGTAAGACCCGTTTCAATGAAATTGCATGATGTATACAAATCGCGAAAGTTTAAAATCGATTATACTAGTCTATGTTGGAACCTAAATAGCTTACGTGAAAATGTCCGTTTCTAGGTGATAGTTTAAAACGTTATAATGAATAACAGAGTAATCTTGTTTTGGTAAACGACATATCTTGTAATGAATTTTGGTTTAATGTTTATTTAACCGAAGTTTTAACATTAGTTTAAGTATTGTAGGAATATTTAAGCGGTTTTCTCTAGCGTGCCCTGTTAGTTTTTTTTCATAATTTCAAATAGCAGCACAACGCAGTAAAGCATCTGAAACATCTCGCAAAGAATAAAAATGAAATTTAAGAACCTTGAGTTCAGAAAATCATTTGTAGTTTGTATCAATGTGACTATATTTTCTTTTTAACTTTGTTTTAATTTTACAACAAACTTACTACTTACTTGATGATGATAAATATTCTGTCAAGTCTGTTATTACAGTACTCGTAACATACGTTCTAAATACAATAAGAGATGAGAAGGATAAAATATAGATCTTCAAAAATTGTAGCTAGGAACCATCTGGTTCACGTTAGCTGTTAAACAAAAAACTGCATCATTATCGGTCCATTAATTAGAAGCTACGATACCTACTACAAACACTCCGTCAAACTTATAAAACGTTTTGCGTCTATACTTGAAAAGGCCCGTGTGAGATTTTACTTCAGGCGTGAATTGACCAGTTTACAAGCACCTTTAAAACTTTAATAAAGCATTAGAGTTCTAAAGGTACTCGTACATAAAAAATCATAATTCAGTTAAAAAAAGTTACTAACGCTGTATTAAACTTGATAAACAAATTGTTAAGTGACGTACTTCTTCATTTTATCCAGACTGTAGTGGCTCTATGGATTACATCTCGCTCGATCCTGCCATCATTGCTGATGATTGATAGAAGAATTTGTCAATGTCGATTTTAATTAAATATAGCTTTGGCAGATACGATGGTGTAAGAAAAAAAAAATTACAAGTACCTATACGCAATGTTAGGTAATAATTATTAATTATAAGCTTGCTAAGCAAATATGCCTTCAGAAATCTTGCAGAAAACATGTACAACAAATATTCTTTAGGCTAATACAGTACCGAAACAATTGTATTATGTTGGAGAAACGTACCTTTAAAAAATATTTCATTCTCTGATAAAATAAACGACATTTAAAAAAAGAACTTTTTATCTGCGTGTATCAGCTAGTAGGTATATCATACAATACTGAACTTACTGAACTCTGCGACAAAATACAAGCAAGAATTTCATTTTGTGTGATTACGACCTGACGAAAGCAATGACGTGACGTCACCTTTCTTAACAATTTTACAGTTGCTTTCAACAATTCCTCGTCATACTATATTTGTCTTACTCTGTCGTGCACATGTGGATGAATTGGGTGTAAAGTTTTATCTTGTAGCGCAAGCATTTTGTAGAAGGTCAACAATTCAACATATTATCGTGAACATCAACATTGAATTTAGAAAAAAACATAACCAAGAAATCCCACGAGATCGGCAAGAAAGTGTTAATTTTTTTAAATGTGCTGGCGTAGCTACAAGCGTCCTTTACTACATTTTAAATCGAACAATATTTTCAAAAACATGTTTACCTTCATTCTTATATAAATTTTCTCTAATGAAACAAGTGATTCTGAAAGAACGAGCGCCCAAACAACTGCAATCTACATGACATTAGGGCCCTTTTCCTGTCATGCGTTTTATGGTCCGCGCGCGGATTTGATCCGCATGGAGGCTGCCCGCATCCTACCACTTCATACATGTTTTTCCTATCACGCGGGCATCACGCGCGCGGAACGCGGATTGGTTGCGGACGCGCAAAATTGATACAGAGAGAGTCACTGGCGACACAGCAGCGGCAAACGAAATCTTTGTCCTGCGTGTGGCCAGGGGCGTGTTATCACCCGCATGCGGACCAGATCCTCACGCGGACGAAAATACGCATGACAGGAAAAGGGCCCTAAGTCCTACTAGTATTCATAAAACCTAACCGCAGACAGATCTACCCGAGGTACTCAGTCGAACAACACTCGATGGATGAAAATAAAAAGACGTAAATAAACATACTCACATTTGAATTTGGTAACTTTCAGATTCCTTACATCTGTTGGAATTGCCTTTGATTTAATATATGTTTAGCTCAAGCGCAATAATTTCTAGCATATTTGTGCTTTTATTTATAAATAGTTTTGAGCTTCAAAGATTTTCAGAACTAATTTTCTACAGTAAATTGCTAAAAAAAATGTAATTTTAAATTTGTTTGAGATTTTCCAGTTATTGGTAAATCGCTCATGACATTTTTACATCAACTTCTGCCTTCAAGTTACAAAGTAATTTCGAGTAAGCTTGCTAACAGCAAGGTCAAAGGATTTCTGTCAATGTATGTAATATAATTTTGTTGATACATAATGTTGCTCGCATCGTAACTTGACTTGCTATTCTAAGTGGATTGGCAAAGTTAAGCAACTCTGGCACAGGTCACCACTTGGATAGGTGATCGTCTGAGGCATTTTTGTCAAATGTGCTTTGGAAAACACATATATGTAGCTCGCTCTTGGTATATCTTATCTTGGGTTATCTTACACATAGGAATCGTTAGAGCGTGTAATTTTAGATCTTCGGGTGGTCTAGAAACTTCTATACAATAGTTGACCAAATATCAAAGAATAAAAACCTGCCAAGTGCGTGTCGGGCCCCGCGCAATGTAGGGTTCCGCAGTTGCCCATAATGGCCATTATTGATAATAACTTCTGTTTCACATGGGACTAAAAACGCGCATCTTTAAGATGAAGCCAGCGCTCCCAATGGAAACTTACAGAAATAGGTATTTATAAGTTAACCGATGATTACTCTTAAACTAGTGATGTCTACTTACCCGTGATAGTTGTCCTTCTAAATTCGTTATATGTACTACATTGGTGATTTTTTCACTTCCTCCAAATTAATAGTTTAGCCCTGGGACACTTGAGTCTAACAATTTTTTTCACTTCAAAGCTTGATATTTGACAAACCAATCACTTGATCGAAAAATGATTTGAGCAAACTAATAATATTTTTTTAAAACCTATCCAATGATACCCCACACAATGGGGTACTCAACCAAAAAAAATTCAACCCCACTATATATTATGTAGGGGAGATACCCTTAAAAAAATATTTTCCTAAAGAAGAATGGCCATTTTTGACCTAACCATGTATAGAGATAAAACTTATTTTAAAATTAAGGTTATTTTTTAGTGTAATGATTTCACTAACAATTATATTTTATAGAAGTCTAGGTAAAAAGTAAAGTTTTGGGTTGTAAAGATGTTCTAGAAGTCGTGAACGCATCCTTATCAAAATATTTTTTATTTGCTGCATTTTTATATTATCTGTGCCCGATAATACTTCCTTGTTTAGCTACGTTCCATTTCACTTATACCACATCTTTAGCATTTGGTTTTGTCAAAACCTCGAGCAAACTTAATTTTATATATAAATTGAATCAAGTTGTTAAAAGCTGATCATATATGAATGTATTTTTTTATGTTAAAAGATATAAAAAGATAAACATAAATGTATTTCTGCCGTTGAAAACATTGGATAAGGATGCAATGGAACGTTTTTGAAGTAAAGACGCCGCCGATGACATTGGACATGGGAGTATCTGTCAAATTAATACGAACTAATTTCGGTGTATTATGTAATTCCTAGACCGTTATAAGAAAAACTGTCTTTAAAGTATAATTTCTTGATCATAGATCTACTTGTTTTTGTACATTTTATCTATATACACAATAATTCATTATCAGGTCATTCAATGTATGAGAAGTGGCCATTTTTCTTTTATACTACAGTTTTGTTGCAATATTGTATGTGTATATTCATAGTAGTGCCATATATCAGCTTTCTAGCACCAGGCGTCTTTGAGATAGGCTGCGAACGGACAGACGGACGGACATGACGAAACTATAAGTATTCCTTGTGGACTACGGAACCATAAAAAGAAATAACTGTACATACTATTCGTGTTCTATTGTATCGACTAAATTGCTTATCTAATTTTCTTGAATACAAATAATATACTACAAAATTACTTTATCATCACAATCAGCTGGTGACGACGGCTGGTGTAACCTATGCCGAAACGTATGTACGTTTATATATGTATATACAAACATACATAAATTCACGCGTTTTATCCGCGAAAGGATAGGCAGAGGTGTATTAGGCACCCATACTTCGCCAGTTATGTTTCGGTCCCAATGTAATAGGGGGCGAGCCTATTGCCATCTACCGGAATGCCGAAACGAGAGAAAAATTTAACCCATATTTTCAAATAATTACGCGACATACCTAGACTGGTTACGTAAATATTACTTCATCATATTGCTAGTTTATTGTATTTCACCAACAATATTTTACGTGCTGTAGCTAGCTATATCTGTACTTCATAACTAATACAGTTACGCCACCCGCATCTGTCACATCCCATATTGGATTAGAACACTCTAATGGACATGCGGACCACATATCCACGTGCAAGCGTGTCAAAGTAACGTTTATTATTTTAGCACCAAAGTTAGAAAAATATACGTAAATACATAGTATACGTAAATAGAGAACAATATCTGCCTCATAGTATTTTACCGTTTTAAAAAGCTAACTTTCCGTGTGGTGACGGATTAAGAATACGGAATGTCACCACCCCATATCATCCCATGGGTGTCGTAAGAGCCGACAGAGAGGGAGCATATTATGCAATATTATGCAGAACAGCACTTTAAGAGAAGGAAAACTTGATACAAACCCTATACCAACCCGTTTGGCCAGCGTGGTATAGTAGGCCAATTCCTCCTTTCAAAGGAGAGGCCTGTCCAGCAGTGGACTGTTAAAGGCTGATAATGATGAAAAAGCTAACAGCTAAGTACATTAAGAACACGCGGGCTCAAAAAAAACAATACGTGTATCACACAGTGTTTTCTCATATAGTAATGGAACGCACGACACTCGGTACAGTGCTAAACGGAGTGGTGACTGTTATACAACAATATGTCATACGTGTATTCAAACTCCAATATGATTTCAAACTACGCAAAGCCCACAGCATATCATAGTTCATAAAACAAGACTTAAATTCATACTGAAAATACTTGTATATTACGTTTCGTATAGGTATAAGCTTTTTGAACAGACTACACTAAAAATTCTTACCGCTGAAATATTCGCATAAAAATTCTACAAAAAGACTGTTTGAAGCTATGAAGAATTTCTTAAACAGACACCAGCAGCTCTATATCTGCAGTAGATACGTTTATATGAGCATACTGCACTCAAAAAGGCATTAAGCTTTATACGAAGAAACACTCAACTAATGGCAAAAGAGTTTCAATAACAAAGCAAAGCAAATAATATGTATGCATACAGTAGTGTATAATATAATTATGTATAATATAGCGTCTAACATCAATCAAATAGTACAAAGATATAGACTTATATATTTCAACGAACAATCATAAAATGTGTTTAACTTGTGTGCATCCCAAACATTTAAGCCACGAAATCCTTGGAATCCACAATATCTATTTAGTTAGGTTAGGAATATTTTATATTGGATACCTTACTAGAGATTGAAGAACTTACTTCATATAACTATATATACTGGAGCTGCGGCATAAAAGTATTTTATCGGTAAAATACTCGACATACGTCTGATATAACATCCAATATTGCTATTTATCATAACGCTTCGATCAAGCAGCACTTAGCAAAGTACACTATGAATTTTGTATCAACCAGGATCACTTTGATACAAGAATACACAAGAAAAAGAACTAGGAGTAGCAAAACTACTATCGTATGGTAAAGGATTGCATGATAGAAACTTGACCGCAAAAGGGCTTGAACAACTTATAGGCCGACCTCACATTGAGCGTGTGAGTTCCTGGAGCGTGCGCTCGGGTGCGCCCTGAGTCCTGAGTCCATTCGGCGCGCGCGTAGATTACTTTGTACTACAGAGTAAACGCTGAGCGCACGCCGGACACACGCCGGGCGCCCGCTAGAGTGTACATCATGCATGCCCGATATGCCTTAAAATGATAATGTTTTTTTTTTTCACGGTAACTTATTTAATGTTCAATTTCTCACGAAGGTATATCATATCATAATTTTCTTTTATGAAAATAGGTAAGGACCCGTTAAAATCCCGTAATGGTCTAGATTATTAGAACAATAACAATAAAATAACTTTAAATAAACTGTTTCATGGCTGGGCACAGACCTCTTCATAATTTGCGATGGTCATAATCCACCACACTAGTTAATTGAGAATATTATGCACAACAAGCGATTCATTGACAATTTTGAAAAGTCGGTGGTGCGCGCTGAGTTTCTGAACCCGGGGTGAAGGTTATGGCTAACTTGAAAATAACCTAAGTATATGTTTAATATTAAAGTTTAAAGTATTATAAGTTTTCTTATGCTGCCTAGAGACACGATCTGATATTTTCCCGTCAAATGGCAATGACCTTTAAACATGTAAATATCATTAGACGATCTGATATCATAATTGTTAGAATGTGGGCGTATATATAAGGCCTATTGTTTAAGCGGATCAAGCTATAAATTGCCGTAGGTATATTATTTATTCCACTTACAGACGCCCGGGTAAAATATAGCTCTGCTTATCACTACGGCGACTGGAGTATTAGGTACATGTAATGTCTGAATTTTTGTTGTAATTTTCGAAATTGAGAGAAGTGTGAGTAACTTTGAAACGCTTTCACGAAGTTGAAGACTTTTCAGAGCACTGGCAAACATTAGCCACGTTACTACTTTGATGTAACCACAGCAGACGGTAGGTATTATTTTGCAAGTTCCTTTACCGAATTTCTCTACTACACACAACCAGTTGGTCAAAACTTAAAAGAATTAGGACTTTTTCCGAAAAGGATACAGTTACGTATATATTTGCTTGTTAAATAATTCATGGAATTGACTATGAAAATTCGTAGAAGGATCTTCAGCATTTTAGTGTATTACGTTGTTAAAGCTCAACGATTATATTATAAAAAAAATGTTCTAAAAATAAGCAGTTCTTGTGAAGTCATCTATCCTAAGCAAATATTTGCTGTGAAGGTATTTACAACCATTTCCTTATTTGTCAAGTAATTCCAATCGAAGTTTACCCTGCATACTGAAATACTGAAACTGACACTAAGCCTTTTTTTATTTATTTGGCTATACACTTACAGGTTAAATACAAAATGAAGTAAGCATTTCATAAAAAAAAAGAATTTTAACTACTTCTAAAGTAATTCAAAGAACAAACTTACGGGTATCCATCCGAATATAATTTAGGTTACTTTAAAAAAAATACGACAAAACGATCGCAGTGCGTGAGGTGGCATACAAATTACTCTTTGGAGAGTAGAACAGAATTATCAGTATACATATTTCATTTTGGATTTAATTTGGTTTTACTTTTATTGTATATCTTTCTAAAAATGTTATGCTGATGATTTATCACAGCGTGAAAAAACAAAAAGACTTGATGCAAATAAGTTTAGTTTACAAGACCTTATATCTGAGGCCCAATTCTCCTATTTGTAGATATATGTTCAAAATGCAGTTTCGTTCTAATGTCAGTGTCGTAATCATGTCACAGATGGTATTCTCCTAATTTAACTGATATTTGAATGTTATCGTGACTCGATCGTAAATTAAACAATGTGTAATCGTCGAATTGTAGAAGTCAAATTAGATGATAAAAACATTAAAACAATTTCTAGTAATGAGATACTTTTAGTCACTACACATCAAAGCTTTTTGTCTTTTCAGTCTGTTCATCCTAAGGTTGCGTGGAAGAGATCGCACTTTGCGATAAGGCCGCCCTTGTGCATTTGATATGTTTGTAGTACACTTAAGTCATCTACACCGAATTTGTACCAACATTTGCACAATAAAGAATTATCTATCTATCTAAATTAGCAGAATACCGATTCTGAGTCAATTCAAAATCTAATCTCATTTCGTTCAAAATATAGTTTGAATGTCATATAAAATACTAGAATTGGCTTTCTGGATGAATACCAAATGCACGTTTACCTTTTTATGAAAGTGAAAGTAAAGTACCATTAATAATTACATTAATTATTAATGGTACTTTACTTTCACTTGGAACTTAAAAATGTAAAAGCCCCCGGGGAAGATGGAATTACGACGGAGCTGCTAAAGGCAGGTGGAAAACATAGGTTATCCTACCAGTATAGACTGGTGCAGCTCCAACGCATATTTAATTCTATCCTCTTCTCGGGGAGAACTCCAAGGGCGTGGAGCAAGAGCATAGTCGTTTTGTTCTTCAAAAAGGGAGACAAAACTCTGTTGAAGAACTATCGACCGATCTCGCTCTTGAGCCACGTCTATAAGCTGTTTTCCAGGGTCATCACGAACCGTCTCGCGCGTAGACTCGAAGAGTTTCAGCCGCCCGAACAGGCCGGTTTTCGAGGAGGGTATGGCACCATAGACCACATCCACACAGTGCGGCAGATTATACAGAAGACAGAGGAGTATAATCAGCCCCTGTGCTTAGCGTTTGTGGACTATGAGAAGGCCTTTGACTCCATCGAAACCTGGTCTGTTCTGGAGTCTTTGCAACGGTGCCAAAACGATTGGCGGTACGTCCAAGTGCTGAGAGGTCTGTATGACGCCGCGACTATGACCGTCTAAGTACAGAACCAGCAGTCTGAACCTATCCACCTGCATCGAGGTGTGAGACAAGGGGATGTTATCTCCCCCAAATTGTTCACAAATGCAATGGAGGATATGTTCAAGACGCTGCACTGGAAAAGACGCGGTATTAACATAAACGGCGAGTACCTCTCACACTTAAGATTTGCAGACGATATCGTTATCGTGGCTGAAACCGTGCAAGACTTGCAGTATATGCTGAGCAGCCTAGGTGATTCTTCTGCTCGCATCGGTCTCCGGATGAACTTGGATAAAACCAAAATAATGTTCAATGAACATGTCTCTCCGGAACCGATTATCCTAAACGGGGTCCCTCTCGAAGTTGTTCAGGAGAATGTCTACCTTGGGCAAACCTTGCAGTTGGGTAGAAACAACTTCAAGAGGGAGGCTTGCAGAAGAATACAGCATGGCTGGGCGGCATATTGGAAACTCTGTCGAGTGTTTTCGTCATTCCTACCGCAAAGCCTTAAGACTAAAGTCTTCAATGAGTGCGACCTACCCGTTATGACCTACGGTGCCGAGACGTGGACACTGACGGTACGACTAGTCCACCAATTTAAGGTCGCTCAGCGAGCTATGGAGAGGGCTATGCTCGGAGTTTCTCTGAAGGATCGAATTCGTAATAAAGTGATCCGACAGAGAACCAAGGTAATCGACATAGCTCAGAGAATTAGCACGTTGAAGTGGCAATGGGCTGGTCACATCTGTCGCAGAACCGATAATCGATGGAGCAGCCGTGTTCTAGAGTGGAGACCGCGCCTTGGCAAACGTAGTGTAGGACGCCCTCCGGCTAGGTGGAGTGACGATATACGCAAAGTGGCTGGCAGCGGCTGGACACGAAGAGCCGAAAATCGGGCTCAGTGGTGTGCCATTGGAGAGGCCTATATCCAGCAGTGGACTACGGCAGGCTGATGATGATGATGATGAATAATTACATTCAATGAAATAATAATATGATTAGCCCACTTCGTACAATGTATCCACGGAATTCAAATAAAATGAGTTTTGAGAAATTTTACACCGCAAATCTGAATATTTCGTCGGTAAGAATTTAGAGAACTACTATTATTTTGTGCACTAATGCTATCAGGATTATTTGTTTTGAGTGCAGAATTATGATTTTATTTTCAGCAGCACCTCCCCGCAGGTAAGCCATTGTTTTTCTCGACAGCGCGATCAAATGGGTAAGTTGCTGCGTTATATCTGAGAGCGTTTTCATTTTTGCGCTGATTTCTTTGTGGGATAAATTTTATTGTAGCCTGTCTGTTGCCCTACAAACTGCGCTATCTGCCAGTGAAAGTCGTATATATGTTGGCTTAGTTGATCAGTTTGGAACTACCTCAGACAAACAAAACGACATAAATATGGACAAAATCATTCAGGCAAGGAATCTGTAGTGTCCCCTCCCCCCCGTGGGATCTCCACCTTGTCGTGGTGGGTGGGCTCAGTAACCGTGGTTAGGTCACTCACGGTGAAGCTAAGCGATATCCCGGGAGTGGACACTCCGCGTGGGCTTGACGGAGGCCTGCGCAGGATGCATCCAATAGTGCGGGTGCAAGGGTCTTTACGGTAGTAGAGCCTTGCTGATTTCAGCATGAATGGGCCGGCTCGACCGGGGAATTACTACCCTCTCACAGAAAATCGACGTAAAGTAACAGTACCCAAACTGTTGCGTTTCGTTCGGTGAGTGAGAGTGCCGGAGGCCCTATCCCCTGCTCCTTCTCCCTCATCCCACTCCTCATCCTATCCCTTTTCCCAACCCCAAGGGGCGGCAACGCACTTGTGACTCCTGTGGTATTGCTTGTGTCCATGGGCGGCGGTAATTGCTTACCATCAGGCAATCCGTCTGCTCGTTTGCCGCCTAATGCCATAAAAAAAAGGGACAGTTCTTCTGTCCCTCGCAGTCGGACGCGGTCGCGGGAGGAGAAGCGTGTCGGTGTTGCGTTGCCGCGCGCCCTATCTTCCGCGACCAAATGGGGGCGCACCATTGTTGCGTCGCGGTGGGGCCGCAGAGGAAGGGGAGATGTGGTGTTGTGTTGCCGTCCTCCCTATCCTCTGCGGCCGCTGGGTGTTTTGGTGGCGGAGTCCAACACCTTCATTCGCCGCCAGGTGGGTTTTGTTCGGGGCCCGCCTGACCATCTGGCGGGCCAATACCCGTCGGGGGATAGCGAGAAATGCTTCGGTGGTACCAGACCCTTCGACACACGGGTACATGAGGAACACGGGTCCGTTTTTAGTCAGTAAGAGTCTGACAGTCCCCTTCGCCCTTCCCCTAGGGCGGAGGGACTCCATGAGGATTTTTCAACCCGAAACAAAAAAAAAAGGAATCTGTAGGTAGTGTCCCCTCCCCCGTGGGATGTCCACCTTGTCGTGGTTGGTGGGGGCTCAGTAGCCGTGGCTAGGACACCTACAGTGAAGCAAAGCGGGATCCCTGGAGTGGACGCTCCACGTGGGCTTGGGTGAGGCCTGCGTAGGATGCGTCCCAAGGTGCGGGTGCGGGGGACAGTTCTGTTCTGTCTGACGTGTTGCGTTGCCGCGCGCCCTATCTCCCGCGACCAAATGGGGGCGCACCATTGTAGCGTCGCGTTGGGCCGCAGAGGAAGAGGAGATGCAGTGTTGTCAGGTTGCCGTCCTCCCTATCCTCTGCGGCCGCTGAGTGTTTTGGCGGCGGAGCCCAACACCTTCACCCGCCGCAAAGGAGGTTGTGGCCTTCGGGCTATCCGCTGGTATAGGGTAGAATGCTAACGCGACCCCCTGGCGCCCCCAAAGTGGCTTTGAAGTATGCTCTATGGTTTTAGCGGGTGTTACGACCTTACACTGCAGCCGTTGAATCCACGTACGTGCGTAAATGCATTTACACAGCGAAGAAAAAAAAAGGAAATCTGTAGTGTGTTGCTAGACTGACCTCCATTTATCTACAGCATGTTTGGTAATTAGACGGTAATATTTGAGATCATTTGCAACAATTTGACCTCCGTCAACTAGGGGTCAAATATTAACGGTTTCCGAGATATTTTTCAGAAATTTTCCGCCCTTGTCATCAAATAAATCAAAATTAAAAAAGAAATCACTTATTGTCTCTAAAGGGTTACTTTTTGGAAAGCTTGTTAACTAGCAATTATTTTAAACATAAATTTTGGCTTTAAGGCGCTGTGCTAAGCGACTGTTTTGGTAAATGAGGGGGTGAAGCAGGGGAGGTGAAGGGAGCTTAGCTCCGTCTACTGCGGGGCGCCCCCCTTTATTCTCGTCGTGTGCGGCCGTATTCTGGCGACATCCGTATTCCAATATTTCAAAATCGCAAGCAAAACGTTTTAGCATATTCAATTGAGATACTGATATTAAAATTTATATTACATACATCAATCTGTTTGTACAATATAGGCATAGCGCAATTTTTGTTCTCAGTGCAGCCATGAGCAAAACTGGTTTACATTAGACGTTATAGGTATTAATAGTTGACGAAAGTAGGTAAATACCTACGTGCCGTAAGATGTTTAAAATAATTAAGTCAGTTCCATGTATGGAGAGGCCATTATTATGTTTGTTTTGTTTTTGTATAAAAATAGTGAAGCAGTTCATAGAATACCTACATCTAATTCCATTCCTGTCAGTTTTCAAATCTGTTTTGCAATAAATTGGCTGTGACATACGGGCGGACAGACAAACAGACATTGCGAATCTATAAGGGTTCCGTTTTTACAATTTTTGGCTACGGTACCCTAAAAAACACAATACTGCTCTACTAAGCGCAAAAGCCGTATTTAAACTAAAGCGAGTTACGAGATAATTGAAGTTTAGTAAAAGTTGATTTCTTTTATTTATTTATGGATGTTTATTGTTATTATAGGTATAATTATTATGGTAAAGGTTTCGAAATACGTCGCCGTTTTTAGGGGTTGTGATTGGAGAGAGAGGAGGGGAGGTCTTGAAACCCCCTCACCATTTTCACTTGCCGGAAATACTTGGTTTCCTCTGAAAAAAAAAATCTCCAAACATCGGTGTCATGGCACTGCTAACTTCCACATTCATCACACTAGTTTAATAAACTAAGGTTGACGGAGCCCTGCGAAGGGCTCCTATTTTCGGATTAAGGGTCAAAAGAGAACCTAACATAACCTATTTAGTTACTTATTACAGTCGCACCTAACCCTAGGCACTCGAAAGCAATGACGCACAAATTTGACATTAGCTGTCAATATGATCATTCCAAGATGGCAGTTTTGCGTTTCGTTTCACGTTTTTCACATAAAACATAAAATAGACATTTGTAAAACTGTACTAAAGTATTAAAACTACGTTCCGTTTTGCATCCGTTCGAAGTATTAATGAAATTTTGGAAATTGTTTAAAAATATTTAGACGCAACTCCGGCAGCCAAAATTACTATTACGTGATTAAAACGAACTACCTTAAGCCCCCTACACTACCAATACCCTCAAATTCAGGCGACTTGTTTCGAAACCCAACCCATTATTATTTTTCAAAATAGATGAAACATCAAAAATATATGTGGATATACCTTATTCATGAGATACTGCTATGTCGCTTAGAAAATTATAGAATTAGAATTTGAGTTACTGCTTTTTCGTTAGCTGTCGTCATACATGTTTGTATGGAAAAATATAAAAAAATTCTTTCGCTTCAAATATGTGTTGTTTCAAAGAAAATAAATATTAAAAGATATTTATTTATATTCATTTATAATTTATTAACGAAATACGGAGTTTACAGCTCATCAAAAGTTAGCTGTCTGCTACAACCCGGCAGGTTTTCTTTATTCTCATCGAATGTTAAAGGCAGTGTGTGAGGTGATAAGACTTATTATTTGCTGTTGCTCACGAGGCACAGTTTCATTTACTTTCCTTTTACGGCTTGGTATTGTAGAAATTTCAAGCACTGATGAAACATTTTCCTCTCCGTGATCTCGCAATGCCATTCCTTGAGCTTGACGAGAATCAACAATTTCAGGCAACTGCCAATTCATATAAAACGCCACAAGCTTCTCCCAGAAAACATCATCTCTTTCTATAATTTCTATTTTTAGTCGTATACTTTCGCCACTCCACACAGCAAATAAACACTTTTGTTTGGGTGTAACGTGGCGTTGCTCCTGAATTTGGTAATAACAATTATAATATTTGTTTAGACTAGTCAGTTCACTTTTTTATCATGTTTCCATATTTGTATTTTATTTGCTCTTATACTATTCTCCAGGCCATTCTTATATGCAACTTTAGAACATTAAATTTCCACAATCGTGTTTGGACCTATTAATCCATCTGGCGTGGCACCAATAATCGAATAATCCACAAGGCTCGATTGTTACATTTTCTTGCTTCGCCAGTTGTTGCAAAGCCAGTTGTTCATTTTAGATTCCATGCGCAACTGATTTTACATTGCAAATATTTTATTTGTACAAAATATTTTTTACTAAGTTGGCTTTACTGCTGTTATCTCTTCTTTTTACCACTATACAAAAATTTCTATCTGCCAACATATTCTTACGCAATTCGAACCAGTCACTGCTATCCCTCTTGTAATTTTTGCTTATCACTACGGAATTTGAGTCAAATTTGTTAACAAATTTGTTTGGCATTTCTTGGCTAGCTTTTGAACAGATCGTGTTAGGAATGACTGCAGTCAAATGTGTGTAAGACGTTGCAGAACTGTTATCTTTAACTTCACTGTAATTACAATAATGATAATAAGTTACGTACTTTATTATTAAAAAAATACTATATCTTGTGTTATAGCAAACAGAGAAGTCACCTTCTTACTTATAAATGATTGATTTTAGAAATTAAAAAGATATTAGATGTTCTGAAACATACCTAATAGTTTATGAATAATCAAAGTTTTACCCGATGTACCTAAAAAGGTTTATGTTCAAAACACAATAATACAACATTCGTTACCGTTTGTGTGCGGATTGCGGAGCGCCATTTTAGCGCTGTCATCATTATTGTTCGCCGTGGCGGCATCTTAGCGCTCCAGGCGCTCTGACAAGCTAATGAATTTGAAATATAGGTACATAAAATGATTCGATTTTATGTTATTACTCTTTCAAAAATTGAAAACTGTGGCAGCTATGTATTGTGAGAATAATTTATATAATTATATTATGCATAATCGATAATATATAAGTAACATATATGTCATAAAAGACTCTTATGAAAATAATTTGTGTAAGAATGTTACATATTTCATAATCACTTGGCCATGGATGAATTTCTATTTTATTACGACGCTTTCTTGTACAAATCCTTCGTAGAACTTCATTTCTCTAATTGTCCATATTTTATTCTTCTAATTATATATTTATAAGCACAGAAACAATAACACATTAAACGCAACAAGAGTATAAACTTAGGTCCTAATTATATGTGCCCATAGTTACATGAAAAGCCTATTTGATTCAAAGTATTCAGTCTATAACATAAAACATGAAATTACGAACTCAAATCGGCGTATTATAATAACAAACAGGTTTACGTAAAATTTCGTGCAGCGGAGACGCGAGCGACATGACCTATCTCTCACAGGGCTCATAGCCGAATGATGAGGTCTGGGCGGGGCGTAAACTAGCAACTGACACTCAGTACACCGCTTATGCTAATAAGGTTTAAATTGCTGAAGCGTTTGATATTGATGGGATCTACCGAGCATCAAAATCATAGACGTTTGGCAGATTTTATTTAATTTTACAAAATATACAGGTATAATATGAAAATAAATAGGGTAATTCTTTAGTTCATTAGATTTCCTACAATATTATCAAAAAAAATACGACAGCTTACGATCAAAATATTGCAAACAGTGAGACGAAAGATTATTTTCTGCCTCGATTTTGTGATTTTTTTACCGTGATTCTATTTGACGTACGTGAAAAATTCTTTCAAAAGTCTTTTGTTCAGACTTTTGACTTTAAGCTCTAATTTTTGCTAGTTTGTAATATGTACCGTTATGGCTAGATGCGCGACGAAAAATTAGGCGTTTCACGGCTTCTGAGGTATAACAGCGCCTTAATATCTCAAGATTTTAGAAATAAAGGATCCTAAGTGACAAATATTTATATTTTTAGATGACTTTCTATATTTAAATTAAAATGAATTTATTAAAAAAATGATGTCCTACACTTGACGTACAAATTAAATAAAAAACGTCAAGGGTCTTTTACCTTTCCATAATAGTACAATTATAGTCCACTTCTAAAACAGTGGAAAAAATTAACAAAAGTAGAAGATTTTTTACATTAAAATTCGCACATACTTACTTGATTTTTCAAAATTGAGGTTTTTGTATTTTTTAATTTCGTTTATTTTGATGACAAGGTGGAAAATTTCAAATAAGTCTATAAAACTCGATATCTCAGAAACAGTTCATTTTGGACCCATGGTTGACGGGAGTCAAATTATTGCAAATGACCTCAAATATAACCTCCTTCAAGGACTAGGTCGAATTACCAAACATCCTGTATATTGTAATGTTAGTATGTAGGTAAGTTGAAACAATATAGCCTCATATCTCGAACACGTATTTGATTCCATCTTTTGTATGACGATCGCGCCAGTATTTTAAAGCACTTAAACCTCATCTTTGTACAGTATGGATGCTCAATACATAAAACAAGCTAAAAAGCTCCTTAAACTTGCTTAACAAGACTTACTTTGTTTATGACATACTACGAGTACTAAGGGCTTGATCTGAAATCGCAAAGTTTTGCCATAATATAGAGATTGAAAGTGTTACGTCACGACATGTATCAGTATCAGTGTGAGCTCCACATAAAATAGCAAATGCCATTAATACGGATATAAAGTGAAATGGCTTGGATTTAACTACGTTGCAAAAAGTTATCGCCTTCCAAAAATATATATATATTGTAGTCGGTCATCAGACGACGACAAAAATTCATACACAGCTGCTAATCATAGAATTTATTTGTTTCTTATATGGAGTAGTAAGTAGGTATACTGTTGTTCTAATATAACTGTTTTTTTATATAATCCCTTGATGTCCCGCTTCAGAGCGAAGGTCTACCTACTCTTCTTCCACATATCGTAAAAATAAATTTTATGTCAATATTGATGCATCCAGATAACTCGGCAACATTAAATAGCTAACTTTTAGTGCCAATCTATGGAGTTACCTCGAGTGTACTATCTATTCTGTGCTCGAGTGCTTTGTAAAATAAATTTCCTGCTCTATCATTCTGAAATATTACTCTTCAAAACGCTACTGCAGTGTGGATGCACTACCGAATAACATAAAGCAATAGCTGAATAGTGAGCGGCGGCGTTAGCCCAGTGTTGTACGTAACGGACTGCCGAGACCATGGTCTCGGGTTTGATGCCCAGTACCTCGGGCACACAGCTCTGACTCTTCAATCGCTCGCTTAATAATGTGCCCGGTAGAGGCAATAGGCTCGCCCCTATTAAATTGGGACCGAAACATAACAGGTGTAGTGTGGGTGTGTAATACAACTATGCCTAACCCTTCGGGGATAAATGAGTGAAGTTATGTTATGTAATAGCTGAAATTATATAGGGCTAGGTACAAGAATTTCAATTCTTCCAATAAGACAATAGTGTGGGCCATAGCAACAAATTAATATAATCACTACTTGTCTTACTCTCATGATAATCTGCAGCTGTCGCAGCTGCAAACAAATTAATGTTTTGCGAGAAAATTATAGAACAGCCTTTTACTAAAATATGTATAGAATACCCATGCTTAGAACAATACCTATTTTATTTAGGCGACGAAAGACGCCCAAGCTGCCCTTTACCAACTTAAAAACTAGCGTAATGTTACTAGACTTGTTCCATAGAACATTTTACTCCATCTTCATTTCCGTAACTACTATAACATATCGTAACACTCCTAAAGGAAACCCGAAGAGTAAAAAACTGTTTTCTCTTGACAAATAGCTTTAGGGTCACGTATTGTGGTCAAACCATTTTGTATGAAAAAAATGTGAGTCCGTTCGTTACACAACATTAAGGGAATTTCTTTATAAAAAGCCAACAATACGCGTATACAATGGCTGGTGGACTTGAATATTTATTACTATAGATTAATCTTGTTGTAATTTTAGTGCCATGACTAGTAATAAGACGATTGGGTCGTTTTCTAGAGGATAAACTTTATGATATATGAATAAGTAGAGATCGAGTAGGATAGTAAGATAAGATAGTAGGATACAAAATAAGTATACTAGATTTATATATTTAAAGCTGTATGGAGTATATCCTGGGTATCCATTGTTATTTCCGTCCTTGTTTGTTCTCGGCGTGGTAGGTTATAATAAGTTAGAAATAAGGCGCGAAGTGACACTTGCTATTTATTCGTTTTAGGTATTACGGGGCAGGATTCAAAATCCACCGATTTTGTCGCAGTTTAGCTTTTGCGTTCCAAAGGATTACGTTGGGCGACGGCGGAAGTCGTCGCTCCTTAACCGCGCGCACCTACGCGTGCGCTCAATGCGGTGGCCGATGTTGTCGATATAAATATTATTCACCTCTTCACTGAGCGAATGCACTAAGGTAACATACAGTGTATCTATTTAGTGATAGTTGATAGTTTTTATATTACTTCAAACCTAATTGTCTACGTTTACCGCATTGGAACTCTCTGTAAGGCTTCCTGTATACGACGCCGGAACCGCACCGGTGCCGCACCGCAGTTCACCGCAATACTGTATATTCACATCAAAATCGCCGCATAAATACCGCATTGTTACCACGCTAAATTATAAAGCAGCGATCACAGATCAGTATAGTATTGTCGGTGTAACTGTACAGACTTCACTGTTTTAGTTATATTCGCATCTATTCGTAATATAAGAATACTTTCTTTTTTCTAAGTCCTACTTAGGACTTAGTTATTTTAATCTACAAGCAGCTGCAGAAATAAATTATAATAAATGTAGATGAAGATTTTACACCGATAAAACTATACTGAACTGTGATTGCCTTAGCCTGGTGACAATGCGGTATTTATGCGGCATCGGTGCGGTTGCGGTGGCGATGTGATTTTGATTTGAATACACAGTATTGCGGTGCAGCACCGGTGCGGTTCCGGCGTCGTATACAGGAAGCCTAATGGTAGATGTAAGTGTGTTCTAAATAAATAAAATGATTAACAAATCTTTGAAGGATTTCGATGATTCAAGTAAATAACTTTTGATTATTTACTAAACAGTCCATATGCTCACTAAATCGCTGTAGTGAATGACAGCATTTTGCCGTTCATCCGATAAATAAAAGAATGCCTATTAAACACAAATATCATATCACATTTATCGTGTATTTTAAAGACGTATCGTAGCGTTAGAGTTTTCTTATTATAAGATCCTTCTGAATATTTTACTTTATTTATTGGTTGTATAGAACTAAAAGGTTGAAAATAAAGCACTTATATTCTCCGAGACGCCATAAATTTTGTAAAACACATTTAAGGTTTCGCAACCTTTGAATCAAAGAAAATAAAGACAGCTTTGTAATGGCTTTGAATTTTTATATTTACGTTTTAGTAGTCTGAGGCGTCCCAGTGCCACAAAATACTAAAGACAGCACTTTATGTCGCTATAACGTGATAAATTTAAATTAATTTTAGTTACTTTTGTTTGGATTTGGGATCGTTTGTTGTCAGTTAAGGGCTTCACGTGATATTTTATTACTACATATTTTTTAAATATCTCCGTATATTTTAGTTTCACACTACGCTGTATCTCTTTTCAGTCCACCCCTACGGTTCCCAAGCAACATACGTGCCAACTTTCAGCTTCTTGCCCTCTATACTTTTGGCTGTGCATAGTCTAGTCATAGTCAGTCAGTCAGTATCGCAAGAATTTTATGTACGTATACAGATTATTTGGATTCATAATATTATTCATTTTGATAGTCAACAAACCATTGAACTTTATTTTTCTAAAACGTCAAATATTTACATAAAACATCAACATTCCAATACATTTCTTCAATTTCTTCTTTTCTCCCTTACGTGTAATAATTTAACGTCAGTACTTACATATTTCAGCCAGCCTTATGTTTCACTGACTTACCAAGCAGTAATGAAATTGCCGTCGGGGTTAAGTCATATTAAACGGTATTGCCGTTTATTCGCTCAAAGCACCTATTTCCCGAAACGTTTTTTCTCTCTTTATTTAATTCAGACGATTATTTGGGATACTGTGTGGATTACCGCCTGCAATTTTGTAAAGTGTTTGAGAAAACCGTTTCATTTTATTCTATTCACGACTTTTGTTGATTGAGTTATATTTTTTTAAATATCTTTACTGTTCTCGAGGTAATCGAGCAGTAGTACTCTTAAGTGGGTTCATTCTTTTCTTCTTTGAACCTGAGACCCGCCACGTAGTTGTCTGTTGGTTCCTTTCCAATGCTATAATCTGCCAGCAATGGGTAAGTGAAACACGAGACTTTATTTTATACGTAAATACTTATGATGTTCTCAGATAATCAACCTTTAAGTGTAACCCAAACATGGTAAGGAAATTTTCTACCAAGGTTAAAACATATTGAAATTAACAACGCAGATTGTAATCTAAGACAAAAATTGCTTTATTACATTTCCGGTACCAGATACTTTACATATCAGTGGATATTAATCACAGACCCAACCTTTAATAGAAACTGTATAGTTGGGTTTGCAAAGTATCCATTACTCAAGGATATGGAAGTCTAACAGTTGTTTTCACGAAAGATTTTTATTAGCATCATCCTCCTAGCGTTATCCCAGTCTCAACCTGGGGTCCGCTTGCTAGTCTAACCGGATTTGGCTGAATATTAGCTTTTCCACGGAGCGACTGCCTGTCTGACCTCCGTAACTCGAAGGGATAGCGATATATCATGGTTTAGACTAGTGTCACTTTATTTTAGAGGAACTGACGCCCTATATAGGCTGACAAAGATCTTCATGACAGCCGGGACCGACGGCTTAACGTGCTCTCCGAGGCACGAGACAAGCAACAATTAACAATTCAATACGCACATAACTCCGAAAAGTCAGTGGTGCGCGCCGTGGATTCGAACCCTCTGCATGGCAGTCTTTCGGTATCTCCACTAGGCTATCGCTGCCTTGAAAGATTTTTATTAGCATTGCTATTATCAGAATTAATGGACATTTAACAGTTTGTCCCAGGAGTGGCATTATACAAGTTGAGGATACAGACTATCCCTTGGAAAAACTTTGATCCCTTATACAACACCCAAGGTAACATACGAAGTATTTATATTCAGGCCGGAAATTTCAGGCCAATTCCAGTTGTACCTATGTTTGAAATAATTACGTCAATTATGGTTATGCCTAATAGTAGCATAATAATATAACAAAATATCGCATACTAGCTGCTGCCCGCGACGTCGTCTGCGTGAACGCTATACAGCACCTAACTATTAAATAAATACCTACGATTATACCTTTAAAAAAATACGCGGCGGCTATAGCCCAGTGGTGTATGTAACGGACTGCCGAGACGATGGTCTTGGGTTCGATCCCCAGCTACCCCTGGCACACACCTATGACTTTTCGAAGTTATGTGTGTATTAAAAAATATTAATTAATTATCGCTCGCTTAACAATGTGGTCGGTAGACGGCAATAGGCTCGCCCCCTATTACATTGGGACCGAAACATATCTGGCGAAGTGTGGGTGTGTGATACACCTCTGCCTACCCCTTCGGGGATAAAAGGCGTGAAGATATGAGAAGATATACCTTTTAAAATAACATTCATTTACCCGTTTCTTCTTTATATTTCATACCTGCAGAAAGTGTAGTAACAGAGGGAGACTGTCTTTTGTAAAATTGACCTTCAAAAAGTGCTGATTTTCAGCCTGCTTTGAATAAATTACTTTATGGCGATTCTGCTGAATTAAGTCATAAGTTGTGACTGAAGCAGATGGAGAAAATAAGGAATACATAACAGGGTAAAATACATACTTATAGGACTTCTCGATATATAACATTAGTGGTTTGGCTCTCCGCAGCCAAAATGTAAAGAGAGTCAGGACTGGTGACGCAGGAGCAAGCGACATACAGGACACCCGCTGCCCTCAATGTCTGCCTCTGCGACTTATTGATGGTCATCGCGAAGCAAACACTCCCGGGGAACTGTATGCGCTTGAATTATGAGGTATGGGAGGAATGCGTGGTATAAATACTGCCTCGCTGACGCCACAACCCGTAAGAATTTCCTAAATGGTGTATCTGTGGAGCGAGATGACTTTCAGGCGGGTCACTTTACACAACTTCGGAGGAGATAGGTTCCGAAGAAGCATAATCGGGACACCGACCTTCAGCTTGATGCTATGCGCTGGAAGTTCACTTGCTGACTGGGAGTTCAGAAATTCCACGGGATAATGTGTGGCGTTTTCTTGCTCGACGACAGTGTTTATAGAGGTGTAGACCACTTCATTTCTCTCAATTTCCGAGAGAATGCATTCGTTAATTGCTACAGCCTGATCATTTTTGGGCGTCAAAGTAGGCCACTCACATACTCACGAATTCTGCTATTACGGTATACAGCTGTATACCTAATTAAGCTGGGTACAACTCTACTGAGAGACTTTGGAAGCACCACCTGTCCACTTCTCTCCTCTGGTAGAGTGTCTTCGCCAAGACTTAGAAAGACATCTTAGAATTTTTGAGCACGTGCATTGACGCCAAGCTGAGCTCTCATATTAATGGTCAAGCGCAGCATCCGAACTCGTAACCACAACAAAGATAATTTCAACGAAGCACCCACCTTGTCCGTGTGGTGACGGATTAAGAATACGGAATGTCACCACCCCATATCATCCCATGGGTGTCGTAAGAGCCGACAGAGGGAGCATATTATGCAGAGAACAGCACTGTAAGAGAAGAAAAACTTGATACAAACCCTATACCAACCCGTTTGGCCAGCGTGGTATAGTAAGCCAATTCCTCCTTTCAAAGGAGTGGCCTAGTCCAGCAGTGGACTGTTAAAGGCTGATGATGATG